>CM041810.1:22945868-24145868 GCA_023376895.1 Aspiorhynchus laticeps | reverse complement strand
TCATTAAAATCCAAACAGCAGATATCTGGCATTCTCCAAAGTACATATCTCAGTTATATATATTACATGGCTAAGGTATAGATTAAACTATCCTCAGTTCTAAATAATCACACCACGCATGTGAAATTAAACAAATGTGATCGGGAAAATTAGACATCAAAAGATTCCAAAAATACCATAGATTCCAATAACACAGCAAGCTTAATTTCATAAAGTACCACTTGAATGTATATATTGTAAAATATATTGTATATATATTGCTTTTGAATATATTGCTTTAATAGCCCAGTAGCTATTATTAATTGTCTTTTTGGAACACTTTATAAAAGTTTTTGAGTCCTTTTAGCCACGTCAATAAAAGTTTGGTTGTTCTTTGATCAAGAAGGGCAAAAGAGAGCGCATTCCTTCAGAGGGGGAATGAAGATGAGAGGTCCTGAGAACGTTATGTTGTTTAGGTCTGTTGGACGTCTGCTTTAACATATATCTGTCTCGTTTGTTGGTTAAATCATAAATTTAGGCATTAAATGATCAGGGAGTCCATAAAGCTTGTCGCTGGACCATTGCCAGATGTTTCGTCCTGTTTCGGTCGAGTTATGGTTAAGTGATAAGAACCAAGTGAAGTTCTGTTTTAAACCACATTCAAGATGCTCTCCTCCAATTCCTCCTTGTTTTAACAAAGTCTCTTCAGGTAAGGAGGTTTTATGGCAGGAAATCTGAACTCAGGAATGTGCTCGCCATTATGTTCAGATGTGTGTGCGTTCTACCTTCCCCAAGGTCTTACAAAACATTGGCCATCCAGATTGTACGCTGCGATACAAATCAGACAAATGATTGCATGCAAATTAGGGGGCAACTGTAAGGCTAAAGACTATATTTAGCCCTTCCATTTTGCTCACATAACATGGCTCTAAATGAGAATTAATCTCTGCTGTCCGGCAGCATCCCTCCCATTTTGCTGTTGTTTTCCCATTCTTTGGTTGAGATTACACTCCACTCGGCCAGCCCCAGTCGCTCAGTGTCCTGAGGTAATCATAAATGATGGCCCCTAAACAAGGGCCACTTATAATGAGGCAAGCAGACTCTCTGTAATATTCTTCCCCTTTATCTCCCTCGGTTAAACTACCTCTCGAAGGCTTATTTTGTATGGATTTTCTAATTGGAGCAGTTTAGTGCCGCACAAGGAGAGATGAGCCAATTTGTGTGGTGGGCATGATGGGATGCTGATCAGTTTGTTTAATTTCTAATAGCAAGCGGGTTGCTTTCATTGCATTATGCATGAATGAGTAACCATGTGAGAGAGCAGGGTGCGAAGACAAACACTATTTTTCACGAACTGGGGGATTATTAATTTATGATGCAATGCAATCCAAATGTGTTACATTTAAAGCAACTCGCTAGGAAAATGAATGGGTGCAGAACCTAGATCAATTGTTGAGGCAAGGCACCAGAGGATGGATTTATGAGCAGCACTGTGCTGAAGTCTTATTCTGTCAACTACATGTAATTTCACCAAGGATCGAGTTTGTCATCTCAGTCTCTGTCTTAAGGCGGCGATCAATCATCAACCCAAAGGAAACCCTCCATTGTCAAACAGCTCAGCGGCTTTCAAAAGACATCTCTCCACCCCACCTTTTCCTCTGCTTCAGCGATGAAAAGATCCCTGGAGTTTCAAAAAAAAGATGTTTGAAGTTATTGAGCCGATGCTGGGAATGCATTAGGGGTGATAGAGTATGAATTTTAGAGACTTTATCATGCGAAAGACTTGGTTAGATTTTTACGAGATGTATGATTTTAACTTTGCTGTTACTGTGGAATTAAAATTGACAGGAATAAAATAACAGGGCTGGGAAACATTAAAGTACACAGGAAGTGAAAGAGTTTTCTGCCTTTTGAAATTTCCTCCTCTTGATTCTCAGCACTGGAAGTGAAAGCACAAAGCCGAGGGAGTGGTTGAAAGTGGCAGAAAAACAGAAAGCCCTTCCCTTCCTCTATTATTTTCTTTCCCTACCTGTACAGTCATGGATGTGAGAGAGCGGTTTTGGTTGGATGACTACCTATAATAGAGGTGTCCTTGCTCTGTTTTTGCAGGTAGCCGGTGGAGGTGATTCCACTCAAGGCCAGGTGGACATCTTCTCCTTGAACAGACCCACACCTCGGCCTGTAAAATCCCTCCAGATGGGAGCTCGAGTGAGGTGTTTGGAATATGTGCCTGAGCCCACCCCTTCAGAGGACGCCGAAACTGGCCCTCACAACTCCACGGGAGTTGGACATACTATCTGTGTGGGACTTGATGATGGCAGGTAATATGTAAACAGGGGAAAAATGGAAAAAGGGTAACATATACAGTACACTGAAAAAAGCAGTTGTCACTCTGAAATTGCTAGTAGATTTCACAGTTAGTATAGACAGCAAGTAACACGTTGAATTAAGCATGATTTTTTTTACAGTGTAGACTGTTTTATTTAAAAATATGTATTGTGTTCCTCAATTAAAAATATTGGAGTACCTGTTAAATATCTAAAGGCACCTACAGAGCCAAATTAAGGTTACTCTGAGGAAACTAGATTCACCCAAGCCTTCAGTATCAAAGAAATTGATGCTGCTTTGGTTCTATGTAAATGAAGTGCCTCATCAATGCTTACTTTATTTTCCTGTCAGCTCACTTGGCCGTGAGAACCAAGCGGTAGCCAAGAGTAATAGCCTAATAGGTGTTTGTTTTGAGCACATGTCTAGCAATAGGGGAAACGAGAAGGGTAAAAGCCTTTTAATCAGATTTAAAGTGCCATTACAGACACTGCAGTGCACACAGGGATAAGAAACAGGAGACGACTATCTTCGTGAGTTTTAGCGACTCCAAAGTCATTTAATGGAAAAACAATTTCAATATGAAAAGGATAAAACATATTCGACTTCATTAATTTCCTAACATTTTACATGTGCAATCTCATTAATGCCGTCTGTGTAGATTCACCTTTTTGTGGCATATATGCGTCTTTGTAGTATTAAAACAGGAAAAGTTTACTGCTTTGTTAAAAACTTTTGGGTAGATATGTGGAGAAGTTTTTGAGGTGCAGTCATTTTGGCAGAAATTAAACAAATTTCTCTTTTAAAATCCCTGTGATTTTCTGAGTAAGATAAATCATTTATGAAGGTTGAGAAGAACAATAGGTATTCTGAGATATTCTTTATGCAAATGAAGGGGACTGATTAGCTACAGAGAACAGAATTTCTCCTTTAAAAAAAAATATAATTTCACAGTATCAAAGCAAATGAACAGTGGAAATAAGGCAATAGCTTTCCTTTCTTCATTTTAAAATTATACTTCTTCCTGCATAGATGTCCTTATATATCCTTCAGTGTTTATCTCCCAAAGCATTCTGGTCTATGGAAGTATGGACACTGCCGCCCAATGTCTTGTGACTCTCCGTAACCCTGAGGGCTGTCCAGTTCTGTGTCTCAAACATTCCGGGAACTTCCTGTTCGCTGGCCTGCGGGATGGAACGTTGATGGTGTATGAGAGACATCACAGAGGTACGAGTTACATAACGCTTGATGTCTCATTATATTGTATGCTCATGCTGCCTTTAAGTACACCTGAGAAGCTCATACTTCTAAGTTAGTTCCAGCTGTCATGCAAGTTGTTTTCTGTTTCCACAGCCCTTCTAATATCCCAGTTCAGAGATCATAGAGTCTTGGTCTTTTATGTGAAAAAACTTGTGATATTTCCACATTTAATTCAAGGCCTCATAATTTGCGCGAGGCTGTATATAGTTGTTTCTCTTTTGCTTTTATGCATTATGCCAAACAAAGCTTATTTATTCTACATACATTGCTGGTGTTTGTTTAGGATTGTGGATAATCACTTTGGATTTAAACGTCTGTTATTTCTATCCTATTAGGCTTGTTTTTTCTCTTTATCACATTAGCACAGAAATGGACAGTTACATTCAGTATGTATTCTCTTTCATTTTTCTCACTAATGGGATTAAAACTAAATGGGTGGGATAATTAAGAAGGGTAATTATTAGTATGTCCCCAAATGAAAAGGACTCAATAGAGTGAAAGGGTAATCAAATCAAATTAATAGTGCAAATGAATCTGATTGTCCCCGTGTTCAATTTGCTCTTTCATCAACCTTCCATTCATACATTCAGGGATGTTTTTTCAGTCCCTCCTCTGTTAGCTGAATGCCTCAGTGAGTATGTGAAAGATATTAGTTCTGTCATGTATTCTGAATGCATTCAGAGATGAGACAAGGGTGATAAGATTGTTCTGGGTATGTATTAGTTAGATGGAAAGCCAATGGATTCGGGATTATCTTGAAAGCAATTTATGATTTCACAAGTCTGTCCTCTGCCAGCGCCTGCGCCTTATTCATTTGCAGTGCGTAAGTGTGGGCTAATGACAACAGAAGACGGGCAGACATGCAGAACTCTTGCATTCTGAGACATGATAGATAGCGAGGGACTGCGCTGTGTGTGTACGTGTATGCTGGGGGTGGTGTAAGGCAGACAACCCTGGCACAATGGGTTTATCATAATGCACTACTTACCTGGCTGTCAACAAGGAATTACCTCCAGTGAAGTGGAAAGTAAGATTAATTATGCTGATGTGCAATGCGACGATTGAATATTACTATTCATATAGTGAAAAGAAATGAATTTCAAGCAGATATATTCCCTGGGAAGTAGAGCAATACGTTGCTTTCAAAACAGTTAATATTGTAATAAACACTGGGGTCTCACATGAGATTAATAAGAAAGCTTTTTGAAACGTATGAGAGAGATTTCGTGTTTTTCTTCCCGTTTTTTATTAAGAGGGCAGGATCATTATGTTGTGTTTAATCAACAGTTTGCAGAATTTATAAGGATAATAATGAGGTGTCTGAATTTCAGTAGAAAATACGTAAATATATTTCACCCAGAAGCAATAAGCACCCATCTGAATGAGACTGCGTCTCTCCTCCTTCCACTTTATTACTTTTGGAGCAATAAAGTAAGGACTGCATCTGCAGATGCTTTGCGTGTCCAGATAAGTCCTCTCCGCTCCAAAGGTCCCCGCTAGGCTTTGCAAGATGCAAATCTGAGGCGGCCCTCGTTTGAGTATGAGGGGTACAGAGCGGCTGAGGGGATGTTTTCAAAGCATATGCACGAAAAAAGGTGGGAAGACTGACATTTTGAATATGCCATGCAATTAACCTGAGGAAGTCGGAAGTCATTGTAAAACTATTCTGGTTTCAAAGGCAGAAATAAACAACTCGAAATGTTAATTAAATGGCTCGCTGTGGTTCCCTCTCTAATTTTGCTTCATTAACACACTGTGATGGGGGTGAAAAGACGAAGAAAAAAGCTTATGTAATGCATTCCATAATGGTGTCCATGGTGGCTACAGTGCAAACCCTGTGATTAAAACTCAAGGAAAAAGTCTGGCGTGTTCTGAACACACTGGAGAGAAACATATAAATTGGATTACACAACACGCTGCAGTTATTAACATGTGTAATATTAACACTTTTATCCATTACTTTAATTTTAGTTTTAAACTGAATCTTAAGATTTGATAATGATATGATCAATTGATATTAATCAAAACGTCCAACTTATACCTTATTTAACAATCGTCCAGCGAGTTGTTAGATTTCAGTATATCTGAGAAATTCTGTTTATTCTCGTGGCCACGATATAATAATACAGAATTATTTAAATAACCTTATGACAGTTATGAGCATAGGTAACGTAATCTGGGCAAAGTTTTGATTTGAATATTACACAACAAAACACAGAACACTTCTCTCTAAATCAAACAAGAGTTTATTTGCTATCTTACTACAATACATGAACTAAGCTAAATAACACAAAACAAAATACATACACACAGGCAATGAATTGTTGCAATTGAGAATGATTAAAATATAGCACTCTTTTGCTATTTCCACACGATTTTACCCGTGTCGATCATCAAGAGGAGAACTCTAGTGTCCTTACTCTTAGAGATAAATACCACACGATCCAGCCATTTTATAGAGATTTTGTTTGATCTTTGCTTTTAAGTTGAAATGACGCTGTGTGGCTTGAGGGAATTCCGCGCGTCGTTGCGTGACGTCACTCTGGGGATGCCCTTCTGTTGGTTTGGCTGCTTGGTGTTGTTTGACGCTCTTGAGTTCTTCCTTGAGTTCCTTTCGCGTAGCTTCAGACTTTCAAGGGTGTCTTCAGTCTTCAGAGTGTTGGTTCAATGTCCAAACTCGGCCTAGATGTTAAAGGCTAGAGCTCCTTTGGAGTAGCTCCAAGTTTCAAGAAAACGCGCGATTTCGAGCAGAGAGCAGAGTCAGAGAGCTGGGAGTCAGTATTTTAGACCGGAGATTTCGGTCCCTCCCACTCGATGCTCTTCCAATGAAATAGTTCTTGAAGGGCGGAGCTCCGCCTACACGGCTCATTTTCCATGCAGTAAATCCTCTCGCCTAGTTGCTTTAATCTCATGAGGAAAATATCTTAACACATTCTGTATGCGTTGTAATCATACGTACATTATTAATAATAAAAGTTAACTTTCATTTACACCAACTTGTTGCATTTATCGTGGCCGTTAAAATGAAACCAAATTCAGCATATTTCCTACACGTTAATAGTTTTCCTGCTAAGACACACAAAAGGGTTCAAATTAAAGATTGAAAACCACATCATGCATATGATGCTATCAGTGTAGTACTCACTTTACAGGAGAAAATTATACCTCCAAAGATTACACAAAAATACCATTGATTACAATAACACAGCAAGCTTACTTTCATTTCATAAAATGCAACCTGACTATATATATTGTAAATATATTATATATATTGCTTTTGATAACTGCAACAGGTATTATTTGTCTTTTGGTATAAAGTTTATGAGAGTTTGGATGTTCTTTGTTCAAGAAGAGAAATTGAGGGGTGTTTCAGTTTGGAATGTGAGAGAAACGTGAGGTCAGGAAAGTCAGCTGTCCAGGTCATGAGAATGTCACGTTTGTGGAGATCTGGTCTTTCTTAGCTCGAACGTCTGTCGTAAAAACTTCTTTTTTTTTTTTGTTGATACCATCATTGAGTTACTGCTTAAGCGGTCAGGAGATATCGTAAAGTTTGTCGCTGGGCCATTAGCAGATGTTTCCCTCAAAGCTTCTCCTGGTCTTAGAGTTTCCTTCAGATGATAACCCGATAGCATGGCAGGAAGTCGGCCAGCCAGTTGGGTGAGGTGCTCTTCATCTGTCAATTTTATGACTTGCAGATAGAGATGAAAGTTTCTTTAAGCCTAAGGGATTTGTTGTTGCACTTAGTGTGTGTCTGTCCTTCCTCTCCACAAAGGCATTACACATGGAAACGCATAGCATAGAAAACGCTAGTTTTATTGAGGGAGATATGCGGTCCACAAACATGCTTTGCAGTGCTTGCTCTAGCTGTATGTTTTTAAGACGTAGCCAGAAATTATACAGTTCCACCACCAGTTATACATATTTGTCTTGCAAACACAAGGATTTACTCTTGAGTATTAATGAAACCAATTTACTTTAAGTGACTTGCTCAGGGCGAAGCAGTGGAATTAGCATGCAGCACATTTTTGTAGCTCTGCTATTTGAAGCATTCATTTATAAGGGAAATAACATATGAATTTACTTGCTTTGAATATAGTGATTTGCCTTCAAGCAAGGTATTTCACAAGCCTAATTGTATTTGCTATCCATGTACTTTTACCTTGTTTTTCTGTTTTCTCTGTCATAAAACTCAGAATATGCAAAGTTATATATTTTGGGCTATTTTCTGGCTATTGCATTTTTAAAGCGCATTACGATCAAAACAAACATAAACCATTTTTATATTTATTGTGTGAATTATTATTATTAATAATAAAAAAACAGTTTGCATTGTAGTTTTTTTACAAGGACACAGCAGTGTCAGCATATGAAATGTATTTGAAAAAAACAAGGGCTGCAATTTTATAACAAAATCTATTTTGTCAGTTATTGCTCTTGATGTCACAATGATTATTAATATCAGTTAATAGAATGCATTAATAAATCTAACTCTAACCACACATGCAAAACAATCTAAGAACCGTTTGTGAATTAGTTTAATGCTTTTTACAAATTACAAGAACAAGACTTTACATTGGTTATTTTAGTAGCATAAAAAACAAAACTGTTATTCAAACTGGGAATAAATTATTAGTTATTGTTATAATGCTCAGTTCTCAATGTACACGTAAATGTAATGCTGTAGTTGACACATTTCATTTATTTTCACATTTCACTTTAATCACAAACGATATAATAGATTTCATTTTTTAGCTGTCTTATCTTGAAGTCTGGGGCCTTTAGCGTGCCCATAGTTGAAGTCCAAGAATCTTGATAGACATAAAAGTCTATTTACTGTGAACTTACTGTGTCTTTTTGTCTTGTAGGGGAACTGTGGAACCAGGACTCCTGTAGGAAAGTAACAGTTGGTTCAGATCCCATCAGGACACTACTTGCCTTGGAGGACTCGGTCTGGGCTAGCTGTGCTAACACAGTAACTGTAGTTAACGGCTCCAGTTTGTCCACTCAGGTAGACTCATCATTTCAAAGCTCTATTCATGCTGATATGCTTTCACACCAAAATTTAGCAAATGGACGAGCACAGACTATGTTTCACGGGCACTTGGCCAATACTGACTGACAAATTAGCTTGTGTGTGAAGATCAATAATCCTACCGAGTAGCCGCAATCCATATGACCAGGGTGTCTCCTCCAGGGTCTCTTTTTCCCCCCTCTTACTTTTAAACCACAAAGGATGAGTAAATAGTTCTGACATTACTCTTAATCTTCTCCGGCTGTCTCAAATATGGAGGAGCCATACCCCCGGGGATCTACCCCATGGGCCTCCATAACCCTGAGCCTTCCTTTAGTTCTGCCTTCTTGGGTTTTATCTCTGGAATCAAACATCTCTTTTATCCTTTGAGATTTCTCTGGATGCGCCCATCAGAGAGGAGATTTGAGCTAGTGGTAGGTGAGTGGGCCCCTGCTGCTTTTCGGTTGATCCTCCACGGTTCAGGCCAGTGCTCTGTTTTGTTCGACTGATTACATTGTATCCCTTTCCCTGTGGAGCCATGCAGGCCCAGCAGCTGGAGGGGGAAGCATCTCCTCTACAGCTGTAAATCTGCCTCCTTGGGACTCGTGGCAAAGTGGCATACAATGATGTGTGTCGGTGGGATAAGCAACAGAGCCTGTGCGAATTTGTCTCTCTCATCACCAGTTTTTAGGGAATAATTCCACACTACGCAGCGTGCCACCTTGTTCCCCTGACCCGAAACAATTGAGGCCACTGGATCGCTATTGATGTAGAATGCCGAAAGCATTTCAACCACAGTACTGCGGAAAAAAAACAGTGGTGGTCGGGCACGTACGCACTATGCAGAAAAAACCCTGCACCATTTTTTGGGACTGCAACCAACTTGATTTTCAAGTTTGGCTCATTAATATGTAAGCCCTCTTTACACCTGGTAGTAAAGGCCATGAAACGCCAAACTGACATCAAAGAACTAGCTATGATGTGTGCGTGAAAAAAGTTGTGCTTTAACACACCGCAAAGACTACAACCATTGACCAACTAGCATGTACATTCTGAGGAAACAGCCGTCTGTATCAGCAGGTGGCAGCAGTGTATATTCATTATTCAAAAAGGGAAAACGAATCTAGGACTGACAGCCAAATGGATCCAACTAGTGCGGACAGTGCAGAACATACCGCAAAAAGCTGACAGGCGCTCAAAGACAGCCCAAGGTTGGCCACCCGCTGGCTTGCCATATAATGGCCTAAAGATGCATCAATCAAACATCTTGACCTAACGTGAACATTATGGGATGTGTTTTGAGAGAGCGTACGAAAACAATTGATTCAAACTTCAGTATGTTGTGCCAAAACACACAGATTACAATGAAAATCCTTTGCATTTGCTTCATTTCCCGCTTCCTCATAAGCAACATAATGGTTTCATTCATTCAGTAGGTCACACTCTGCTCTCCCTTAGAAAGTGATGTGTAGTTTTACAAATGGCTCTTTTCCACTGCGTGATACGACTCGGCTCGGCACGGCATGGCTCGGTTCGGCTCAGCTTGTGTTTCCACTGCAGTTTAGTACCACTTTAGAGTGGGCGGGGTTATTCACATGTCGTTATAGTTGCGCCGCCTCTACTGCTGTGACTTCTGAAAAACCATGTTCATTCCGCGTCACCAGAGGTATAAAAAGAGAACTCAAGCGAAAGTACAGATACTCAGTGAAAATTTTACTCAATTAAAAGTACAAGTATCTGGCCAAAAACATACTTGAGTAAAAGTAAAAAAGTACAACTTTAAATTGTACTCAAGCATTAAAAAATTAGAAGTACTTTTTTTCTAACAGATATACAGAAGTTTTGTTAAAGAGAGAAAACTAAACAAAATGCACAGGTCAAACACATACATCTAGTGCAACAACAACATTTAAAATGCAGCACAGTGGAACACACACACACACACACACACAAATACAGGGAAAGGGATTAAAAGGAAACTTCCACCCTCATGCCATCCTATATATATGACTTTTATTTATCAGATGAACACAAACTAAGAGTTAAAAAAAAAAAAAAAAATCATCTCTCTTTGTATAATGCAAGTGTATGGGACGTCCAAAAATGAATATGACAGTAACTCATACAACCCCTGTTAATGAATCAGTGTCGTCTTAAGTGAAACGATAAATACAAAAAATACAAATACCAATATTTTAAACTTGACCATCGTGTTCACTTTGTGTGGTTTCTGAAGTGGTCCTGTCCCCTTGCATTATACAGACTAAAAATCTGTTCTTGTGTTCATCTGAAGAAAGAAAGTCATAAACATCTGGGACGACAATTTTCATTTTTGGGTGAACTATTCCTTTGAATAGCAAGATGTGATGCAGAGGCTAGAAACCTATTACAGACAGAATACAAGAATATGTTGCATTAATGAGGAGATAATTAAAACATACAACATTAACGTTTGGAAAGGCCACTTTCTAGTGTTGTCTATTCAACATCACTGTCTAAAACAGGGATGGGGAACATTTGATCCTGGAGGGCCGGTGTCCCTGCAGAGTTTAGCTCTAACCTTAATCAAACACACCTGAAAAAGCTAATCATGGTCTTCAGAATACAGGTAGGTATTTTTTTTAGGGTTGGAGCAAAACTCTGCAGGACAGTGGCACTCCAAGATCAACGTTCCCCACCCCTGGTCTAAAAGGATAATTAAACTTGTATTTGTTTATTTGGGGCATTTAGAGATTTATTTATTTATTCAGCATGTATTATTGTGACTAATTAGATTAATTAATGAGCAAATCATGTAATTATAAAGATAAAAAAAATACTCATTGACAGTCTTAATTGCTAGTCAATGTGTCATATAATGACATAATATCCACTACCAGGTAAGAACATCACTAAACATAAATTACAATTTATTTAACATAAAATGTTAATTTAAACATTTTTGGAGATTTGTAACATTTAATAAAAAAACAACAATCATTACCACAAAAATATTAATTGTATTTAAATTCTCATCACTGATTCATTTGCACTCAATCTTGTGCATTCAGCTAATATAAAGTATTACACAGCTAATGGCTCTATCAAAACAGAAAGAATAACGAATACACTTTTTTGGTGGGGAAACGCAACTTTGCTACCTCAATATGCTTTCTCAGATTTGATAGTGAACTTTTGAAGCCAGACATTTACCTGAAAGTCATAACTGAAGTAGAAATGTGTGTGATTGATGTGTGAAAACAATGATCATTGATTATCATGTCAAGCACGCACATTTGAATTTCTGTTTACCATATTTATTGTGCATAAGATCAAATTAAAATGTAATGTACTTTTTAAGATGAAATAAAATTGTAAGGAGTAAAAAGTACTGTTTTTCCTTCATAAATGTAATCAAGTAAAAGTACAAGTAACCAGTTTAAATTGTACTTGAATAAAGTACAAATCCCCCCAAATAATACTTAAGTAAAGTAATCAAGTAAAATTACTCAAGTATTTTACACCTCTGAGCGTCACCCCATCAAGCTCTCGCTGGATCTGCTCCTCGGCTATCAATGAGAGGAATGTATGTACTTCCTAAACAGACCACGAAACAGCCATTGGTTGTTAAAAAAGGTGCGCTCATTTAAAACAGTTGAGTTCGATCCTTCGCTGGCTGTGCTGATTTAAATCTAGCGGGTCTGTTGTGTCTCGTGTCGCAAGTTCAATGACGCAGGTAGTGAAGATTCTCTCCAGCCAATCAGTGATCAGCAGAGTTTACACGTCACGTTTTGGTAATGGTACGGTTCGCTTGGAACGTCAGCCAAGGTGGTACTGAAAAAAGTACCAGGTACTGTACCAAGTGGAAAACCCCCCAAAAGTGAACCGTACCTAATGGTACCGTGCCGTACCATGCAGTGGAAAAGCGCCAAAAATAAGAGGGGAGGGTCTGAGCACAAGTGGTCACAGGAGATGCATTTGAAACGCATGTTAAAACCAAGTGTAAATGGTAATGTGTCTGAGCTGATCACTTGTGATCACTGAAAGCGCATCCTAATACCAGGTGAAAACAGGGCTGTAGAACAGTATCCTTTCAGAACAGTAAAAGCCGAAGAGTGAAGTCCCACACACGTTTAAATGAGTGGTTGTTTAAACATTTGGTCCCACTTTATATTAGGTGGCCTTAACTACTATGTACTTACATTTAAATTAATAATTTAGTACAATGCACTTATTGTGTACATACATGTTTTTACATTGTACTTCTATTTTCAAAAATACCTATATGTAATTACATCTGTAATTAATTTCTGTAATTACATTTATAATTACACAGTTGACCCATCCCTTACACCTTAACCCACCCTTAAACCTACCCACACCACCAAACCTGTCCCTAACCTCACCCATATCCCACCTCAATAGCAGCAGAAGTGTTTTACAATACAATATGAATACAATAAGTACATTGTACTTATTTATTTGATGTAAGTACATAGTAGTTAAGGCCACCTAATATAAAGTGTGACCAAACATTTTGCTCTCGTAAGCACTGTCACCTAGAATTACTGTGGACTAATGAAGGGTTAGATGGTAGGTGGAGGCGTGCTGTGTTTTGTCCGCTGGTAGAACAGTGCTCTCCTGCTGTAATAAACTGTTGTAGTGTCTTGGGGTGAATCGGTGGAGGCAACTTCTGTCTCTGTGTGAGACTCAGTGACTCAGACCATGAGTCCTGAGGCCCAATTTATACACATGTAGAGTCATCATAACTGTAAATGTATACAGATTTTCAGAATGTAAAATAATTAATAATAATCATATTAATATATATATGGAGAATGTGGTAATATTGTAAAGAAATACAGTGCATCAGTATTTGTATCTCAAATTAATATCCTGTGACTACAGTACATACACGACTTACAGTAACAGTGTTACTGTACTATATGTGGATAAATGCTTTATTTAATCACATCGCAAACATGATGTTGCAAACTAAAAGCTCATTGTTATTTCAGCAAGCAGCTGAGATAAATTAACTTGAGATGTATGTGCTTCACATGGTCATTTATGCACTAGATGGTTTTATTCAAATCAAATTTGTGTAGATGCCAGGCACATATGTATGAGACTGTCCACGTTTTTCAGTTATGTGGTTGTTTTAGTTTATAGCTGTAAAGCATTGGCTGTGCTTAGCACAGGTATAGTATGCTGTACGAGTTAACATTTTGGACACCGTTTACTCCTGTAGTTAGCTCTGTCCACCTAAGACAGCTGAAAATTGGAACCTTTCAATTTCTGAATGTGAGCCCACCATTTGCACTGAGAGATGTATAGGCTAGTATTAAAATACAACACCATTCAAACGTTTGGGGTCTGTAAGATTTCCAAAAAATAAAAAAAAGGTAAAATACACTTTTATAAAAAAAAATATAATAATAATAAAATGGCAATAAAATCAACATTTTATATTTTTAAAAAGTAATTTATTTCTCAGATGGCGAAGCAACCATTACTCCAGTATTCAATTTTACATGGTCCTTCAGAAATTATTCTAATATGCTGATTTTTATATTGTTTTGTCAAGAAACATTTCTTACTATTATCGGTGTTATGCTATTGTTATCAAAAACAGTTGTGCTGCTTTGTTTTTGTGGAAACCATAATGCATTTTTCCAGAATTCTTTGATGAATAGAAAGTTCAAAAGAACAGCATTTATTTGAGATAGAAATCGTTTGTAACAATGCAAACATATATACACATTCACAACAGTATTACAGATGGATATAACCAGTTGATAGAAATATTATTCTGGTTACTTGTCTCTGAAGAAATAGTCCAAGCAAAATAAAATTAAAACAGATAGTGAACAAGAGCAAAGGCAAGCACTGCCGACAAGTCAATTAAAAGCGAAAACACATCAGAGGCAGTTTCAGTCATCTCCCTTGCTCTCAAACAAAAGAAGCTCCCTTTGGCAAGGGCACGCAAACAGGTGCTAATCCCTGTCCGCTAGTGTGCAGAGGAGAGAAAGGTCTCTCGCACCCACCTCACCCCCTCCAACTAATCTGCCTCAACCCCAGACTGGAGAACTAGCTGTTTGTAAGGGTTCTCAGGGCTCCTCGGTAGCACCACAGACCTCAGGGGGCTGCGTGCAAACCCTCGATAAGGAGCACAGCTCCCTCATGCCTCATTAGAGGATCAGGCATGAAATGGCTCCTCTTTCCCTGTGGACTTTTAAAAAGGTGTTTGGGAGGGGGTGTATTGTTTTGTGAGACAGTGGAGCAAGGCTCCGCTGTGAATCACTTTGAAATCAAAGAAACTGGATCCTGAGTCATTGAAACCTTCATGATGTGTGGCCCTTGAACCCACTGGTCGGATGGTGATTTTGAAGGCAAAATAATCCTGTTCATTGCAGAAAAAGATAAAGGAAGGTGTTCATTTGCTTTGGATTTTGCTTTTGTGTTTGTATAACTGAATATATTTTTATAACAAATAAAATAAAACGGTAAGCAAAAATGCAGATTACATGCATATTCAAAGTGAAAATTCTGAATAAATCCACCATTTTTTTGTACATTAGTAGAAACGAGAACAACTAACAGTGTTGTGCAAATTAACGCTAAGCTAAAATATACTTTTTGATATTGTGGTGTGGTTGCAACCGCATTAGATCTTCTGGAATGCTCTTCTGTTCTGATTGAGAACCTTAATGCTGGATACCCATAAAACAAGTATCCCAGTGTTAGGAGACTATTTAGAATAAGCCCTATGAAGGATTACAGCATTTTGAAATTTTAGTCTGGCAAGGACTTTTCTTGGAAGATTAGACAGAATAGTACTGTACCGTACCTGCAGTCTGCCACTGACTCTATGGAAGCCTGTTTCCTCTTTATATCTCAGACTTTAAATGTATATGTCATATATCTCACAATTAACACTTAGGTCTTAAAACATGACTTTATATCTCATATTAGTTACTTTATATCTCAGAATGTGTCATATCATAATTTGACTTATAGTGCAGTTTATAAATCTCACAAGTGGAAATATTTCTTGTAATTTTTACTCATAATCTCATAATTGTGACTTTCTCATAAAATTATCTAACTTTATTTCTTATTTTAAGCTATCTCATAATTATTTTTTTACTCCGACTGAAACAGGCTTCCCATAGAGAAACAATATTTCTACATATCTCTCTGATAACATTTACATGTAGTCATTTTCCAGACGCTTTTATCCAAAGCAACTTACAAATGAGGACAATGGAAGCAATCAAAATCAACAAAAGAGTAATGATACGCAAGTGCTATAAGTCTCAGTAAGCTTAACGTAGTACACGTAGCAAGTTTTTATTTTATTTTTTATATCATATAATAAAATAAAAAGAAAACAGATAGAATAGAAAAAGAATAGAGCAAGCTAGTGTTAGAGGCCGTTTTGCTTTTGTTAATTGTATACTAAATAAAAAGAAAATAATTAGAATGCAAAAACAATAGGGAAGCTAGTGTTAGTAACATAACAGTGATATAATCAGTATTGAGGAAAGTTACTTTTAAAAGTAATGCATTACAATATTGCATTACTCCCTAAAAAAGTAACTAATTACGTTACTTAGCTACTTTTTATGGAAAATAATGCGTTACGTTACTTTTGCGTTACTTTTTAAATATGAGCAGGGCTTGATTGTTTTTAATATAAGAAGTTCTAATTATAGCAAATGTAAAAGCCCTTTCACACCAAAAAGTGTAATGAATAAACCTCAGCCTGAAGGAAAAGTAAATTCATGTCTGTAAAATAGAATGCAGGAGGTTCAACACTCTTCAGTAATAAAAAAACAATGAAGCACAATTGTTAGTTTATCTAAAGTCATTTTTGCTTATTAGTATGGTTTAACTGGATCATCAAAGGTCAGCAGCAAAGACATTGGTTAATAAAATGGGATTAAACACATGTGTGTTATTTAACATATTTAATTATTGCAGGTTTGCGTCATATTCTGAGTTTGCATTTCACTGTTTTAATTCATTTTGATGAATACTAAATCTTTTGCGAGTGAGATGAATTAATGCACATTCACATTTAGTCTAGAACTACAGTAACATGTTCACACAGCGCACTGTCAGTCAATAAATGGGGAAAAAGTAACTCAGATATTTTCTTGTAAATTAAAAAAATAATGCGTTACTTTACTAGCTACTTGAAAAAAGTAATATTATTACGTAACTCGTGTTACTTGTAATGCGTTACCCCCAACACTGGATATAATAGTGACATAGTTGGTCAGAAATATTTATTTGAGATATATTTTGATATTCAGCACAAGAGTTGGATTTGAAACTGTTTTTATGTTTGGACAGGATCTAAACCAACTCATAACTGTCCCCAAAAAGTAAATTCACCTCAACAGTTCACAGTCAGACTGGTAGCATATACAGCATCAAAGGCTTAACTTTTTTTCACTGATCATCAACTTTAAATCCAAAATTCTGGTGTGAAACTCTAGATGGCACAGTCTGATAGGTCAAACTCAATCTGACATAATGACATCATTATCACATGGTACAGCTGATTGGTTCTTTTTGTATCAGCAGCCAATGAGCTTGCTGCTCAACATTCAAATACTTGGCTAGTGCTTGCTGTAGCAGTTAGCACGTTTCAGAAACCTTCCACAGCTCCACCTGTATAGACCTGCTACAGGGCGATTCATGTATGCTATATGGGGGTTATTTAATATGTTATGCACAGCAGCAGTATTTCTTACATGCTCACAGCAGCATGTTGTGGATATATTGGCAGTAGCAAGTCTTGGTACTTGCTCTGCCGCAGCAGCAGCGTAGCAGATCTATTCCGCCAAGACCAAACACATTAACATTGTCATGTATATTACTCAGAGTTATCATGACTAAGGATTTAGGATTTAGATGAGTTAGCATTAAGGTTTAAAATGAAGATTTCAGTTAGACTGGTCTGAGTATTGCTTATGAACAGGTTATACCAGTGAGTAGGGTAACATTAATAAAGTGAAAGTGAAATGACATGACATGTGGCCAAATATGGTAACCTATACTCAGAATTTGTGCTCTGCATTTAACCCATCCATGTGCGCACACACAGAAGTGAGTACTGAACACACACACACCCGGAGCAGTGGGCAGCCATTTTTGCTGTGGCACTAAGGGAGTTGGATTCAGCGCCTTGCTCAAGGGCACCTCAGTCGTGGGTATTGAAGGTGGAAGCGAGTGCTGTTAATTCACTTCCCCCTCCTACAATTCCTGCCGGTACTAAGACTCGAACCCACAACCTTTGGGATACAAGTCTGACTCTCTAGCCATTAGGCCACGGCTGCCCAAAGGACTCGTTTAAACGTATTAGTAAGCCCTCTAGTCAAACAAGTTTGGAAGCAGCTTCAGTCATAAGTGTCTTTTCAAATACAAAGATTTTTATGGATTGCTTATCTATAAAAAGCTGGCTCACAGATACCACTTTAGAGAACTAAGCACATTGGGCAGCTCTAACTGCATTATTGAACAGATCTGTGTTGCCTTAACATGTCATTTCCACTCAGCTCCCCTTCAGTTTTGAGGATGATAATATTTTCACTGTGTAATGGAGTTTTGACTGTAGTTGTTTATTCGGCCAGTGCAAAATTGTATTAAGTTATTTGACATGATGATCACAGGAAGAATAAGAAACAGCTGCGTTCATATTATTGTAGTTTCAGGTTTTAACATTCTGAATAGACTCAGAGTCAAAATCGATGTGATATTTTGGACCGACTGATGTGAAAATGTTTATTTTGAAGAATATTTCAACTAAAACAACATTGGATGTCAAAAATCACTGGACACAAAAAAATAGAGACATTCTTCAAGATGTTTTATTTTATGTTCCTCAGCCGAAAGTAAGTTATTCAGTTTGAAACAGCATGGGAGTGTGTAAATAATGAAAATGTTCATTTTCAGGTGAACTATCTGTATCTCTTATGCTCCTAATTCAGTGACAGAAGTGAACTGTCTGGACCAGAAGGAGACCTCCAGCTTAATTTTTGGATTAGGTATCTGTTGCTCAACTAGAGGTCTTTTGATAGAGGATGACCAGAACAATGCCTGCCTCTTAACTTTTTTGCCACAGGCTAAAATCCAGGGTTTCTCATGAGTGGAGCCATCCGAATACCAGTCCTGTGGTGTTTTGCAGGGATTAGACCGAGGAAAAAAGAATTGTGAAGATGTGAATGCCCTCTTCCACCTCAGTGGTTGCTTTTGAGATCTGCTTGCATTGTTTTGCTTCTCTGGTGTACATAACACTATAAATTAGCTCTGAAGTCCAGAAAGTTTGGAATTTATGCTGGCACACTGTGTTCTCATGAGAATCAAATGATACAAAGGGCCTTAAACTGCTGATAACTTTGGTGGCTCATCATTAAAGAGAATTCTTGCAGATTTGTGGATCTTCCGGTTTGGAGAAAACAACCTGAACCATATCTGAGTATGGTCTCCTAGCAATAATATAAAATAGGTGCACATCTATGGAGCAACGTCCATGAAAAACAAGCTTTCAGTCACATCATTTTTTTACTTACACAAGTGTGTAAGGTTTTCACTTTCTTATGCCACCTTGAGAGCCTGAATGCTCATCGTCATTGTCCTAGTTTTAGACTCTTTGCATGTGAGGAAGTCCTTGCATATGTGCTGTATTGAGAATAAAAGAGGGGAAAATAAAAGCTAGATGCATTTGTGATGGACCCTTTATCATTATAGTTCAATATTCAGTTTGTGAGCTAATGGAGAAGCGAAAGCAAATGAGAGAAGAAAGGAGATGCAGTTCTGTAACTGCTTGTTTTTGTCATGCCTTATTGAGTTCTGTACCAAACTGTGTTCCAATCCTTTCTGCTTGTTGATTCTCATTGGTCTCTGTTTTTGCAGTCCACCTTTTAACCCATTAGTAAAGCTATGTGACTGCAGTCTGAAATTACTTCATCATGAAGGGAATGTTAATGTCATGTTTATACTTCCCAGTTGAACATGTAGGTCAAACATCTCAAATGTGACTTAGATTAGATGGTTCTGTTATACAGCATTATTATAGTTTCTTCTTGCTGTGCACAGAATTTGTTACTGTTTTTGTGTGAATTTTATGTTCAAGACAATAAGGCATGCATCTTCCTATTGGAATGGGTATTTGCTGGATTCCCGCTGAATAAATGTAACTCAAATGCATAATGGGTCTTCAGATTTTAAACGAAAATGTGCCAGTTGTGCACAAGTACAATTTAGTAAAATTATTGTAAAGACAACTTGCATAAAATGCATAAAAATGTGTTTTAGACACTATGAATGATCAAAATAATGGCCGTTTTACATGCAAACATGCAATTTCAGTGACTCGTTTAGTTTCTAAGAATCTTAAAATGCTGGATCACTTGGTATCTTGCCAGGTTTTCCATTATCACAATTATGTCTTTGCCTAAATCAACCAGTAAAGTGAGGCACTCGAGTTTATTCACAAAAAATGAAACTTCTGTCATTTACTTGCCCTCATATCATTTCAAACCTGTGTGATTTTGTATGAGGGATACAAAAGAACATATTTTGAAAAATATCATGTTCATACAGTGAATTGCTGTGGGATCCAAAGTAGTTTGGTTTGTATGGGCAAAAACATTTGTGTTCATTTGTGTTCCGCGGTTACACGCTCATGTGACGTTGCTGTGCTATGTGGTCACGAAAAATTATCGTTTGCACGTGTTTTTTAAGCATTGCTGTTTAAAAACATGATTTTAAGCTGTTGAAATGCAATCAGCAGCAAAAGGGAGCTCATTTCGCTATATGCACATGCTGTCAGAGAGACTGGTTTTGAGCGCTGCTCATAGACGGTGCTCATAGAGCGCGAGAGTATTGAACGGAGATATTTTTGTAGTTTTACAGCCCTTGAATGGTTTAATACACATACTTGTATGTGTCACAATGCCTGTTTTTGCAAGTATCCTCGTAAACACAATAATTTAGGTCTTAAGTGAAATCAAACGGCTGAGAAAGAAAACATGTGTAACAGTATGTTGGATACGGGTAACTCTTAAAGTGACAGCAGTCTAATATTCCTGCTGTCTGTCATTCATGTTAATCAAACAACAAAAGAGAGAAAATCTCTCACTGCTTTTGACTAAATCACTTTTGTAACTCTAATAAGAAATTATATAGAGTATATTTAATTTACACAGTGATTTTATTCATTTGATTACTTTATACAATGCATCAATGTATGTAGCATTTCTTATTTGTTCTACTGCAGTTTTTTTTGTCTTATTGCTTGTAATTAGTTTCTTATTCTTATTTAATCACTGACTGTTTACATGTCTTCAGTGAGCTTGAGTTTTTTTTACATATAAGTTTAGGCTAGTATTAGTTTTTGTGATATTGACACTGGTGACAAGAATTATGCAATTTCTATGGTAAATTTTGGTATCATAAAGACCTTATTTAAAGCAAAAATAAATATTGTGATATATATATATCATTATTGTGACATAAAATTACTCATATTTTGATATGAGATGATAGTTTCTTTTGTGGGTAAACTATATCTTAACTTTTCCTCTCAGTTGTGTAGTGGAGTTCTTCACCTTTTTGAAGTTGGCATTATAGCTTAAAAACAGCTCAATAACAAACTATCAGAAATTGTCCAACTAGACCTGTATTGATATGAAGTTAGATATCTAATGTAATCTCATTGTCCTCTGTTCTGTTTTAGAGATTTGAGGTCCATCAGGACCCGATGGTGAGTGTGGCCCATATGGTACGAGCTGGGGGGGGCGTATGGATGGCTTTTTCAGAAGGTTCCTCTATACGCTTGTTCCATACGGAAACACTGGATCACCTGCAGGAGATCAACATATCTATGCCCTCATCGTTTTACAACCCCAGTGAGTATCTCTCCTTTGACCCTACGGAAGGAGCCGTTTGAATACAAAAATTCTTTATGCCTTCAAACATGCTTGATCAGCATTGTTTCCATCATTTCTTTGAACTGCACTTCTCGTGATAAAAAGGTAATGACGGAGAAGTTCTTTTTGGAATGGTTCCTGTAGGCTGGCTCTCCAGGGACCGACTGTGAATAAGTAGCTAACTTAAGACCCCGCAGAGCAGTAATGGAGCTGTGGGGTTACAGGCAGGAAAAGTCACAATGGCACAGACAAAGCTTTCCATTCGAAATGTTGCCATGGCAACACACTTGTCATGACTCCAGCAGCCGTGGCATGTTGGTAATGTGCCAGCGTTTTGCCATTTTGCCTTATCTCAATGCATCTGGTATTTAATTCAGCTGTATTCACTTTTTTACCTCTCTGCACTAACCTTTAGCCATCTTTATCTCCCTCGGGTCCTGTTAAATCTCAAATTTGTCAAATTCTTTGTGCTTTAGATGAAATATATGTAAACCAAAGCCATGGTTTTTACTACCTTTTTGCAGAAGGGAGCTTGTGTAAACATTCATTATATAAGCAAGGACACTGAAAATAATAGTTTAAGTAAATATCCACATCACTTCAGTGCAATTCAGTGCAACACATCAGACTATTTAAAGAGAAAATCTGGGCGGCATCGCTCCAGTAGCTCGCAGAATCCTCCGGAGCAGAATAACTCCTTTCAGGCTGTCTAATAATGTTTGATTTCACTTGAATGCGATTGTCCACGTTTAGCTAAAAAAAAAAAATCCCATGAATCTCCAGTTGTCATAGACAATTGCGATCAAGTGGAATAGAAAGGAGAAGGAGAAAAATAAACCCAAAGCTGTGTCGCAGACTTCAGGAACTGGCCAGAGCAAGTTAATGTCAACGGGCCTGTTGCTACAACAGTGTCTCATTAAAAACAAAAACAAAAAGATATACCTTAGTGTTTTTTTTTTGTCAAACAGCGAGAACATCAAACCTCTGGATCAAAGTTACAGCTGTATTTCAAAAGACACGTGAAGAAGTAAAGGCGAATGTTGTGGCGAAGATGTCTGCAAAGGTTCTGCAACCCTCAGGCTGTTGTCGAACTTATGCAGCTAGCTGTGTTTAAATATGTAGTTCATGTTGGGTGAGGTAACTCTGCGATTTCATGTTATGTCGTGGGGTTTACAGTCAATGGAGCACAAAAGTGAAAATAAGCTTTGGCAGATGCCTTCTTCCCTTTTTTTACTCTAGGCCCAGAGAACGTCCCACTGGCTTTCCTGAATATGCTAATCTGCACACATCACACATAGGAGGACTGATATAGTTATTACAGATCAATGGTCTGCTAATCCCACAGGTTTGCACCCAAGTGATGGATGATGAATTAATTATTGTCTTAAAGTGAACCGATTATTCTGCAGTTTCTCATCAGCTAGAACCTTCAGACATGATAAGCAAGCCAGACGTCAGGCTGAATCCTTCCTCTCTAATAATAGCTAGAACAGTCAGATCCATATTACATCAAAGATAATCTTTGAATTATATTATATTATATTATATTATGTTATATTATATCATATTATATCACATTTTACATCTAAACTTCTGCCCGTAACATTATATTGTAGTTAATTAAGATGAAATAATTTTGTATCATAATCTGTTTGAATGACCTGTGTTGTGACCATCTAAAATTGTTTTAAACGGCATTTCTTATATTAAGCATGCAGCTTTTATTACCGCTAATTAACTGAGAGAAATATTTTAATTATTTGATGGGTAGAAAGTGCATTGAAAATAACTGTTTTTACCAGTTACAGGACCTAAGACACATACTTTCTTTTATATATTCATATCATATGACATAAGGTTCAACGTTTTAACATTATGCATTCAGTTAATTGTTCATTAATATATATAATTGTTAATTAATATATATATATATATATATATATATATATATATATATATATATATTATTGTTTTTTTATAATACACCACTAGCTCTTGAACTGCCTAATGTTAACAGACTGAACCTTATATACTAAAAGTTAATACATTTTAACCTAAACTCTTAATAGTTATAATGCAGAAATAGACCAAGTACACATTATGCGTCAACTACAAGGACATCTAATAAAATATGCAATATGCATTTTTTTTCCACAAACCTCAGCATCTTATGTTTTCAGCATTCATGAATTCATATGCATTACTGTAGAACTGCAGATTTATTTGACAATCTATTATTAAGGTGATCCCTCTTGCACAGAAAACGAATGTATAATAGGTGAATGCTCTGCAGAACTGGACAGCTGACATTTCTAAGAAGGAATTCTGCCTAATGCAGTGCATTCGCTCATGTTTTTTCATGACATTCAGTGATATCCTGGTGACTAACTACCATACTGAAAATGCTTCATTTACACATTAGCAAAAGACTCCCCAAGTACTATAGCAACCTAAAGACAGCACGCCGTGAAAAGGAATCAATTAGCCACTTGCCGATCACTCATGCAAAGCGAGCTTTATAATAAGAGCATGCGGC
This sequence comes from Aspiorhynchus laticeps, assembly GCA_023376895.1. Taxonomy (NCBI): domain Eukaryota; kingdom Metazoa; phylum Chordata; class Actinopteri; order Cypriniformes; family Cyprinidae; genus Aspiorhynchus; species Aspiorhynchus laticeps. The sequence goes on along the minus strand of CM041810.1, from coordinate 24,121,834 downwards.
CACCATCCCTGCTTGCTGAAGTCTCTGCTGTGCTGTTCTTCTTTGATTTTAATTAGGCTGTGGTGGCTTTCTGATGTCTAAAGACCCAGGGTCAGGGATTTGGGCACTGTGAATGAAGTCCTTTAAATGTTCAATGTTGTTTTTTGTCTAAACAGTGATTTAAATGTTGTCATACCTACACACTGCTATAATTGACCAGTTAAATAAAGCTGATGAGAGAAGCACAACTGTGAGGGGGCAATCAGCAGTGTGCTGGGTTTTAAGTCTCCACGGATACAATAATTGTTGATATGCAAGCAGGAAAGTGGTTTTCAATGTTTGTAAATATGCTATCATACTGCAAAGATATAAACAGGCTGACTAAAGAAAGTTTTTTTTAGTTTTGGTGACACCTGCATTTTTCTTTGAAGGTCAGAAGAGCATGAGAGTTACCAGCCTGCTGATTTGCCAGGGGCTGCTGTGGGTGGGAACTGCCCAGGGCATTATCATCACCCTGCCTGTACCCAAGCTGGAGGGCATCCCCAAAATTACAGGTACACCGATGGTGGCTCTTCATGATACATAAGTGCCTTTAGTCCTTTTGGAAAATCTCTTCTACAATGATAGGACAATTACATAATGATTCAAAGAGACAAGTACGTAGTGATGATTCCTTTGTTAAAAGAATATTTCACTCTAAAATTTAAAGCTGCAGTCCTTTTTTGGTTAAAAATGATCCGTAATCAATATTTGAGCAAGTACATAACCAGCCAGTGTTCAAAACGTTTGCCTTACTTTAGCCCAATTCACAACGGTTAGCTTGTAATAATGTTTTCTAATTTGAGTGGTACTGGTAGGAATTCGCAGGAAATTCGAGCATGGCGCTGCGTCATTACGTCACGTCTGTTACCAAAGAAGGCATCCCGGCTAGTAGACTATATCACATGTGTGGATGCTGCAGGTAGAGGATCTTTTATTCTTAAATTGATCATTTTGATGGTGGATTGTAATCCAGAAAGGATTATGTGTTTATGAAATACATGTGACTGAAATTAAATTATATTCCAGTTTTAAATGTGCATCTGATTACAGATAGCCTACGTGGGGTTACACAAGTTTTTGTATTTTAAAGAGAACCGGTTCGAAGGAAGAATAATTCGATTTTTGGATTAAAATAATTTCTTTATATGAAATTCGAATGGTATGACAACTAGAGATTATACTGTACAGAAATTGAAATCTGCATGTGACGCTAATACAGACTACATACACGCAATGATGATGTTGTTAACATTAACAATTGGAGAAAAAATTATAACAATAATAATAATTAGCAGTTTGATGTGATATGAGCTAAGTGATCGTTAGATTTGATCACCATTGGTAGCGCAATTTATTGTAATGTTTTTTTTTCCTCAGTTGGTCAGAACAAAAGTGTCAGACTTGTTATTTACTTGTTCAGATGACAATATCCGGAGAAAATTCTTATTTGGGTCATATATTCCAAGACGTAGGCTAGAATCTGTGATTCCGAAGTACTGTGAATATCCACACAGATGCGGTGACTGACAGACTGACACACATACTCCTCAAAACATTAGATTCATCCGAACTGGAGCTGTGCCGGCACACAACCCACGCAAGGAAGATCATTCTGCAAATAACTGCAATTGCAGGTTTTCAAACACAGATGGCGACAAAGATGCAAAACTTACGGACTGCAGCTTTATCTTCTGTCATTATTTACTGGCCATCATGGTTAAAAACTGTTTTTTTGTTTGTTTTGTTTTGTTTTTCTGTGGCACACAATTAAAAATCTTGAAAATGTTTTTCAAAGCTTCTTCGCAAAGATCCTGAAAGAACAAAACGCATCATAAAAGCACCATAAAGTAGTTCAACATGTCTTGTGACCAAATATTTGATATCCAACCTAACATGACACATGTATCAGTGTCATATTTAATCACTAAGGCATTTGTTTACTCAAAAATACAGTAAAAACAATTACCATTTTAAATAAAATAATTTTGTATTTAATTTTATTATTAAATGTTATTTATTCCTGTGGTAGTCACTACTCCAGTCTTTAGTATCGCATAATGGTTTAGAAATTCTAAAATGCTGAGCTGCTGCTCAATATTTTTGTGGAAACCATGATGCATGAAGAAGAAGAAGAAGTTTAAAAGAATGCCTCCTTGCTGAATAAATTAATTAATTATATATATATTTTTATAATACTGATCCTAAACTTCTGTATGGTAGCATAATTTTAAAGTCATATGAACTACCTTTTTATGGCATTTCCCCTCTGATCTGGAGCTTGTCCTTATATGGAAAAAAATCTTCAAAATGTATTCGTGTTATACGGAAGAAAAAAACAGATATGGGGATAGGAACAACCGAGGATGATGACCAATTATTTGAGCTATTTCTTTAATTCAAAGTAATTTCAGTAAGTAATATGAGTAATAATGGAAATTAGTTATCAAATTGTAAGGTTTCTGTGACCCTCTGGCATTGCTGCTTTTTACTGATTAAAGCAATTTGAGCTCTCTTTCAATGTGGCACAGGTAAGGGGATGACATCTCTTAATGCACACTGCGGGCCTGTGGATTTCTTAGTTGCCCTTTCCAGCACTTTGTCTCCTGATCTTCTGAAGCGGGATTCTATGGTGGAAGGGCATGACTCGGCCTGTGGAGTGGAGGACCGCAGTGAATCGTCCTCTCAGGAATCTCTCCAGCAGCCCAGTATTTCCACCCAAGTGGATGGCAAAGGGAAGGGACGGGGCGGGATGTTACTACAGTACCGCCTCCGCTCAACCTCAGGTTTGCCTGGGCGACCGTTAACCGCGAGAGGGGACGAAGCCTCGGATGCGTCTTTGGAACACAGCATGGAAGACGGCTCCATATATGAACTCAGCGATGATCCAGACATGTGGGTCAGGGGTCGACCCTGCGAGAGGGACAAGGTGAGGAGGGACAGGGTTACTTCAGTAGCAGTCATCTCGGGCGGGAAGGGCTTCCGCCGACTGAGGGAGGGTTCTGTGGCGACCACCGCAGAAAGCACACTTATGATCTGGCAGCTTCCTCTCACGGTTTGAGCTGAAATTGTGTTTAAGGAATTGTGAAATAAAAATGCTGACAATTTACTTACCCATACTTTGTCATTCCACACCTGAATGACTTTCTTTTGAATTAATGTACTGGTCACGCTTTTCAGCGCTGTTACAATGAATGAAAAAAGAGATACAAAAGTTGTCATAAAATTGGCTCATCCTCCTAAGTTATCGTCATACAGTAAGTTTGTGTGATGAACTGTCCATTTAACATTTAAGGGGTTATTTCTCTGATAATTTTCCTCTCTTGAGAACCGATTCATGAACAAATCATCCAGACCAATTTTGTAAGCTCAACTGATTAATTGAAAAGATCTGATTCATGTCATTTTACAATTCAGACATCACTAGGGTAATAACAGTGAATGATATAAAAAAAAAACTGTTAAATAAAAAAATCTTCACATAAAGCTACATTATATTGCCAAAAGTATTGGGTCGCCCCCTTCTAATGAACAGGTTTGACTACTTTAGTCATTTCTATGAGTACAAATCTTAATGTTAAAGCACATAGTGATATTCTAGGAAATCGTGTGCTTCTAATATTATAGCAACAGTTTGGACGGGACCCTTTTCTATTCTAACATGACAATGCCTCTGTGTATAAGACAAGGTTCAAAAAGAAAATTATTGATTCAGTCGGTGTGGAAGAACTTTACTGGTCTGCATAAAACCAAGTCCTAATCCCAGTTTAACACCTCTGGTGTGACTGTAAATGCAGACCTTGAGCCAAAAACTCATCACCAAACACCAATGACTTGTACATACACTATATAGACAAAAGTATTGGGACACCCCCTTCTTTAGAACAGAAAAATGCACTTCCAAATCTGTGGCAACAACGATGGGAACATAATTCATGTATTTAAAAATTGTATTTCCATCTATGTTGCAACAGTTTTGGAAGTGTCTAAAATGACTGTACCCATATGTACAAGACATTGGTGTTTGGTGATGAGTTTTTGGCTCAAGGTCTGCATTTACAGTCACACCAGAGGTGTTAAACTGGGATTAGGACTTGGTTTTATGCAGACCAGTCAAGTTCTTCCACACTGACTGAATCAATAATTTTCTTTTTGAACCGTGCCTTATACACAAAGGCATTGTCACGTTAGAATAGAAAAGGGTCCTGTCCAAACTGTTGCTATAATATTTGAAGCACACAATTTCCTAGAATATCATTATATGATTTAACATTAAGATTTGTACTCATAGAAATTACTAAAGTAGTCAAACCTGTTCATTAGAAGGGGGCGACCCAATACTTTTGGCAATATAGTGTATATCAGCGCACCACTTTTATGTTTTGTTTTTTTGTTGGTCATTTTGGAGCCTGACAGCTCTAGTCCTCAATTTTATTATATAGAAGAATGGTGACCAGGATATTTGAAAGAAACAAAGTAATATGGGTTTGGAATGACATGAGGATAAGTAAATTACAGAATTTTCATTTCAGAGTAAATGTTCCCTTTTCGCTGGGCATGTGTGGTACAAAATATGAGGCACTTGGACTGTTCACTTTCTCAGAAAGAAATGTCTTCCATATTAAATGACCTTGCGATCTCAAGAAATCCTGGTCCTCCAATAAGAATATTCCATAACTAATAGGCTCAGAGTAATAAATTCTCAGTTAATTCAGCCTCTGTCACTCATTCCTGTACAGTACCTGGAAGGTGTTTCCTTACCAGTATATAATTAAAATCCATGTATTTAATCTCAGACTTCACCATAATCAGGGCCTAAACTATTCAAATAGAACACTTCCTTGAGGCCTCAGTCTTGTCAGCCTTTAGTGAATCATGAATTTACCACACCACAGAACTGCTGAGTTTTTTTTATTTTTTATTATTATTATTCCCCTGCATCTGAAGAAATCATATCAGTGGAAAGTGAACGGGGTTTTCATGCTTTTGTGCAGTCACTCAGAGAATACTCTCACCCTTTGACTCTTGATAATGTGAACACATGAAGTCAAGCCTGTGCAGGTCAGTGCTGTGTGTGTGAGTGAGTGTTAAAAATGGATTTCAAAACAATTGACAGCCTAAATTTCTGTGGTGAATGGTGAAGCCTCATTAAAAATCTTTTTAGTGGACACGTTTTTTTCTTATGTACACAACCTAAAAACATTTTCACCATATGGCAGTCATTTGAAACGTCTGCTTAAATCACCATTACTTAACAAGCAAGTTCATTAGCAGCTGGTAGGAGAAAGATACAAGTGCCACTAATTGCAGGAAGGTTGGAGATCTTGTGAAGCTTTTGATGTTTATTTGATCTTGTTGAAGGGTATTCACTGCTGATATTTTGTGTAATATTGCAGCTCCATCTGCAAGCTACAGTTGGTTGCCCTCATTCTTTTTTCTAGTTTGATCTACATTTAAGACATTGTCTTCGAGTCTTCCATTAGGAATTGTGCCAGTATTGTGTATTGTGTAAAAGGAATTGTGCCAGTATTGTGTATTGTTTGAGGTTGTTTTTTGGTACAAATGAACAAGTAAATAAATAATAAACTCATTAATGAATACAGCTCTAAAAAGCTCTGTTTAAACACCAGCTTGGCCAAACTTGGAGCCCTGCTGAACCAGCATAGACCAGCAAACCACCTTAGGCTGGTTTAATCTTTTTTGAAGACAGCAAATAAACTGTATTAAACTAAAATTCCTCAGAAATAGCTGCTGAATAATGTAGTTAAATGGTTTATTTTTCCACCCCTCACCACTTTGTCATCATGTATTTTTCATACCATGCAACATTATGAATGTACGAAATGTATAATTTGTCCTGGTACTGCATACTTGTATTAAAACTGTTAAACTTAAATAGTTTTTTTATGTTTTTGCATTATAACATTAAACATTTATGAAGGCCATAATATCCCACTAGAATGTAATAACTGTAATGCTACAACAGTCATTCATTGTTTGGATATGAAATTCATAAGTAAAAGTGAATTAAATTAAACATGAATAATACAAAGTGTGCATTATCCATCCATATAAAGTAACCACTTGAAGTTTCCTTTTGTGTCCCAAATGCACTGATTTTTTAGGATTTTTTTTATGCTAATAAAATGTAGCCTCATGTTTGTCAATTCACTGTTACTAAAATAAAAACAATAAGATCTACCTCTGTGTGTGATTCTTGTAAACAGTGCACTTTATTAGTCTAAAGTTAATGTATGAAAAAGATAGCAAACCCAGTGTGCTCTTGGCTGCTGCTAAGCTGACAAATTTATGCAGGGCCGTGCTTTTTTCCCCATCTCTTGTTGACCCTCACAAAAGCAAAAATCCCTGTGATTACATACGATTTACACAGAGATGGTGGATAAGTACGGTGCATTAAATTACATGCCACACTGGAAAAACCCAGAAGCTGTACCAAAAGGTCAGATCTGAATAAATGTATGCATGTTGGGCTGGTGACAAACTCGACCGTTGCCACTGCCAGAACATCTTAGATTTGAAAATGATCACTTTTGCGCAATACAGTTCAGCACCTCTGCGCTCAGCAGACGTAAGAAAATGTTTAATGGAGTTTGTTCTGGATTTGAATTATTCATAGTGTCCTAATTTGCAAATGGCATTAATGGTAAGAGTATTATGTTATGCATGCTACACTCTCAGAAAAAAAGGTACTAATATATACACTTTAGGTAGAAATATGTTCTTTTAAAGTACTGCTATGTACCTTTTAGGTACTAATATGTAACGTTTAGGGATAAATAAGTTGCAAAGATGTAACTTTTACCTTAGGATACTGCCCCAGTGACATCTTTGTAGCTTTTTCCTAAGAGTGTATTATGAACATAAAACTGTGCTGTTTGTTTGTGGTCAGTTATGGCATAATTCAGCTGTCAAGTCGGAGGAAATGAGCAAGTTACAAATTCACATATCCTCATGTTGAGCACCAACACCGTTTTTGTGGAAAACGAGGTACTTATAACCCAAGGACTCTTGGGTGTATTCAGATGATACATGACAGGTGTAAACACAGCTGTGAGAGTGGAATGGAGGTTCTGGGTTGTGAGGACAGACCAAAGCTCCCGTTGAATCTCTTCATCCTAGCCCTGCTGGATTCAGAACGCTGGCCTTAGGCAGATACACGTCCAAGAGCCCACTTAAACCCATGTTAGTGTCGTTTACAGCATGAAGGGTGTTTGCAGTTGGGCTGAGCACAATGTGATTTGCGATCAAATTGATTGGAGATCGCAGTTCTGTGAAACAGCTGCGCTTACATGCTGTTTCCCTGAGAAGTTTTGTTCCTTAGACAAGAAAATCACCCAGGCATGTTATTTGCTGAGGAGAAAAACATCAAACAAGCTTCTGATACTCTGCATATTTACTTTTAAGGTCAATCTTATTTGCACTTACTCAGTGTTGTGTGACTAGTGTACTAAAAATCTCTTACAGCGTTTTTAGGCAACTTTGAGAAAACTAAGGCACTTTAGAGTGATTTGTTTTCATAATAAATTGTGCCAGTATAATCACACAAGACAATTCTGTCTCAGAACATGACCTTGGCATTGCCCTTATCAGTTTTAAGCCTGTCCATTTGGTTTAAATGGACAAGCGTGACCCACACTATTAGAAATTTGCCACATATCATTACAAACACATTCATCTTTGTAGAAAAAGCGAGCCAGAGCAGTGGTTATTTCAATTGCTTTTCAATTTGCATAAGTCATTTGCTCATTTCCTGTGAACCCTTGTAAAATATTCCAGTGGGGCAGTCGCAGCACAGACAAACTGAGATCACATGGTGCCACATGCTGAGTCGGTCTGTAATGCAGGATGGGTGCGAACGCTTTATTCGCCCAACATAAGCCAGCAATTGTACAGCAGTGCTGAATTGCATTCTAAAATGGAGTTTAGCTCTAGAACGACCCGTATACCAGCCACACTTTCGCCTTGGAGTCAACAAAGAGAGAGGCAGGTTGCAGCGCAAGCATTTTGGCTGACAAACAGTGCGCAGCAGATGCATGTGCGTATTGTGGCACTAAAGGTGTCCTGAAAGAGTTTCACCTATCATGCAACACAGCTGTGAGCAAACTGCATGTTTCTTCTCAAGATTTAGGAATCATTTGCATGCAGATGAATATTCTGCTGTTGAAAGCTTGTTTTATTTTTGATAACAGTCACAGCTGCTAATGTTGACAAAGAATGTCAGAGTTAATGATTCGTACAGAGAATGCAAAAGACTACTTCTCTGTTGCCCATATCTGTCTTTTTTCCATTAAGATGTGTTAAAAGGCCTGTGGCTTGTGAGCAAGACATTTAGTATCTGTGATGTTTGGATGAAATATAATAATGTTGACGCCAATCAGACCTGTGTGAAAGCGAAACGTATGGTCGGTGATGTATTGAAGGATGACAGTTCTGAGTATGCATTGTTAACAGGTGGCTTGAAAGAAAACACGCCGCTGCATTTGAATGGCGTTTTCTAAATCACAGGTCTATCAATTGTTCATTTCTCTCTGTAGGACTCACTGACCATTGGCTCCAATGGTTGCTCCTATATTTTATTTGGAACCAATGAAACATACAAAATGAATGCAAATTTTATCATCCCACGCTGGGTTATACACCCACCAGGAGGAGACTTGTGGCATATCCATCATATGCATAATACATTGGCCCAAAAAGTAGTGAGACTTGTTTGAAATGTTTGAATTTCATTCTATTAGATAGCAAATATCAAACCTAGTGGGATCTGCAAATATGAAATTTTTTGTGAACTAACTTTCCTTTTCATAAACTTTTAATTAAATTTCACTGACATTTGACTACCAGAGCATGTCTTAATTTTCCCCCCATTTTGAACAATGTCTATTGTTTTATCATTTGAAACCTTAAAAAAAGCTTCTTTTTACAACAGTTTGCTTGAAAGGTGCAGATTCCCATGGCGGTTCGTCGGGAAGAAAGGGAGGCACAGCCTACTCAAAATTTTGAGGTGGAAAAAAATGGAAGAATTTAGTGTTAATAAAATCTTAAGTTATTACATGTCTTCAGAATATGTATTTCTTTATTGTAATTTCACCTTGCAAACAATAAAATATTGCTGGAGTCGGATTCCACTATGTTTTACCACTGCTATTCCCCTTGAACATCTCTGTGGATAGAAAAGGGAAGGAGGAAGCCGCAGCACAATCCATAGCTGGAGACTTTGGCCTCCGTTGATAAACAAAAAAGTATTTCACTGTGTCAGCAGAGTGGCTCTATTTCTCATTAGTTTAAAAAAAAAATCCACAGAGAAGGCTAACCTCCCTTGGTTTATCAACCAGTCACTGGAAACGTCAGTAACGTTGTAATATGCATGAACTGCTATTTCACGCCAACAATTAGATGGCCAAACATTGTTTTAGAACAGAATTATTAGGAAAACCGAGTGGCCAATATATGAGAGAGCTCAAATAAAAAAAACACATGCGCCTCATATACTCACAACATGAAGCGCATTGCAAATTCTTACAGCACAAACAGAAACGAGCTTCAAACACGCACATCGGAAATGTTTGAGAGAACAGCAAAAAGAGACAAACCTGGCTGGGACATGCTTATCAATGTCTACTCTGAAAGTTGAGATTTCTGTTTATTTTAACATCCTGATCATATAATTCTTTTAGCAGGGCCGTGCATAGACCTTTGGAAGGGCAGGTGCTCAAAGTATAAAAGGGGCACATGGAACACGGCTTTTAATAGGGCTGTGCTCCTTGCTGATATGTGTATCGAAATGGATGCTTCTGTATTGATACAGCAGCAAATGCCAAGACGCAGGTTTGAAAAAGAAACAGAACAGAAAAGACCATTTTAAGTTTAAATGTTAAAGACATTTTTTGCACCTCTTAATTACTCTAGAATGATATTATTATTATTGTTGTTGTTGTTATTGTGTTTACAGGGTATAGTGGTTTTGCTGTTGTAAACACTACTGTTGTTGTAGAAAAAAATATTCCTGTCTTATTTAAAATAGAATTCTATTCTAATCCTATTCTGAATTTATTAATTTTTTGAATGATAATGATTATAAAAACAGGATTGATAAGTATAATTCGGAGGACGAGAAAATCAGTATAAGCCTGTTTTACCAGTGTTGTGATAATTATTTTTAAGGCACTCTACGTTTTTTAAATAAATCTGTAATAATAATAGTTCAAAGTATGAATAGTTTTTAGTCAGATAACAAAAAAGACAAGGCACCTCGACGTGCTTTAAACTTTTCCCAATTAAACAGCAAGAACGAATGAGAACAAGCACCTTTGTTTGTATTGCTGTGTGTAGAACTACGTTAGCTGCATTTTTAATATTTAATATTCATTTTAATAAAATGTAAATTCGTCCCCGGCACTTTATTCAAGCTCGAGCAGGTGTTTTCACATAGAGGTTTCTAGATTTAAATCTAGATTTAAATTAAAGAGACATGACCTGACATTTTATTCGTAACAAAATGTGGAGATATGAATATCAGGAGAGCTGAACACTCTCGTGCAGTGCATGTTTAATTCATACTCGAAGTCAGAGGGCGCTCTCGCGCAGAAACTTTTGACGTGCAGGAAAGCTGAGCTGAATAAAAAGCAGAAACCGTTTTACTGATGAAACTTGAAGACAATAAACACACGATTGCGAAAATATATGATTTGTGTTTTTCAAGTTATCTTCAGGTAATAAATAAAATATATGAAAAATGCAGTACTGATTGACATATCATTTAGTATAGAAACTATAAAATATATTTCCTGAATTATTCTGTGATAAAAATGGGAAAAGGCGTAGTAGCCTTTATAAACCATTTGTCATTAGGAAAACATTGAACAAAAATATTGTAGCCCCTTGCTGCAGAGCTAACCTGCTTCCACAGGCTACACACAGCAATATAAACAACAGCTGTGCATGATCTCTTCACGCTGTTCTCGTAAAATAATAATAATTCAATAATATAAGTTTACAAGCACACCACTCCGCTGAGAACTCCACTTACCGGCAGCCGCGGACGTTATTGAAGGCATCCTAAATGCCCGGATCGTCCCGGATGAGATCGTCAGGTGAAAAGTCATGTGGATAATTTAATTTATGGCTAAACTATTATTAATTAATTTTACTAATAGTTAGATTGGGCAGGCCTTCACAAAAGGGCGTTTAATTAAAAAAAAAATATATATAATAATAATTGTCTTGACAAAAGGGCACTTTGGGCATCAAGGGGAAAAGGGGCAGGTGATCAAGCCTGTTCATTAGCTTTTTTTGGATATTATTAGCCTAAATAAGCAAATACAAAGTTACTGTAACTGTGAAAGGTTTTTTTTTATTTCTTTTCATTTTTACTATAATAAAACCATGGTTAATTTGCGTAAGGGTTATTGGGGTCCCCTTCAAACATTTCCATTGTGACTTTTCTGTTTTTGGTCGCATTGTGCGTATTTGCAGTGCGTTTCTGTATTTGATTGTGTTTTTGGGGCCAGCTGCATAAACTTAACCTCTGATTTAAGACAGTGTCTAATGCTGCGTTCCAGGCAACCCGTAACCCGTGTTTTTCCAACCTTCTCCACGCTCTAACGTCACATAGCCCGCGAAACAACAATGGCAGCCCCTACGGATGTGGTGTTTTTTTATGCAAGTGGTACACGTGAGAAATAGACTTTTGGACAATATAACATTGCAATCAAATTAATAATAATATAATAATAATAAATAATACACACTCAATTCCTTGCGCTCAGGCAGTTTGGTGTGACTTGCCTCGAACGCTACAAAGTTGTGAGTCGTGGTTTGAAGTCGTGACTTACGGGCTCAAAAACCTGCCTGGAACGCAGCATTAAGTACGAGTTTGACCAACTAGCAGTTAACCAAAGGGTAATCAGTCTTATTTTTGGATTCAACTTAGACTAATCTATGCTTTTATGTAACTGAATAAAAAAAAAATATGACCAGTCTTAAAAAAAAATAAAAAATAGATGACTGGACAGCCTGGTCTCATGTTTATACGTAGGTATTAATATGTAACATTTACAAGCACAAAACATACATTTTTGTACGTTTTTACTGATGCTAAAACTTACAATTTAGACGTATTTCAACGTTTAAAACGTACAAATCGATACGTATTTTTAGCAATTTTTTTTTTAAATATTTACGTATCTTTTATATCATCAAGATATTCGGATCAATGCATTTTTATCATTTTATCAATAAGCAATTTAGATTTTTAGACCCCTTAACCTACCCCCAAACCTAAACCTTGCCATTTTACAGCGAATATACATTTTTATCATTTTATTAATAAGCAATTTAGATTTTACAAACCTAAACCTACCCATTTTATAGTGAATATAAAAGGATATAAAATGAAATTGACCGAAATATGCAGGAAAACAACCATTTTAGTAACAATGTAGCATTAAAAATGTTTTTATAGTCGCTAATCCCACTCCTACATCTAAACTTAAACATAGCTATTTCTGTACAGTATAAGAAAAACATGACAGACAGATAAATGCAATTACAATCATTTATTTATTGCAAAAATGTCAAAAGCACTACCAAAAGTAATCCAAATGACGATGCGTTGCAGCCGCAGTCCTCTCTGGCGAAATACAGTAGGTTTGTGTGAGGTGCAGAGCAGAATTTATGTTGTTAATCGCTTGAAAATATTATCCAGATTATTTTCCTGATCCTCTCGCTCACAACTCGTGAAGGTGCGCGCGTGCTCGCTCTGCGGGTGAGACGGGTGCTGTAGATGTCCTGGAGGGAGGGGAGAGAGACACCAACAATCTTCTCAGCTGCTCTCACTATCCGTTGAAGGGACTTGCGGCAGGACGCGTTGCAGGCGCCATACCACACAGTGATGCAGCTAGTAAGAATGCTCTCAATGGTGCCTCTGTAGAAGGTGCACATGATGGGGGCCGGGGCTCTGGCTCTTCTGAGTTTGCGGAGGAAGTAGAGACGCTGTTGTGCTTTCTTGGCCAGTGCTGCAGTGTTGTTGGTCCAGGAGAGGTCCTCTGTGATGTGTACACCCAGGAACTTGGTGCTGCTTACTCTCTCCACGGTTGCACCATTGATGGTCAGAGGAGCATGCAGAGAGTGCACTCTCCTGAAGTCAACAACAATCTCCTTCGTCTTCTCCACATTCAGAGAGAGATTGTTGTCACTGCACCACCCGGCCAGGCGGCTCACCTATAGTTTGTCTCATCTCTGTTGCTGATGAGACCCACCACAGTCGTGTCATCCGCAAATTTTATGAAGAGGTTGGAGTTGTGTGACGGTGTGCAGTCGTGGGTCAGCAGAGTGAAGAGGAGGGGGCTCAGCACACATCCTTGGGGGGCCCCTGTGTTCAGTGTGATGGTGCTGGATGTGTTACTGCCGACCCGTACTGCCTGAGGTCTCCCGGTCAGAAAGTCCAACAGCTAGTTGCACAGCGACGTGCTGAGCCCCAGCTGGACCAATTTATGAATGAGCTGTTGAGGGATGATTGTGTTGAATGCTGAACTGAAGTCTATGAACAGCAATCTGACATACGTGTCTTTTTTGTCCAGATGTGTGAGGGCTGGGTGGAGGGCAGTGGCGATGGCATTATCGGTCGAGCGGTTGGACCTATATGCAAACTGGAAGGGGTCCAGGGAGGGGGGGAGGACAGACTTGATGTGTTGCATGACTAGCCGTTCAAAGCACTTCATGAGAATAGGAGTGAGTGCTACTGGACCGTAGTCATTGAAGCAGGATGGAGATGACTTCTTCAGGACTGGAATGATGGTGGTAGCTTTGAAGCATGTGGGGACAACAGCCTGATTTAGCGAGATGTTGAAAATGTCTGTGAAGACATCAGTGAGTTCCACTGCACAGTCTCTCAGTACACGCCCAGGAATGTTGTCAGGACCCGGAGCTTTTTGTGCATTGATCCTGCTGAGGGATCTCCTCATGCTGTTCGGGGACAGCATCATCACCTGGTCGCCGGGAGGAGGTGGAGTCTTCTGTGCAGTGGTGCTGTTTTGTGCCTCAAAGCGAGCAAAGAAGGCATTCAGCTCGTTCAGCAGGGGGATGGTGCTGTCACAGGTCTGTGGTGGGGGCTTGTAGTCCGTAATGGTCTGAATCCCCTGCCACAGGCTCCGAGTGACTCTGCTGTCGCTGAAACGATGGGCTATCCTCCTGGAGTACTGTCTCTTGGCCTCTCTGATGCCGCGGGATAGGTTGGCCCTAGCTGTCTTCAGGCCCTCCTCATCTCCAGCTCTAAAGGCAGCGTTCCGAGCCTTCAGAAGTCTGTAGACCTCCCCTGTCAGCCACGGCTTCTGGTTGGCCCGGACAGTGATAGTCTTTGTGACCTTTACATCATCAATACACTTGGTGATGTAGGCAGTGACAGTCTCTGAGTACTCTTGGAGGTCTGTAGTATTGTTGTATGTGGCAGCCTGCTTAAACATATCCCAGTCAGTGGTGTCAAAACAGTCTTGAAGTGCCTCTGACGACCCTTCAGGCCACACTTGTATCTGTTTGTGTACTGGTTTGATGGCTTTAACGAGCGGTCTGTATGCGGGCATTAGCATGACAGTGATGTGGTCTGAGGCTCCGAGGTGAGGGATGGGGAGGGCCTTGTAAGCTCCTCTCTGGGTGGTGTAAACAAAGTCCAGGGTATTTTTTCCCCTTGTTGGAAAGTCTATGTGTTGGTGAATTTTTGGGAACACTGTAATGCCTTTGTGGAGAGAAAGGACACACACACACACACACACACACTAAGTGCAACCACAAATTCCTTAGGCTTAAAGAAATGTTCTTCGCTATCTGCAAGTCATAAAATTGACAGACGAACAGCACCTCACCCAACTGGCTGGCCGATTTCCTGCCATGCTATCGGGTAGGGCTGCACGATATATCTCATCCGATATGCATGCGCATCTCGTCAGTAAAGCCGGTTCCTTGATTAGCGGTTAATCTCAATCACCTGTTTTCAAATGGAGCGGCATTTAATACACAGAGCCGTAGTTCACAGACAAGCTACGCATATATCGCGTTCATATCAAAGGCGATATATCAGTCGATATATGCGTAGCTTGTCAGTGATTTACGGCTCCGTGTATTAAATGCCGCTCCATTTGAAAACAGGTGATTGAGATTAACCGCTAATCAAGGAACCGGCTTTACTGACGAGATGCGCATGCATATCGCATGCAATATATCGTGCAGCCCTACTATCGGGTTATCATCTTAAGGAAATCTCTAAAAACCAGTAGAGCTTTGAGGGAAACATCTGCTAATGGGCCAGCGACAAACTTTATGGATTCCCTGATCGTTTAACGCAGTAACTCAATGATGGTATCAAGAACAAAGACCGTTTTACGGGAAAAGTCCGAGTGTTGAGGTTTTACAGATACAGCCCCAAAGTGACCTTCCTGACCTCCCGTTTCTCTCACATTCCAAACTGAAACACCCCTCAGTTTCTGTTTGGACAAACAAAGAACACACAAACTTTTGTCAACTTTGCTAAAAGGACTCAAAGACTTTTATAAAGTGTTCCAAAAGACAATTAATAATAGCTACTGTGCTATTAAAGCAATATCCTCAAGAGACAAAATACTGTATATCAATGTGTATTTTATGTCATTTATAAGCTTGCTGTGTTATTGGAATCTATGGTATTTTTGTAATCTTTTGAGGTATAATTTTCTCCTGTACAGGAGTACTACACTTATAGCATCATATGCATGATGCGTTGTTTTTAATCTTTAATTTGAACCCTTTTGTGTGTCTTAGCAGGAAAACTATTAACGTGTAGGAAATATGCTGAATTTGGTTTCATTTTAACAGCCATGATAAATGCAACAAGTTGGTGTAAATGAAAGTTGACTTCTCTGATCCTAATGTATGATTATAACACATATAGAAATCTGCCAGGATATTTTCTTCATGTGACAAAATAACTAAGCAGATAAATTTACGCACGGAAGATTGATCCATGTGGGCGGGGCTCCACCACCAGGAACCATTTCATTGGAAGAGCGCTGGTGGACGCCCTGACGTCAGTCCATCTAAAAAACGGACCCCCTCGCTCTCGCTTGCTCTCTGCTCTCTGCTTGAAAATCGCGCGCTGCTCCAAACGAGCTCCTAGCCTTAACATCTGGCCGAGTTTGAACATTGAACCAACACTTAGTCAAATCTCTGAAGAAACCCTTGAAAGTCTGAAGCTACGCGAAAGGAACTCAAGGAAGAACTTCGAGCGTCAGACAGCACCGAGCAAACAACCAGAAGGGCATCCCCAGAGTGATGTCACGCAACGACGCGCGGGATTCCCTCAAGCCACACAGCGTCATTTCAACTTAAAAGCAAGTATCAAACAAAATCTCTATAAAGTGGCTGAATCGTGTGGTATTTATCTCTAAGAGTTAAGGATAATAGAGTTCTCCTCTTGATGATCGACACGGGTAAAATCGTGTGGAAATAGCAAAAGAGTGCTATATTTTAATCATTCTCAATTGCAACAATTCATTGCCTGTGTGTATGTATTTTGTTTTGTGTTATTTTTGCTTAGTTCATGTATTGTAGTAAGATAGCAAATAAACTCTTGTTTGATTTATAGAGAAGTGCTCTGTGTTCTGTTGTGTAATATTCAAATCAGAACTTTGCCCAGATTACGTTACCTATGCTCATAACTGTCATAAGGTTATTTAAATAATTCTGTATTATTATATCGTGGCCACGAGAATAAACAGAATTTCTCAGATATACTGAAATCTAACAACTCGCTGGACGATTGTTAGATAAGGTATAAGTTGGACGATTTGATTAATATCAATTGATCATATCAATATCAGATCGTAACATTCCCTAAAGCTAAAATAAAGCTTAAACCAAAGAGCTAAATTAAACAATGTATTGTTTATAAAATCATTACAACACACTCCTTAAGTCTGCGTGGTTGAAATCCCCAGCCAAGATTAGAAAAGCATCTGTGTGGGCTGTCTGCTGCTCACTGATGTGCTGGTACAGATCATTTAGGGCCTCACTCCTGTTGTTGTTGTTGTTGTTGGAGCTGGGAGGGATGTATACAGCAACGAGCAGTATGGCTGTATATTCCCTCGGTAGATAGAATGGCCGGCACTTAATAATCATAAACTCCACCAGGGCTGAACAGTGTTTGCAGACCACAACAGCGTCGCGGCACCATGCATCATTGATGTAAACACAAAGCCCGCCGCCACGTCTCTTACCTCCCTCGACGAGAGCTCTGTCTGCTCGATAGCATGTTAGCTGGTCGAGCTGAATGGCGCAGTCCGGTACTCTGTTGTTAAGCCATGTTTCCGTAAACACAAAAACACAACAGTCTCTTACAGTCCTCTGAGCAGAGCGAAGCAGTCGGATGTAGTCCAGTTTATTGTCCAAAGAGCGTACGTTCGTCAGTACGATGGTGGGGATAGCTGGCTTGTGTGGGTTAGCTGCTAGCCTAGCTCGGATACCTCTGCGCTTACCCCTCTTCTGCTTCCTCTCACGCCGCTTGTAGCGCCTCCGCTGTGGGCGAGATGCAGTAGTGGGGGTCGGTGATGGTGTAGGCCTCCGGAGCAGACCGAGGTCCCGCAGCTCTTCGCGCGGAGTTTAACTCTAAAAATGTGGTTCTGCCGACATCGAGCAGAAACTCACGACTGTATGCACGCTTAAAGACAGGCAGACGAGACGAAGATGTACAAAAACATTGCGACTTACAAGACAAAAAACACGAAAACACCATTCTGTCGGGAGAGAGAGAAGCCGCTGCGTCTGTTCGCGCCGCCATGTTGGATCATGTTGTCAAACTGAAGAAGATGTTTTCTTAATTTGCTGGTGCTTTCAGGCTCAGTGAACCTGAACAAACTCTTCTGCTGGCCTTGTCGTCTATTTGACGTAATCGTAATAGGTGAGTGAAATTTTAAATATATTGTCTTGTTGTACATGTATAATGCCATTTTCGTACATAAATGTGACCAAAGGAAGACTTTTATGAGCAGTGAAGCAATTAAAATGAATGCTATTTGGTTTGATATTTTGTGTTATGCAAAATATTGCATTACTTAAGAGTCTTAAAAATAAACTTAAGGTACCACTGTGCACCATCCAGTCATTTTGAAAATCTCTTCTTTCCTTGAAAAAGTAAAATCAGCATTTTGTGCTCTGTGCTTTTTTTAATGTTTAGGCCTTTACCTGAACTCTTCGACTTCCTCAAGTGGACCTGCTTCAAGTAGATAAAATGCTTGTTTTGTTAGCCAGTGCTTTGCAAGCTAGGAACGTTAACATTCAAGACCTTCAGTTTTTCCCTGTGCTTCCCTTCCAGTGGCAGTTGGATTCAAACCGTGGACGAGTAATAATCATTTTATCTGACACAAGTCTAAACAGATTCTGCAGGACAACAAAAAATATGACCCATCCTGTAAAACAATAACCGAGGGGCCAAAGCAATCTTTACCTTTTCCCCTGGTATTCCTTCTGAGAGGCTGTTGTTCTACGATGTGCTGTGGCCTGATCCGAATCAGGCACCACATCGCTCATAGCTGACAAATAGATGGCATTCCCATGCCATTTGTTTTCAACTAACTCTTGTGTGACAGATGCACCCTGAGAAAAGACACTTGTGAATGAATGTTAATGGAAGAGCTCTTTTTAACCTGGCTTGTTCTTCCCACTGTGAAAGCATGCTTACATGTAAAGCACAACCTAATCATTCAGAAGCACTCATTCAAGGTCATCCTGAAAAAGGTCTCCTCGTGGTGAAAGAAGAGAGCTGAAGCTTTTTTTGTCTTGCGGTATGACAATATGGGGTTAATGGAATAGTTCACCTCTAATGAAGGATAGGCTGTACTTTAGTGTCCACTTTAGTGGTGGGGATTTTTCAGATTCTTTCTGAAGGATACATTAATGCACCAGTAGGTGGCAGCAAGTGTCTGTGCAGAAGGAATCACTGAATCATTAATTCAAACAATTTGTTCAACAACACTGATTAGGGATATCCTTTTCTCACAGCAGCTGGAATAATTAAATTGATAATTTTGATGATGGATTGTAATCCAGAAAGGATTATGTGTTTATGAAAAACATGTGATTTAAATTAAATTATATTCCAGTTTTAAATGTGCATCTGATTACAGATAGCCTACGTGGGGTTACACAAGTTTTTTTGTATTTTAAAGAGAACCATTTCGAAGGAAGAATAATTAGATTTTTGGAGTAAAATAATTTCTTTATATGAAATTCGAATGGTATGACATTTAGTAGGTATGATGACATAGCAACCACTCGCGGCGAACATTCTGTCTCAACAATGTGTTCCAAACTGCGTGGTACTGTTAATGTGTGTGTCATTCAATATCTACTCCTGGCCGCCTGGTGGGAGTATGTTTTTCCTGAATACGATGGTAACTACGTCGAGTGCAAACCCCTGCAGCGTTGGACACTTCGGGATTTCAGCCCTGAGGTGTTTTCAGGTCACCGCGACTTTAGGAAGATTTGCGTGGCTTTCAGCCGGTCAGCGGGCTTCATCTAAGCTTTGGACACTACTGAAAGTTAGGTGGACATAAATACATAGCTTTTATCTTGGTACTGACGAAATTCCATCGAAATCCATAGAGGAGAAGGTATTTTACTAAATTGCGGAAATTGGGTAACGTTAGTCACATTTGAGGCGGGTAGATTAGAGAACGCCCTGTGTCAGATGCACTGCAGGCGTCTTTCTAAAAAAAAAAACAAAAAAAAAAACTGAATGTCTGTTAGTTGTACTTTTGTGAATGACAATGAATATTTGTTGTGTACTTGTATGAATATGAATTAACAATTAATAGTGATGTGTATTGTTGTTTTCTCTTGTATTCTGAAAATAAATGTTTATGAATATGAATGAACGCTTATTAATTATAATTGTTTTCAGTGAGGTACCATGGGTTTGATGCCCATTCCAGCTAAAACAGTAAATGTTCATGATTTCATTTGAAAGAACTAACAAAATTCTACCTTCTATTCAAATTTCATGCAAATATCTGATAAAATGAGGAAGTTACAAGCAAAAATGTGTGAATAATAAGCATTTTCGGTCACATGACTTCTATTGTAATTAATGTATAGTATTTTAATATATTCCCCGTTATTTTAAATATCATAACTTTCGCAATCCTCAACTGATTTTCACAATCCAGGTGTCGTCGTAAAGGGAATTTTCAGCTCTGTCTAGTCATGTGATCCATTTTGAGCTTAGGGGTGTTTGAGAATTTTGTCATCATACCTACAATTAGAGATTAGACTGTATAGAAATTGAAAACTACATGTAACGCTAATACAGACTACATACACGCAATTAACAATTTGAGAATAATAATAATTTGCAGTTTGATGTGATATGAGCTAAGTGATCGTTAGATTTAATCACCATTGGTAGCGCGATTTATTGTAATGTTTTTTTTTTTCCTCAGTTGGTCAGAACAAAAGTGTCAGACTTGTTATTTACTTGTTCAGATGACAATATCCGGTGAAAATTCTTATTTGGGTCATATATTCCAAGACGTAGGCTAGAATCTGTGATTCCGAAGTACTGTGAATATCCACACAGATGCGGTGACTGACAGACTGACACACATACTCCTCAAAACATTAGATTCATCCGAACTGGAGCCGTGCCGGCACACAACCCACGCAAGGAAGATCATTCTGCAAATAACTGCAATTGCAGGTTTTCAAACACAGATGGCGACAAAGAGGCAAAACGTACAGACTGCCGCTTTAACTTCTGTCATTATTTACTGGCCATCATGTTTAAAAACTGTTTTTTTGTTGTTGTTTTTTGCACACAATTAAAAATCTTGAAAATGTTTTACAAAGCTTCTTTGTAAAGATCCTGAAAGAACAAAACACATCATAAAAGCACCATGAAGTAGTTCAACATGTCTTGTGACCAAATATTTGATATCCAACCTAACATGACACACGTATCAGTGTCATATTTAATCACTAAGGCATTTGTTTAATCAAAAATACAGTAAAAACAATAATAGTGTAAAATATTACAATTTTATTATTAAATGTTATTTATTCCTGTGGTAGTCACTACTCCAGTCTTTAGTATCACATAATGGTTTAGAAATTCTAAAATGCTGAGTTGCTGCTCAATATTTTTGTGGAAACCATGATGCATGTTTTTTTTTTGGAAGAAGAAGTTTAAAATAACATCTTGCTGAACAAATAAAATAATTCTTTTTTTTTTATCTTACTGACCCTAAACTTCTGTATGGTAGCATAATTTTAAAGTCATATGAACTACATTTTTATGGTATTTCCCCTCTGATTTGGAGCTTGTCCTTATATGGAAAAAAATCTTCAAAATGTATTCGTGTTATACGGAAAAAAAAAAAGATATGGGGATAGGAACAACCGAGGATGATGACCAATTATTTGAGCTATTTATTTAATTCAAAGTCATTTCAGTAAGTAATATGATTAATAATGGAAATGAGTTATCAAATTGTAAGGTTTCTGTGACCCTCTGGCATTGCTGCTTTTTACTGATTAAAGCAATTTGAGCTCTCTTTCAATGTGGCACAGGTAAGGGGATGACATCTCTTAATGCACACTGCGGGCCTGTGGATTTCTTAGTTGCCCTTTCCAGCACTTTGTCTCCTGATCTTCTGAAGCGGGATTCTATGGTGGAAGGGCATGACTCGGCCTGTGGAGTGGAGGACCGCAGTGACTCGTCCTCTCAGGAATCTCTCCAGCAGCCCAGTATTTCCACCCAAGTGGATGGCAAAGGGAAGGGATGTCTATTGTTTTATAATTTGAAACCTAAAAAGCTTCTTTTTACAACATGGTTTGCTTGAAAGGTGCAGATTGCCATGGCGGCTCGTTGGGAAGAAAGGGAGGCACAGCCTACTCAAAATGTTGCGGTGGAAAAAAATGTAAGAATGTAGTGTTAATAAAATCTCAAGTTATTACATGTCTTCAGAATATTTATTTCTTTATTTTAATTTCACCTTGCAAACCATAAAATATTGCGTCGGATTCCACTATGTTTTACCACTGTGTTCCACTATGTTTTACCACAAAAAAAGTATTTCACTGTGTCAGCAGAGTGGCTCTATTTCTCATTAGTTTAAAAAAAAAATCCACAGAGGAGGCTAACCTCCCTTGGTTTATCAACCAGTCACTGGAAACGTCAGTAACGTTGTAATATGCATGAACTGCTATTTCACGCCAACAATTAGATGGCCAAACACGCAGTTTTAGAACAGAATTACTAGGAAAACCGAGTGGCCAATATTGCAACAAATTTTATTTGGGATAAACCCCTTGAGATGCATCATCTCTTTTTCAAGGGGGTCCTAAAATATACGAGAGAGCTCAAAAAAACAAAAAAAACATGCGCCTCATGTACTCGCAACGTGACGAAATACAGAAGCGCATTGCAAATTAAAAAAATAAAAATATGTCCAGTCTTAAATTAAAAAATATATATGACTGGAAGACCTTTTATGCAACTGGCCCCCGGTTGTGTGAGCATTTGCAGTGTGTTAATTTCTGTATTTGATTGTGTTGTGAGTATTTGCAGCGCGGTTCTGTATTTTGAGTATTGTTGGTGTTGTCAAACTGAAGAAGATGTTTTCTTAAGTAATGCAATATTTTGCATAGCACAATATATCAAACCAAATAGCATTCATTTGAATTGCTTCACTGCTTGTAAAAGCCTTATTTAGGTCACATTTATGTACGAAAATGGCATTATACATGTACAACAAGACAATATATTTAAATTTTCACTCACCTATAACGATTACGTCAAATAGAAGACAAGGTCAGCAGAAGAGTTTGTTCAGGTTCACTGAGCCTGAAAGCACCAGCAAATTAAAATAAAAATAAACTTAAGGTACCACTGTGCACCATCTAGTCATTTTGAAAACCTCTTCTTTCCTTGAAAAAGTAAAATCAGATTTTAAAGATAGTTGAATCTGTTGGAATGGAGAAATTTAAGAGTGCAAAGCTTTTTTGTCTTGCGGTATGACAATATGGGGTTAATGGATAGTTCACCTCTAATAAAGGATAGGCTGTACTTTAGTGGTGGGGATTTTTCAGATTATTTCTGCAGGTTACATTAATACACCAGTAGGTGGCAGCAAGTGACTGTGCTGAAGGAATCACTGAATCATTAACCTGTTTAATCACAAATTTTTCCCAGACATGAAAATATCCAAATGATGTGTCACAAGCAACCCTTTGAAATAATCAATTAAATCAGTTAAAAAATATATTTTTTACATTTTTTTTTGGAAAAGTGTGTGAAAAATTGTGTTTTATGTTCGGTCACAAATGTGACCGGTGGGATAATGTGTGGACTAAAATAACATATTTATAAATTGAAATTAAAATTGTTATATATCTTAGCCCAGCTATTTTAAACTGTTTGATCACATTCTAGGGTTACTATTAGGCATTAAAAAACCTTATGCAACATTGATAGGAACACTGAAATAAAAAACTAAAAAATTCAACCATCACCGCATTTCAAAATAGTTAATTTTTGTAAAATATAACATATTTTTTTTTATATTAATGCTACGAGTATTACAACATCATTATTGTAGATTTTTTGTAACATTTGAATTTTTTATTTAGTGCAGTATTTTGTCATTGCAACATTTTATTTTCATTTTCACAAACAACTGCAACTGGATTTATATTGTAAACCTAAGTTCACTGTTATCCCACCGGTCACTATTGTGACCGTCAACATGTTTACTCATTCTATGACCACACTCAATAAAACTGAATATATGTGAATTCATATATTAATACTAGACACTTTAAAGATAATGTGTACCAAAAAGCTTTGCCATATCTTTATGTTAACATACTTTACTAGCCTTTTGTTTCAGAGCTTTGATGCAGTCTTTATCATATCAAGGTGCAAACAGGAAGTAAACTGCTCTGGTCATGTGACAATTTGCGCCAATCATGTGAAACTGCACATATTTAATTGAGACCCTTTATTTCTTCCATATTTGCAGGAAGTCACTAAAACATCAGTCAGTAAGTTTTTTAGAGCTTTATAAATGAAAACCTTTTTTACGGTCACAAACGGGTTAATTCAAACAATTTGTTCAACAACACTGATTTGGGAACAAAACAAGCGACCCTTTGAGTCATTGAATCATTCACACAAACCAATTCACAAAATATTTTAGTGTGATTTGTTTAAAACATTGATTCATTAAGGAATGCTACTGTACCACTTCTATATAGTAAGAGAAAAACAAAATGTGAACATGTTTAAATTAACAGTATTTATAAAGCAGTTGGTAAAAAAGTACCCGGATGATATACTACTTCCGTCGAGATTCTTAAGTGCGCATCTGATGGCCAATTACTATCCAATATGATGAATGTAGTATGTTCAGATTACATTTATGCTAAACACATTCACACAGAACAAACTTTTGGAAAGTAATTATTCAAAAGGATTACCTACTCTGAAGGTATATAACAATTTCATGTGAAATCAATGTTTTTAGTCAGTGAATCATTCACTCAACTGCTTTGTTCTAAAACACTGACTCATTCATCAAGCTATTTTTTATTAGTGATTCATTGAATCATTTACTCAAAACCATTGATTTATTCAGGAATACCATTATTGTGTGTCACTCTGTGGCTGTGTTTTAAACGATTTTTATTGGCGTAGCAAAAATCAAAGTAACTGCCATCTAAAATGTAAGTTACTCAGTATTAGCTTCCTGATATAAAATAAATATCACACTCGCAAGACTGCTGTCATTCTGACCAAGCTCCTACACAGTTTCTTGATTCTCAAGAAAAAGAGATAATTTCTTGCGCTTTTATTTTTACTTGGTAATAAATGGGACAATGTTACATACATTATCACAACCTGTCTGTTCTCCCCGTCAGAATGTATTTTGCAGTAATGACCAGCAGACTGCACATACTACTTTACTTAATGTAGTCAAGCCAGAGGAGAAATAGGTGGGTAATGACATAAATAAGGAATGCTTGAAAGAATTGCAGCTTGTTTGCTTTGCATTTGCTAGCAATATCCTGAGGACATCCCAGTGTGATAAGTAAGCCCCTGCGCTCTCGTACCGCCGGTTGTTTTCTTAGGCAAGAAAACAAAAGTGTTTGCCTGAGGGGGAAGCAGCTGTCACCAGGGATTCGAGCTGGCACACAGTTAGGGGAGCAATTCCCAATTCTCCTATCAATATTTTACTGTGTACAAACCAGTGAGATGGTTTTATGCATGTTTAGGGAACATGTGGTCTGTAGTGGTAAATAAAATGGGTGCTGGAAATTAATATTTCAATATGAGATACAAGTACCATATCAACAAAAATACATCAAGAGGCTTCATGATATCATGAGAGTTGCATCCCCCTGGTTTTGTCAACTTAATGCTCCCTGATCAAATGAGACGGTGATTATGGAAGCCTCTGTATATATTGCATGCATTTTTGAATAAAATAGTTGCGTAATGACCCATGTATGTACACAAGTATATATTTTAAACTAGTGAAAAGTACTGCACATTGGCTTTTATGTTATACTTGAGCTATGTACTGAACAAAATTTAGACAGTTTGGATACAAATAAGTTTAATAAGATTTCAAAACACGACAGGTAAGAAAAACTAGATTAAATATTTAAACTGAACATTGCTTTTCTTTTGATATCAGAGGGAGGTTAAGCAGCAAAAGATCTAGCAGCTCTAATGAAACTGCCTGACAGCAGGTGGACCTTAAAAGTAGTGCGCAGGCTGTCTATTTTTATCCTAGATCATCAATAACCCTCATTACGCAACATGATACCGTCTTGTTTTCTTGTCACATAAACATGTGTTGAAATCAAAGAGCTATGAGTCATTCTGTCTTACCAGGGATCCCTAGGAAGTTGCTATAGTGAAAACAAACAGGGTTTAAATCATCTATATCATTTGAGAAAATCACCTGTGTTGTTCACTTGAAACGTGACTCCCGTCTCAGTTTCAGGATCAGGTCCACTGTTCCCTCCGAGTAATTTTGTTTGTAATGCAGCCCAGCAAATGTGCTGTGACAGATGGGACATAAAACCCTAAATCCTCTACGTTAAAAAAAGAAGAGAAAAGATGATAAACAGTGTGAATTTCACATTTTAGCTTTAGAGGGAGAACAAATGCTATTTCTGGATCATCTAAATCAGGGGTCACCAAGTTCGGTCCTGGAGGGCCGGTGTCCCAGCAGAGTTTAGCTCCAACCCTAATCAAACACACCTGAAGCAGCTAATCAAGGTCTTACAAGGTATACTTGAAACTTCCAGGCAGGTGTGCTGAGGCAAGTTGGAGCTAAACTCTGCAGGACACAGGCCCTCCAGGATCAAGTTTGATGACCCCTGATCTAAATGAACTATCAATCTGTCAGAGAGCATGACTTCTAATTGGGCTTTCAGTGAAAATGTTCTACCCAGTTTTGAAACTAAATCGAGGAAACGTGAAAATCTGTCTGATGTAACAGCCCAAGGTTTCTATGGATATCTTCCAAAGTGCTGCTAATGAAGTACATACTTTCAAGCCCATCAATCATAACTGACAAGACATTAGTCAGAAATCTTAAAGTAAGCAGATGATACTGTAGCAATTGCTAAGCAGTCGATATGTGGCCTTCAGTGTCAAAGTAACATGTTTTTGCCTTGTGACCAAATCACGACAAGCCCTTGATTTTGAGTCTGGCTGTGCAGTGCCCTGCTGGGTGCTTTTAAAGTCATGCCTTTCACAGAGAGCACAACGGGGTTTTGATCAGACAACAGCCCCTCATGTTAAACATGCCCTTCCCTGGTTTAAAGCGCTGTCATCTCTTTTAAAGAACACTTTCATGATGTCATGGCAGCCAGTTCATTAAGGGCATCATTCCCATTTAAAGCAGCCAATGGAATAATCAGTACATTCTGGAGAAACAGGCCTCTGATAGCTCTCCAGAACTAGGCTAAGGCTCAAGTAAGGAGCAAAGAGGTTATTTTTGCATTGAATATCCAATGGAGATTGGTGTAAGCTATGCCAGTTTTTACTTATGTTGCCCTGTAGGTAAGGGGAAAGAGAGACAACTAATACGACAAAAATATATTCATGAATTTCAACTGAAATTATAAAACAGGGTCAGTTGTAACGGTAAGCTATGTAAGTTAAGGGGTAAATCATTGGGAATATTTAAACTATTTATATTTTAGCTAAAAATATGAACATAAATTAGTTGTTAATACAAATAACTATTTAATCATACATTATACCAGAGGTTTTTTTGTTTGTTTGTTTGTTCTGGATGTTTATTATTCATATTGTTGTTAACATCCATAAATCAACTGTCATATTTAGACTGTGCAGTGAAGCAATTTTTTATGCTTTATTTTATTTTTTATAGAAACATAATATATACTGTATATATATATATATATATATATATATATATATATACAGTATATATATTCTTTCTTATTGGACTGAACAATTTAAAATATTTGTGTTCTACATTCCATTCATCAAGGTTGCAGAGAAATATGAAATTTCTCCCTGCATGCAGTTCCCCAGTTTGTGGTAGTTTCTTCGGTACATAATTTTCTTTTTCTTTCAGAAGTGGCATTTTCTTTGCCAACGCCTCTGAGATTCTTTGAAGAAATTTGGCCCCCACTTCAAGTTTTTCAACAAAAAGTATTTCCTGCATTCGGATTCAAAGCTTTTCACTATTTGTTGAGCCGCTGGGCATCTGGCACACTTTCCCCCACAGCTTGGGGGGGGGGGGGATGCTTCATTTAATAATTCATGCTAATCTTTAGCCTCATAATTTGGCAGTTCACCAACACACAAATATATTTTTAGATCTGTATGCATTTGCTTTGACATAAAACCCATTTTACTTGTCATGTAGACAATTTGCTTTGAAATGCCAAAACAATGTCATGCATTAGGAAAACGATCGTCACTTTTTTCATGCACATCTACAGGTGCATCTCAATGAATTAGAGTGTCGTGAAAAAGTTCATTTTTTTCTTGTAAGTTATTTCAAAAAGTGAAACTTTCATATATTTTATATTCATTGCATGTAAAGTAAAACATTTCAATTTTTTTTTTGTTTTAATTTTGATGATTAGAGCTTACAGCTCATGAAAGTCAAAAATCAGTATCTCAAAATATTAGAATATTTACATTTGAGTTTCAATTAATGACCATCCCTACAGTATAAATTCCGGGTATCTCTTGTTCTTTGAAACCACAATAATGGAGAAGACTGCTGAGTTGGCAATGATCCAGAAGATGAACATTGACGCCCTCCACAAAGAGGGTAAGTCACAGAGGGTCATTACTGAAAGGTGTGGCTGTTTACAGAGTGCTGTATCAAAGCATATTGAATGCAAAGTTGACTGGAAGGAAGAATTTGGGTAGGAAAAGGTGCACAAGCAACAGGGATGACTGTAAGCTTGAGAATACTGTCAAGCAAAGCTGATTCAAACACTTTTGAGAGCTTCACAAGGAGTGGACTGAAGCTAGAGTGCATCAAGAGTCACCACGCTCAGACGTCTTCAGGAAAAGGGCTACCAAGCCACTTCTGAACCAGAGACAACATCAGAAGCGTCTTACCTGGGCTGTGGAGAAAAATAACTCAGTGGTCCAAAGTCCTCTTTTCAGATGAAAGTAAATGTTGCATTTCATTTGGAAATCAAGGTCCCAGAGTCTGGAGCAAGAGTGGAGAGGCACAGAATCCATGTTGCTTGAAGTCCAGTGTGAAGTTTCCACAGTCAGTGATGATTTGGGCTGCCATGTCATCTGCTGGTGTTGGTCCACTGTGTTTTCTGAGTCCACAGTCAACGCAGCCATCTACCAGGAAATTTTAGAGCACTTCCATGCTTCCTTCTGCTGACAAGCTTTATGGAGATGCTGATTTCATTTTCCAGCAGGACTTGGCACCTGCCCACACTGCCAAAGGTACCAAAAGCTGGTTCAATGACCATGGTGTTACTGTGCTTGATTGGCCAGCAAACTCGCCTGACCTGAACCCCATTGAGAATCTATCGGGTATTGTCAAGAGGAAGATGAGAGACACCAGACCCAACAATGCAGATGAGCTTAAGGCCACTGTCAAAGAAACCTGGGCTTCCATACCACCTCAGCAGTGCCACAAACTGATCACCTCCATGCCACGCCGAATTGAGGCAGTAATTAAAGCAAAAGGAGCCCCTACCAAGTATTGAGTACATATACAGTAAATGAACATACTTTCCAGAAGGCCAACAATTCACTAAAAATGTTTTTTTTATTGGTCTTATGAAGTATTCTAATTTGTTGAGATAGTGAATTGGTGGGTTTTTGTTAAATGTGAGCCTAAATCATCACAAGTAAAAGAACCAAAGACTTAAACTACTTCAGTCTGTGTGCTTTGAATTTATTTAATACACGAGTTTCACAATTTGAGTTGAATTACTGAAATAAATGAACTTTTCCACGACATTCTAATTTATTGAGATGCACCTGTATAAGTCACTTTCTAAATATACAGTATGTGCAAATATATAACAAAAAATACCTAGTTTATATTAGAATAATAGGTGAAACATCTATCTGACATATATACTCCACTTCCTCTATACGCTTAAAGATGCAATAGGCAGCAACTTACACCATACATATAAATAAAAAATCATTGGCATCATACACCAGACACCTGTGAAATGTGAGTCCTTGTTTTCTAGAAGACTTAATGGACGAGTAATTGCATTTGTTTTGTAGTAGTCTGGAAACTCAATACACCTTTGCACTGTGTCTCATCTTTAATGAGGCAATGGCAACACAAGGTATCCATATGAGCATCACTGGCCTTAACCGACACAAACATGTGTTTCACCCTTACTAAGTGAGTGAGTGAGTGAGATCTATACATTATATTGATTCTCACCTCTGGGTCATAGCGGTTTCGCTCACAACCAAAGGTCTGACACTACTGTAACAACAAGCCAACAGTGCCACATAATTGCTCCAGTCAGAAGCTACACGTTCACAATCAGTGTTGCTATGGCTTCACCAATATTAATCATCTTTATTCATTATATCATAAAAGCTGTCTTTATAACCCCAGAAATCTGATAACATATTCAAGTGCTACAGGTATAAAGCAAAATAAACAGGAAATTACCAGTAAGTTTGAACTTTTTTAGTTCCATTCCATTATAGGTCATTATAGATTTGTTTTAAATAAATAGATCTCATTAAAACATCATCAAAGTTTGGGGTCAGTAAGGTTAATAAAGCAATACTTTCATTTATCAAGGATGCATTAAATTGTTTTATTCTTTTATTTATGACCGAAATTATTCGCACGACCTTATACTTTATGCTGTGAAAAAAAAAGATGACAGAGGACAACAAGCTCTGCACTGAAAAAGGGGTGGAGCTACTTAAGGTTTATATTTATTTGCGCAAAAGAAACAACATTTATGAGCAGAGGTGTCAAGTAACGAAGTACAAATACTTCGTTACCTTACTTAAGTAGAAATTTTGGGTATCTATACTTTACTGGAGTAATTATTTTTCAGCCGACTTTTTACTTCTACTCCTTACATTTTCACGCAATTATCTGTACTTTCTATTCCTTACATTATAAAAATAGCCTCGTTACTCCTATTTCATTTCGGCTTGTTTTCATTCCGGCTTGTCATCGTTCAAAAAAAAAAAAAAAAAAACCTATCCAGATAAATCGCGCCATCCGGATAGACTGAGTTTGATTGTGGTTGGATGAGAAGAATAAACACCATTCCGACACCCTATTGGTTTGTACGCGATCCATCGCACCTGCACATGACACAAATCACGTCACACTCCAGCAAGGACATAGCCAGTGTTGGGGTCGTTACTCAAAATAGATTATTTCTTAAAAGTTATTATTTCTCCACTACTGGCTCATTTATCAAACGGGTGCTTTCTCTTCGTCCTCCGCAAATTAAGCTACAGCAGTTCGGTAGAGAGACGTTTGAATAAATTAGCGTTTGCGATTGACAACGCGATTGACAATGTTGTGATAAGTAGGCTATACTAACTTTGTTACTCGTTACCCCCAACACTGGACATAGCAGACGTATGTAGCCAAGTACGAAGGTGTCCGTGGCCACAGTTGCCAAGTCCGCGTATTATACTTGACTTTGGGCTTCTTTTTTTGTAAAGTTGCGGGAAAAAATCCCTGGTCACGGTTGCGGTTTTTTGGGCTTATTTAAAAAAATATGGTTGCTTGTTAGGGAAATCTGACAAGCGACTTCATTTCTTTATTTATGTTCGCCGTATTCTCCAATACATTGATTGACACTCTGTCTGCTCGCAGTTAATAGCCAACCAGTGCAATAATATAAGAGCCGTAGAGTAATTTGCCATATGTTCTGCTCCCTCATTGGAGAAAAATCACATTCAAAAAGAAGACGCGTGACGCTGTAATCCAAGCGATGACAGAAGTAGATGTAGAGGAGTGGGGTGACTTTCTTTTAGCCTAATTTTTACAATGTTTTTGTAATGTATTAATTATCACGGGCTGTAATAAAAAAATCAAGTAGCCATGTCCTAATAGTAAATAAATTTGGTTTCAATAGCCTGGTATGGCAAGATGTCTTAAAATGTATTTATTTTTTTAACATTTAAACTTAGACCACATTATTAGATTACCTCTTGACTTCATGAATACACATAAATGACAGCTTAATGATTTTTTTAAATAATATTATAATATATTTTATTTTTTAACATAACATATATTATAATTTATTATAATATTTAATATAATATTTTTTATACATTTGTCTATAATATTTATTTGGAATTTTGTTTTTTTATGTCATTTATTTGATAGTTATGTATACATTATTTTATTTTAAATGGTAGAAAAACCTGTTTTTGACCTCAAAATAAAGCACGTTTCCTCTGTACATGGCTGTGGGGACGAGCAGTTTTGTGGTGCTTGGAATTCTTTATAATTAATTAAAAACAAATATTGCCACATTGATGGCTCAAGAAGGTGTAATTGTTCAAATAACACATTGTTTCATTTCATTTTAAAATATAAAAAAAATTGTAACCAAGTGTAATATTTCTGTAAAGGCTAGGGACAGAAAAATGGACATTTCCATAGAATGACCCCTCTATATTTTAGGCTATAAATATGTAGCTATGTTACAGCTCTCCTTTGAAGCTCTTGTGTTTTTCTCCTTTTCCATCTCTCCAATCCTATTCTGCTCACAGGTGATTGGAGATGAGTTTTGTTCCCACTTTTGTTGCAGTTTGCCGATTTTTGTAAAATAGCTTCTGTTTTTGCTTTTCAGATAAAATAGTGGTTTCAGTTTAATATGTTGCAGGCTCATTTATTAGTTATAAATAATTGTTAATAAATAATATTGATGATAATAAATCATCAAAAAAAAATATTGGGCTTGTTTTTGAAGCTGTGGTTGCTTATTTGTCTCGTGAGAGTTGGCAACAGTGTCCGTGGCAGAGACTCAAGAAGAGAACTCGAGCGAAATGTCCCAACCAGTAGTGCATAATAGGCCCCTGTGGCGCGGCCTAAGCTTTTGTCCTTAATGGCATTTTTTTCCTTACATTACTTTTACTTTTATACTTTAAGTAGTTTTGAAACCAGTACTTTTATACTTTTACTTGAGTAAAAAGCTTGAGTTGATACTTCAACTTCTACAGAAGTCTTTTTAAACCCTAGTATCTATACTTCTACCTGAGTAATTAATGTGAATACTTTTGACACCAGTGTTTATGAGACAGCTGTTGTCAGATTTCATTGGTGATTTCAAATATGAAATTTAATCGTAAGCTACTGTAGGTGAACTTGCATGCCCGAGAGGCATTTCAAAGATGGCCGCCAAGTGAAATGACTTGCCTTAAAGGGACTTTGGTATTATTCAGCAGCTTTATCATATAGTTCAAGAGTTAAATAAACAGCTAATTTGGCTGGAAAACCATGTCATTTCTTGTTTGTTGTTATTTTTGTTTTCTTTGCACACAAAAAGTATTCTCGTATCTTCGTTAAATTATGGTTGAACCCCTGATGTCACATGGACTATTTTACCAATGTCCTTACTACGTTTCTGGACCTGGGAACATTTCAGTTGTATTGCTGTCTATGCAGGGTCCGAGAGCTCTCAGATATTATAAAAAATGTCTTAATTTGTGTTCCAAAGATGAACGAAGGTCTTACGGGTTTGGAACGACATGAGGGTGAGTAATTAAAGGGGGGGTACAATGCTGTTTCATGCATTCAGAGTTGTTTACACTGTTAGAGTTGGATTCTCACGCTAAGCATGGACAAAGTTTCAAAAAACAATTTGGACGTATAACAGAGTATTTCTGAGCCAAAAATCGTACTTCCGGTTTCATACAAGTTTCGGACAGTTTTTTTAGATTGTGGCTCTTGCTGACGTAAACGAGGGTGGAAATCCTTATATGGGCATTTCTCCCGGAAGAACGCGCCCGTGCACGCATCGACCAGAGCGAGAGCAAGTGCGCGCCCATCAACGCTCTTCATTCGGCTGCACTGCACAGGACTCGCTCAGGAAGAATGTCTCTGAAGAAGTGTGTTTTTGGTTGTGAGGGAAAGATAACCTTGTTCAGCTTCCCGAAGAACCCAGCGTTACATGAACAGTGGATGCAGTTTGTTTTTCCGGGTCAGCAATGGAGTTTCACAAGTGTGTTTGTTGACGAACGTTTTATAAACAAGGCCCAGTTCGACGCTGGATTTGCACATCATTTGATACTGAAAGTTGGAGCGGTCCCAGCTATAAAAGATCCTGGTCATGATTCAGAACTGCAGACAGTAAGTGAAACGGCATCAAATGTCTGTGTTTTGTTGGCGATCGGCGCTCAAGTGCTCATCACTCTTTAGCTCCGCCCACGACACGCCTCCAGGAGCTCGGCTTTTTTCGGAGAGAATCGTAAAGCTGTATCTTTCTTTTATAAATATGATAAAACTAAAGACTTTTTGGAGATATGAAGGATGCAATACTACTCTATAGGTACTCAAGATTAACATGAGATTGGGTGAAACTGTGCATGTTATGCCCCCTTTAATGACAGTATTTTCATTTTTGGGTGAACTATCCCTTTAAGCTCATTCGGGTAACTGTATTTAAAGGTGCCATTCACAGCTACTAAGGACTTCAAAATTACATTACCATACAAAAGTTTGGGGTAAGTAAGATATTTGAATGAATGATGAATACTTAATTTTTGATTAATAAAATACTAAATAATTTTATTAAATCAGCAAGGACATGTTCTTTTGAACTTTCTATTCATTTCATTTTTTATACAAAATTGAGACTTGAAAAATAGAAATGAAATGTTTCTTGAGCAGCAAATCAGCATATTAGAATGATTTAGACACTGAAGACATGGGAGTAATGGCTGCTAAAAATGCAGCTTTGCCATCACAGGAATAAATTACATGTAAGTTAGTTAAGTAAGTAAATAAATAAATAAATAAACAGTGAAGTTATTTTAAATTGTAATAATATTTCACAATATTACTGTTTTACTGTATTCCTGATCTAATAAATGAAGCCTTGATGAGCATATAAGACTTCTTTCAAAAACATGAAAAAAGTCTTACCAACCCCAAACATTTGAACAATGGTGTAGTCCTATCATAACTCTAATGTGCAGAAAATTACTGGTAAGTTTGAACTTTACTCATAGCTTTATTTAGATTACAAACAATTAATGAGGTAGCCAGTGTGGTATGGAAACAGCTCCAGCCAAGACTGCAAGGCCTTGCAGAGAGTTGTGTGCTTAGCTGAGCGTATCTCAGGGTCTGCTCTCCCCTCTCTGCAGGACATCTACCTCAAATGCTGCAGAAGCAGAGCTGTCAAAATCACCAAGGACTCAAATCACCCTGGAAACTGTCTATTCACTCTGCTGCCATCTGGTAAGCGCTTCCGCAGCCTGATGGCAAAAACTGAGAGACTTAGGAGGAGCTTCTTCCCCCAGGCCATCAGGCTCCTGAACTCAAACTCAGCCTCTTAACATCATCATGACTTCACTTATTAATCACTCACAATCAGTAAGATATTCACACTCATTATTATCTACCTCATACTGACAGTGTCATTTGCACACAACACTTTCTGTGTCTTGATATCTTATTATCTTATTTTTTTATTTTTTTTGTGTGATTGCTGCTTCATGTCAACCATGTTCAACCTGTTTGCACATTCCTCTCTCGTACAGTCATGCTTATCTTAATATTTAATTCAACAGCATACTGTCATGCACATTCTTTTATACTTTATATTTTATATTTTGTTCTTTATATCTTATTTTTTATTCATTTTATTTTATGCATACTTCCCTTGTGTTGTATTCTACAATATTTGCACTGTCCATGGAGCGGACCTGACTCACATTTCACTGCTGGTTACACAATCTCTGTATAGTCGTGTATGTGACCAAAAACTTGAACTTGAACTTGAACTTGCAGTGTGTCACACCCATGTGAGGAAAACAAATGCGCTATTGCGTGAGTAACTATGAAAGCGCAGAGGTTATGGAGGTTATATAATATATACTGTATGTTCTCAGCTACTTTTCAACTCCCTAATGACCCAAAATATGTTGCGTGGGAGAGCGCTTGTCTCCTTGCCTCATTTGTGTTTATTGCCAACTTCAGCAAATTTATTCACTGACCTTATTTCCTGCTGCATTTGTTTATCTGATGATTGTCACTTCAAATAATTATGGCTCTACTCATATCTAATTTCTAATTTGTTAATACAGAAGAGACGAATAGCAGATGCTCCAGCAGGTATCCACAAAGAACATTGCAATCTATCCGCTCACTTAAAAAATGGAGGACGTCTCGGTTCGCTTCAAATCATTTTAAATATAACATATTATCCTCTTTGAAAATCCAGCCACACACTGTGAAATGGCAGCGGCAGTGAATTGCAGCAGAGGATTTTCTATAATCATATGGTGTTCTAAAACAAACACAGATGAGATTGAAGAGTCCTAATGACATTTCAGACACATTTAACAAGAGGGCTGTGAATTGGAAAGGATCTCTCTAACCTGATTTGCAGAGATGAGCCTTCCTTGTTAAGAGGTAATGGTCCCATTTGTAATACAATAAAGGGAATATGCGATTGCTCTCCAAAACGCTGGGGCTTAATTATATGTAATTAGGCACGTTGCTTTGGGTTGCTCGTACGAGGGGCCAACCCCTGGGTAAAAATTATGCTTTAATAACTCTGAACATGACAATATTAACATCCAAAATAAAATTATATAAAAAATGCAGCGTGTGTGTTCCTATGGGTTACGAATGCTTAATGAGGTAAGAAATGTCATAGAAAGAGGAAATACTGTGTAAATATGTTTTTGTCAGTGTGAAAACAGAAATGTATGCAGTAATTGAGGACAAATACAGACCTGTTGGGCCCTGACTTTAGCTGTAGAGTTTAGCTTCAATAACATCTCAGAAATATATGCGGCTACTCTGATATAAATGAGTCTCTTGATGCATTTTAATCTGCTGAACTGCAAATGGAATACAACTGTCATAAACCTAGATTATTCCACACTCACAGCATTGAAAAAGCATTTTCTTACCCCACTCTCAAAGTTTTTCTTGTTATAATCATAAACCTGACTATTTATGCCTATACTGTTATTTCATTTTTTTTGTTGTTGTTGTTTTTTCAGGACAACTGAAAAATAAAGTTTTTTTGCAGTGCAATTTTTCTTTCACATTCACTTAGACACCTTAAGGTGTTTTTTCCCCCCTTCCCCAGCTGCCTTGGGCTCTTTAGGGGCTTTGTAACACTGGAACAATATGTATTGAGCAGTGCTTAATAAAAATAAATTCAATTAATTTGTGCATTCATGTGTGTTCTCAGGAGATATTTACCATGCTTGACCAGAAGAGCACCACTATGTTCATGGCTGTTTTACTTTAATTGTCACTGGACCTCATTGAAAACTTACTTTAACCTACTTTTTGCTTGTCATGCACTTGCATGAATAAATATTTGCATCTCTGGAGAGCAGAGCCTCAGGGATTATGCTAGCAAGTGCAGTACGGCATGTAAGGGTAGAAGTAACACTTGATGTTAAGTGCGTAATCCCTGATCACAGGTGCATTGTGCTTCATCTGGTCTCTGGTGAGAGAAACAGGAAAAGAAGTCATAGAGAAGGTGAAAGAAAGAAAATGAGAGAGAGACAAAGGCAGAGAGAAGGAGAGATACGGTGAAGGTAAGTAAGCCAAACTGACAGCTATTATTTCCAGAAGGCACAGCATGCATGTTTCCCTAGGCAGAGAGGTATGGAGTCATGGAGGAGAGTGTATTGCATTTTCTGTAGCACTGCACTGACTTAAAGGGATAGTTCACCCAAAAATGAAAATTTGATGTTTATCTGCTTACCCCCAGGGCATCCAAGATGTAGGTGACTTTGTTTCTTCAGTAGAACACAAACAAAGATTCTTAACTCAAACCGTTGCAGTCTGTCAGTCATGTAATGGCAGTCAATGGGACCCACGGCTTTGAGAGTCAAAAAAAACATACACAGACAAAACCGAATTAAACCCTGTCCTGAGCGCGTTCACAACATCCAGTGCTTGACGCGTCAATGTGCTCTGGCATAGTAGACGCATGCGTGGAAGCGATCTGTCATGCGTATACGTCACTCATTGTTTAGATCGCTTCCGCGCATGCGTCTACTATGCCAGAGCACGTTGACGTGTCACGCGCCGGATGTTGTGAACGTGCTCAGGACAGTTGGACATTGCGGTGGATCAGAGATAAAAAAAATTATATAAATACTGTTCAGTTTCTTGCACAGACCGATTGTTTTGTGTCTTAAGACCTCAATGTATCATCACAAGCTGCAGGGTTTAATTTGGTTTTGTCTGTGTATGTTTTTTTTGACTCTCAAAGCCGTGGGTCCCATTGACTGTCATTATATGACTGACAGACTGCAACGGTTTGAGTTAAAAATCTTCGTTTGTGTTCTACTAAAGAAACAAAGTCACATACATCTTGGATGCCCTGGGGGTAAGCAGATAAACATCAACTTTTCATTTTTGGGTGAACTATCCCTTTAAAGGGATAGTGCGCTCGAAAATTAAATCCTGTCATCATTTGCTCACCCTTATGTCTTTCAGAAACCTGTATGAGTTTCTTCCATCCATGGAACATCAAAGGAGAAAATTTGAACATTTGTGCTGATTGATCATTGCAGTTCCATTACAGTTAATGGAAAGTGAAACTGCGTACTGGGGTCAAATCTGAGTTAGTTTTATGTGATTACTTGATATTGTGACGAGTCGGCTGCCTGCCCCCTAATTATCAGCATTTCCCCGTCCCTTAATCGCCGCCCTTCACCAGGCTCCCGACGGGAGTGGGTGTGTGAGAGAGGAGGGGTGCTGAAACAGCCAGGTCTGGCGGCGTGTGATGAGGCACACCTGAAGTGAATGAAGCCTCATCACCGCCGCTGTTATATGCCGGTTGCGCCTCTCCTCTGGAGACCGGTCTCTTCCCTGTGCATGCACGCTGGTGTCCTCGTGGGTCCAGGAAGGGAGCGTTGAGGGAGCAACTGCCGCACACGTTACACGGCTGACGGGCCAGGATGCCGGGCCGTATAATCCCCGGAGGTGCCGTGGGCCGAAGGAGGATGGAGCCGCTGAGAAGAAGCCGCCGCCCCTCATGCTCCGGACCCGAGAGGGGAGCGCGTGCGGCCGCCGGACTCCGCCTCCTTAACAACCCGCGCAGCACGACGAGGACACCAGATCCCCTGTTTATTTTGGACACTTCATCCCCTTTGGACACTATTTTATTATTTCTGTTGAATAAAAGCCTCTCCGAGGCCTGACGCCACGCCCACTGTGTCTGTCGTTTGCTCCTCCCGCGACAGTGGTGGAGAATGCGGGCAAGGCGGAGCTTAGACAGCGCAGTTGGGCAACACCGATGACGTCATCCCCTCTCGCTCGCAGAAGTTCATGGAAATCCACACTGGGACGGAGGAACCGTGGAGATGGCCTCCCAGCCACCAAATGGGTAAGTGACGTTCCTTTTTATTGTCATTTACCCTGTGGTTGGTTGAGGCTGTCGACTAAAACCCGGTTTCTCTGTCCCGGTTCCGGCGCGGTGCGAGAGGGAGAGTTGCCCAGAGAGGAATCCCTGCCCCGCCCACTCCGACTGCTGGAGCCTGGTTGAGGAAGGTAGCACTCCTGTGTGGGCGGCGGCCGGATGACGGGGATGTTGCTTGGGGGGGGATGTGACGAGTCGGCTGCCTCCCCCCTAATTATCAGCATTTCCCCGTCCCTTAATCGCCGCCCTTCACCAGGCTCCCGACGGGAGTGGGTGTGTGAGAGAGGAGGGGCGCTGAAACAGCCAGGTCTGGTGGCGTGTGATGAGGCACACCTGAAGTGAATGGAGCCTCATCACCGCCGCTGTTATATGCCGGTTGCGCCTCTCCTCTGGAGACCGGTCTCTTCCCCGTGCATGCACGCTGGTGTCCTCGTGGGTCCAGGAAGGGAGCATTGAGGGAGCAACTGCCGCACACGTTACACGGCTGACAGGCCAGGATGCCGGGCCGTATAATCCCCGGAGGTGCCGTGGGCCGAAGGAGGATGGAGCCGCTGAGAAGAAGCCGCCGCCCCTCGCGCTCCGGACCCGAGAGGGGAGCGCGTGCGGCCGCCGGACTCCGCCCCTTACCTGGACCCTTCCTTCCAGAACACTGCCCCTCCTTCACAACCCGCGCAGCACGACGAGGACACCAGATCCCCTGTTTATTTTGGACACTTCATCCCCTTTGGACACTATTTTATTATTTCTGTTGAATAAAAGCCTCTCCGAGGCCTGACGCCACGCCCACTGTGTCTGTCGTTTGCTCCTCCCGCGACAATATTCATAGCTGGTTGTAACTTTAAATTTCACTATAATATTGTGTGTTGTGTATTTGTGTTACCATTGTTGAATTGTGTAGTCACACACACACACACACACACACACACACACACACACACAAATAATAATCTAAAGAACCCTTTTCCATTCAAAGGAAGCTTTTGTGCAATATAAATGTTCCATGGATGTTAAAGGATCTTCATGGAACCATATAGGCCAATCAAGAACCTTTATTTTTAAGAATGTATTATAAAAGCAATCCAAACGATTTTGTTGGGACTTTGTTTGAGGAAGAGTCCGAAAGTCATTAGTTATGGAAAATCATGACATTTAACCTAGCTATTCTTTGGCACATTTCTGAGAGAAGTAGCCATGTCCGATTCAAGACCGAATTGTTTGACTAATTCACAAAACCGGACTGAAAGTTTCATCACTGATTCAATGAGCTGGTCACAAAGGCTAACAGCTCACTGAAGAGGGACGTTATCAGAGAAAAACAACTTAAAAGCTGCCGGATGGCTTCAGATAGTGCACAAGCTGTGGACCACTTTTGTTGTGATTTTTGGAACTACAGTCATATCATGAATAGGTCTGGAACAACATGAGGTTTAGTAACTGATGAAAGAACTTTCATTTATGGATGAAGTTTACCTTTGATGCTGCTTCTATATTTGCTCAGCTCTACTTTCTGTCTTTGTTGTCTAGATTCTATTCACTAAGAGGTTAAAGCAGTTCATAACAATGCCGTGTTGCGGCAGTATACTGTGACAAATGCTAGATATGTTATCGTGTTCGATAAAGGATTTTGTGTTTATTGCTTTTTATTCTTGTCGCTTTCTTTGTGTAACCAATGTTCTGCTATCTTTTTACAAGCTAATTCTTCCAACACTGTTTTAACTTGCAACAGGCAGATAACTATAGCAATCAATTTCTTTAAGTGAAAGGTTTTACCTCTCCCTCCACTATGACATTATATTGATCATGTGTAAACAGCATGCATTATTAATTTGCTGCCACACAATAGAGAAATCAATGCTGAGATGTCTAGCAGTAAAATCACACAAAGCTTTGGCTTTGAGACTTTGCTTTGTAAACTTAGTGCAGGGAACATTTTTTTTTCTTGGAAAAAGTATTTCAGAAGGCTGCAAAGAGTTTTATTCTGTTTCCATCGAAAATAAAAGAGCTTGGCTTTCTCACTGAAACTTTTTGAACAAGGTTTGGAGTTACATAGATTTTGACAGCTCTTATGCCAAAGCTTATATGAAGGCTGTTCTACAATCAACAGCCCATGACTTCAAATTAAACACCATATGTCCACATCCTGAAGTATAACATCCTGTCATTACTGTCAATCACAACCTCATTTGCATGCACATCTATAAAACACTGAATAAATTGTTTCCAGGACATTTATCTCTCTTTCTCATTGTATTCAATTCAATCGCTGGCCACTTCAGGATGGAAACTCTTAAATACCCTGATATGTAAAATCACCTGGGACATTTAGTAATGGATAAATCACATCTCACATAAGATTTTACTGAATTATCAACTAGGCAGGATGTAGCATAATATCAAAATGAAATGTAGCCACGTCTAATGAAATAAACTTCTTGGTGCTATTGGTAATTCTGAGCACTCTGGTAGCAATTAAATTTAATTACTGCCTGAACAGATGACAAGGAGATCTATAATACATGGAGAGAGCTATTGGTTAGCATTCACATTCATTCAAATGACAGTTGCTTCTGATATATTTCTGATTTATATATAAAAAAAAAAATGATTCAGTCAGAAATGATTTAGGCTCTAATGGAGAAAGATCCTTTTAGCCCCCATAATGGTGACATTAGGGCAACCGCTAGCAGCGGCTAACTGAACCATGCCAACCACCCAGGCCTTGACCTTTGACTGACAAGTGTGTATGTCTTCATTAGTGTGGAAAACTTTAGGGGAAATGGTCGAATGAGGGACAGACCATTTTGCTTTAAGAGGAAAGGGCTGACAGGAAAGCAAGACACATTAGCTTTGGTCATTAAAAAGGCTTTTGCGGTTCAGATTTTTAGAGAAAATGAATTCCACTGTGATGCCTTTTAACTTTTATCAGAGCCCAGTAAGAGTTGGCATTAGCGGTTATGCTTCATAATAATAACAACATTAAAAAAACATTATACATTACATAATGTTTCATAAATCTTAATGTACATTAATACAGATGGAAATGTCTTAAAACTTGAGTCATACATTTTTATACACATATTTATGACATTCTGGGGTAAATTCTAGTAATTTATAATATGAATGATACTATTATATAAAATTATATATTAACGTTTCTCATTTCTTGCCTTATCCTTGGTGCTTTTTAAAACCTAGCAAGTATATCATTATTATTGTAATCGAGTATATGACATTGTGAATAATGAACTATCCATATTATCTATATTTTGGAAAACAATATAATGCCTTTCTGACAGGAAAATAAAATGTCTCATATAATAGTTGCCTCTAGTTCAACCTCAAAATTGATCAACTAAACTGATCACATTTGATTCCAGACCAGGTAATTATCAAGGGACTGTGCAGAGGTTTTGTTATGAAACCACAGATAGCATAGTCTGAAATTTACATATACGAAATGCATTTGAAATGTGATGTATTCAAGATTATTTCAGTCTGGGAGTTTGGGTTGCAACCAAAAAATGGAAGACAAATCTGTTCTGATAGGTTAGAAGAGCAATGCTAAATGCAATAAAATGCAATTATTTAATTTAGCATAGTAAGGATAGCAAAATAATTTAAAAGGGAGCGAAAAGCACTTGTTTTGCTGCACCAGCAGAAGCTAATGGGACCGTACTAACCAGCCGAACCTTGATGTCCAATCTAAAATCTGGAACCTAAAGCAAAATTCATTAAAGGTGACAAATCATGAAGTGCTAATTGGGTCCCCGGTGTATCTACCAACCCAGGAAAAGTGAAAAAGAACAACCCAGTGATTTTTTTTTTTTGGTAAGCTTTTCTCTGCAAGCTTGTGAAAAAAACAAGCCACTCAGATTTTGCTCCCCCCGTGACGTAGAAAGGGGATCTTATTATAATATTACCACCCCTTATTCTGCAAGTTTTCACCCACGATGCCACCATTGTGTTTTTTGCAAGTGACAACGGTGTACCAGTTCTAAGTTTGAGCAAAGCATGCTAACTGTTCTGTCTTTGGCTGCACTGGTGTGCAGTGATTTATTGATTTATTTACTGTATATTACACTGCTGCCACACAGATCTAATATAAAAATGCAATTTCTTTCCCAGCTGCTTACCTTCACAGACATAACCGACTGTCATTGGTGTTTGGTGATGAGTTTTTGGCTCAAGGTCTGCATTTAAAGTCACACCAGAGGTGTTCAGCAGGGTTTCTGCAGACCTGTCGAGTTCTTCCACACCGACTGAATCAATCATTTCTTTTTGAACCTTGCCTTATACACAGAGGCATTGTCATGTTAGAATAGAAAACTGTTGCTATAAAATTAGAAGCACACAATTCCCTAGAATATCATTATATGCTTAAACATTAAGATTACTTAAGTAGTCAAACCTGTTCATTAGAAGGGGGTGTTCTAATACTTTTGGCAATATAGTGTATTGTAAATAGGGGCATAATAGGTCTCCTGTAAAACCACTCCATAAAACCTCATGTTTTTTGTTTTATTAAATCGGGATTTTGAATGTGGAAGTACTAGGCTATATTTACAGATAAATGTACTTTCAGACAGCTATTAGTTTCTATTACTATTCACTATTCACTTTATACTATTCTATTGCTATTCAGCTATTACTAGTAGGGTCAGCACTATATTTAATTTTGAACAGGGATAGAAAACGAGGCAGTGAAGGATGGAAGTACAGTGTGTTCAATGGATTGTACTGTACAACTGCCAGTTATTCAGCTGACCAAACATCTTTCAAAAAGAAAAAGTAGAAGAAGAAGAAGGGAAAAAAAATCTAAGCAGACCATAAAAATGTTTACAAGGTATTGAAAGTTTTTGTAAATTGCATGTGAATTTCAATATGGTGTTTACCCTGACTAAGATCTACAGGTAGGCCTATATGTGATATGCTGGGCAGTTCCAATTAGCCATTTGTGGTGAAATTCGATTATAAGTAAAAGCACAAATTTCTGATTGTTAACATTTTATAAAAGCTGATAAGTTGAAAGTACTTTCTGTTTTTGTGTTTTCCTCTCTGTCTATCCGAAGGCCTGCATGGGTGTGCGTGATCACAGAGTACAAATGAGTCACAACAGTACTATTTGGAAATATAAAATGGAATGCCTGGCCTGGAAAGGTCGTTACAAGGCATTCCTACTATTTACAGAGCGTTCACAACACAAGCACACAAATAATGAGCCGAATCCTATTGAGGGTATCAGTGCAGCTCTGTCATTATCAGATGAATGCACAACAGAAACATGGGCCAGAGACAGAAGGGAATGCAGGGGACCATAGGAAGACTTCATTAATAA
This sequence comes from Aspiorhynchus laticeps, assembly GCA_023376895.1. Lineage (NCBI taxonomy): Eukaryota > Metazoa > Chordata > Actinopteri > Cypriniformes > Cyprinidae > Aspiorhynchus > Aspiorhynchus laticeps. Next base: position 24,077,331 of record CM041810.1, on the reverse strand, counting down.
TCGGCGTCACCTTTTGCTGTTTAATTGATTTGTTTAATTAATTCAGCTGCACATATTGAGCAAACAACAGCCGCATTGCTCTTTAGGACTATTAAATGGCACATAGTTTGTTTGCCGTCACGGAAGTGAATTGCGCCATATGCTAATGCGGAAGGCAGATCATTTACTTTGGGCTTTTAATGAAAAGAGCTTATCAAGAGGAGCCAAGAAGTCTGTTAATTATCTCCTGTCCATTTTTTACCCACATTGAAGCATGCAAGGGTAAACAGACAATGATCTACATCATTATGGTTGCTATGGCTAGTTTACGAGGTGCTAGCTTTTTTGATATAAATAGTGTAGCCTACAGTGCTAGCAGGGGTAAATTGGGATTTTGAACGTGGGAGAAGTAGGCTATGTATATTGTGACGAGTCGGCTGCCTCCCCCTAATTATCAGCATCTCCCCGTCCATTAATCGACGCCCTTCACCAGGCTCCCGACTGGAGTGGGTGTGTGAGAGAGGAAGGGCGCTGAAAACGGCCAGGTCTGGCGGCGTGTGATGAGGCACACCTGAAGTGAATGGAGCCTCATCACCGCCGCTGTTATATGCCGAGTGCGCCTCTCCTCGGGAGACCGGTCTCTTCCCCGTGCATGCACGCTGGTGTTCTCGTGGGTCCAGGAAGGGAGCGTTGAGGGATCGAGTGCCGCACCCGTGAGACGGCTGACAGGCCAGGATGCCGGGCCGTTTAATCCCTAGAAGCGCCGCGGGCCTAAGGAAGCCGAAGCCGAAGCCGCCGCCCCTAGCGCCCCGGACCTCAGAGGGGAGCGCGTGCGGCCGTCGGACTCCGCCCCTTACCTGGACCCTTCCTTCCAGAACACTGCCCCTCCTTCACAACCCCGCAGCACGACGAGGACACCAGATACCCTGTTTATTTTGGTCACTTTATCCCCTTTGGACACTTTATTTTATATTTCTGTTGAATAAAAGTCTCTCCGAGGCCTGACGCCACACCCACTGTGTCTGTCGTTTGCTCCTCCCGCCACTATGAATAAATATACAATCATTGGAGACTACAGACCTGAGTCAGGGTAGCACCGTATTTAATTTTTGACAGAAATGTAAACAAGGCTGTGGACAGAAGTACATTGTGTTCAGTAGAGGACTATACAGCACATACAGTCTATACAAATACTTGGAAATGTTTTGAAAGATTTTAGTAAATTGCTAGGGATCTATGACATTTGTACAGTGCATGCCATTTTTAAGACTGTAAGTCTATTTCTCACAGCTTCATTTTCAGATTTAAGTCTATATTCCAGTTAGCTGTTTGGAGATAAATACAAAAATAAAATGTGAAATTGTTGTTTTATGCTATTTTTTTTTTCTATAATGTCCCAGCTTTCATGAATAGGCAATATTTATAATTTTTGTTTAGTTTCATTTAGTTCATTAATTTGAAGTAATAATTAACTAAATAAAATTAAACTTAATAAAACCTATTTATTACAGGTTTATTTATTTATTTTATTCAGAAAACAAGACTTAATATCTTAATTATGCGTCTCAAGTGAATGTATATTGATTTGTTTAGATTGTAATGAAAAACAAGACAGCAATACTGAGTACAAATCATTTACTGCAGTTTGTGAACAAGTGTCGTGACATTTACCTCAAAAAAGTCATAAAACATCCATAGCACATTAGTTAGAGAAACTTGACAGAACAGCATATGACTAAAAACATAAATATAGTGTTAAATATATACACCATATGTTAAATGCAGGTCTGTGATGTCTATTGATTGTGTAATGTATACAGGAATACATTTGTTTCTGTCAAAAACTTTTTTTAAATCTTTAAAGGCCATTTTCACAGTTTTTTTCACAGCAGCTATTCAAATGATTGTATCTCTACAATGGTTTGGAGTTAAAACATAATTATGTTATTATTATACTCTTTTTATTCAGTCTATAAAAAATGAAAGAAAAAAAATGACTCAGGTCACAAATAGTCACCTGGATCACTTCGGACCAATTTAACCCCTGTGTACTAGCTTGTTTTGATACTAAAAAAGAGAAGAAGAGAGCGATCTATGGGGAAGAGGACAGAGGGAGAGGAAAATGACGAGGTTGAGGAACAGATGGGTGTACTCGCACTTCCCACAGAGAATCCAAATCAAAGGAAAATAACACCGCCAACATCCCTTAGTGCTGAATCATCATGCTTCAAACTGTGGAGAGAGAAAGAGAACACAAAAGCAGGAAATTCTTCTCCATCCAGATCAAAATGTCCTTGGTGGACAGCTCATTTTGTTCGATTTGATTATGTTTTTGTTTTTTTTTGCCAGCTTACTATGAAATGACAGATCTGCCATATGACCCATTCATTCCCAGAAACGCTCTTAGCATGACTAGCTCCCCCTCACAAATCAATCACCGAAGGTTAATTAGGCAATACTGACTCAAACCGCCTCTCAGGCAAATCAAACTTATTGTCTGACCTAATTGTCACTTTGATGACATGTTTAAGGTGAAGAATTTCAGTGTTTGACATTTCATTAGCTGCATAATTGGAGCAGTTGATTAGACTGACTTTGATACTCAGTGGATCTGCTCTGATCTTGTTCTCCTTAGACACCTTTTCACCAGCTTTCTGGCACTGGTGGGAACTTGTCATCTGCTGGAGCTGAAGTGTCAAAACACTGCGTTTTTTTATTAATGCTCTTCGTGAATTTTACGTTCTCATATCCAGCAGGCCTGTAGCTGAAAGTGCATTATTCATGTTGCCCAAAAGCCCTCTCAGAATTCTGTCATGCTCCTCACAGGCAAGGAAAGAGCTTGTCAGTGTTAAAATGTATCGTCCTTGTCAAAACAGGGCTGTCTGCTAGTAACAATAGTCATTGTTTTTATCGCTCATTATACATTTCATTGGATATGTACAACCTTTTATGAAAAACAGGGTCAAGTAGCGTCATAAACAGTTTATCTTTCTGCATGTACAATATGCTATATCTTTACAGCCTTCAGGCTCAATAAGTCTCTACACGTTACACTGTCCATAATATATAACTTCAGAGAATAATTATAGTGCAGTTATGTGGTAGTTGAATTTCCCTATTTTCTTGCAAGGCTGCAGATTTAAAAAAGTTAAAACTGAGAGGGATTCAGGTAGACCAGACATTTTTTTATAACCTTGTATGGTACCGTCCTTGGGCATTATGCACCTTGGCACAGGCCAAAATGCCCATTTGGTTAATACAGCCTTGAGAGAACCACAGGATAAAAGTGGTAAACATTTTCTAACACTAAAAAGTCACTAAAAGGAAATTTTCACCTCAAGTAAAATGCCATGACAAAATATTTTGAATATTGTCCTTGGCACCCTTTTTGAACAGAAATGGAAGAGATTACATACCCAAATTAAAATGGTTGCTTTACAAGAACCCTTTGGATTACAGGCATAACATAAATAAATAAAAAAATGGATGTTTGGAATGCAAACGTCAGAATTAATAATAATAATAAACAAAGAAAAATGGATAGAAAAGCTACATTTCATGGAAAGTTTCTACTGCTACAATCTGACAGGAAGAATCCTGTCTGCTCAGCTGAGCCTCTGATAGTCACTGAGTGGACACTGACAAATACATCTGACAGCTCTGATATGAAACATATCTGACCTGACTTACTTTATATATATATATATTTCTATATAATATGTGTATGTTTTACATGGGTATGTGTGTTTATATAAATATGTATATACTGTTTTTAAGCTCTGAAGAACAGATGTGAATTGTCCACTGTCAGAAACCATGATGATATAATCATTCTTTTGTCTGAAAAGTTCACCTCAGTGTCTCTGGCAGAACATGTGTATTCATATAGTATGAATATCAAAGGGTCGGCACAGGTAAACACGTGTGTGTAACAGGGCGAAGGAAACTACATCTAGCCACGGCTGATTCACAGTGTATAATTGGATATGACACAGTTCAGCGTTCCAGGAGGGGGAGATTAAAAACACATCAGTGAATGTAGCCCCTTGGAAATGAATTGATTATGACAGAAAGCCTTGATGAATAATACATTTGGACATTATCCTGGGAAATAATGCCTAAGGTGCCCAGCGCACTGGTGAGAGGTCCAGGACAGTGAGAAAAAGAAAATGCAAACACAAGGCCAACACTGTTTTTTTATTTATTTCTTTCGCTCTCTTCTTTTAGCAAGAAGCACAGATACATTTGATTATTTATGTGCTATGAAAACTGACTACACAATTTTTGCTGAATTTTTACTGATGAGTAAAGGCTAATTGTAAAGAATGTTTGGATTTCAATTTCAAAAGCACGATTGGCTTGTGGGCGTGACTGCATTAGAGATAATGAGTTGAGACCGGAAAATTGGAGCTTGCGTTGGTTTCATACGGATTACTTTAACAGAGAATATTTGTTTTGGACGTGACTTACTTCATTTAAAAGTAGACATTTCAAGCTTTCTATACATATATTTATCATGTCTTTGAGGCAAGTATTCGATGAGATTCGTGTTGTTTTATTTATGTGTCTGTGAAGAGAGGTGACAGAGACAGAGACGGCAGAGAATGCCCCTGTTTATTTTCTCTATTTTGCAAAAGCACATTGTTTTGTTGTTATTATGACTATACACAAATAAAAGTAGACCCTTTGCAGTTTCAAACAATACCTTATTCTTATCTGTACAATCAAAACTGACAGAGTATTTTTAGTTCTTTTCGCGGTCATAAAGAAAATACGAGACAGACCACACTGGTGCTGGCCTTGACCCCAGGGGGTTAACATAACATATTTGTTCATAATTGACTGAAATCTTATAATCACAGTATCGTTACACCAGAAGGTAGTGACAAGTAACTGGAAAATCAAAGAAACATTCAATGTAGCAATTCATTCAGAACTGATTCAAGTCTGAACCTAGTGACTGTGTTTATGACTAAGGGCCCTATCTTACACCCATTGCAATGCAGCGCCAGGCGCGACAAAAGTGTTTTTTGCTAGTTTCAGCCTGATGCACTTATCATTTTCACGTCCTGCGCTACATTGTTTAAATAGCAAATGCATTTGCGCCCATTTATGCGCCCATGGGTGTGCTGGTCTGAAAACAAGGTGTGTTCAGGTGCATTGTTGGCGCGATGCTATTTTGAACCAACTGAAATAGACTGCGCCATTGACAAACTAAAAGATTATTATTGTGTAGGCTACATAAATATAAAAATGCCTACATGTCATAATGGATAGTCATTGCATGTATTAGAATTAGGCTACCTATTTGCTCGCACACGATCAGCTCTGTTTCCTCTCTGGAGACGCGTTCAGTCTTTGCACTTGCAAATTCCGCCTTATAAATAGCGAATCTGCCATGGCGCGAGCGCAACTGGCTCTTAAAGGGAATGGGAGATGATACTCTGATTGGTTTATTGCAGGTTATGCCCAAAACACACCCATTACTCATTAAGAGAAGAGGGACAACTATTTTAGACCATGCGCCGGGCCCGCTGACCGTTTTTCCCATGGTTAAACTAGCAAAAGTGGATTCGGACACGCGAGTCATTGAATCATTTACTCAACCACTTTGTTAAAAAAATGGGTTCTTTCAGCAACAAAACAAATGACTGACTGTACAAGTGATTCACACAGTTGTCCAATCGATTTATTCAAAACATGATTCATTCAGGACCAAAAAAAAAGTGACTGTCTTTATGAATAAATCAAAGAATCATTCACGGAAGCCATTTGTTCAGAAACACTGATTCATTCAGGACTGAAATAAGTGACTGTTTTTATGAGCGTGCTGCTGAATTATTCACTCAAATGATTTGTTTACTGATTCTTTCAGATAAGCAACTTTTGTATGTTGCTTGGGGAAGTGTAACGCCTGTGGCATAACTGCCTGGAAATTTTGCTTAAAATGTAAGTTACACAATATTATCTTTTTGTTCATAGCAGTCGTGTTTTTAGGGGAAATCAACCAATGAATTGCTTACTCATAGTTCTCTCTGGGATGTTAACATTGAAATTCCACACTTCGGCTTTAAGAGATTAAAGTTACTGCTCTCAAATTGATGATGCCGGGAAAAGGCTTAAAATAGCTTAAGATAGGACAAAGTACTTCATTAGAATGAGAACAACTTACAGCACTTCTTTACTCTGAGTAGCGTCTGAAGATAAAAGACCTTGGCTTGTCATCTCAATGACCCAACAACTTGCTTTTCAATTTGCCTTTCTGTGCCAAATGGAGTTGATTCCAGCTCAGATTCCAGACAAATAGCCCCTGCTGTCTCTCCCTCTTTCATGTTTTTTTTTTCCTGCTTCTCCCTGACCCTGAAGATTCATGAGTGATGTGAGCGAGTTGGATCACTCCATTTATAACAGAGACACAGCCTGACTTACTGATTTATGAACAGTCATGTTCTCACAGGAATCCATTAACTGCAAGGGTCATGGGGGCTTTGAGACAGATAAATACGTAAATGAAGGGAAGGCCTGTCGCAGCCCAATGGAAGGTGGGAGAGGGAAGGTATAAAGTTGTTTTTATGAGATCACGACATGATGTTGAATCATATCGCATCACAAACCATGCGCAAAGTGGATAGCAGACGACAGCCCTAGGTCAGTCCAGTTATACAGTAGTTTTGAATGCAACTTTTCCTTCTTCTACTTTTTTTTTATTAAAGTAAGTATTTATATATAAGGATATACAAGACTTTGAAAATATGCTCTGGTCAAGCTCAAGTACTTAAATTATTCACACAAAGACAAGAATTTGATTTCATTCCATCTTACTGGTTTCTGTCAGTTTACAGTATCTAACCAAATAAAATATTTTAAAGTCAAACAAGTAATACCACAAAATATTGGAGAATTCATCAAATCCGTTGCTAATACTTACTGATGTTTGTTGTTTTCTAATGACGTCAGTTCCTGGAAGATGACATTAAAGAACCTTTTTGTTAAAAGGGATATTACATCAAGACAACAGATAATTTCTTTCACACTCAATGTTATTACAAGCATTAAGACAAAAGTATTGACAGTTTTGCAAACTTTATAATTCTAAATGGCAAATTCTCTATTCATGAATGTCAAATGTCCCTGTCTCTATTTAATAATAATAATTATTATTATTAGTATTATTATTACCACCCTGTCTTTGGAGTTCATGTTAGTGCTGTTTATATACGTTATTTTAAATAAATAAATAAATGATAATACCAAAACAATAGCACACACACACACACACACACACACACACACAAAAACCTATTAACTGGTTTATATATTGGTAATAGCAGATGTCAAAGGGGAAAATGTCAAAGTCTGCTCAGACCTGAATATAAAATTATGAACTTATGTACAAAATTCATCCTATTCCATTCATGCCAAGAAATGTAATACAATCTCTTTTTGAGACTTTAATATTTTGTCCAGCCTAATGCGTCACAGGAAATGCATGATGTGAAATTGACCTCCTAACCTGAGCACTCAAATGTGTTTTTTTTTTTTTTTTTTTTTGCATTACTGTGCAACACTATGTAATCAGACTACCTGAACTACCAACTGCATTTTGGAAAGAATACTATTTATATGAAGTAGTGGATGCATTGGATCTCATCATTGTTGCTAATCCTTAATTATATGTTCGTAATGTCAAGGGATATGGGATTCATCTTTGGCTCATTTTTTTGTAATAAACTGCAACACCGCTCAAGGGTCTTTTCATCGGAAGTGCACGGCAGGGTCGGTCTCACAACTCCCCTCTGAAATGTGTTGCAATTTAAATGCTTTGACAGGTACAAGCGCTCTGTGACAGAGGAAGGCTATTACAATAAGGCTGTGATTCATTTCGTAGCTAAGAGGAGACAGCTTTGCAGGTTACCCTCACACACGATCCTTTTCAGTCAAGATCAACTCCCCTGAAAATACGCTGGGAACTTTACCGGTCTCATTGCATCTGCTCAAGCAAACTCGGTTATATGGTTACAACTCTATCTTCTGTCTTTAAGGTGGACCTGTGCGAATGGTGTTAGTGTCTGCTTGGAAATAACACAGTTTGAAGACATGGAAGGACAATGTGGAAATAAAAAAAGATAAAATACCTCTTATTATTTGCCCAGCGGGAGGTAATCGTGCCCGAATGGCCTTGTGTGCATAAATGCACGCACAGTGGTAATATCCAGCAATGAGAGGAGTAATGTATCTCTAAATAATCAGATGTCAAGCGAGTTTTCCTCACTTCTCTGACAGGAGAGCTATAACAAACGTTTCTCCTGCTGTTTTTCTCTTGTACTTCATGTTTTCATGATTATCAGAGATAATCAAAGCAGTTTCCCAACTTAATGCTTTGGCATATGCAGTTCATTACCTTTAAAAACAGTGAAATTAAAACGCTAAACTAATTACCATCAACTAAATATGCCTAGCATTTCTGTTTACTTCAAGTGTTTGATGTCTTGTCATTATTGGTGCTTTTTTTCCTTCCATTACAACACATTTCTTGGCCGTGCTTGGGAAGAAAATGCTTTCACATTTCATTTCCTTCCAAATAATACCACTTTTCATGAGGGCTCTGGGGCCAAAGTCATGCTCGTCTTTATTTAACAGTTTTAAAGATATTCACTTGTCCAATAGAACAAGCCCCCCCCCTCTCCCCCCCCCCCCCCCTGTTGTTGTGTATATTCTTCTAAATGACCTGAGAAAACAAATTTTTTTTTTTTTTTTTGATAAAAAGGCAAGGAGGATAACACATTCCATTTTAAATATTCAATTTCTTCATATTTATTCAGATAAAAGCAGATCAAAATGCAAAAGAACTGGGATTCATTAAAGCAGTTTACTTACTTTCTAACCAGTGCTGTGTGAAACGGGCAAAGGTCAGAACAGAATGCGTTTCATCCGTCTCGCTTTCACCGCCATCCTTTTCTTATCTAGCATGTGATGTGAACGACTAATGAATATTTCAGATCAAATAAAACCTCAAGAAATCTCTGGCAGATGGGTGTATTATACATTCTCATTCTGCTCATTAGGTTAAGGTTTACAATGTATTGTAGAGCTCATGACCTTACAATGATAGCACTTACCATCAATACAGGCTTTAAAATCCACTTTCGATCCATTCGTAACTGCATTTACAATATCAAAAAAAGTCTTCATTACAGCTCAATAGTAATATAATGGAATCAAATTAGATTCCACTGTCTCCAGTAGCACTATCCATATCTGACTGGCGGCTAAATATGCAGCCACAAATGATTCATAACAGCTCTTTATGAGTCATGGCACTGACAGAGAGAATGTAAGACAGATAATAGGAGACAATGGGATTATTTGATTAGGTGGAGAATTGAACGTAGTAGTTCGCTCTAAGTTTCAGCATTTAGTTGAGAAGTGAAATCAACAGCAATGTGCTCGATTACCATTCCGTGATCTGCTTTACAAACTTAAACAACTTGAAGAAGGCTTTGAAGTGGACATGTGGTCCCTTGGCAAGCCCAGTTTTCATAGCCATGATATACGCCACCACATTACTCCTTGACAGGAAAGGGTTGTTTTTGATGAACTGCGGTGCTTCGGTGACAGCATCTACTCTCATGAAGAATATTTACACTAGCACAAGTAGTGGGCTGTAAATAAATGGCTTTGTGGTACACCGCCAGACCACACCACAAAACAGCTCTTCCCTCGCAAGATTGATGGAAAGAACGAGAGTGATACAGACAAATACACAACTCTCTATGGAATACTGTACATACAGTACATTGTAGTAGCTGATAGGAATGAAGCCATTATATGTATCTGTAGACCTTATAGGTTAAATGCCATATTGAATTAGAGGTGGATGAAAAAAAGGTTGTGAGGGATAGACTTACAGTCTTTACAATGACACACATTTTTAAAGGTCCTAGATCATGTAATTTTCATAGCTTACAACTTTCAAAAAGTTTCATAGAGTTTTTGTCTTCTAAAAGTTGTTTTCAGAAGGGCGCTGGTATAAAACTACAGTACAATCCATTGAATGCTCTGTACTTTTATCCATTTTGTTCCCATCAAAAAAGTAAATATGACATGTGTTTAGGGAAAATGATCTGTTACTGTAGCTGTATTCGAAAAGAATGTGGTTTGGGCGGGGCTCAAAACTGTCAAAACTAAATCAAATTTTTTTGGGGGGATTTTTAGAACATTTATACTTTCAATATAAGCATTTAGGCCTTGTGTAGTGCATACAGCCATTTATATTTATATAAAAAACTCTTAAAGGGGTCATGAACTGCCTTTTTTATTATTTTGTACTGTTCTCTGAGGTCCACTTATAATGTTATCAAGATTTTTACATAAAAAAATAAAATAAAAAATTAGACGTAATAGGATATTTTCTGTCCTTGTTTTGACACCCCTCATTGGAACACTTTATTTGAATAAGTGTGGCGGTTTGTAGTCTTGGAAGTATGAGTCCATTGCTATGATTGGCTCACACTTGTGTATGTTTGACAGCCTACGTCCTTCATAGATGGACGTTGCAGCGATTTAGGTAAAAACGCATAAATACTCAGTACATCAAACAATCTGAGAAAGCAATAGTGACCACACAATAAAAATTGTTACTCACACATGTGTGTAGCGCAACATAGGCTCATTGGAAATACTTGCCTTTAAATACATTTCTGCAAAACTGAAAAAAAACTTACCTATACATACGAATCGCTGCAGTTTCCAGTTGAAATAAACACTAGAGGCAGTAAAACTCAGACAACTTTTATTCCTTTTCACACAAATTATGATTTGCAGGTCCACAGTTTTGATTAATAAAGCCTAATTTTCACACAATTACTTGAGGAATATCATGTTATGAATTCAAAAATCACTTTTTTATATCAACTTTGAATTTGTTAACAATTCAAAAGTGACCTAATCGTGTAGGTTTAGGGTTGGGTTTGGTAGCATTAACATATAGTGACATTCCCCAGATATTTGAATTATGAACCACCGCAATACGTACCTGAAGCAACATAATAGAAACACAGCAATACCTGCCTATATCAATGTAACAAAAACGTGCCAGGGTCACATATTGAACCCGCGTTTTAGCGCCACTCACTAGACGTTTCACTTTGAAACTGCCTCGAAACGTGCAATAAGGTATGTAATAACGGTGTTGCAGAAATGTATTTAGAGGCATGCATTTCCAATGAACCTGGGTTGGTGTTGTGACATTACTGTCGGATCCAATAAAATCGGCACAACGCCTGTAACGGAACTGCCAGACACAAAGGTAAGTGTAGAATAGGTTGAGTTTATTACAGGATTTGGGTGAGACAACAGTGGTGAGAGTCTTTTCGTGAGGCAAGTGGCTTTCTAGAAGTATTGTGGATAGTGCGCTGGGATTCTGATTGTGTCTGTCTCTAGGCTGGTTCGTGGCGGATAAGAGTCCTGGAGAGCCCGTGAGTCTCTTGAGTCCACAGATATATAGGTATCTGGTAGTGAGAGGGAAGGCAGAGGGTAAATATCATCAGGTAAGTAACACGGGAAAATATACTCAGCTAGCATTCCGCTGTAGCGTGAAGGTCCGTGTAGTATCTGCTGGGATCAACGTCATGGCAGCTTAGTGACTTCAAGATCCGACAATGACTGGAGTGAGGAGTGTGCTTAAATAGAGCAGCTGAGATGATGAGGAGCAGGTGTACATGATCATTAATCAGGTGCAGGTGAACGTGATCAGTGACGGAGGAATACGGGCCATTCTGTGACATTACCTCCCCCTCCCGGACGGCGCGTCCCGCGACGTAATAACAATACCGGGGAGGGGGGGTGGGCGCCCTGGATGTAGGTGGAGGACATGGACACAGGGAAGGCATCCAGGGCGGAACTGGAGATTCAGGAAGCCATGGCGGGACTGGAGGCTCGGGAGGCCATGGTGGGTCAGGGATCTCCGTGGCCTTGGCTCTGGGCCCGACCACCCAGGCAGAGGATATATAGCCCCCCCCCAAAATTTTCATGGGGAAGCTCCCCTCTGGTGGGCATTCTGGAGGAACGGGCTCTAGGGGGCGCTCTGGAGGTGCGGATTCATAGGGGCGCTCAGGACGGCTGGGCTGAACCAGCGGGAACTCGGGACGGCTGGGCTGAACCAGCGGGAACTCGGGACGGCTGGGCTGAACCAGCGGGAACTCGGGACGGCTCTTGCGTGGAGCAGCCACTGGAGAGCACTTGCGTGGAGCAGCCACGGGAGGGCACTTGCGAGGAGCAGCCTCTGGAGGCACATGCGTGGAGCAGCCACTGGAGGGCACTTGCGTGGAGCAGCCACGGGAGGGCACATGCGAGGAACAGCCTCTGGAGGGCACTTGCGTGGAGCAGCCACTGGAGGGCACATGCAAGGAACAGCCTCTGGAGGGCACTTCTGAGAGCTGGACGGAACCAGCAGGGGCTCTGGAGAGCTGGACGGAACCAGCAGGGGCTCAGGCAGCGCAAACTCTCTGGGGCGCTCTGGCAGCAAAAACTCTCTGGGGCGCTCTGGCAGCGCAGAGCTGGACAGGACCAGCGGGAACAAAGGAGTGCTGGACGGGACCAGCGGGGACACAGGAAGGAGCTTGCGTGGAGTGGACACAGGAGGATGCTGTCTCGGAGTAGGCACAGGAGGGCGCTGTCTTGGAGCAGGTTCGGGGGAGAGGACAGGAGCCAGGAATCCTGGGGGCATCGCCTCATCCAGGAGCTCCTGATTAAACGAGGGCGGTAGCCCATACTTAACCGCGGCCGGCGAAACCCTCATAATCACGGGCGGCGGTAGCATCATCGCCGCGGGCGACGGAACCATCTTATCATCGCCTCTTCGAGCGGCGGAACCATCGTCGCTTCAGGCGGCGGAACCATCATCGTCGCTTCGAGAGGCGGAATTATTCTCGATGAGGTAAACGGCAGGTTGCCGATCCCCGAACCTCCCTTTCGGGGAACCAGAATTAGCCGCCTCCTCATCTTCGGTAATTGGTCGGATCTTCTGTAACGGAACTGCCAGACACAAAGGTAAGTGTAGAATAGGTTGAGTTTATTACAGGATTTGGGTGAGACAACAGTGGTGAGAGTCTTTTCGTGAGGCAAGTGGCTTTCTAGAAGTATTGTGGATAGTGCGCTGGGATTCTGATTGTGTCTGTTTCTAGGCTGGTTCGTGGCGGATAAGAGTCCTGGAGAGCCCGTGAGTCTCTTGAGTCCACAGATATATAGGTATATGGTAGTGAGAGGGAAGGCAGAGGGTAAATATCATCAGGTAAGTAACACGGGAAAATATACTCAGCTAGCATTCCGCTGTAGCGTGAAGGTCCGTGTAGTATCTGCTGGGATCAACGTCATGGCAGCTTAGTGACTTCAAGATCCGACAATGACTGGAGTGAGGAGTGTGCTTAAATAGAGCAGCTGAGATGATGAGGAGCAGGTGTACATGATCATTAATCAGGTGCAGGTGAACGTGATCAGTGACGGAGGAATACGGGCCATTCTGTGACAACGCCGTTTTTTAGTTTCAATCTTTCTGAAAATCCTGTGTCGAATTGTGCCTTGTTTGTAAAGGAATCTGCAGTAAAATGATGTGAACAAAGGACCGAGTTCTCACTGATGTGGTCACTGCACGCGTCTTGTGTTCGGAGACATCTTTATCGTTTGGTTTCTGTGTAGACCTGCGTTTCTCTCTCTCGTTATTTACACTACTTGTGCGAATCAGTGGGCGGTTCTAAACAGGCAGTGATGTAGAAGCAGGCATTGATCTTCCTCTGCTGTTTAGCCACACTATTACGTCATAGAGTGGCACATTCCACAACCTGTTGTTTTGGCAGACGGGCTTCAAAATAAGCTGTTTTTAGACCAACGAGAAAGTTTTGAGTTCTGAAACTTATAGAATGTTTTTATAGTACAATGACCTCTTATATGTCAAAAGTTCAAGGGAATTTTGGTTTCTCAGTTCATGACCCCTTGAAAATGTAAGAAATGTTCTGTTTTTGAATCCATTTGTCAAAAAAATATTAACTTCAGACACAAACAAAACACATCTGCCAGAAACGTCATGGTATATCTCGCCTAAATGGTCTAAAACATTAACACAGACATTTAAAAAAGCATTAGTTTATTATGTTATGTTTGATTTCTAATACGAGGACAATACCAGGAGACTGCTAAACTTGGATGTTTTTTAACACTTTTTTTCCCATTAGATTAATTTAAAGTATGCTATAAGCTATTTGTGCAGAAATAATTTCTGTGATTTTCTATGTGCTTCATGAAAACACTACAGCATGTTACAAATTTGTAACGAGATGAGGGTGAGTAAATATATTTTCTTTTTTGGGGTGAACTATTCCTTTAGGGCCTCTAACATTGGTCTTATTTTTCAATTCACTGTGAGACACCCCATCGTCGGCAGCCTAGCTCCAGCCACCAAGAAAAGTAACACGTCTAATAAGAATGTAGATAGCGTATTGAATTTCTGACTCGTTCACCATATTACTAAGAGAGAACACTCACCAGCCCCTGACAGTAATGGCTGGGGAGTCTGCTGCGTCAGGGGAGGACACTTTTCCCTTTCATTACTGTTTGTTCAATGAGATGTTGCCCTTGGCTGTCAGATGTGTGTCCGCTAAGGACTTTGAGTCTGAAAACACGCCAGTAACTGAAGCGCCCTCTAATCTGCATGCCGACTGTCCCGATGACTTGGGCGGATTCTTTAACTGTCTGGCTGGTAGGCAAATCTTGTACTGTAGTTTAATTAAACAAAAAGTAACTTCTGGCGGGCTGTCAATCCAAAGTAAGAGTTCACTTGTGTTATCCAGCATGAGGTAATTTGGGAGTTTCAAACTGTAGTGTGTGGGGAAAGTCTACAGTACATTGAGTTCAAACTTTTCTGTGATGTCTCTTTTCCTCATTGCTGTCATGGATAAATATAGAATACATTATATGGTGTTTGCACTTCTTTCTGGCCAATTATGAGAAAAAAAGACAAAGTGACAAAGAGAAAATATATTGCAGAATATACAAAAGTGCAGTATACAGAACAGTATGTACCATTATCAACACATCAGTAGTCTGGATTGTATAATGCTTGTTAATATCATATATTTATTGAAGATATCACTGCAGCTGGTTCTACAACATCGCACTGGTATATTATTGGATTTCTATTCATTTTAATGCTTTTGTTTTTGCATTTCCTTATATCTTTTACAATATTTTTTTAAGGCAATGTGACCATAATGTTTCCTAACACAAACCACAATATTCAACAGTTCATATACTACACTCTAAAAAAAATGCTTTGTTTAACCCAACCGCTGGGTCAAAACAATCCAATTGCTGGGTTTGTACATATTTTACCCAGCACTGGGCTGTATTTAACCCAGCATATTTTAGAGTGTACATATGCATAACATTCTGTAATGTCTTTATGTTCTGTCTGTATGTAGTCTTCTGTCTATGTCTGCCACAGTGTCATTTCTGCAGATCACAAAGCAGCCTATGCATTTTGATTGATAACATTCTGCTGTGGAAATAACAGGTGAATACATTTTTACACATTTTTAGAATAAAACAGCCAACTCCTTTGTCATGCTTAGCAATTTATGTATACTAAATACACACAATTAGGGAATATTTTCACACTTTTTGCATAATTTCACTAAACGCAGCTTCATTGGAAATGACACACACTGACACACACAAAAAGCACTCATGTTCAAAATAAATATTTTCTTTGTTTCATTGTTTGCTTCACACATCACATGTTTATTAAGAGCTGATAAAATGTAAAACTGTAACTTGAATGCAATGTAAGTTGCTTTGGATAAAAGCGTCTGCTAAATGCATAAATGTAAAATGTAATGTAAATGTTTAATATTTCATCTCAATGCTCTTCACTGACAATGTTGTCTCCTTGGTTACAAAATACACTTATTTTATTGGGGCAAACTTGTTTTTTTTTTTGTGGTGGAAATGATGCCATAACCATGAAACTGTGAGAATTTAAAATATATAAATTTTACTAAATTAAAACTTCCCTAATGAAAAATAAATATACTAAAATGTATTTTA
The DNA here is from genome assembly GCA_023376895.1 of Aspiorhynchus laticeps. Lineage (NCBI taxonomy): Eukaryota > Metazoa > Chordata > Actinopteri > Cypriniformes > Cyprinidae > Aspiorhynchus > Aspiorhynchus laticeps. The sequence continues at coordinate 24,061,254 of CM041810.1, read as the reverse complement.
AATACATTTATTTTCATGCTAAGTATACTACAAATACATTTACATATTTAAATGCTTATATAAAATACCCTGCAATTGTACTACTTTTAGTATACTAAACAGGTATACTTAAAGTCTGCTAAATTGGAACAACTAATTTTGTACTTACTGCACTTTAATTCTGCAGAAGTAGTGCTGAAGTCCAACTAAAGATATACTGAAGTATATTTAACTGTACTAAAGTGGAACTTTTGCAAGTATACTTCAGGCACACTATAAGAATCTTGCAATTAAAGACCAATATTATTCAACGATCATACAATCCTCATCAATGGTGACATTAAAACACATTTTAGGCTTAATATTAATAAATGTACATTGTGCTCAAATTATGATTTTTATATCAGTAAGTCTCGAGCGATATGTCAGTAAATATATTAACAGATTTGAACTATACTTAGTATGAAATAAATGTATTATAAATATATTACTTTTTTACTAAAGTTGTATTATACTCTGTTTGATTATCATAGTTTTAATCATAAAACATTTTTATAAGGAAATTTGTAGTAGTCTAAAAGAAGAAGAAGAAGAAGAAGAAGAAGAAGAGTGAAACAACAATGTATAAGAGGTTTTTCTTTTTAAAAAAAGCTAATATTTGCTTAGAAGACATCATTCAATGACATCTTGAATTATAATTCACGGCTTCTGAGGGCATATTTCAGGTGATTAGGTGATCCATCACATTTATGATTATTTTGCAAGGCCCAATATAGCTATGATCCTATCAGGACTGCACATTTTGTTATGCAAGAGAGGCCCCTGGTGTATCCGTGTTTCCATGGCCAATCTAACACGCTGGCTACCTCCTCTTTTCTATTTGCATCTCTCCGAGTCATGTATTTAATGTGTTCCTTTCCTTCTCGCTTTTATCTCTCATCTAGTTGGAGATAGCATTGGTGAGTGTCAAGCAAAATAAAGATGAACAGTGAATCTCTCCATGCATGATTACACACGCACAACCCCTGATGAACACCGACAAACACACACACACACACACGTGTGGGAAATACACAAACGCTCACAATGCCAATCCAGACATCTCATTAAGACCACTCCAGTTATCAAAGGTTCGCTCTTGTTTTCCATTTCCAGACTGTGGTCATTGAACACTGACGCTTGTGATCTTTCATTTGGAATTTATTTATTCTTTCTCGGGGTAATATTCATTGTTAAACCTTAAATCAAACCTTTAAAATGACATCTTGAATTATAATTCACGGCTTCTGAGGGCATATTTTAGGTCGCTTGTGTTAAATGAAGCGTTTCTCTACTATACACACGGGTCTGGGGACTAGCACTGTTTCGCACTGTTTGGTTGTAGGTCATGCATCACTGCTGTGCCCACATTGTGAGCTCTTCCTCACAAGATTCTCCAGTCCTCGGCATGGGCCCATCTTCCTGCCTCTGTACGGGCCGCAGTTATCATACGGCCCAGAAAATGAGCTTGGCCTCCGATTCAGCCCATCACCACTGCCCTCCTGGGGCTTCCCAGCATTCTTTTGAGAAACAGATGGGCAGGTTAATACCTGGACTGTTTTTCAATGCTTCATATACTATCTTATCGCAGACTGGCAATACCCAGGGCAAAGGGATTTTACTGTCCAGAATGGTGCCACGGTGGGGGGCTTATCATGGTCTCAGCAGCCAGGCTTCCTACCCAGCCCATGTGAAGCTCAGGGAGGTCTGCTTCTGATTTACAAATGCTCCGTACCGCTGGAGACATCTTGGCTCCAATGAATAGACATCATTACCATCATTATTACTTATGCCGTTGATACCAAAAGACAATCGCCGTTGTAGGCTTGTTTACTTGGGTGGTAGAGGAAGGTTCACGAGGTGCCAAGGGAGAGAATAATCTATTCAGCACCCTGTCGGGATGCAGAGCTTTCCTTTGTAGTTTGCATTTGGGTGGCCGCAAGAGAGAATGGCAAATAATGGTTTCAAATGTGCTCGATTCCTGCCAACCACTGTCTGTTTAGCTTTGAGTGATATATACTCTATATATATCATATATACTGTAGATATAATTTATTTATTTCAAAAGCTATTTGCCTGAACCAAACCAATAAGTGCCAGACTGGAATGGTTAAAATTAAAAATGATGAACATGCTGTTATATGTCTGTATTATTTGAAGACAAAGCATCTCTCTCTGTCTGGAGACAGATTTGCCATAACACGTCTTCCAATGCTTATTGCCTGAGAGGTAAAAGTTGGACAAAATAAATGTTTGTCAAACAGAGTTTGAAATTTTCTATTGCAAATGTTTTTAGGACCAATATGAGAGAATTGGAGATGTCATTTTGGCCTAAGGGTAGACATTTATTCCCACTTGTTCCCAGTTTTGCCTATATTTGCAATATTCATTACAAAAAAGTGTTCACATAAAAAAAAAAAAAAGATAATTTTAAGCACACTTCAGGCATCTGTTCTTATGAGAAACTGATGGGCATTTTTACTGAATATGCTTTTATTTAAATGCATAATTTTAATTATTCCCAAGTTAACTTGGAAATGTTGTTGGACCACATTCCAGCTGAAACTCAAGCTACTCTAAAGGATGAAAATTATTTAATTAAGTCCCCATAGTTGTCATTAACATTCATGCTCACTAGGCCCCGGCCACAGATTATGTACACAACACTGAAAAGCTGACAAGTGCTTTAATTCATAAGTTATTAACTTTTTAAGCACCCAATTACACCAACTGCATAACTTAAACTATTCCAAATCCACTGGGCTTTGTCAATAAATGCGTGTGGTCAATTATAAGCTTCTTAAGCTGACAGTATAGATGAGAGAATGTGTTGATTCAAATAACATTTAACTGCTTTGACAGATACGACGACCAGTGAAAAAGAGGTTTAGATTAAGTGCAGGTTATGTAGATCTCTGCATCAATTTGAAATTATGTATCCAAACAACGAAGAACTGAAATACTAATGATCTGAGAGTTTAAGACAGACTCTAAAACGCAAAAATACCTTGACTGAATATGAAAATGTGTTATAAAACAATAGATTTTATATTAAACAAAAGCACATTTTAGTCAATAAAATCTTTTAAAGAGATTAAAGGGATAGTTCACCAAAAAATGTACAGGTGCATCTCAATAAATTACAATGTCATGGAAAAGTTCATTTATTTCAGTAATTCAACTCAAATTGTGAAACTCGTGTATTAAATAAATTCAATGCACACAGACTGAAGTAGTTTAAGTCTTTGGTTCTTTTAATTGTGATGATTTAGGCTCACATTTAACAAAAACCCACCAATTCACTATCTCAACAAACTAGAATACTTCATAAGACCAATGAAAAAAACATTTTTAGTGAATCGTTGGCCTTCTGGAAAGTATATTCATTTACTGTATATGTACTCAATACTTGGTAGGGGCTCCTTTTGCTTTAATTACTGCCTCAATTCGGCGTGGCATGGAGGTGATCAGTTTGTGGCACTGCTGTATGGAAGCCCAGGTTTCTTTGACAGTGGCCTTCAGCTCATCTGCATTGTTGGGTCTGGTGTCTCTCATCTTCCTCTTGACAATACCCCATAGATTCTCTATGGGGTTCAGGTCAGGCGAGTTTTCTGGCCAATCAAGCACAGTAACACCATGGTCATTGAACCAGCTTTTGGTACCTTTGGCAGTGTGGGCAGGTGCCAAGTCCTGCTGGAAAATGAAATCAGCATCTCCATAAAGCTTGTTTGCAGAAGGAAGCATGAAGTGCTCTAACATTTCCTGGTAGATGGCTGCATTGACTGTGGACTTTAGAAAACAAAGTGGACCAACACCAGCAGATGACATGGCAGCCCAAATCATCACTGACTGTGGAAACTTCACACTGTTCAAGCAACATGGATTCTGTGCCTCTCCACTCTTCCTCCAGACTCTGGGACCTTGATTTCCAAATGAAATGCAAAATTTACTTTCATCTGAAAAGAGGACTTTGGACCACTGTGCAACAGTCCAGTTCTTTTTCTCCACAGCCCAGGTAAGATGCTTCTGACGTTGTCTCTGGTTCAAAAGTGGCTTGGTAGCCCTTTTCCTGAAGACGTCTGAGCGTGGTGACTCTTGATGCACTGACTCCAGCTTCAGTCCACTCCTTGTGAAGCTCTCCCAAGTGTTTGAATCAGCTTTGCTTGACTGTATTCTCAAGCAGTGTCATCCTTGTTGCTTGTGCACCTTTTCCTACCCAAATTCTTCCTTCCAGTCAACTTTACATTTAATATGCTTTGATACAGCACTCTGTAAACAGCCACACATTTCAGTAATGACCTTCTGTGACTTACCCTCTTTGTGGAGGGTGTCAATGTTCGTCTTCTGGATCATTGCCAAGTCAGCAGTCTTCCCCATTATTGTGGTTTCAAAGAACGAGAGATACCCAGAATTTATACTGTATGGATGGTCATTTATTGAAACTCAAATGTAAATATTCTAATATTTTGAGATACTGATTTTTGACTTTCATGAGCTGTAAGCTCTAATCATCAAAATTAAAACAAAAAAAAACTTTTGAAATGTTTTACTTTACATGTAATGAATCTAAAATATATGAAAGTTTCACTTTTTGAAATAAGTTACAAGAAAAACATAACCTTTTCACGACATTCTAATTTATTCAGATTCACCTGTACTCACCCTCACATTGTTTCAAACCAGCATGGCTTTCAAATCAATCAGACCATTTTTATGCTACATCAGTTGATTAATTGAAAAGATCTAACTCAAAACAATGATTCATTTACCAACGGGACATTGGTTCTTCTCTCGTGAGTTCTTTAAGATACTAATATGTATACTCGAGGTACTAATATGCACCTTTTAGGGATAAAAAAAAGGTACAAAGGTGTTTCTTTTGAAAAGGTACTGCCATAGTGACAGCTTTTGTACTTTTTTTTTCTTCTGACAGTATGGCTTCAGAAGACTTGGAATATAATGCATGCAAGTATGAACCGCATTTATGATACTTTTATGATTATTTGTGTCCTTTTTTAAAGCTTGAAAGCCTAAATAATGACATTTTCATTTTTAGATTATTCCTTTAACACCCCATTCATCATGCCACAGCATTTAAAAACAAAAAACAAAAAATAATTCTTCCACACTGCAGTATCAGTTCTTATTCACATTATGTTGAATCCACACACAGAATGGAAATGAGTCTAAAAACTTTACCTGCCTTTCTCCTTTGATCTGCTAATTCTGACCAAACTTGCCTGATGTGTCTTAATTTCCTCTCTTTCATGTTTGCTGGTTCTGTCACTAACGCACAACCCCCAGCATTCCCGAAACGTATGAAGAGCACAGACACTTTGTTTGTTATTCCCAACCCTTTCTCTGTTCGCCCACAGTTAGTAATGTGCAGTAGTGTGATAAAAGACAGTGAGGCACGTCAGCATTTCAAATGCAGCGCATACTCTCACACTCTGCAGCAGAGCATTTGAAGAAGTGTTTCCTTTTAAAAGTGTCTCCTGAAAAGTGTCGATAGTTAAAATACTGCTTTAAAAAAATATTCTCCATGGGGTATTCAGTAGAATCTGAAAACCTTGTAAATGTGCTAAATTCGTGTATTTATTGATCCTTGTGAATGCAACATACATCTCTCTATGGCACGTTTCTCATATGTCAGAAAATCAATACTTTGACCTTTTCAAAACGAGGACCATCTAGTGCCTGTGGCCCATTAAGGCCACTCTGAGGTTACTAGTTTTCATTAAGGTTTTAATCACATTTTGTGTTTAAAAAGTGTTATGTAAAGTCTTGTATGTAATTTATTGGAGACAAAATGAGCATGGAATGAATTTTGTATGCAAAGCATAATGTGACAAAATTGGCAATGTGACAAACATCAGACAGGGTGATCAGGAAAGCAACACAATATGGAGGCGTAGATTAAATAATAGATAGATAGATACTACATAGACTTTGATAATGCTACAGTTATTAAACTGTTAAACTATTAATAAACTGTTATTAATGTTATTAAAAGCATATACAGAAAAGGTGTATTAGTCAAGAGTGTCAGCACTGAAGTGCTTTCTAGTCCTGAACAGCCTGTATGGATGTGTTTTCACCCTCAGTTCTCACATATTGTCAGATTAAAAGTGATTCTGTATTAGGACAGTGATAAATTGCAGCAAACAAGTCTTACATCCCACGCTAAGCCTGCGCCCAACGCCGACAGGAGTCCAGAGCCCTAGACTTAAATCTGACATGCAAGTGAATGGCCATCAGCCGAGCTCCCAGTTTGACACAAATTTATTTGCTTTTAATCCTCTTACAGAGTCCGAAAACTAGCCATTTCAAAGACGGGCCAAAAATAATTTAAATTGCATACAAATGAGGCCTAATTCAGATTTCTCAGTATGCTTGTTCCTCAGTGACCACATCCAATTTCACCATAATTTCATGATCTTGGGTGAAGCAAGTCACAAACGGGAAGAGCTAATATCTAGAAGACCAGCTGCATTATTATACATCATTATCTACTGTTACAGATACAAAATACAACTGTCAGGGTTCTGTTGTGTGTGTCATGTGTTCCCGCCTCTTGTGTCCATATTTGGTTTGTTTCCTGTCCTCGTCTGATGTGATTATTGGTTAATTCTTGTCCAGCCGTGTTTGTCTAATTATCTATGATTTACCTGTGTATTTATAGTCCTGTCTGTTCAGTTTGATTTTTTTCTGGTCTACTCGTTACTCCCGGTGTTTCCTGTCTGTCAGCCTTGCCTTGTCCTGCCATGTCTAGCCCTGATGTCTTATTAAAGACTATTATTTGAGTTTACGTCCTCGTCTGCGTGTCCTTGTTCCTCCCTGCTGTGTGCACCGTGACAACAACATTGTTTCATTCATAGAAAAATTATTCTAATTACAGACAGGGTTTTAAAAAATACATAGAGTCATTGTCCAGAATATATAAAGCTCCCTGAAGGGGTCTAAATATATTTCACGAGTTCACCCTTACAACTAATCTGATAGCAAATAGTAAGCATATTTTGGCGTGCTGTCCTGGGGAGGACTCCGAGCCCGGAATATGGCCCGAACCCAGAGAACTCCCCCTATCCCTAATATGGGATAAAATAGATTAGGGGTGAGGAGTTGGGGTGGAGGAGGGTTGCCGGAAAACTGTCATCGGACAGAGGTAGGTAGGCTGCATATATATACGTATTGTGCTAGTTAGGATGGTTAGCTAAACAAGTTGCACCTGCGCCAAACTAGTTGATTATCTGATCGTGATGATGAGGCAATTCAGAATAAATTTTCGAATTTTACAAAATTTTATAATCCCGAAACATGAACATTTCATGAAACATTCAAAATAAATATTTATATAGAAATGTTATACTTTCTACCTTTCCGAATAAAATAAAACTGAAATTGCCAATCAAAGCCAGAGAAATTATGCATCTTAAATGAAACTATAAATAGAAGATTAGCAATAGCATTACACGGCTGCTAGTTGGTACAGTGCTACGTTCTTAATGAGGGATAAAGATTTCAAATCCCAAAGGAGCTTATTTTTTATGGTAAGAAACTTAATGCCAGCGGTTGTATTTAGCATTTTATTTTCTACTTTGATTAACTTTACCTGTACTGGACAGCATTATTATTATCCCTCTCCCACATTTAGCAAGTAAAGACATGCGTTTATGAGCAGACTGATTATCCTATTTCTATGGAGAATGGACAGACAGCAGTCAAAGTGAGAGGGGGCGGAAAAGCAAAACACACAGAGATTCACAATTCATTTTCAATGGGAGGCGCTAAATCTGCCCTAAATATGAGGCGTGGGTCTGAGAGCTGTCTCCATCACTAAATGCGTTTATCACCTGTGCTGGAAGTAAACTGTTTGCTTATTAATGTGCTCATTTATTAATTGTATAATGTAGTCCCATATCATAGCTGTTAAATAGAGTAAAACACATAGGAAGAAATATAAGAGTTTGATCAAATAGATATTTGGAACACAGCGGTCTACAAGCTTGTGCAGCATTCAGAACTGAATTAAGAATGACTTCAACTTCTGAATTTCAATAAAGAAATTAGGATTAATGTAGTAAATAGGATGCATAATTGCAATTCACATTTGAATATAAGGAAATTTAATTAAAGCAAATTTAAATTCAAACAACAATAGCAAAGTTGATCAAATCAATTATTGAGAACTGACTTGACAAAACAATTTAAAGTTTTGAAAAAATGTTTTGAAAAAAACTTTAAAGCCTTTACCTATACCAACTTGTTCGAGTGCACTCATGCTACATTTAGACAAAAAAAAATCATCTCATTCAGTAGCTATTTTAAAGCCTGTGAATTTTGAATAAAACCATTCTGCAACCTTTCCATCATGCCACTTTCTCACAGAAATTACACTCCTGCTGAGACACAGCCATGATGAATAACCCCATAACTTCAAGAGCACAATTTTCATTTTGTGGCGACTCATTGAAAGAACTGACTCCACATTCGTTTTGTACACACAGGCTTTGCTTACTTGAGATTGTTATCCAGTTACTCGCCACTGAAGAGCTGTAATTGGTAACTGATAAATGCCCCATCGAATCCAAAGAGCAAACTTAAAGCCATCAATAAAAAGAAGTACAAGGCTGCCTTGACCTTTTTTCTCCTCTGATTTATATACGCTTTCATACCCAAGGGAGGTTGCATTGTGCTCCGTAAGTCTTAACAGTGTTATGAACTATGAATACCCCTCATGAAGCGTGTGATGACATAAGAAAAGCAGCAAAATCAGCTGCTCATTCTCACGAGCACATGCCCCAGACATGATTGAAATGTAGATTAATGTCAAGATGAGTGCAGCGGAGACATTTACAGACAAAAGTGCCCTGACTTAAATGATAGCCATGATTTCTAAGCACTTATTCAAGGCTAATGGAGGCATAAAAAAGAAGAAATACAGTGCAGCACATGTTTTATGATTAGCATTTAACAAAAACCGTGGAATAGTCCGTTTGACAGGCCTGCGCTCTCGATCTTGGCATCGAAAACATCGAATCCAAAGATCACCGATCCCAGAAAAAGCATCCTGTCAGCTATTATCGCAAACAGCATTATCTCAGCTGGGTGGCACTTGTGGAGACATCCTAGCAGCCATTTTCACATCTAAATGACCTGCCATTCCCTTGTCATATTGAAGTTAAACTGATTCTCCATTAATCAGCTTAGCCTCACATCCCAAAGGACAGGGAGATAAAGGGAATCTTCTGGAATCCTTGTCAGTATTCATAATGACTTTTGGAATCCATAACATTTGTTAGAGGTTGTTTGGAGATGTTAATAAAAAAGGTGCTGACTCGTGAGTGATGGCTAATTCCTTGTAATATGTTTTCCAGGAAGTGACAGAGTCTGCGTTGCATCCATCAGCATATTCAATATGCATGGAGGGCGAATGGAGACTCTGATGGGCCTAATGTATTATTTTGGTGAAAGCCCGCCGGCAGTAACGATTGACAGCTCTGAGGAAAGTTTAAATATGTAATTACACAGATGGACGGGTATTCTAACTTGCACCAGCTAATCTTAAGTCCTAGTAATTAAGGGATTCTTTTCCATCTCATGCTTTTTTAATGTGACATTCTGATGTAAACAAGTGTTCTGCATTTAGTAGAATTTGCACCATGTACATTTGTTTCGGAGGAAACTCTGAGATTCCAAAACTGTAGCTTTGCAGACGGTAAAGTAGACAATGCCATCCTGAGCCTTGTTTCCAAAGGCAATGTAAGCCAATGTAAACTGTTTCCTAAAAGCATTGTAGCTTAAGTACTGTAGCTGTCAAGGTGCATACAGCAGGGAGGAACAAGGACACGCAGACAAGGACGTAAACTCAAATAATAGTCTTTAATAAGACGTCAGGGCTAGACAAGGCAGGACAAGGCAAGGCTGACAGACAGGAAACACCGGGAGTAACGAGTAGACCAGACAAAATCAAACTGAACAGACAGGACTATAAATACACAGGTAAATCATAGATAATGAGACAAACACAGCTGGACACAAATTAACTAATGATCACACTTAACAAGGACAGGAAACAAACCAAATATGGACACAAGAGGCAGGAACACATGACACACACAACAGTAGCACAATGCAGATCTACTAGTGTGCCAAGTAAACTTAATATTAACGTTAATGTGACATTAATATTATGATATTTTAATTTAAAAATGTATTTTTGTTTAAAACAATCATTAAAAATAATACTATTAAAACAAGAAACAATAAAAACGTTATTATGTAATTGAAGCATGGGAATCACATGTGAAAAAATGAAAAAAAGTAAACTTGCGTGTTGAGGTCCATCAGAAAACATGACCTGGACACAAACAAACAACTAAATGTTCAAGTGCTCTAAAATTTCTTCAACTACAGGCCAGAAAAGTTACTGCCAGCGATTTGTCAGAGCAGAAACATGGAGACGCCTGAATAGATGTAGAAAGAGATGACAATATACACACAGTTGGTATTTTTTCTCCAGAAGTATCTCTTCATCTTCTGAACTGGGATGTCAGAATAATTCAAGGCACGCTAAGAAAATTTTCTTGCTCAGAATCTTACAGGCAGGGGCATGCAAGTGTTTTATCAATTTCACTCTTGTTATTTTTAACGTCACAGCCTACTAGAAGGCCCTTTGTCACAGCATTTATCTGTTCCAGTGTGACTGATGTCCATGTTTGGTGATAGCCTGAAAAAGTACGTCCATCAAAAGCTGTACGTCACAGTTTCGCTCTGTCACTAGTTGATGGTTTGCTTGCCCAGGCAGCCTCCTTCTGTCTCGCCTGTCACTGAGTCGCTAGCATGCCATGATGGCTTTGTAAATCACATTTCTGCATGCAAGGACACAGAAGCAGTCTCAACCTTCCATGTTGCATGACTTCACTTCTCTTCTCTTCTCTTCTCTTCTCTTCTCTTCTCTTCTCTTCTCTTCTCTTCTCTCGTACAATAATAAAGTATTTAAAAATAAAAAATCTATATATACATACATATTTTTCATGTGTTTAACATTCTTCTGCAGTATAAGCCTTTAAAGAAATAGCTCATCCAAAATTTTGGAGTTAATAATGTCTTGATGGATTTTTTTATTACAAACACAAAGTTTTTCACTTCAAAAGTCATTAGTTGATGGATTGGAGTTGTTTGAATTACTTTCAAATTTGGATTTTGGATTATTGTGATGTTTTTATCAGATGTTTGGACTCATTTTGACAGCACCCATTCAGGCCCGGCGCCAGGACGCACGACTTGGGGGGCTTTTATATTTCTTGGGGGGGTTGAATCTGGGGGGGGGGGGGGTGTATTGGTTTCAAGTGAACGCACAAAATGCATTATTTGGCTATCACTTAACAATAATTCACTACCACTTAAATTAAACAGAAAAGGAAGCAGGTGCTTGATTTGGCATGGCAGCCAATATAAATAATTAATAACCATTTCCTTACCTAAATCCTGTGTTTGGACCAGGCTCGGTTGCAGAATCACATCACTCTGTGCTTCTGAAATTATTATCTTGATTTATATAGTGTAGTAGTTAGCTATCTCTGTGTCGTACGTGGCCACTTGTCAAGCATGAAAAACAAGTTTTATTTAAATTCTGAATATATTATCGTATACAGCATGCAAAGAGCGCTCCCTTTAAATTTATTAAAAACTGTCACTCATTCATCACAATCTTACAAAGTTCCGTTTTAACCAATGAATGTGACCACAAAATGAAACTTTTTTTTTTTTAATGAAGTCACGAGCATGAAAGAAATGATGTTTTATTAACAAAGTTCGGGAGGAGCACGTTCAGATAATTAACCTAATTAACACAAGAGGAGCACAATCAGTAATCAACCCAGTTAACAAGATAAGAGGTGTGTATATATACACAGCAGACTTACCTCTGTTCCTTGACAGTTTTCCAGCATCCCTCCGCCACCCCTTCTCCGCACTTACAACTATTTCTGTCCTAACCTATGGGGGGGTATTCAGGGTTCGGGCCAAAGTTCCGAGCTCGGAGCCCTCCCCTCGGACAGCACGCCAAATACGCATAAACTTTATTCTATTTATTATATGTAAGTGTGAACTAGTGAACTCGCTGCTGGACAAAAAGCTGTGAGTGCGTGGATTCCAACCTAACCACCTGATTGGCCATTGTGTTGTAGAAATCAACAAACAAGTCTGTGATTGGGGACTTTGCTCCCCTCAGCGAAAATGAATTGTAAAATCATTTGACGCTTTCCAAAGCAGAAGATACACTGGATTGTTTGCCAAATCTATTTCGTTATACTATTATTATGAAGTAAACAGATCCTAGACCAGGAGTTATGGGCAGTTTTTCCATCTAAAAGCAATCAGTTAGGGCGTGTTCACACTTGGCGTCTTTTTTGACTAGAAAAAGTTGACGAGCGCTTTTTTAGTAAAATAAAAAGCTGGCAGCATTTTGGTTACAAATAGCAGCCGAGGGCGTCTTTTGTTGCTATAACAACAGCTGCAATGGTAGCCTAGCGCTGTGTGATGCAGAAATGTCGGCTTTTGAAGTTAACGTTTGCTTTTGAAGTTAACGGGGAGGGTATGTCGGTTCACAACGACGTTTGTGCGAGCGCGACATTATACGGGGAAGGAAACTGTATGGTGCTTCCAACAATTTAGTCCAGGAGCTCCAGTTAGATGATGCACGGTTTCATACAACTCCTCGTGCTCCGAAACTAGTACGATCTGTCTACCGGCTATCTTCTCCTTTTTCTTGTTGTTTTTGTGGTTATGGAAACGACTCGCCACTCTCTTGTCATTGGTCAGCTGTCAAAAAGGCGCTTGACGTAGGGCGTTTTTTTCAGAAAAGTTAAACTTTTTTCAACTTGAAAAGACGCTCTGAGCTGCAGAAAAAGACGCCGGCGGTGGCGCTTTAAAAAGCGCTCAGGACTTTTTTGAAAACACTGTTAACTCCATAGGATTATAATGTAAAACAGACGCCAGCAGCTTCAAAAAAGATGCCAAGTGTGAACATAACCTTAGACTATTTTACATTATGAGTTAGACTGTTATACATGCTAAACTAAAGTCCGGCCGTCCCCCTCGGTCCGGAGGGGGGGCACAGGGATGTCCGTGGGTGGGCCAAGCCCCCCCGGCCCCCCCTCTGGCGCCGGGCCAAGCCCATTCACTGCAGAGGATCCATTGGTGAGCAAGTGATGTAATGCTACATTTCTCCAAATCTGTTCAGATGAAGAAAAAAACTCATTCCACCTGTATTGTAAAACACCTATTCAGAAAATCCGACTGAATCCAGATGATGTAAGGAGTTTATATCTACTTGGGGTTTGGTTTCCATTCCACACATATTAATTATGATTTGGATATAAATGTAATCCCCCTTCTCATGTAAATTAGATTTCTTTATGATCAAGTTTGTAATTATTATCTCAATAATCATTTTATAATTTATGGCCATTATTAAAATAAATTAACTCAGTGTATTAACTCAGAATATACAGAAATGTTTTTTTTTTTTTTTGCATTATTTTAAGCAGTTTTACAAAGAACCTTCAAACAACACCATTGATTGTCTTTTGAGGTCACTCGATAGCTTTGTGTGGAAAAACACACTAAAATTACACACTATAAAGCATTTTTTAAACCCTCTACCTAATTTGGTGTTCCTGGTAAAAAATAATCGGCCTTTTAAAAATTACTATATTACTATATTATCACCAAATCTTGGATTCAATCTGATTGATCATAGGCCTCATTAATCTGAGCTGATGCACCTCAGTTTTTGAGTGAAAAGAGCATTGTCTGTGGTTAATTTTGGAAATATTTATACAAAAAACTGAGGTGAATTAGCTCAGATCAATGAGAACCCCCCCCCACCCCCTTTTTTTTTGGGAGGGGGGGGGTTGTTATGATTAAATTCACGAAGTTTAGTCATTTGTGATGGCATTAACATTTTCCGAAAAAAAAAATCTTCTTTGGGTCAAATTGCCCGTAATGCAACAAGAGTGCTAAATTGAGAGATTTTTGCGATGAATGTCTTCCTTTGACTCACTGATTGCTCTTCAGAGCAACCAGTGCACATCTAAAAATAACAGAGCTTTGTCATATATCAAAGAACTGATATATATGTTTCTTAAGTTTGGTTGAATCAGTGCAATCAGATTTTATGTCTTAGTTTAAATGGCGTTTAGCTCTCAGAATTGGAGTTCAGTGTTGTTGAATAAAAATATTTCATCTTTATTTGGAGTCATGATCCTTGGTCTTGTACAGTTGTGCTTGAAGTATTTCGTCTTTGTATCCCTATTATTCTAGAGCAAACAATGGGAGAAATTCAATCTGGCAGTTCAAACACTATACTTCTGAAAGTCTGATTTCTGGGAAGACTGTTTACATTGGGCCTACACTGGATTGATTGCAGACTGTGAGGGTTGTAATTTTAAAATGTTGTTTGAATATTTCCTCATGACAATTTGTTCTATTGTTTGTTTGATTCCAGCCATTGTCAACAAATCATTACTATGATTCTTTTGAATGAAAAGCTTCATTATTGAAAGATACGTCCAGTTGTTTTGATTATTAGTATGAGGAAACATTTGGAGAACGTTTAAAGTAATTCGGCTGTATTTGTGTCCCTTCAGTATAAAAGCAGTGAGGCAGGCTCTGTGTCAATCAATGTCACTGATCTAATTTTGTGTAAAACATAAGCTGTTTGATCATAAGCGCCATAATTATCAAATTCCTTTTATACATTAGACTCATTAATTAGTACATTGTGTCTTCAGTGAATCAACAGACACAGCAAGAAGTCCATTTGCATAAACTATATTAATTTCAAAGCGACTCACAAAAAAATTGAACGACAACTAATTTAATGAGAGAAAGTTTGCAAATCCTTTGATTAATTAATTAATTTGGCCTGAAATGGGAGCTGATACTGATTTATGTTGTAATATTTGATTACAACTAAAAGGAAATATTTATAAAGCATTCTCAATTTTGGGGGAAAATGGTATGTGAACTTGTGGGGAAATTAGCTGCAATAAACTCATAAAGGAAATGCAGAAATATTTGCATTAGTTAATAAGTTTACAGATGAATACCACTGAATTTTCCAATCACAACAATGTTTTCCCCCCTTCACAAGCTATAAACCTAAGTAGTAGCCATTACATTGATTAGGTTCATATCTGCCCACATTACTATCCAAGTATACTCTAAACCTCTTGTGCAGCTGAAGCATGCTTCATTTTATGCTTCGGGAAGCATCAGGACCATCATAGGGCTTGGAGGCTTAATTATCATTAAGGCCTCCAACGAGGCTAGCAAGGATAAGAGTGCTCACGTTGTGTATTCTGCTTCTAAACATACTTTTTTATATCTTCTATCTATACTTCTTTAGACCTTCTTTATCTAATTACTCACTAAAGTTTACCATATAGTGACTTTAAATCTTTTTAAAAGGTTTAGGGCCCTATCATACACCCGGCACAATGTGTTTTTTGCTAGTTTCAGCCAGACGCAGTTCTCATTTTCCCGTCCTGCGCCGCGTTGTTTAAATAGCAATTAATTGTTAATTAAAGAGTGCGTTAGTAGAAAATGCGCCTCTGGGCAGGTCCACAACGCATTCAATCTGTGCGCCTTAAAATTCCGCCGTTTAAATAGCGAATGCGCCATGGCGCGAGTGCAACTCGCTCTTAAAGGGAATGGGAGATGAGACGTTATGCCCAAAAACACACCCATTACTCATTAAGAGAATAGGGACAACCCTTTTAGACCATGCGCCGGGAGCGCCGACCGTTTTTCCCGTCATTATAATAGCAAAAGTGGATTCGGAAACGCCCCAAGTGCACCTGCGCCGTGCGCTTTAGACCATGCGCTTAGATAGTTAAAATATGGCCCTTTATGTTAAACCTATATGAGATTATTTTTATTTTTTTTAACATATAAGAAGATAGTTTTAAGAATTTTGGTAACCAAACCATACCATGGTTGGTACACTGTTAGACATTTCAAAGGGTTTTTACAGTAACTTACTGGCAACATTGTTGCCATTAAGTTACTGTAATTAAGATTTACAGTAGCAAACTGTATTTGATTTACAGTTGCAAACTGTACTGTTTTACATTAATTTTAATATAGATTTCATTAGATTGTATAATTTTTATATAGAAATATACTCTACATAGGTACTACTGGCATTCAATTAAAACAGACACAATAATTACAAAATATCAAATTCTTTATTTAAAACATTGCATGTATAACACTTAAAAACACAGACTTCCAATGCTGGAACAGTGCATCTTCACCATTTCTCCTGTCTTAGGACGTTTTGCAGTGCATTATGTTGTATCCTCTTGATTTATCCTCACAAAGAATCTTTAGGCAACACAAACATAATGGGGAAAAAAGACAAGCAGCCAAAGAATACACAGCCATCTGCAAAACCCAGGTGCTGCTCCAAAACGTGGCCACCACCTTTGCTCACCATCCACTTTGTAAGTGACAGAAATGTCTTGTCTGAAAAACAAGAAGTAGAAATAGCACACTTTTAAAAGGTAAACCTCATATAGAATACGCAAATCTCTCAAAACCATAGTTGTTCTCTTACCATGAATTATCAGTTTCGGGGTGGCTGGCATGCTCATGTCTTTCTTGATGCTTCATTGCAGTTGCCTTTAAAACACAAATACAAAAAATGCAGTAAATCTTAAATTCCATTAAAAACTATAACAAACTAATTATAAAACTAGAAAGGCAGCTAGCCATAAAACTACCATACTATTTTATTTTCTTATTAGGCTACTGGCCAACATTAACCAACAACTAACACCTGAACAAAATTTCACATTAGTTAACCTAATGTTAATATAAGATGAGCGTTGCTCATTAAAATAATTTTAATTCGGTAACTTAATTCAATAAGCTGACAAAAGTCGTTTGAAACGACAGTGCAGTTTACCATAGTAAAGTTCTGTAACCGCCATGTTGACTAGTAAATGTTACTATGGGTTAAACTGGTGTGCAAAAATCTGACTCAAACACACAGACAAACGTACATATATTTTTACCTTGCTTGCTGGTCTTATTCTCTCGTAAGGTGCATCGACGTCGCAGATGTTCTCCGGAGCTCTTCCACTCTCGCGGGTTCATCCCCGGGCAAAACCCGTGGCGCTGCCCCGCTGGATCGTGTCTTCCTCAACACTTGTGAGAGCTTCACAAGGAGTGGACTGAAGCTGCATGGAGTCAGTGCATCAAGAGTCACCACGCTCGGACGTCTTCAGGAAAAGGGCTACCAAGCCACTTCTGAGCCAGAGACAACGTCAGAAGCGTCTTAGCTGGGCTGTGGAGAAAAAGAACTGGACTGTTGCTCAGTGGTCCAAAGTCCTCTTTTCAGATGAAAGTAAATTTTGCATTTCATTTGGAAATCAAGGTCCCAGAGTCTGGAGGAAGAGTGGAGAGGCACAGAATCCTTGTTGCTTGAAGTCCAGTGTGAAGTTTCCACAGTCAGTGATGATTTGGGCTGCCATGTGTAATGCCTGTGTGGAGGAAAAGAACACACACACACACACACACACACACACACTAAGTGCAACAATACATCCCTGAGGTACGATTTCCTGCCATAAAACCTCCTTATCACAAGAGACGTTGTTAAAACAAGAAGTTGGAGGAGAGCATCTTGAATGTGGTTTAAAACAGAACTTCACTTGGTTCTTATCACTTAACCATAACTCGACCAAAACAGGACGAAACATCTGTTTATGGTCCAACAACAAATGTCACGGATCCCCTGATCGTTAACGCATAATTCAATGATTTTTATCAACAAGAAAAGACGTTTTTACGACAGACGTTCAGCTAAGAAAGACCAGATCTCCACAAACAGGACATTCTTATGACCTGGACAGTGACTTTCCTGACCTTCCGTTTCTCCCACATTCCACAGCTTGTTTCTGTTTATTGACTTTGCTAAAAGGACTCAAAGACTTTTATAAAGTGTTCCAAAAAGACAATTGATGGTAATCACTACCCGCTATTCAAGCTATATAATCAAAAGCAATATATATATTATATTTACAATATATATAGTCAGGCTGCATTTTATGAAATGAAAATAAGCTTGCTGTGTTATTGGAATCTATGGTGTTTTTATAATCTTTTGAGGTATAATTTTCTCCTGTGCAAGAACTACTAGACCTTCTAGTAGTATATGCATGATGTGTTATTTCTAATCTTTAAATAGAACTCTTTTTGGTTAGTTTTAGCATGAAAGCTATTAAAGTATGTCAAATACCTTATATTTGGTTTCATATTAAAGGTCAGGACAAATGCAAGAATTTGGTGTGCATGGGAAGTTAATATTGAGTATAATAATGTGTGATTAGAACGTGTTAAAATATATTTTCTTCATGTGACAACATAAATAGGCAGATAATGTATGCACAGGAAGAAGCCTTGTGTAGGCGGAGCTCCGCCCTTCAAGATCTATTTCATTGGAAGAGCATCGAGTGGGAGGGACCGAAATCTCCGGTCTAAAACTGACTCCCAACTGCTGCTCTCTCTCTGCTGCTCTGCTTGAAAAGCGCGCTTCCTTGAAACTTGGAGCTGCTCCAAGAGAGCTCTCAGCCATTAACATCTGGCCAGGGCCGTAGCTAGAGGATTGGGGGCCCCCTGAAAAAATATTGATGTGGGCCCCCCCCACACACACATATCATATACTGTACAATATACAAGCATGGAACCAAATTGCATGCTTTTTTGTGGTTTTCATAATATCTCAGTTATACAACTAATAAAATATTAGAATTATTCACAGAACATGGGCCTATATAGTATAATTCCTGGATTTTGTGGGGCCCCCTGGGCAGTGGGGGCCCCTAGAATTGTCACCACCTTTCACCCCACTAGCAACGGCCCTGCATCTGGCCAGGCTTTGAACCAACACTTAGTCAAATCTCTGAAGAAACTCTTGAAAGTCTGAAGCTACGCGAAAGGAACTTCAAGCATCAAACAACACTGAGCAGCCAAGACAACAGAAGGACATCCCCAGAGTGACGTCACGCGACGACGACAGGCGGGATTCCCTCAACCAGCCAGGAAACGAAACGACAGATCAGCGTCATTTCAACTTAAAAGCAAGTAACCAAACAAAATCTTTATTCTGCTGAATCGTGTCGCATCTATCTCTAAAGTAAGGATGATAGTTCTCCATTTGATGATCGACACGGATAAAATCGTGTGGAAATAGCAGAACAGTGCTAGATTGTAATCATTCTCAATTAAATTCATTGCCCCTATGTTTGTGTATGTATGTATTTTGTTTTATGTTATTTAGCTTAGTTCATGTATTTTAGTAAGATAGCAAATAAACTCTTGTCTGATTTATAGAGACGTGTTCTGTGTTCTGTGTGAAATATTCAAATCAAACTCTGCTCAGATAACGTTACCTATATGCTCATAACTGTCATAAGGTTATTTAAATAATTCTGTATTATTATATCGTGGCCACGAGAATAAACAGAATTTATCAAATATACTGAAATCTAAC
The DNA here is from genome assembly GCA_023376895.1 of Aspiorhynchus laticeps. NCBI lineage: Eukaryota > Metazoa > Chordata > Actinopteri > Cypriniformes > Cyprinidae > Aspiorhynchus > Aspiorhynchus laticeps. Next base: position 24,041,669 of record CM041810.1, on the reverse strand, counting down.
AACTCGCTGGACGATTGTTAAATAAGGTATAAGTTGGAAGTTTTGATTAATATCAATTGATCATATCAATATCAAATCGTAAGATTCCCTAAAGCTAAAATAAAGCTTAAACCAAAGAGCTAAATTAAACAGTGTAAAAGGATTAAATTCATTACACATGTCATCTGCTGGTGTTGGTCCACTGTGTTTTCTGAAGTTCACAGTCAACGCAGCCATCTACCAGGAAATTTTAGAGCACTTCATGCTTCCTTCTGCTGACAAGCTTTATGGAGATGCTGATTTCATTTTCCAGCAGGACTTGGCACCTGCCCACACTGCCAAAGGTACCAAAAGCTGGTTCAATGACCATGGTGTTACTGTGCTTGATTGGCCAGCAAACTCCCCTGACCTGAACCCCATAGAGAATCTATGGGGTATTGTCAAGAGGAAGATGAGTGCCACAAACTGATCACCTCCATGCCACGCCGAATTGAGGCAGTAATTAAAGCAAAAGGAGCCCCTACCAAGTATTGAGTACATATACAGTAAATTAACATACTTTCCAGAAGGCCAACAATTCACTAAAAATGTTTTTTTTTTATTGGTCTTATGAAGTATTCTAATTTGTTGAGATAGTGAATTGGTGGGTTTTTGTTAAATGTGAGCCTAAATCATCACAATTAAAAGAACCAAAGACTTAAACTACTTCAGTCTGTGTGCATTGAACTTATTTAATACACGAGTTTCACAATTTGAGTTGAATTACTGAAATAAATGAACTTTTCCATGACATTCTAATTTATTGAGATGCACCTGTATACTATCTACAGTGGATGCGGACAGTAAAGTGATGCCCCGGTATATTTCTGATGTACAGATATACTCCAAGCGCTTGCGCTGTTTCTGACATGAAGGACAAACAGATTTTTCAATCATTACAAGCGATGTAACACATCCAGTGTAGTCAGTAGACAGTTGTAGACACGGTGCAGGGCAAATCGTGTCAATCCAAATGTAAGAAATGAGGAAAATAAAACGACCTCAATAGAATGGAGCCAAAGAGACCGTTACAGCAAATACAGTAGTATACAACAATTTTAAAAAATACAGTAAGTCTCTGTATGTGGGGTCTGACGTCACAGAAAATCCCCATGATGCAAAGGGTATTACAGTTATTTACTGTAAAGGGAATTTGCAGTATTATACTGGGTGATATACAGTAAATAACTGTGGAAATTACAGAAATGTCTAACAGTGTAGGCATTGGCTTCCATAGTATGTAAAAAAAAGTACTATGGAAGTCAATGACTACCAGCAACTGTTTGGTTACCCACATTCTTCAAAATACCTTGTTTTATATTCAACATAAGAAAGAAAGAAACAACACCGTTTTGGAACAACTTGAGGGTACCTTTAATGGAATAATTCATCCAAAAATGACAATTATGTCATCATTTACTCGCTATCCTTTCTTCTATGTAACAAAATATCCTTTTTGAAGAGTTTTTGATGAATATGCTGGCCACTATTTTCTGAAAGATAATGACCTGAAAAGCACCTTTCAAATATTGTCATTTTCACAGTTTGTTATTATTACGTTATTAAGATATGTTATATTTAGCATTATGTAATATGTTGATAATATGTAATCATTATGTAATATGAGTATTGTGATAGAAAATATTGTGATAACATTAACACATAACACATTTTTCAACTGCAAATATCCCCAAAGGAAATGTTTATCCACATTTGTTTTATCTAATAAGATGAAGTTCAACTTCTCAGTAAGTAAGTTCATCTCTCAACTTCACATCCATCTCCTTCATCCCTTCCTTGTTAAAAATACATAAAAAACTTTTTTTTTTTTCACATTTCAGTGTTTGCACACTCAATTAATTCCTTTTTATAATACATTATTTTAAGCAGTTTTACAAAGAATATTCAAACAACACTAATGATTGTCTTTTGAAGTCATCCAATAGCTTTGTGTGAAAAACACATTCAAATTAAAGGCGTTGTTCGCTCTGAGTCAAATCTTTTCAATTGATCAGTTCACAAAATCAGCCTCAAATTCAGTTCAGCTTATTGACTCTGTGAGTAAATTATTACAGAAATAATTTTTTTAGATAAACTATCCCTTGAAGAATTCAGTTTGAAGTAGATAATTTCAAGTAAACAAGCATGCTGGTCTGTTACCCACTACTAAACATCACATGAAAACATGTCAGTCAAACGGCCTAAATGAATGGTGCACATCAACTCCAAACTTAATTTTCTCTCTAAATCTCCTCAAAATAAGGAATCTGGGAAACAAATCTTTAAAAATATTACTATTACTAAAACAAGCAATTTGTTACGTTTGAAAAGAAAGTTCAAAATTCAGTATCTGTGACTGAAATTACACTTTCCTGCAGACAATAAACACAAGCCATAATGAACAGACATCGGCTGAAATTCAAGTGATGTTATCTGTGCTCCGTCTGCCCTTGTGAAGTGCGCACCACCATACGTGTCAGTGTTACAATGCGGAAACGCCTTCCTCTGCGCCTCATTAGTTTACCATACATGACTTACTCTTTTAAACCTCTCATTAAACCCTGTTGATTAGTCTTTTACTCCCTAGAGTGAATGCAGAAACTCATTAAAATCCCCAGTCAGGACGGACCGCAGTGTCACATTACGTAACGCTTATCTATATCTGAGCTGGACAGTGATGTGTTTGGGGATGTGGAGACTGTGTCACTTCGCTTCCAGCAGGTAGTGATTATTTTCCAGCCATCAGGATTTAATGGTGTCTGGCTCGCTCAGAGCAGGATGGGTTTCTGCACCCCTCTGACCTTTCCTGGTAGACACATCGCGCAAAACAAATGGCACACATCTGCTTCTGTGTCAGTTTACTGCTGATAGAGATGTTCTGGCTTAAGGGAACCCGAATCACCTACTAGCTTGTCCCTTAGGTCATGCTGTTTAGATGCGACCTTCTCATTGCCCCAAGCCAATGGGTGCAGCTCCTCACCCACAGATATTGACCTTGGGAACTAGAATAGATAGTGGCTATATAGTCAATTGTGCCGCTGATGTTTCATGGCTCTATATACAAGCATTTTTAAAAAGACTTAAGTAGTTGTTTCTCTCAACCTTCCTTGAAATGAAATGTTTGACACTATAATGAATATGCAGCCTGAAAACAAGATGGATTCACGAGTGTTACGAATGAGGAGATTTACAGATCACTGTTCACTGACATTTGCCGAGGCCACATACAAATTCGTTCTTGCAACCATTTAATATTTCCAAAGGACATGGCTCATGAATTTAAATGTGGATGTTCAATAAATCAAATTAAACTGATTTGTACGGTGGCCGTAAAGTGCTAAACAAATCACGATTCAGAAAACAAAATAACAAATTACAAACGCAAATGCAAATATAAAAAACAAAATAACAATTAAGAAAACACAACAACAATTCCGAAAACATTATAACAAGTCAGAAAACACAATGACAAATTCGAAAACAAAATAAGTCAGAAAACACAACGACAAATCCAAAAACAAAACAACAAGTCAGAAACCACAACGACAAATCAGACAAACCGGAAGAGGTAGGTATAGTTGGAGACAGCGCCATTGGTTTGGGAATAGATTACTCATCGCTGACTGGACGAGACATCTGTCAATCAAGGTACAGGAAGAACCACAACAAGCACAGCAGAGTCTATTATATCATCAGCTCCAGTGGCACAGGTGGTAAATCACGAGTCATGTGCTTTAGACGCGATCGACCAGCGTTTCGATCCCACCTTTGGCCGAACTTTTTTTTTTCTCTCCCTTTTCAAATCTCATATCGCATCGTAAAGGCATTTATTTTCAATAAAAATGAAAGAAATAATCAAAAACTTGAAAATAAAGTATCGGGTAGGGTTTTACACTATGTTAAAATAGCAGGATGTTCTGCTATGTATAGCTACCAGTGGTGGACAAAGTACACAAATCAAGTACTTGAGTAAAAATACAGATACGTATAATAAAATATTACTCCAGTAAAAGTAAAAGTACTGCTTTTTCAATTTTACTCGAGTGAAAGTACAAAAGTACTAGATTTTTTTATGTACTTAAGTAAAAAAGTACTGATAGATAGATTTATTTTCCAATTTTATATAGACTACTTTATTTAATTTTATATTAGCACATATTTTTATAATCCTACTGCCCAAAATACCTGGGATTTTCCCAAAATAACCACTATATGGAGTAAAGATATATATTTTGTTGTTGTTATGGACTACGTTGACGAGAGTGATGTAGTAATGTTCACTGTGAAGCTTACACTGAGATGTACCTGAGAGAAAACAGATTTGACCATCTAATTTTCACCAGTAAGAAAAAAGTGTTTTAAATCTTGTTGTTTTGCAGAACGTCACAGTTATATATGACATGAGAATAAGGCCTGAAGTTAGGAAGAACATTTTAAGGAAAATATAATTATATTTTCATAATGATTTTTTTCTTCTCAAACCTTGTCTGTGGTGTAAAAACACTCCTGGCCAAATGCCCCCAGAGGGCATCACTTCCCACTTTGATAATTACTGTAGTTATGTTCTGAACATCACATGCTTTCTTTTTACCTCAGATGTAATCTATCTAGGTGGTTGAATAAAAATATTTGGATTTTATATCTAAAAATTTCCTCAACTTAGCACCAGCAAGCTTGTTAGCTAGACAGTTAGCATCAGACAACAATATTTACTTATTTTCAGTATGGTTATGAATAAACATTCATATCTGTCTACTCGGCTAGTTGATCTAAACAATATACAAAAATATACTGTTGATAAACAATATAAAAACAGACATCACATAGGGCTAAATGCGTAGTATTTTAATAAAACTGCTAACGTTACAGCAGCGGGGAATATGAACATGCATGAGTTATTTTATTTAATCTGTGTTATTTTAATGTTTCGTTTTTTGACCTAAAACATAGAGACACTGCCATTGATCTGTCTGCATTCAAGCATTTCAGTGGGCTTAAATAGATCACCCTTTACAGCAGATTTAGTTCACAAACAACTGACAGTTTTGAGCTAAATATGATTTTCAGTTACAATAATTAATCCTAAAATTCGACAGTAACTCACTTTTCGCAGCATCAGTTGCGCACGCGCGCCCGGTTCTTTACTTGTGAGTTCAGTTCACTGATGACTCGCTCTAAACGGTTCATTTGAATCAGTGAGTTTTCGACTCGAGAACAGCTGCAATCGGATCATTCCAATTCGTGAATGAATCGTTTGTTGCGATTTGCGAACCGATTTAACAGGTTCATTGAAAAGAATCAGTTTGTTCATGAATAAACCACCGCTTCTGCGTCTCGGAGCATGTGATGTATTATAAGGAGTAACGATATGTTTTATGAAATGTAGTGAAGTAAAAAGTACGATCTTATGCTTTGGAATGTAGTGAAGTAAAAGTAAAAGTTACTCAAAATAAAACTACTCCAGTAAAGTACAGATACTTGAAAAATGTACTTAAGTACAGTAACGAATTACTTTTACTTCGTTACTGACCACCTCTGATAGCTACTAACGTTACTTGTTACAAATTGTTACAAACTTGTTCCTCAGAAGGAACAATCGATCAGCAGAAGAGAACATCAGTTTGTGAGTGTTTTGTCTTGTTTTCTCATTAGATTTCAGCTCAGTTGTCGTTGCTAGGAACCATTATTTTTGCATACTGTGTTTTACCTGGTAAACGCGTTCGCAAGTCGCGTTTGTTCTCGTGCTTATTGCGGGAGTTCCCAGTTTCGGTTTGCTAAGTAGAAAGGCGTGGTCTAAGCCAGAGAAAGTACTTATTTACCTGATTCAGTGACATTTGTTAGAAGGAACAATCGATCAGCAGAAGAGAACATCAGTTTGTGAGTGTTTTGTCTTGTTTTCTCATTAGATTTCAGCTCAGTTGTCGTTGCTAGGAACCATTATTTTTGCATACTGTGTTTTACCTGGTAAACGCGTTCGCAAGTCGCGTTTGTTCTCGTGCTTATCGCGGGAGTTCCCAGTTTCGGTTTGCTAAGTAGAAAGGCGTGGTCAGCTGACTTCAGGGACTAGTAATTAGGCAAGTATAAAACTGATTTGTACACCGCGGCAGCGGTCGCGGCAGCCCTCGTGTGAAGCCCTCCTCGTGTGAAGACCGACGAGTGTAAAGACGATCGACTCTACCTTGCACGACTCCCCCGAGCAAGGACACCGACAAGGCACTTGAGTATTGCTTTCTCCCCTTTCTTTACTTTTTGTCTAACTTGTACTCATCTAATTTTTAATCAATTGTACTCACTATGTGCTTTCAAATCTGTACTATCACTACTAACACTCGGAGAGCACGCGCTGTACGTTGGAGGCAGGCCAATCCTAATAATCTACGAACGGTCCCTCTGTCCTCTACTACTTTACTCTCTGTTCCAATTGGTCTTTGGAACTGCCAGTCTGCTGTAAACAAAGCAGATTTTATTCCTTCTATTGCTACCCTTTCCGGTCTCAACCTCATGGCCCTAACTGAGACTTGGATCAAACCTGAGGACACTGCCACTCCTGCAGCCCTCTCCACTAATTTCACTTTTTCCCACACCCCTCGCACGATTGGGAGGGGTGGAGGCACTGGTCTCCTTATTTCAAATGAATGGAAATTTGATCTTCTACCATCTCCTACAGGCAACAGTTCATTTGAATCTCATGCAATTACTATTACTCACCCTGCTAAAATCCACGTTGTAGTTGTGTATCGTCCCCCAGGTCAACTGGGTGACTTCTTGGAGGAGTTGGATGTGTTACTCTCAAACTTTCCTGAAGATGGTACTCCTCTGGTACTGCTCGGTGACTTCAACATCCACCTAGAAAAACCCCAGGCTACTGACTTCAACACTCTTCTCACTTCATTTGACCTCAAACGAGTGTCTACTACGGCTACTCACAAATCAGGCAACCGACTGGACCTCATCTACACACGCTACTGCTCCACTGACAACACATTAGTAACTCCGCTGCACACCTCAGACCACTTCCTCATCACTTCTAACCTCACACTAACTCCTGAAATAGCACACGCTCCTTCGCAGGTCACCTTTCGGCGTAACCTACGCTCACTCTCTCCCTCTCGCCTATCCTCAATGGTTTCATCCGCACTACCTTCACCCTCTCAGTTTTCAGCACTCGACACAAACAGTGCTACTGACGCTCTTTGCTTCACTCTAACATCTTGCTTAGACAACTTTTGCCCCCTTTCATCCAGATCAGCACGCGCTACCCCCTCTGCCCCCTGGTTGTCCGATGTTCTCCGTGAACATCGTGTTAAACTAAGGGCTGCAGAGAGGAAATGGCACAAATCCAAAAACTCTACCGACCTTACTGTGTATCAGTCACACCTCTCTTCCTTCTCTGCAAATGTCTCCACTGCTAAAATGACATACTACCACAACAAAATTAACAACTGTTCCGACTCTCGCGCACTCTTCAAAACGTTCTCTTCTCTTCTCTGTCCACCTCCCCCTCCTCCTTCATCAACTCTTACAGCTGATGACTTTGCAACTTTCTTCACAAATAAAACAAAAACCATCAGTGACCAATTCCTCACACCGCAAACTAATAATAACTTCATAACGACAAATACACAATCTCTCACCTCCTTTTCTCCTCTCTCGGAGACGGAGGTTTCCAAACTCATCCTTTCCAATCATCCCACTACTTGTCCGCTAGATCCTATCCCCACTCACCTCCTTCAAGCCATTTCTTCTTCGGTCGTACCTGCTCTTACTCACATTATCAACACCTCGCTTAACACTGGTACATTTCCCACAGCATTTAAGCAGGCTCGGGTAAGCCCACTGCTTAAAAAACCTGCTCTAAATCCAGCACTTTTAGAAAACTACAGACCGGTATCCCTTCTTCCATTCATTGCAAAGTCACTTGAGCGAGTTGTGTTCAACCAACTCTCTCTGTTTCTTGCACAGAACAACATTCTGGACAACAACCAATCTGGCTTCAGAAGTGGACACTCAACTGAGACTGCCCTACTCTCGGTTACAGAGGCCCTGAGACTGGCAAGAGCAGCTTCCAAATCCTCTGTACTCATCTTGCTGGATCTGTCTGCTGCCTTTGACACAGTTAACCACCAGATCCTCATGTCCATCCTCAGAAAGATGGGCATCTCAGGAACCGCCCTCCTGTGGTTCGAGTCTTACCTCTCCGATAGGTCCTTCAGGGTGTCTTGGAGGGGTGAGGTTTCAAAGTCACAACTTCTTGCTACTGGAGTTCCTCAAGGCTCAGTGCTTGGACCACTTCTCTTCTCCATCTACATGTCGTCATTAGGACTGGTTATTCAGAAGCATGGCTTTTCCTACCACTGCTATGCTGATGACACTCAACTCTACTTCTCATTCCAACCAGATGATCCGACGGTAACAGATCGCATTGCAGCCTGTCTGAGTGACATTTCTAGCTGGATGATGGACCATCACCTTCAGCTCAATCTTGCTAAGACAGAACTGCTCGTGTTCTCTGCCAACCCATCACTTCACCACAACTTCTCTATACAGCTGGGTTCATCAACCATAACTCCTTCCAGGACTGCCAGGAACCTTGGAGTTGTGATCGATGATCAGTTAAGCTTCACGGACCATATTGCTACAACGGCCCGGTCCTGCAGATTTGCCTTATACAACATTAGGAAGATTAGGCCCTTCCTGCAAGAGCAAGCTGCACAACTCCTTGTCCAAGCTCGTTCTCTCCAGACTGGACTATTGTAATGCTCTCTTGGCGGGCCTTCCCGCATGTACTATCAAGCCTCTGCAACTGATCCAGAATGCAGCAGCCAGAGTGGTCTTTAATGAGCCAAAAAAAGCTCACGTTACCCCTCTCTTCATCAGGTTACACTGGCTACCAATAGCCGCTCGCATCAAATTCAAGGTACTGATGTTTGCCTACAAGACCACAACTGCCACTGCACCAATATACCTAAACTCGCTGGTTCAAATTTATGTGCCCTCCAGAAGCTTGCGTTCTGCAAGTGAACGACGCCTTGTGGTGCCATCCCAAAGAGGTACCAAATCACTCTCACGGACCTTTTCCTGGTCTGTGCCCAGCTGGTGGAATGACCTCCCGATCTCAATTCAAACAGCTGAGTCTTTAGCCATTTTCAAAAAACATCTAAAGACACATCTTTTTCGCCAGCACCTGACTAACTAATACTAACTTACCTATTCTATTTAAAAAAAAAAAAAAAAAAAAAAAAAAAAAAAATTCTAGCTACGTGTACTGTGCTAGACTAACTGAGACTTGTCATGACACTTGTATACTGTTGCTCTCTCGATGGTCTGATTGCTTCTATTGTTCTCCTCATTTGTACGTCGCTTTGGATAAAAGCGTCTGCTAAATGATTAAATGTAAATGTAAATGTAAATAGTGGCAATTATCTGCACTTCAGTATTGTAGTACATTATAAAACAGTATGCAATAATGAGGTATTTATTTTTAAATTATAATTTTAATTCAAATTATTAAATGGATACCGCCTTATTGGTACAATATAAAGCCCTCTCTGCACCTACCCTAACCCTACCCGTTATTTTATTTTCAACTTTTTGATTATTTCCTTCATTTTTATTGAAAATAAATGCCTTTACGATGCGACTTGAGATTTGAAAAGGGAGAGAAAAAAAAAAGTTCGGCCAAAGGTGGGATCGAACCGCTGGTCGATCGCGTCAAAAACACATGACTCGTGATTCACCACCTGTGCCACTGGAGCTGATGATATAATAGACTCTGCTGTGCTTCTTCTGGTTCTTCCTGTACCTTGATTGACAGATGTCTCGTCCAGTCAGCGGTGAGTAATCTATTCCCAAACCAATGGCGCTGTCTCAAACTATACCTACCTCTTCCGGTTTGTCTGATTTGTCGTTGTGGTTTCTGACTTGTTGTTTTGTTTTTGGATTTGTCGTTGTGTTTTCTGACTTGTTATTTTGTTTTCGAATTTGTCGTTGTGTTTTCTGACTTGTTATTTTGTTTTCGAATTTGTCGTTGTGTTTTCTGACTTGTTATAATGTTTTCGGGATTGTTGTTGTGTTTTCTGAATTGTTATTTTGTTTTTTATATTTGCATTTGCGTTTGTAATTTGTTATTTTGTTTTCAGAATCGTGATTTGTTTTGCACTTCTAGGCCACGTAGATTTGTGTCAAGACAGCCAAACGCACTGGTAGTAAAGTCAGCTGTTTTTGAAACACTTTTTGAATCTTGCATGCCCCCTCGTTTTATTTATTCATTTTTGAGAATGCCGTGGCAGAAGGTTAATTTTCCATGGGATTCCTTAAGGACTTTCTAATGGGTGTTTAGAATATGATTTTGAAATATATATGTAAAATGTATAGATTTATAAAACTAATGTCTATGGCTAACATTATTTGAAGAGAAATTGATGTTTTGTTGAACATCCAAAAAGTGGAAAATCCATTATTTTGTTGGATTTATGAATGTACAATTTGTTTGAATTAATTTTGTGCACCACTGCTAAACAACAGAGATCATAGATACAATGCATAGATAAAACATCAATTACTCATCTAATATACATATTTTGTTCTTCATGTCACACAGAAGAAAGTCATACAAGTTTGAAACAACATGAGGGTGAATAAATGATAATGTTTTAAAGGAATTGTTCACCCAAAAATGAAAATGATGCCATTAATTACTCACCATGATTTCATTCCAAACCCGTAAGAACTTTGTTCATATTCAGAACCCAAATTAAGATATTTTTGATGAAATCAGAGCTTTCTGACCCTGCATAGACAGCAATGCAACTAGCACATTCAAGGCCCAAGATAGTAAGGACATTGTTGACATTGAACTATCCCGTAAAATGATGTTTTAAAACAAACATATGTTTTAATTTGTGCAAGTTCAGTTGTAGAATAAAGTGCCATAATATCTTTAGATGCTTTAACAAAATACCTTATTTAACTCACAAATTGAAAAACGCTTTTCAAAAAACCCACAGGATATTCCAGAGGGAACCATGGCTCAAAAATGCTAAGTGTCGTTTAGATTTTAGCACTGCAAACTGAACAGCTCTATTCCCAGACTACTGCTTCCTTTAACATATTCCCATGTCTTGTTACTCTGCCCACATGGTGAGAATCTCATTTCAATTATGTAGTGACCCAGAGAATGATAATGTCCTACAATCTTCGTTCCGAGCACGACACCTTTACTTTACGACCTTTCTGTCTACTAAGTGCCCAAGGGTATAGATAATTACTGTACTTGTAATTGCAGCAGGTGTCAGTGCAATGCTTTTGCTGCTGAGGCAATACGCCTAAAAGGTCATTTGTCATAATGAGGAACATTTACATGTTTTGAGATATGCTGTGGCTTTGAAAGTGTATGTTGGAATTCCCTACAATTGCAAGCTTAATGGACGTTATCCCTTTCACATTTATCTTTTGGAATTATTGTTAATTATGGAAACGATTGATTGACACTGGTCCGTTATGGCTTATCGTAATTGCTTTGCCATGTACAGTATATCTGACTGACAGGATTAGACAAATAAAAGGCTGTCCTGACGCAAAGCAGCTGTATCTCGTAATTCATCACTAGACGTATCCAAAGAGGGGGAACATTAAGACATGCGGTATGAGGAGGGCACTAAATGGTCTGCTGCAATTAAACACGCATTTACAGTTGTGTAACAGCACCACTTTTAAATATAGACCATAGTAATTGCGCGGCACGTGGCTGCACCTTTGTTTCAGAAGAACTTGCTTTAAATGGGAAATGAAAAGCCTTTTAAAGCCTAGCTTTTGACTTTCTCATTCTCTAATGACTTGCGCGCCCTTGCTGTTTATTGTATTTTACCACATGGGTCCTATTTGCTTCCCCTTTGAAAATTAAGATGCTAATTAGTTCCCATTGCTTGTAATGCCAGAGGAAATGACATTAGAATAATTATCAGATGGGGTAGAACATGCTTCGCCTCATGGAATCATAGCCACAGAACTTTCAAATGATTTGCATTAATTTAGATTCTTCATTCACCTAGAGCAAGTTCTCTGGAAGATTATCATCATTACAATGGTCTACTAATGAACAAACCTTGCCGTGGGATCTTATTTAGGAAGATGAGACCTTTTCTGATACTTGATTATTACGAATGGTCGCCTGCCCAGAGCCAACATCATCAGCCAGTTCTTCAGATATCTTATCAAAGAACGGTTTGTGCTAGGAGTACCGCGGCACACAGATGTGAAACAATTGTCAAGTGCCACTGGTTTGTCTTGTTACTTTAATTTGGTCACCAACTTTGAGCTGCATTAAAAGGATACCTCATCTAAAAATGAAATTCTGTCATCATTCACTCACCCTTAAAGTTGTTCCAAACCTGGGTCCGTGTACGTTGCGTTCATTCGAGTTTTGATTCTGAATTGAAAAACAAAAAATCGAATTACGATGACTTATTCTTTTTTTTATTAAATATTGAAAACAAAAAAAATTGAAAAACGCTGTCTTATTGTTTCAGGACACACAAAAAAGAGAAAATGGCTTGTTTGTTAATTTTTCTCTATTCGTTTAATCATAGTTAGTGTGGTAATCAAAATTTCATAATACCAAGCATGATGAATGCCGAAAAGTGCACATTTTCATTATAACAACTAACCTAACCTGGAAGTGAAGCTATAATTGGCGGTCTTTTCTTGGGGGAAAAATGTCCAGTATTGAGCCATATGCGCAAATGATTTCTAATATGATACAAACAGGAGCAACATTTTCAGAGATCTCAGACAGTCTAGTTCAACATGGTGCTAGTCGCGGTTGTTCTGCAATGAGTATCCGAAGATTTTGTGCACAGCACAACATTGTAAGAAGAGGACATGTATCGGACTCCCATTTAGAACTGGCAATAGCTAATGCCATAAGTGAGGTAAGGATAACATTTCATTGTTTTGGTAGCTAATTACGGTACTTCAGTGTACATTACTGGCAGTGGACATACTTTTAATTAAATATACTTTTTCATGTCCTAATAGACAGGGCCAACATTTGGCAGAAAACTCATGACAGGGTACCTGTCAGCAAATGGGATAAGAGCGGGTGAGGGCAGAGTGGGCAAACTTTTGAGTACCATCCAACAACCATACCATGAAGCGCGATGTCATGTAAGTGTGTGTGTGTGTGTGTGTGTGTGTGTGATTAAAAAATAGGCTACCGATTTATAGTCTAAGCCGATTTATCAAACTGTTCTGTGGTCTCTACTCTAAAATTAAAAAAAAAACCTACTACTCTACACAATACACAATAATCTCAGCTTACTAAAGTCAGGTCTTTGTGACTTTTCTTGAATTTTTATAAAGGATGCTTAGGCTACACCAACAATAACCCATAATTTACTGTGTGTTCAGGGTGCACGTAACCTGAATCCAGTTCCATATACCGCAGAATGCATGGGCCATAAATTGCACATTGACCAGAATGAAAAACTGGTAATGTTTGGAGCAACACATGTCCTGGCAATTGATGGATTTAGCAGCAAAATTGTTTCTTTTTCATCTATGCCAATAAAGAACAATCTTTTAATTTATGAGGACGTTTACAGGTGAGCAATTTTCATGAATTTGCATTTTAGTAGTATTGTTATTATTATTATTATTATTTAATAATAATTTAATAATTCCATGGACCATGGAAAGGAATTTTACTTATCCTTATTCATTCAAGAAATGATTGAAGGTTACCGAAACAGACGAGAGAGACAACCATACATGCAAACACAATCAACTAAGGTACAGTGTGAACTCAATTTGCATAATATAGGCAAATTGTGAAAATACTTTGCCCCCCAATATTGAAAAAATGACAGCTCCTAGTGCACAGAGGCACAGTTGTGATTATAAGTTTACATACACCACAACATTAATTTCTTAAACTATGAGAGGAGTAATATATATATTTTCGTAGTGCTTTAAAAAGCTATTTCACAATGTTTACAAGTAGTCCACAAACCATATTAACAGATTTTACCAGTTTAATGGTTTACATAGGCTTGATTCTTAATACAAAGCATTATTGCCTGGACAATGGCTGTATCAATGTTTGTGGTAGTCCCTTGATTGTCCTAAGTTGTTAAACTTAACCCTGTTCTTCAGAAATGTTCTCCAGGTCCTAGACCTTATACATATTGGTGATTGTGACAGATATTGACTACTACAAAAGCTGATCATACGGTTCAAAAACATCATGTTTTCACATCAGCAGTTTAAATTGTAACTACTTTGTTCATATGTTTCCACAATTACAGAACCACACAGTTGAAAGGATGTGGCCAGAGATAAATAACAGGGTTAACTATCCACTCAAGACAGCACTTGTAGAGCTAGTGGACCAGGAATTGTTGGACATGGAGGACAACCTTGTCAGATACTGTGTCTCCAGCTTCACTTGCCAGTTATGTCACCTTGGCATCAGTAGAGTTGTACAGGCGTGGAATGAACACAGGATTCCAGGTATACTGAAAGAACACATTTTTATTGAAAGAACAATGATTAAGAACTGTCAGTCTGACTTGAAATTGTTACTCCAGGCAAAGGCATTCCCAATGTTTTGGCAGAGGGTGGATGTCTAAAGAAAATCTCAGAGGAACTGTTGCCACATGCCAATGAAGCAGCTGACATTTATGAAGCAGAACTAGGCTCGTCACTGACCAGACATTCAGTGTTTGGAAGTGATCCCTTTTCTTCAGGGAGACAAAGAGAATGTGTGGAACACCACTTTGCAGAACTGCACCCAGATATAGAAATATGCTACAACAATACTGTGAACGGTGACTTCTCATACTTTAAACTAGCCCTGCTGGATCTCATTGAAACAACGAAAAGATACACAACTTGAACCATAAATAACAGAAAAAGTATAGAAACAACATTTGTTTAGAGATTAGTCAACAGAAACTATGTCTTTCAGAACAGACAATGCATCAGATAGGCCTGTGAGTTCATAGACATTGTTGCACTCTTGTCTACATTTAAGACACTGGCTAGAAGTTTCATGCCATTGCAGCACACATACTTTGCATCCCACAATGCTTCGGCAACAGACTGCAAACATTGGCTCCTGGAAGGGTCCTGTGAAATAAGAGATTCAATAAAGTTAGTCTTACTCATTTTGTCTGGTTAAATGTTCCAGTTTTTCCCCACTCTTAATAAAGTTGACTCCTAAAATGAAAATAAATAAATAAATGAAAACAGCTGCTTTGTGCAATAGAATCAGCAACTGAACTATTCTTTTTCCATGATTCTTATGGTAATCAATTTGGCAAGTATAAAACAACTGCTATAATACCTGAAGAATACACTTTTATGCAAAACATTGGATTGTGTTAAAATGAGTTGGGGTGCAAACCTTTGCATACATGACAACTGAATGCTGCCTGTAGCTGTTGTGCTTGGGAGTTTGTCATCACCAGTGTGGTTCTCCTGTTACTGGAGGCAACGTCGGAGAGCTCTTTCATTACAACCGTGACTTCTTGTAGGCCTTGAGCAGCCAGCACAACTTCTTCAATTCTTTCAAACACATCCTGCAAGCCACTGCTGCCATCATCTCTCTGACTGAAGTTGAGACCCCCCCAAAATAAAAATCTAATTTTAGGTAGAATGTTAGGAACGGGCAGACAGAAATCATTCACCTTAGATTAAATTTCTCAAAAAAATTAAAGTGAATACAGGCTATCAATTGTCAATATTCTTTGATTGTCTAAGATAATCTTGAACAAGTCATACAGTATACTGGAACATGAGGGTGAGTAGATGACAACTGACATTGAGGTTAATGTTCTTGTCAACTTCAGTCTCCATCATAAATTGAGATGTGTGAGTACTTAACCATTTCTGATCATCAGTAGGGAAGAAAAAAAAACCTGTATGTACCTAGGTCTCTTTCGTTTGGTCTCTTGTTGAAATCTTAGAAATTCCTCCTCTGAAACAGCAAGTATTTTGCGAGCATTTTGCTTCCAGTATAATGAACCTGTAGGTAACATATGAATAAACATTCAAGTGTCAAATAAATAAATGAAACTATAAAACAGTATTAATGACTATAAAGTATTCTGCATTAAAAAAAAAAGATGGTAATGAAATACCTTTGGTTCCTTCAGACTCCACTATTTGATTACCCTGAGCATCCGTAAGGATCAGCGGATCTTCACTGTTTAGGGCACTTTGAACTTTAACCGTAATGCCAGGGACTGTTGCTTCAAACTCCATAAACCGGACAACTACAGTTCTGCTGGGCTTCAATTTTCCATTCAAACATTCAGCAATGAAAATAGACCTTTCAATTGAAAAGTTAAGGTGCTATTATTCAACATTTACAGCTACATATTCACAATGTACAAGTTCACTTGTTAGCAAACAACACACACACACACACACACACACACACACACACACACACATCTCTCTCTATCTCTCTCTCTCTATTGTGAGTGTACTGTATGTATATTTATACCAGTATAGAATGATAGATGGAGAGATACCTTTGAAACGAACGGGACATGCTTGCCCTTGGAGGTCCAGCACTACCCTGGACAGGGGATGCAACATTGGATGCTGTACGTAATGCTGTATGTAAAAATGAGAAGCGCTGACTGCCACTTGAGGTACTGGCAGATGAAGATGGCGACAGACTGGAATCACTGTCGCCATGTACTTCATAATGACCCCTTGGGGTTAAGTCGAGGGTGCTGAACAGCCCGTTATCTCCAGGAAAAATCGCAATGTTCGTATCGTCAGTTAGATACAAATTTTGGCTGGAAACCTGCAAAGTATTGTTAAATAATTATTGTTGCCTTTTTATAAACCAACCACCTTAACGTATAAACTCATGCGAACCGCCACTTGCCAGCTAGAACTTCACTGTGCTTTTAACTTTGCTTAATTAGTACGATAAGATTCTTAATCAGTTGCACCTGGAAAATCCTGCCAATTTTCTCAGTGGACATGTCATCTTCCCTCACTGTCACTCTCTTGTTGCTTTTGAAAAGCACGTAGTGGTCCATCATCATTTCTCGGAGAGACGGTAATGCCATTGAGTTTGAGCGCTGCGGTTCAGTTTACATCCGGGTCTTTCAAGAATACTACAAAATGAAATAACAAATAATAGATAGCAAGAAACTATAAATGAGTTATATTTTGAATATTTTACATTTTGGGCAAAAAAATACTTTTTAAACAGTTATTTCATAATTTCATTTTCATTTTAACAATGAAAAATGAATGAAGTCATCGTAATTCGATTTTTTGTTTTTCAATTCAGAATCAAAACTCGAATGAACGCAACGTACACGGACCAACCTGTATAAGCTTCTTTCTTCTGCTCAACACAAAAGAAGATATTTTGAAGAATGTGCGTAAACAAAGAGTTGTTGGTCCCCACTGACTTCCATAGTATGGAAAAACAATGGGTTACACTTTATTTCGATAGTCCACTTTAGACATTCTACTAACTATAAGTAACTTTTTAACTACATGTCAACTAATTGTCATTAATTTGCAACTACATGTCTACTAACTCTCAGAGTAGACTGTTAGGGTAGGTTTAGGGTTAGTAGAATAAGTTGACATGTACTTGCAAAGTTTCTCATAGTCAGTATGTTGTATGTTGTGGACCCATCAAAATAAAGTGTTAGAGGATATTAAGCAGACAGTCTACTAATACTCTAATGACTGCTAGTTGACATGTAGTTGCAAAGTTACTTACTGTTAGTAGAATGTGTAAAGTGGACTATCAAAATAAAGTGTTACCAAACAATGCTACTGAAGTCAATTGGGACCAAAAACTGGTTACTGACATTCTTAAAAAATATCTTATTTTGTGTTCAGCAGAAGACAGAAACTCATACAGGTTTGGAACAACTTGATGGTGAGTGAATGATGACAGAATTTAATATATAAAAAACAAATCTTGTTTTCTCCTTGACATCTGAGACAGGCAAAGTCTTGGCAAGTAAAGTGTAAACTTAGTTGTGACTAGGCTGCACCTGACAATAAACACTTCCCCTTTCCAGATATAATTTTCATCAGAAACAGCAGTCTGGGGACATACTGAGCTGTGTTTAATACACATCATTTTCCATATACATCCCTCTTCAATCAGCAGAGCACCACTGCAGGGTGGCTGAGCAGGCTTGTGTTTTGTAAGTAGGCATCAGCATTTGGCTCAATACTCAACACTCTAGAAAGGCGTATAGCACAAAATGTAAATGACTTTCCACAGACATTACATAATTACGTGCTTGAAATCACAACTCACTGTGATGCTAACTTGTTTTGTGTGGTTATGGACACATTTTGTTGGAGTAAGAGTTAAGGCCTCTTGACAATTAAAGACTATTTGAATGGACCATTTGGACGTTAGTTATTTTGACTGACAAGTTAAGCTTTAGAGCTTTCTGTAATACACAACAAAAACAAAGAAGCCAAAAGACATGAGAGAATTTCAGATCTCTCAAGATTACTCGCTTAAAATATTCATCCCATAACTGGCAGAGTCAGAGGAATACATGGATAAATCACATTTTAAAGCTCCACCCAAATGCCAGCAAATTCTTCAAACCATAGTATTTCTGTTTTTTTTTTTTTTTTTTATCTACCAGGCCTCAATGCATTTAAATAGGATGTTTAACTTTGCTGTATCAGGCTTCAGTCTCTGGTGTGGTGGGATGTGTCATTCAAGGCCATCATGGTAACATTTTTACTCAGTTGCTCAAATATCTCCATTTGCTTTCCCTTGTATGCTGCCTACAAGGTAAAACACAAATTATCCACTGTATTACTGAATTTAGTCAAAGAAGAATGTATTAAAAAAAATTATAACAAAAATTTGATAAACATGAAGAATTGAACTCGACCTTAAATTCATACGCTAACCAAAACCAGTCTGATAGAAATAAAATATAAAGCACAAGTATGTGTGCAAACATTCATTAATGAATGCAAATTTAAATAACCTATCATACAGAGTTGATCTAAAGTGTGACTAAACGGTCACAAACATACAAAAACAACTGAGTGACAATAATTTGACATCATAATTGTGTTGCCCAAAAAATTGTTTCTATGCGGTTTTGTTGGATATCATCACATTAGATCACATCAGTGTTTCCATCACAGAATAACTAAGGCAAGTGTGTCGTATTGTTTAGTTTGCGATCAAATTATTCTTACGAACCGATTCTTTTTAATGAGTCAGTCAAAAGATTCACAAAATGCCTAAGGAGTGAGTTAGGAGTTTGAATCAGAGAATCTTTCAGAGCCATTAGCTGACTCCCTGAGCATAAAGTAATGTCCGATGTTTATTTATTGAGTAAAGATGTATACTCAAAACAGTTGTTATTGCAAAGTAAAAATGCAAATAAATGTTTATTTTCACTAAATCTTTCCCACCCTTTTCATTGCACAGAAGCCCTTAGCAGGCATTGTACTGTATTGTGTATTACAGTTTGCCAAAATAAATACATTTCGAGAAAAGTAAATAAAATCAGCTTTCTCTATCAATGTATATAAAGTTTTACAGGGGAAATGAAGTCATAAACATTCTGTTTCGCTATGTTATTATCATCAGTTTCCTGTAATATCTTGCTCTCCAAACCCTGATTCATACCAACTGCCTTTCGCAGCACAGATATACAGTACCACCATACAAAGACGAATGTGGCTTTTATATCACCGCACAAATCACAATAGAAGTTTATAGAGCTAAAGTAATCTCTAACACTGAAATCTACACACAATAAAACATACAGCAAATTCTTTAGTCAGGCAGTTTAATGTCCCTATCCCTTTCACATTGTTTTTTTGAATAGGCCTATATAAATCTTTAAAAAAATGCCACTTAATCTTATGTAGTGAGAGGTGAATGCTGCAAACGTTGAAAACACATACAGTAAAAAAATCAGTTTGTAGGGCACATCAGGAAACTAAAATGTCAAACTTAATGGTAATAGTAATACAAACGCTTTGGTTAAAAAAAAAAATAATATATATGTGTAATTGGATGAGCCGTATATATTTATATTTATATTTATGCATTTAGCAGACGCTTTTATCCAAAGCGACTTACAGTGCATTCCGGCTATACATGTTTCATCACTATGTGTGTTCCCTGGGAATTGAACCCACGACCTTTTGCGCTGCTAACGCAATGCTCTACCACTGAGCCACAGGAACACTTGAAACACACGTATGAAATGACTAATGCATTATGATAACATATTTTAGTTAAAGTCAGGAAATACTAAAATCATCATTTGGATAAATGATAGTCATTACCAAAAATCACTTGTAAAGCATATTGGTGTCATAGCATTCTCACAACACCACTACACTCTAAAAAATGCTGGGTTAAATATGGACAAACCCAGCGATGGGGTTGTTTTCAACCAACAGTTGCGGGTTAGTTGAAAACCAATACATGTTTAACCAAACCTTCTGGGCAGTAACCCAAACGCTGGGTCAAAAACAACCCAATCACTGGGTTTGTCCGTATTTTACCCAGTGCTGGGTTGTATTTAACCCAGCATTTTTTAGAGTGTATGAAAGCATTTGAGAGACTTCTCCAGTGGTAGCAGATGGAAAATAATCTATTGGCCATGGCAATAAAATTACCCTTAATAAGAAAACACTGAGTGTGGGCCATGTGGGTAATTATTACTGTTATGTGGACAAAAAAATAAGACATCCGAAATCTATTTTCACCCAGCAGCCCCACTAACTAAGACTTGAACTCTCCACATAATTCAAAGAAAAATATACAAATAAAATAAAATTAAATAAAATAAAAGCTTACAGCATGTTAAACCTGAAGACATACATCAGTTAGTCAGTAAATTTATGCATTTATGCATATTTACATATTGATATGCATGCAAACATACACATACATATTGATATTCATTATTATTCTGGGCTTTTTTTTTCAGGTGGACAAAAGAACAGGACACTGTAAATATATTTTCACCCTTTTAATATTAATACTTGAACTTAACACAGAATTCAAAATAAAACAAAATAATAAAATATTTATGAAAAGTTATAAGCTTACGGCATGTTAAACCAGAAGACATAAGTCAGCAAATATATGCATTTATGCATATTTACACATATAGATGTGCATATATACATTACACATTAATATCTAAATATGTATTGCTGACTATTGTCATTCAGAATATACTGCATTATAGACTAAAAAGGCTCTGATGACTCTAAGCCTCTGGACCCTCTAGAAATCATATGACCTAAAATATACCACTACTATAAGCCCAAAAGCAAGTTTTCATCTGTCACAGTCTACAAACCTCCTGTGACACTGACAAAAGAGACTAAACACAGCTGAGGTAGGTGTTGCAGCCCCGGTCGGCTCAGCTAACTTCAACTTGTGATAGACCAGCAGATATCACCCCACCACCTCCCTCCCCATGGCTGTCAGCTAATGGCCTTACAGGGCTGTAGCCACCTCACAGTGCCACGGACAATAATGTTCCCACTTCTTCTTTAGCCTCAAAAGGGACTCAGCTAGTAAAGTTTCTAAACCTCCCTGGCCATCCACACAATAGTGCCATCCATCACAAACTGTCCCTTTGATGCAACACGTCCTGTTGTACTGTAGTCACCTGGAGAGCTATTGTAGGGCCCCCAAAAGCCCAAGAAACTATAAACTTTCTATAATAGTTTCTAAAAGAATTAATAATTATTAATTCTTCTTCTTCTTCTTGGAAAGAAGACCCTTTGGGCTTTACTATCCATCATCCAGAGTTGATAATGCTCAAAAATATAAAAAGTTATAGACACTGAAGTGCCTTGAAAAAAATTGTACCACACTGATTTTTTTTTTAATTTCATATAAAAATACATGAAATCAGTCCTGGAGCAATCCAGAAAAGTAATGGGTTGAAAGTCACATGTCTCGTGAGTTTATATTTCAAATCTGAAGAGGATACCATGAAAAATTAGATTCCTGCAACCATTTTTCTGAGATCTTTCTGGTCTGAAAAATGAAAAAAAAAGTTAAAAAAAATTTGGATGGTTATTCATTTGTTTACGTTTCATTTCTTCAGGAGAGTTATTGTTTGCGTCCGTTATGGAATAAATTATGCTCAAAAACGATGGGTTACGTAGGTAACCTAGTTCTGTGAATGAAGTCAACACGCCACAGTATGGGTCAGCCTCGCTAAGGATGAGCTGTCAGGAGACGGTATATCAAATTAACCACGCCCCGCTTGCAATCACGGTCTACAAATACAGGTGCGACGCAGCCGGCACGTTCTCTTTTTTGCCTCCTACCTATCGATGAAAGCTGTTTGACGGTAAGATTTCGCTGCGCGTTCTCTTTTATATTTGGCTGACCGGAGTCTCTTTCCCCTCGAGGGTTTAAACTGCCGCGTTGGCACATGCTTTTTGTATACAAGAGCATTGTGAGATTAAAGGAGCCTCTTCGCCCGCGAGGGTGAATGCTACAGTATTTGTGTGTGTGTGTTTCACGTTTAAAACGTAAGGTGAGTATATTTATATATTTATTTATATATTTATATATTTCAATTATAATTATATTTATAATTAATTCGAATTGTATTTATATATGTATTTTCATAGGTATTTCATAACAAACAGCCAAAGAGGAGCCTCTTCACCTGTAAGGGTGAAAGCTACCGAGTAGAGGAGAGCTGTTTGTGATTATAGCGTGGGAGTCTTATTGTAATTCAGACGAAGAGGCCTCTTCGTCTCTGGAGATGAAAGCCACCTAACTGATTCAAGTTTCCTAGTTTTATGATGCAAGAGGAGAACACCACTGGTTTACCCTCTGAGATGCCTGCAGGCAAAGAGCCACTTCGGTCTGAACATGATCCTCAGGAGGAAGGGGTCAGACGTAAACAAGCTCGTAAACGCAAGCATGTAGAAGGGGACATGGGTCACCTTCAGAAGCAAATGCAAGGTATGCAGGAAACCCTGAATACTTTGTTTGAGGCTCAGCAATGGGCTGTAGAACCTCGAGACTTGGGGCTGCCATTATCAAAACGGCCATGCCGCCACCCTGATGAGCTTTCAGTGGCAGCGTCTGGAGTGTTTGGAAGGGATGAAAATGATGTGCCTTCAGAACAAGAGGACATCTCTGAGTCAGAAACGGGGGATAGTGCTTCTGAGGCCTCAGAGGCTATTGCACTGGACCCTTCAGATAAAGCAGTGATTTCCAGAGCAGCTGAGCATGCAAAACTGTCTTCCCAGACTGCTTCAACATCAACCTCAGTGTTTGATAGAGGCCCTCAGCGTCGTAAATCAGAGGAGTTGCCAATACTTCCTGATTTTATATCTGAGTTGCAGTCTTCCTGGAAGGCCCCTAGTTCTACGTCACTCCCTAGGACACAGCTGGGCAACCTGGCAGGGGCAGCAAATTATGGGCTGGCTACAGCTCCTCAGATCGGACCCACGTTTGCTATGTTGAATAGGGCTATGGCCAGGACTGGAAGGGATGCTACACACCCTAACAAGCATGGTAGAATAATTGACAGTCAGCTGCGGAAAGCCTATCATGCCTCTGCCTTGTCGGCAAGACTGGCATGCACAAATTCTCTCCTCTTGGTTTATTTAGAGGGTCTGCTGCAGGATTTGTCCTCCACTTTGACAGAGGAGGAAAGCGTCCCAGAAACACTGCGAGTGGTTGACATGTTGATCCGAGGAACAAGTGCGCATGCCCAAGCCCTGGGGCAATCCATGGCCAATATGGTTCAAGCACGCCGTCAGGTATGGCTATCTCAAGCTAATTTGTTGGATCAAGATTCCATGGCAGTCATTGCTACCCCATTAGTGCCGGGGGAGGTCTTTGGACCCCCTGCAGAAGCAGCCTTGGAGCAGTCTCGTAGAACAAGAGAACTGTTTCAGTGATTAGATCAGTGGTTAGAGCACCAGCTTCTCGTGGGCTACGCACATCAGCTGGGAGCAGCAATTGGGCTCAGGCAGAATCATCAAGCCAGGCCTTCGTAGGTCACCGCCGGTTTGCTGCCCAAGGGGCACCCACAAGACCAAGCCAAGGAGTCCGGCAGTCCTTTCATAGGACACGACAGGCAGAGTCTTCCAGCACACGTGGAGCAGGCGGAAGAAACCGTTATTGACGGTTATCAACCTCCGGCCCCACGTTTTTCCAGTCAAAATCTCTTCCACTGGCGCCAATGCACTCAATGTCCATGGGTGCTGAGCACCTTGGAGTTCGGATACAGGCTCCAATTCAAATCCAAGCCACCCCAATTTCAAGGGATTGTCCCTACTGTTTTGAGAGAAGAGATGCAATACAGGTCTCTGAAAGACGAAGTGTCAGTTCTTTTAGGAAAATTGGCGATAACACGCCTGCCCTCGGGATCGATAGAGCAGGGGTTTTATTCAACCTATTTCCTGATTCCAAAGAAAGATGGGGGTCTTCGGCCCATCCTGAATCTCAGGAAGTTCAATCATCATTTAAAGCGTCTGCCCTTCCGTATGCTTTGTCTTTCAACCCTTTTAACTTTCATCAGACAAGGGGACTGGTTCACAACAGTGGATCTCCAGGATGCCTATTTCCACATCCCAATTCACAAAGACCACAAGAAGTACCTCAGGTTTTACTTTCAGGGCAACGCTTACGAGTACAATGTTCTCCCCTTCGGTCTGTCATTGGCTCCCCGCACCTTCACCAAATGTATGAATGCGGCACTCATTCCTCTTCGTCTCCAGGGCCTACGTATTGCCACTTACCTGGACGATTGGGTAATTTGCTCTCCTACAGAGCAGCAGGCCAGGAGCAACACAAAGGTGGTCCTAGCCCACTTGCAGAAATTGGGGTTGACTCTGAACAGCAAGAAGAGTTGTCTCAAACCCACAAGGGTAGTGACATACCTAGGCTTGAATTTGAATTCGATTATAATGAGAGCGTCTCTGACTCCACAGAGGCAGTCAGTGTTGAATGAGTGCCTGTCCGAGTTCCTCAAAAAGGAGCAAGTTACAGTGAGGTTGGGTCGGAGACTGCTTGGCCTAATGGCGGCAGCCAGTCAGGTGGTGCCATTGGGGTTGCTTCACATGCGCCCATTACAGCGATGGTTAGCAAAGTACAAAGTGAGTCCATACGAGAATGGACAGAGACTGATTCCAAGAGACCTGGATTGTCTTCCAGCAGTCAAGTGGTGGCTCTCAACTCCAGGCCTGAAGGAGGGAGTCAAGCTGGGCCCGTTATGTTCAAGGGAAACCATAACAACAGATGGAAAGGAGAACACATAAACCTCTTGGAGCTGGAGGCAGTATTTCGGGCCTTGATTCATTTTCTTCCTCAGCTTCAGGAGAAGCAGGTGATTGTTCGTTCAGACAGCACAACAGTCGTGTCATACATAAATCACCAGGGCGGTGTACGTTCAGTATCGCTACACAGGAAAGCCCGGGATCTCCTGTTATGGGCACATACTCGAGGGGTGACCCTGAGGGCTGTACACTTGCCGGGAGAGGACAACGTAGCAGCCGACCTCTTGTCAAGGGGGGGTCCCAGGCCAGGAGAATGGCGACTTCACCCAGCACTGATACAGGCCATCTGGCTTCATTTCGGGAAGGCCAAAGTAGATCTTTTTGCCACACAGGAAAACACGCACTGTTCCCTGTGGTATTCGATGGTGGGCCCCAGAGGGCCCCTGGGGGTGGATGCTCTGGCAAACAAATGGCCCCCAGTACTCCTGTATGCATTTCCTCCTTTCCCACTTCTGCCTGCAGTCCTAGCCAAGGTGAGAATTTTGAAGGCCAAAGTCCTGCTGGTGGCACCAGATTGGCCTCAACAGTCATGGATGCCGGATCTAATCGCATTGCTGAGAGGGTCGCCATGGTGTCTCCCAGTCAGACAGGACATGCTATCGCAGGCCCAAGGTCAGATCTCCCTCCCGAATTCAGGGAAGTACAGGTTGCACGTCTGGCCACTAGATGGGAGTCAACCAGGAATCTTGGAGAAGCAGTTCTAACCACTTTGCAGGCAGCCAAAGCCCCATCTACAAGGCGGCTTTATGCTTCTAGGTGGGAGAGGTTTTCTAGATGGTGTCAGTCCATAGAGATAGACCCATTTTCATGTGAAGTAGATTCAATCCTGTCATTTCTCCAATTCCTGCTGGAGACTGGAGTAACAGAATCTACCTTGAGAGGGTATGTAGCTGCTATATCTGATCGTCATGAAGGCTATGGAGGTAACACAGTTGGGTTTCAACCCCTTGTCAGGCGTTATCTGAAGGGGGCTCGCAGACTGCGTCCATCTCGAGCTCGGCTAATTCCCTCATGGGACCTGGGTATTGTATTGAAGGCTCTGACAGAACCACCCTTTGAACCGTTATATGAAATGGGAATGGAATTTCTCACATTGAAGACCGCTTTTCTTTTGGCTGTTTCTTCAGTTAAGAGGGTGAGTGAAATTCATGCCTTCTCTGTGCACCCTGCGTGTTTAAGATTAGGAGAAGAAGGCTCATCTATTTCACTTCTTCCAAACCCCTCATTTCTGCCTAAAGTTCTGCCCCGTTCCTTTGTTTCCAGGCCCTTGGTGCTAGAACCCTTCCATCCACCTCCTCACAATTCAGCGGGTTCAGCAAGACTGCATCTGATCTGTCCAGTCAGGGCACTGAGAAGATACATCTCTTGCACACAGCAGATAAGGCATAGCGATCAGCTATTTGTCTGTTATGGAGACACTGTGCAAGGCCAGGCAGTGTCCAAACAAAGGCTGGCAAAATGGGTGGTCAGGCTGATAGAGCTAGCCTATCACAGCGCAGGGATGACTCCTCCACAGGGAGTGGTGGCCCACTCTACAAGAGGAGTGGCTGCCTCCTGGGCATTGTTTAGAGGGGCTTCTCTGGAGGAGGTGTGTGCAGCAGCTGGTTGGTCATCATCTATGACATTTGCAAAATTCTATCGTCTGGATGTTGCTACGACAGTCGCATTGACTGTCCTGCAAACAGCAGAACAAGCATGATCTGCCTTATGTAGACAATATCAAGGTGCTGGAAACCCTCTGATTTAACTGTGTAAATGACTGGAAAACTAATAAATGTTCTGTTAGCATGAATTGGTTTCCTTGAGTTATTGCCCCGCTTGGGTCTTCTCCCCTCCTGACCTTATCTGGTACACAGTTGACCCATACTGTGGCGTGTTGACTGAGATGAAATAGAACGATGGGTTATGTAGGTAACCTAGTTCTGTGAATGAAGTCAACACGCCACACAGCGTGGTCACTCGGGGAGCATTTGTTACTAGTCGGCAAAAGAGAACGTGCCGGCTGCTTCGCACCTGTATTTGTAGACCGTGATTGCAAGCGGGGCGTGGTTAATTTGATATACCGTCTCCTGACAGCTCATCTTTAGCGAGGCTGACCCATACTGTGGCGTGTTGACTTCATTCACAGAACTAGGTTACCTACGTAACCCATCGTTTTTGAGCATAATTTATTCCATAACGGACGCAAACAATAACTCTCCTGAAGAAATGAAACGTAAACAAATGAATAACCATCCAAATTACAACGTTATAGTTTTGTTGGACTAAAAGTGCTCGATGGAATGTTGTTCCGTGGACCCTTACCTCTCTAACTAAATGGGATTTACAGCAGTGGACGCGTTTGTAACTCGTTATCAGGATGAATCTGGTATGTACTGCGCCTTTTTATACATGTTTTGATGTGTACTGCTTACTCAAATTTAGAAAATACATTCCTTATAAGCTTTCCATTGAAAAACAGCGATCTATCGTCGATGCTTCAGGCTTATGCCAAGTTCACACTGCACGATTTTAGCCCGATTTTTCACTCACCGACAGGTTTTGATAAATCGCCGACAAATGACTGAAAAATACATCGGCGATGACCTACAGCCACTGAGAGAGCAAGATATTGGGCAGAGGGAAGTTCAAGGAGGTCTTTTTTTTTTTTTTTTTTACAAAGTGAGCATTAGAATACACAGAACAGGTAGGCTACATGAAGACGAAGAAGAGGCTAGGGTTTTCCTGTAAATAATATTCTTCTATAAAGGACAAAAGATTTATTTCATTTTTCTTTTCATCACTTTGAGGGCTTTTATAGGCTATTAGAAATAAACTCATTATAAAATGCACAACACGTTGGTTTCACTTTCAAGTAGGCTACTTAGATTTGTGTACATAAAAAATTCACAGCAGAAGTATGTTTGTTAAGTCATCTTTATTAATTATTGTGTGTTCGGGGAGGACTTATAGACCATAATATCAGCGTGATCTTGCGTTATTTCCTTATCACTTCTCGTGTGCGTTTGGCTGTATTTGCGGATCAGACAAGAGTTGTCGGCGATTCTTCCTATTGTGAAATCGTGCAATGTGAAACCCCCTGTCGCGGATCCATCGTGCAATGTGAAAACAGCAGCGACTGAATCCTACCCCAGATAGTCCTGCAGTGTGAAAACAACGGCGATCCGACGAGTTTGAAAATCGTGCAGTGTGAACTCGGCATTAGACCTTCAGAATGATATATAGTTTGTCAAGATTAATTTTGTCCCGTTTCATTTAATCTATTTATAAACAATGACATGTGCAAACAAAGAGCGTTCAGTGCGCTGGCGTCCTGGTGCATGTTAACAGGTTTTAACCCATATGACATACAACTGATCTGGAGTTTTGCTGTGAAGGTGGCATAAGTGTTCGTTTTTAGTGCATAAAGTGATTTAAATGTATGTACATGACTGATGCGAACAAGGAAATTGTTCCGTTCTTGTATAACTTCCATGTTTGAACAGAGACAGAGTTTCACAGACAGGGCTTAGTTTAAGCCAGGACTAGGCCTTAGTTAAATTAAGATATTTATATAGCTTTTATAAAAATGTTTTAAGAACGTTACTGGTGTGCATCTTGAGACAAGACAATGACACTGACACATTTTAAGATGTCATTACAAGGTATTTTCAGTTACAGTTTTTTTAAATTGCTAACAAGCGTTTACTAATACTTAAAGTACTTTTTCTAAACTCTTAACACAGCAACACACCTACATCACACAGTTAGACAAATAGTTAATTTTCTGGCCAAAACCACATTTTGTTAAATAAATACAAACTCTACATTTCAAAATGCTGAATACCTTTTTCTTCATATACTAACTCTATCAAAACACAGCAAACACGATTCAAAATCGAATCATTCGGTCAAAACATTGGCACTGGTTTTCAATCCAATACAGTCAATCATAGTGCATAGACTGTCAAAATGCTAACAATTAATGGCATTACAAAAACTGCATTACTTGCCATGTCTCAGTTTGATCTGTATAGAACATACAATATGAGATCCAGCTGTGTTTTTCTTTTTTCTTCTTTGGCACTCAACGGAGGCGGTCGCATTTTTCACTCCCCATCCTCGCCCTTATTTTCCCTGCTTGCTCTCTTGTCTCGTCTCATCTATTGAGAGACTCTCTCTGCACTGCTCTCCAAACTGAAAAATTATGGATTTGAT
This sequence comes from Aspiorhynchus laticeps, assembly GCA_023376895.1. NCBI lineage: Eukaryota > Metazoa > Chordata > Actinopteri > Cypriniformes > Cyprinidae > Aspiorhynchus > Aspiorhynchus laticeps. Next base: position 24,012,137 of record CM041810.1, on the reverse strand, counting down.
CAACTGGTCTCTCAACGCAATTGACACCATCTTCTCGACGAGAAGCTTGGGTTCGGGGGAACCTGACTGCCCTGACGGAACGTTCGCAGCTGGCTACACGATGGACGCGTGGGAGAGATGGCGGATTGTGTGTCTGGCGGCTCTTTCCGTGGAGGACATTGAAGATATCTACCTATTCAGAACCATGATAACAGGTCTTCTGCTGATTGGATTAGGCTTTGCCCTGGGTTATCGAAGAATTCAGAAAACAGGAACAGCTGTCCAAAGCCTCACAAGGCTGCCCGTCATGATTGAAGCAGTGGGAAGAGCAGTCAGCATTGAGACTGAGACTATTAACCGCAATATGGATTCTATCATGGAGAAGCTCATGGCTTTGCAAAGGAAAATTGATGGTGTTGGAGACCAACATGGACAAAGAGAGTAGCCGTGGAATTGGAATGTGGTTACTCGCCCCAAGACTAAACAATCGCAATCTTATCTTTTTCGGCTCCCCTGAACCAGCACTGGCCTCGGCCAAGGCTGCTGCTGGAAAATCAACCCTGGGAAGAGCACTGCAGTGAGACGCTCTTGCGTTCCTCCCCCATTCCACAGACACCTGCTGATTACAAACTATTACACACACATATATAAAGATATGCATTCACCTCCCCACCCCCGATCCCTCGCCTCCGTCGCTTTGAACCGCCAGCCTGACAAGCGGGTCTGTGACCAGTGCCGCTGGGATTGGCTGCAGGACCGGATGGCTGCTTGCCGGAGCTGGATTACCTCCCCTGTTGCAAAGTCGTGTGTCTATGGTGTATTATGTGCTTTTGTTGCTGAGGTGTTTTTCCTGTTCTCACACTGTACTCCCCAAGGAGCATAGTCTGGGGGTTATTTTTTTTCTCCTCACCTTCCTCATGTTATGCTGTATTTTTCTTCAGAAATCCCTGCATTTCACTGCTGATTGTACTCTGTATGATTGTGTATGTGACAAATAAACCTACCTTGACCTTGATTAAAAATATATAATAATAATAATAATAATAAGAAGAAGAAGAATTCAGTCAGCTAGTTCATTTTGTTTTGTGTGTGAATGTGTGGATTCATTTGAGATAGTATGTGCACAGAATAGTGAAGGAGTCATCAGTACTTTATGGAATGTAAAAGAAAAGTGACAATTGCTGCAGTAAAGGCTTTACTGGCAAAATGAAATTGCTGTCAGTGATCATAAAAAACAAAACATTCAGCCCTTTGCCTTTTGCCCCCTACCTCTCCGTCTCCCTTGTCAAAAAGTCAGAAAGAGCTTTACAGTATTACCAAGTATGTTTACACACACAAGGAATTTGACTTTGTGACAGGAGCTTCCAGAGCAGAAGAAAGTACGGACATAGTGCAAACATACATGATAGTGCAGACATACATAGGAATTATACACAGGAACACTACTGTAATATAACACTTATATAAGAAAAACAGAAAATTAAATAATGCACTGAATACAGAAGTAGAAATATAGAGGGAAAAAATGTAATTGTGTAAATTAATGTACAGATATGTTATTTACAAGTGTGCAGTTCACAAATGAACAATTTTCTGTTTTCTCTGTATAAATGTGTCAGTTATGATGAACATTGTATTGTTATGAATGTTTTACAATTGTTCAGGCTGAAAATAGCCTGCGTTAAGACACTGTTCTTGTGCCTGGCTGTTCTGGTGGTCGGTGCTCTGTAGCAATCAGTCCAGAGAGTGCCTTTTTATTGTGCATGGCCATGTATGGAAAGACTTGGAATTATTCATTAAGATTGGAATCAGCTATTTCTCAATTATTAGTAATTAAAATAATTATTAGCAGCTCTTTTAAGCTGCTGTTTTTGCAGAAGTAGAGGCTTTACACTATATTTAAAGTTTGGAACGTTAGGTCTTCATTTCTGTCATGCTGTGTTTAAGCATTTGTAAAAAAGAGAAGAAAGATCCATGATTTTGGTATGGGGTAAGCTTGTGTGAAAAGAACATTTAAGCATTTTAGAAACGTGTTAGTGGACTGAATATTGTGTGAATACAACATGAATTGTGTTAATGGTATGGTCCAGCCCGATCTCACGGCAATTCGTACATATTTTACGAGGTGGCTAATTCGTACGAATTCGTACGACCTCACTCGTACAAATTCATACGATTTTTGCTAAATCGTACGTATTTTACGAGTTGCCAATTCCTATGAATTTGTACGAATGACCTACACCTAACCCCGCCCCTAAACCTACCCGTCACTGGGGTTTAGACAAATCGTATTAAATCCTACGAGTGAGGACGTACGAATTCGTACGAATTAGCCACCTCGTAAAATATGTACGAATTGCCGTGAGATTGCGTTGTATGGTCACAAGAGACGGATGTTGTGTTAAGTGTGTTTAGAGTTTTGAAAATGTGACTACAGATTGGACAAAGGGATGTTAGCAATTGAAAAGAACTGTAATACAGCTTGAACATGCATTTTAGTCTGGGACTGAAAATATGTTGAAATGTTTGAGAAAAGTGCACTTTTGATGATCTGTTGTGATAATAGTACTAAGAGTTTTGAAAATGTAACTGTTGCTTGTGAAAATACCAAAGTGAATAATAATAAAGTTTCTCGATTGCTAACACACAATTCATGAAACAATTAACCATTTTCTCACAACTATAAACACAATCTCAAAACTATACACCAACTTGCACAAACCTCAAACTTCCAGGTAAAAACCAAACATTCTAGTCAAAAACATTCTCTTCAGTCAAAAATCAAACTTTGGCCTCAGATGATGCACAAACCTAACAAATACACAGACTAATCCACTGCCTAGAAAACACCAGTGAGATCAATTCAAAACACTTTTACTAAAACTGGTAAAAAAAACACTGTTACTGTTAATCAGAAATCAGTGGAAGGGTGAAGGTACAATAAAATACAAGGAGAAGCAATTAGATTTTTTTTTTTATTACAAGACTATAATATTATACACATTTTCCAAAAAAAAAAAAGTGTAAAGAACTGATTATGAACTATATGAACCATATGCAACAAAAGACTGTTTACTGTCAGTTACAGAACACTTAAAAAAAAACAAAAAAACTGATCAGCATCCTCTGCATCACATCTCTGTGCAGGATCAGGCCGCATACCTTAATCTACATCACAGTAAATGTTTTCTCTTGCAAGGCAGTGGGGAGAATATGCCCTGTTGTGTCTTATCCAGCCTCGGATCGACTCTATAGCAATGTCACCACAGGCCTCTTCCATTGCTTGCAAAAGGTTTTCCCGTTCGTAAGGTTTTCGATCATAAACTTTCCACCGCCATGCAGAAAAAAAACTTCTCTATGGGAGGAATGGGGAGTATGTTGGTAGAAACATGTTAGAAAGTCTGGGATGGTCATTGAACCAATTGCTGACCAGAGCAGCAGGATGGAAACTTACATTATCCCAAATTACAACATACTGAGGCTGCTCGGCCCGTCCTGGCTCTCTTGCTTCATGCTGGATAATAGAACCATAGAGATGGTTGAGGAAATCCAAGAGATGTTGTGTGTTGTAAGGGCCCAAGGTAGCATGATGGTGGAGAATCCCCTGATGGCAGCGCACCCTGTCACATTGCCCCCACACTGGCCAGGGACCTCCACAATGGCACACCATCCAATAATGTTCCGCCCCCTTCTCCTCCTTTTAGTTAGATTAAACCCAGCCTCATCAATAAATAAACTCGAAGTGAGTTACACTTAGTACCGGTTCATACTGCACTCGCTGATTCTTGACCTGCTATATAAAAGGCACCCTATATACCTGTTTCATTCGAAGTCTGTTACGATGCAGGATCCGGTCAATTGTAGAAATACTTATACAATCAATTTCTGAGAAGGTTTGTTCTTCTCTGAATTTCACGCAGTCTAATTGCATTATTAGCAATGACCATTTACAATTGCAGTTTTTTGGTCCTGTCAGAAGAAGTTGTCTGCCTCCCCGTTCTTCAAAAATACAGTACATATAAGAACAAGTAATACTGAGCAACAAATCAATTTGACAGTTATGAGTTTAAGGATGTACTGTACAGCATGTGATACAGTACTGTACAAATTTTAACTGTATATCTAAATAGTATAAAAACCCTGATTACTGCACAGTGTCTTTGGCAAATATCAGGTACCTGTTTTCTTCTCTAAATGTTCGAATGATAGACGCGACTGTGAATCTGCTCACATTCGGCTGAACTCGTTGGCTAGCTTCCCTCATGGTCATCCCATGCACAAGAACATGGTCAACTAGTGTTGCCCGTATTTCGTCAGGAACAAATGTTTTTTGGCCCCTTCCTCTTCCTCTTCCAATTCCTCTCTGTCTCCCACCTCTTTCTGCTCTTTCACCGTTAGGGTCCATTCTGATTCTGATGGGTGTGTCATCAATTTTGGTACTTAGTGCTAACATGCATAATTGTGTGTTGATTGTGTTCAGCTTGTAACAGCTTGAGTTAATTATATTATGTGTTTGTGTTTTTTGAATGAGAACATGGTTAAACCTGTGCAAAATGAGGACATTTTGTAATGAGTTTTGCAGAAGATATTGAGAAAATTGGAACTTGTGTGAAAACAGGTGAATTGTGTTTAGAGTTTTGAGAAATGTGTCAATGTTTCAAGAACTGAATTATTGGTTTGGGAAATTAGGTCAACTTAATCAGTAATAGTGTGTTAGCAATCGAGAAAATCTGTAATAATAATAACTATTACATTCAGAAATGTAATAACATTCAGAAATGTAAAACCAGAGGTGGTCAGTAACGAAGTAAAACTTCTTCGTTACTGTACTTAAGTAATTTTTTCAAGTATCTGTACTTTACTGGAGTAGTTTTATTTTGAGCAACTTTTACTTTTACTTCACTAAATTCCAAAGCATAAGATCGTACTTTTTACTTCACTACATTTCATAAAACATATCGTTACTCCTCATAATACATCATGTGCTCCGAGACGCAGAAGCGGTGTGTGATTCATGAACAAACTGATTCTTTTCAATGAACCTGTTAAATCGGTTCGCAAATCGCAAAAAACGATTCATTCACGAATTGGAATGATCCGATTGCAGCTGTTCTCGAGTCACAAGTACTCACAAGTAAAGAACCGGGAGATCATGTGAGCGTGAGCGCGCAACTGATGCTGCAAAAAGTAAGTTACTAATGTCGAATTTTAGGATTAATTATTGTAACGTTAACTGAAAATCATATTTAGGTCAAAACTGTCAGTTGTTTGTGAACTAAATCTGCTGTAAAGGGTGATCTATTTAAGCCCTCTGAAATGCTTGAATGCAGACAGATCAATGTCAGTGTCTATGTTTTAGGTCAAAAAACAAAACATTAAAATAACACAGGTTAAATAAAATAACTCATGCACGTTCATATTCCCCGCTGCTGTAATGTTAGCAGTTTTATTAAAATACTATGCATTTAGCCCAATGTGACGTCTGTTTTATATTGTTTATCAACAGTATACATTTTTGTATTGTTTGGATCAACTAGCCGAGTAAGTTAGACAGATATGAATGTTTATTCATAACCATACTGAAAATAAGTAAATATTGTTAGCTGATGCTAACTGTCTAGCTAACAAGCTTGCTGGTGCTAAGTTGAGGAATTTTTTAGATATAAAGTCCAAATATTTTTATTCAACCACCTAGATAGATTACATCTGAGGTAAAAAGAAAGCATGTGATGTTCAGAACATAACTACAGTAATTATCAAAGTGGGAAGTGATGCCCTCTGGGGGCATTTAGCCAGGGGTGTTTTTACACCACAGACAAGGTTTGAGAAGAAAAAAAGCATTATGAAAATATAATTATATTTTCCTTAAAATGTTCTTCCTATCTTCAGGCCTTATTCTCATGTCATATATAACTGTGACGCTCTGCAAAACAAGTTTTAATTTTTTTTTTTTTTAACTGGTGAAAATTAGATGGTCAAATCTGTTCTCTCTCAGGTACATCACAGTGTAAGCTTCACAGTGAACATTACTACATCACTCTCATCAACATAGTCCAAATCAACAACAAAATATATATCTTGACTCCATATAGTGGTTATTTTGGGAAAATCCCAGGTATTTTGAACAGTAGGATTATAAAAATATGTGCTAATGTAAAATTAAATAAAGTAGTCTATATAAAATTGTAAAAAAAAATCTATCTATCAGTACCTTTTTACTTAAGTACATAAAAAAAGGATGATACGCAAACATTAAATTCGGACTTGACTTGATATCTTCCTATCTCTGTATACTGCTGGTATAGGTTTTGGACACAGCCTCTAATTACCCTGTGCACACATTGAGTCATACACCAGTGATGGAGCCTTATAATTGGTACCACCCAATTACCAGCAGCTGAGAAGAAGCTTTAAAAAGACACTTGGACATTCAGTTGCAAGTGAATCCAGAAAGAAGTATGATGGAATGAAGAGTTGACATCTTTGACCCTTTTTATTCTTAAATAAATTATGCTTCCAAGCAATACACAAGAAAGTGCAGTCATTACAATCTTGCTTCTTTTAAAGTATACAACATTACCCATATTACGTGAATGTGTCAGAGTAAGATTTTGGAAGTTTGTATATACTTGCAGAAATTTCTAGATCACAGCCAAGCCACAAATACCACATTTTATACTGGGACTCCATTTAAGCGGATCTAAATGGAGTGAAGCATATTAACATTTGAAAGACATCTAAACGACAAACCCAGGGAATCAAATCCAATGAACTGCGATGGTGCTGTTAAATGTTACGTTGCGAAACAGGAAACCCATCAGAATAACGATGAGTGTATTGGCCCAAAAGAAAAGCGATTAGCTCACTAGCTTGTTACAAACTGAAATCCGTAAATGAATGGGTCGGTATAGGTCGGTAACCACGCAATGGGTTGGTAATTGGAACACACGTATTTGACATTGATAAAGGACAAATAAAATGGTCATGCTTGACCTGTAACTGCTGATAAAAAGCAAATGCTTAAAGAGCAGTTAAAGGTTATCTATTCTTCCCAGGTCTTTTCATTTGAATAATCGTAAAGCTTCAGTCAAAATATATATTTTTTTATAGGCTGATCCAGTACCTCAAATTTGTTCTTTCTTTCTGAATTACATATTTAAGGTTTGAAGAAGTCAACATAATAATAATAATTTTGATATGGTCACTACAGTCAACCTGTTCAGGTTGCGAGCACTCCATTTCAAAATATTCAAATCATTTTGATGATAATGGCGAGTTTAATGGCTAAGGTGTGTATTCCTGAATGCACAAAGATTCCAGCATTTAACAGACTGTACTTTGGAAGGCATTTCCATTATAATTTTTAGAAATAAGATATCTGAATATTGCATCTGTTATGTTAATTGGAGTCATATAACCTACGATAACAAGTGTGTGTGTGTGTGTGTGTGTGTGTGTGTGTGTGTGTGTGTGTGTGTGTGTGTGTGTGTGTGTTGATAATCTTGTTCCGAAGGCACTTTTAAACACTTGATATAAACAACTACAAATTTGAGCTTTGACACAAACAACAAAATTGTAAGTATAATGCTTTAGGCAAAAGCCATTTCTTGTACTTCTATTAACTACAACAGCACTGTGTTTGCAGCGTTCCTGCAACATCAAGCAAAGCAATTTTGCTCAGGCGAGTCAGAGCATCTGTGCTTTGGCATCTTTTGATACTATCTGCATTAGTGGAGGAAAAATACTAACTGTAGTCTATACTAACTGTAGACTAACTGGCTGAATTTTGTGCAGCAGTCTTTCAAAACCTCATTTGGCATGATGAGTTTACCTAATCAGTGCATGCTGATAAGAGAAGAGACAACTCACTCCTATATAGCTGAAACCAAAAATGTATCGATAAACAGCACCAAGGAAGAGGACAAAATGGAGTCACAGCAATTGTAAAATATCATCAGTGTTTGGTTTCCAAGGGCCCATCTACTGAAGATGGAAATATAGACACATTAGGGGAATGCTGTTTTCTCTTAGTGATCAGCAATCACTGATGGGATATGAAGGAAATCTTAATCAGAAGGCTCAATTTAGCCTTCCCATAGACTGTTTAGCATGTTTCTCCCATTGAAATCGAAGCTTTTCAATCCCCCAGGGCCTGATTCAGTATGATCACGAGAGCAATTCATACAGTGACATAAGCTTACCTAATGAGTCCTTGTTTCATTCATCACATAGTGCTGACTGCAAGACTAATATTCTTTGCTCAATGCCATATCAGCAATGGGCAGAATCAGGTATTGTTGTTACATCAACACAGGACTTCCTAAACATCTGTGTTTCACTATGCATGTGTAAATTCAGCTAATCTTTAAAAATCTATTTAGCTATTGAGAATCGTTCTAATTACAAAAAAGGTATTGTTAATGATGTTCTGTTTTGTTCAAGCCTAAAGGTAATTTAATCAACAGCTTTTATGGGATCTCCTTATAGCTAGCAGCTTTCAGAATGTTCATTTCAGTATTTTTTAATTGAATGTAATTTAATGACCGTGTATAAAATTAATAAAAGTTAAGCACATTTTATTGAAATAAACAGGATATGGCACAAAACATGCTGAAAGAATGGTTTTGAACAAGTATTAAGTATTGCTTATTAACCACAATTAACACATTTATATACTGTACATTCATATACCCTACTTATATGAATAAATTTCAGTACTAAAAAAGTTAAACTATCACAAAGAAATGTAGTTAAACTAACAGTTTTGCTATTTATTGCACTTAATTTTTTTCCATTGACATCCACAATCGTAATTAAACCAGAAGGCAAATTAATGTTTCTATGTCTGATTTTTTTTTTTTTTTTTTTTAATTATTATGCAGCATGGTGGAACTTGCTATTTACTGACAAAACTGCCTGATTATGCCACATACAGGGATATATTATCCAACACCTCAAAATATGATAATTTACATGATATCTACCCATCACGTTCATTCATGCTAAATTTAGATCAAATTGTGGAGATAGGACGCAAGGGGATATGACTGACTTACGCTTTATGCATCCTTAATTTTCTCATTTGAGAAGTAATTACTGAAACCTATGCTGGCGATCGACCTGTCAGTCATTCACATAATACATGTTACATAATACTTCAATGAATTTCACTCATGAGTTGATAATGGTTGGTTTATCAATCTTTTGTCGTATATTCATCTCATGAAAGCACATCTGTGTCGTTATAGAGAGTCTGATGCAGTGAGGAATATAATACCTGCAGACGGTTAGCAGTTAGCGTTCCTATTCATCTCAATGGCAGTTTTTCAGCTGGCGTAGGACACATATTATGTGCACAATGTTAAATCTGCTGTCTTTGATCATTCCGCAGGAAAAAGACTCGATGAACTCAGTGACTCAGTGATTGTCAATGGAGAAAGACGTTAAGATTCAAATAATCTAGCAGGGCTAATGGTAACCAACAAAATCTTAAAGAGGTCATCGGATGCAAAATTCACTTTACAAGTTGTTTGAACATAAATGTGTGTTGGAAGTGTGTGTATACACATCCATCCAATAATGATAAAAATCCACCCAGTGTTTTTTTTTTAAATCCCTGTTTTAAAATCCCCTTTCTCAAATAAGGCTGTTCTGAGATTCCTGTCAGAATGAGTGCGTTTACATGAACCCTCTTATTGCGATTATAATGAGATTTTGACAATATTGCGATTAATCTTTACCTCATGTAAACGCAATACTTCGATTTAAATAATGTGATTAAGCTCATAATCGCAGCAAGCATAATCGTATTAACATAGGTGGTGTACGCCGATTTTAATCGAAATATACAGGCATGTAAACACCTTAATCGCAGTAGTGCCGCTCTGACCATAGTGCGCATGCGCTTGTGACAGGGGCGGACTGGCCATCGGGAGAACCGGGACAATTCCCGGTGGCCTGGCAGCCAATTTGGCCCGCTAGCCTACTTTTTATTTATTATTTTTTTTGTTGTTGTTTTTGCCTGCCGAATGTATACTAAAGTGATTATTTCTGAATTCGCCATTCAATAATAAAACTCCAATAAATCATGAATCGGCTAGTCTTCTTGGCTGTCAACGCGATTTGCCTCGCGCATGCTCCGCTCATCCGCGCGTCCGCCAAAAGGACGCGAGACTGGAAAATGGAGTAGAAGCGCCCAGGTGGAGCAGAGAGGCAAAACTGTCCTGTTTATGACTTCAAGTGCAGGTCAGTTACATCTGTAAATAGACAGACTATGGTAGTTTTGTCTTAGTTTACTTAGTTAAACTGCTAGCAAATGTTAGCAGTAGCAGTCAATTGCTGCAAAATTACCAAAATGACAATTACTATTGTGGAGTAGCAATTTAGCAGACAAATATTCACATCGTTTTATAATAGGTTTAGAGGGAGCTAAGGCTACACAACCCTTACGAAAATTAACCGTGGTTTCACTTAAAATAAAACCAAAAACAATGGTTACTATAGTTAAACCAACCACAAATTAACAATGGTTTTGCTACACTATATAGCTTCACCATGGTATTTGTAGTAAAACTCTGGTTACAAACGGTAATCAATCCACCAAAAAAAACATGATTACTATACTTTAACCATAGGCCTAATAAAACCATTGTTATTTTTCCTTAGGACAAAACTCGTGATAATGCAAAAACATGTTAAATATTAAGATTTTTCTATAAATGTATATGCAGGATGTAGCTTTTATTGTACTAATTTAGAAATTTAGGTAAGATCTTTTAAGGTAAGGGTCTTTTCCGTGCCTGCTTCATGCCTTGCGGGATGGGGCTGTTGTTCCCCACACACACTATTAAACATTTACATGGAGGAACCTTATGAACACAAGCGCGCTCACACACACAGGTGTACACTCAAGCACTCACATTGGTATAAAAACAGGTGCTCACAGACACACATTGTCTTGATCTGCTGTTGCTTCAAAACTTATTTTGTAATATTAGTTATGTGTGCTGCTCAATAACATTTAACATTTAGAATTTATTGTGATTCATACAGATGTTGGTTGTTGCTGCAGTCTCTTTGATGTTGTGTCTTCGGTTGTTTTCTTCTGTTGTTTTCTCTTTTTGTCAGCAGGTATCGAAGCAAATTGTCTTTTTTTTTCCTCTCTCTCTCTATCCCCCATTCTCCTTTTTTCTCTCTCTCTCTCCCCCTTCTCTGTTGACTTTCCCCATAACCTTTTTTTTTTTTATTTTATTTTTTTTTATTTTCCTTTCTTCTTTCTTCTTTCTCTCTCTTGTTTTCTCTGTCCCCTGGTCTTGTCTGTCACAGTGTGGTTAAGTAAAAGGGTATATAAAATTAAATTAATTAATTAATATAAAAAAAAGATAATAAATAAAAAAATAAATAAATAAATAAATATATTTAATTAAAAAAAAAAGAAAAAAAAAAAAAAAAAAAAAAAAAAAAGAAATTTAGGTAAGATAAAACAATAACACATGGTCCTAATGTAATACTTATTTTTTTCTAAAATAAATGTATACTATGTGCAAACAAATTACAATGAGGTGGTTGTTTCAACGATGGTGGGGAAGAAAGCATTGCATTCTGGGGAAAACACAACTAGCTGCCAGCAGTCTCTGTTCCTTATTACCCTCATCCAGAAACGGCAAGTAGAACGGGACAGCAGTGTATAGGCAAATCAATTCCATCACATTTCTATGGCGCCGAAAAAGCGTGGAATACAGCCATACAAAATCATTATGCATTAGACGTAAATAAATTAAAACAGCGGCCAGTAACACACCTGCTCTTTCTGAGTCCATCATTTGTGCTGTCCAGTGGGGTATGTGAATAATGGCAGTAAAAAAAGTTAACCACAATTCTTAGCGAGTAATAAGAATAATGGAAATTGCATGTAAACGGAAGTAAGAGCTTTGCTCTTGACATGTAAACATCAAAATGCGATTAAGTCCTTACTCTGATTATTGGAAATAATCGCATTATTCGTGCGCATGTAAACGTAGTCAATGAGGCTGTTCTGTACAGGCCGCTCCCACAATAGTTGATTGACACGGCCGTCTTACCTTAGACCCGCCCTGAGTGAGCTGAGAGCTGTCCATCATTGTGTCGACTCCAGTGCAGGGGAAGACAAGAATGTCTCCGATTAAGCGATTGAGGCGTTTTGTTGTTGGATGTAATAATGAATATAGCAGTTGTCATTTACTCCCGCTGAAGATGCAGAGGATTAACGTTACTTTCGTTCTGAAGGGAATGTGCCGATCCCGATCTGCCTAAATGTGTCTATGTTCGCCCGAATCATTCGTGATCCAGCTTTATCTACAGAAGAAGTTTTAGTATAAAACTTAAGTAAACATAAGGGTTTTTATGAGTCTTTGCAAATCACCTTTCCTAATAATGTGCTAGTTAGCCAGTTTCGTGACTGAAGTTTAGTATGCTCCATAGATATACAGTATATACCTAGATGCCTCATTATGGACTGTTTCTATGGGCCGCGATACGTAAGCCATCTGCCACTTTTGGAACGGTCTGCAAATCTTTGAGCACATTGACTGTGTGCGTCTACAACAGCAAGTTATACGCTTATATATCTTTGAATATTCATTGATTATTATGGTGAATGCGAGATGGCTGACGCGTCAACGTATCTGGAGCGGTCGAATAGGGAATCTACACATCTATGGTCTGCTCGTCACTCCACGGAAGAGAGGGGCAGAGTCAGCAGAGCTCACTAGCATTTAAAGCAATATGAACTAGAATAGCGTGCTAAAAACAGAGCTGATTTTGACAGGGTAAAGGTGTTTTTTACACTACCATTGAGAAATTTTAAAGCTGCAGTCCGTAAGTTTTGCCTGTTTGTCGCCATCTCTGTTGAAAACCTCATATTGCAGCCAGGTTCCGAATTACTGTATCTTTATTACGTGGGCTGTACTCTGGCACGGCTTCAGCGCGGATGAATCTAATGTTTTGAGGTGAATGTGTAGCTGTCAGTCACCACACCGGTGTGAATCAAACACTTAGTAATCACAGATTCTAGCCTACGTCTTGGAATATATGACCCAAATCAGAATTTTCACCGTATATTGTCATCTGAACAAGTAAGTAACAAGTCTGCCATGTTTGTTCTGACCAACTGAGGAAAAAAGCATTACAATAAATCGCGCTACCAATGGTGATTAAATCTAACGATCGGTTAGCTCATATCACATCAAACCGTGCAAATTATTATTATTGTTATACTTTATTCTCAAATTATTAATGTTAACAACATCAGCATTGCGTGACAATGAGTATAGTGTGTGTTAGCGTGTAGATTTCAATTTCTGTACAGTCTAATCTAATTGTCATGCCATTCGAATTTCATATTATCTGTAATCAGAAGCACGTTTAAAAAATGAAATATAATTAAATTTCATTCACAGGTGTTTCATAAACACATAATCTTTTCTGGATCACAATCCACCATCAAAATGATACATTTAATTATTCTAGCTGCTGTGAGAAAAGGCTATAAATGAGCCGCCACCTGCAGGATCCTCACGTGCGATATAGCCTACTAGCCGGGAAAACTTCTTTATGTTTACAGATGTGACGTAATGCCGCAGTAGCATGCTCGAATTTACCTCGGAAACCTACCCGTACCACTCAAATTAGAAAACATTATTATAAGCTAACCGTTATGAATCGGGCTAAAGTAAGGCGAAAGTTTTGAACACTGGCTGGTTATGTACTTGCTCAAATATTGATTTCGGATCATTTTTAACCAAAATAAAGTTACGGACTGCAGCTTTAACCAATGTATGTTTTTCATTAAGACCCTAAAGAATCATATCAACTTGTGTAAAATGGGCATCCGATGACCACTTTAAGAACTTTAATATATAAGAATATATATACTGTATATATAACAAAAACTGAAATCAGCCATTTTAAATACTACAAGTAAATTTAGGCATCACAGAATTGTATTTGACATTTTTTATATTTATTTTGTGATTTACTAAATACTACATTTATGTAAATTGTGTTTTAAAAACACAGCAGATGTAATATAAATGTAAAACATTACTTAAAAAAATTATTTATATATATTTATATATATATATATATATATATATATATATATATATGTAATATATGCACACTCTACAGAAAATACCCCCCCCCCCCCCCCCCCCCCAAAAAAAAAAAAAGAAAAAAAAAAAGGAATCCATTATTATATAGTATAATATATTGTGCATTCCTAAAAGTATTCTAATACCATCTTTGTGTAATGTACCCATCACTATGAGAAAAAATATTCCCATATTCAGGGGGATACAAGCCAAATGAGTTGGCACCAGATGTGTTGTGTGTGTGTGAACGAAGCATTCCTCTCACTGGACTGATAGACGGGGTCACTTTCTTGGCAGCGGCCCGCCACACACACTGTTCATGCAGTGGAACACAAGCCCCTGCTGAGCTCAGATCAATAACACCGACTGAGATTATTGCTAAACTGGGTCTCCTGTCAAGTGTAACAAACACTTTGCAATTATACTTCACACAGACGTATCGACTGGAGAGGTGCTGCCGCGTACCACTTGTTAGCAGAAATCAGAATCTGATGATTATTGGAAGACAGTTTAATTAACTCTATTAAAACAGCATAATACGATGGCCTGGTTCATGGGAAAATGCAAACAAACAGCATAATACGATGGCCTGGTTCATGGGAAAATGCAAACAAACAAAGAGTCTCTACCTGGCATCAGGGTCAGCGCACACTTTCTCAGATGCCTTTAAGTCAAATGTTAGCCCACCTCATCTTTCTTCAGACCACATTCCCTCAGTTTGTGACAGCATTAAATATAGGCTTTGCTCCAGGTGGTTTACATGTCACTGCAGATTTCTGGACATCCGAATAATTTATCTGTAAGACATCGTGGTGCTGTGAGGGGAAGTAAACAGAACCCTGTGTAAAACTGTCACAAGTATAGCTGAAATATTGACAGAAACATACACGACATTCTCATTACTTGAGCGTGTTAGGACAACGTGCCTTTAGCGTGGGGACTTGGAAGACAGAAAATCCCACAATTTGCTCTTTGCACATAAGAATCAAATCTTCATTTCCAGGTTTTCATGCTCGGTGCCTATGGCTTCCATAATTTTGGCAGCTCAGCTGTACTTGCAGTGATTGCAATAGTCCACATATATTCCCCTCATGCCTGTACTATTTAGAAATTCCATTTGATTGACAGCCAATAGTTTCTTGTGAGTCTGCATGCTAGCAGGGGATGAGGAGGCAGCTGTCATGCTGCTCAGTGGCCAATCTGTCAAGACTGCCTTATATGCTGTTTCAGTCTCTGCGAAATTTCCTTTTCCTGTAAGTACAAGGGATACCGTTCATTTATTTGAATTCAATGTTTACCAGCGGTTTGTTCCAGCATGCAAAAACATCATTATTTGTAAATGTGAACCCTGACTTCAGTGCACATATAACTTATTCTTTGGCTAAATCAGTAACATAGAGTTTTTTTTTTTTTCATCTTCACGTCACTGTTAAGCTTTGTTATTCTCCTTCATTTCAAAGTTTTACTTAGTATCCAGAAACAATATCAAAAACAGTACCAGGAATAGATACTCACATTTTTTTAATTACTTTTTAATTACTACTTTAATTCTGCAAGGATGCATTAAAAAGTGGCAGGTGAAGACTAACATTGTTAAAAAAACAAGAACAATAAAAAAAATAATATCAAAACTATTCTGTTCTTTGGAGCTTTCTATTCAAATAATACTATACATAAATACATACATACATAAATAAAGGACCTGACACTGAACACTAGAGTAATGACTGCTGAAAATGCAGCTATCACCACATAAATTACATTTTAAAATATATTCAAATAGAAAACTGCTGTAATATTTAAAATGTAATATTTCACGATACTGTATTTTTTTGTATATTCGATAAAGTGAATGCAAGCCTTAATGAGCTAAAGAGACCTCTTTTAAAAAAAAACTTTCCAAATCTTTACAACCCCAAACCTTTGAATAGTATGTATATATATATATATATATATAGAGAGAGAGAGAGAGAGAGAGAGAGAGAGAGAGAGAGAGAGAGAGAGAGAGCGAGAGAGAGAGAGAGGTATTACTAAATTACTAAAACCTGAACTAAAATTTAAATGAAAGCAGAAAATATATAAATAAAACATTCAAAATATTAATAAAAACTATAATAGTATCTCAATGATACTGAAATATCACAGTTCAGAACTGAGTGTATATGTGATGAGGTGTGATGCTAAAACTATCCATCCTGTGCAAGAAATCATGGTTCAGCTACAATAGCACTTCGGTGCCACAGATTTTATTTAGTGTCTGTGTACAAACTGTTCCACAAAGTGCACAAAACATTTTATAACATCATTCAAATATCTAACATTATCATATACACTACATACATATTTATCATATGTATATTACCAGTATATTTAAGATAATGTGGAAGAGACAAGGACACTTTTCCTAATTAAAATTATATCTTTGATTTAAATTATTGAACACATAATAATTGTCTCATGCATATTGCACACACAAATGGCTAGTGCTGGCAGAAATTGCTTTATGCAGCTTCAGTGATATTTTTAGTAGTCCATCTGTAAGTTAAGTTGTGCTAAGAAAGTACCGGTTGCAGTACATTTGTTTGAGACACTTTATACGACAAGTCTTATTTATATATTATAAATATATTATCAAGATTATATGAAGTAAGTGAAATAATCAGTACTTAATTCTTTTAGACAGACTTAAATTCTGATCACAAGAGTCTAAATGTTACATAAAAAAACAAATGAATGGCAGGTCACTTTACATGTTCGCTTTATACAAAAGCTCAGAAGGAGAGTTGGACTTTGCTGTAGTCAAAGATCATCCAACAGGTTGTTGACTCCTCTACACATTGCATCCTCGAACTTGTTTTGACTGAAGTGGAGAGGGAAACCTTGACCACAAGTATTGATTTTCTCCCGATGGACATTTGATCCCTCCCGGTCAGCATCAAGTTAGAGGTCATGACTGATAAGATAACAATGAGGAGACAAGAGTATCTTGACATCCGGAAGAAACAAAGCAAAACGCAGCTCAACTGTAAAAGAGTAGAACTGGGCCTGACATTGCTGCTATATAAATTAATTGTGGGTAGAGGTTTTCACTGTCAGATACTGCTGCTGGATTGCAGACTGCGAAGGTGCCCCTTAGTGCTGTTACAGTGGAAACTGGACTAGCAAAAACTCAAAATAACATGAGGGTGAGTAAATGATGATGGGATTATAATTTGAGGGTGAGCTAGCCATTTAAATTGGTGTTTTCTATACTTTTTTTCTAAACCGTTACTATCAGAAGTATATTTGAAGAAAGTATATGATGAAGTTTGCATTTAGTTGGCCAAAGAAAACAGAAAAGCTTAACAAAACATCACATTTCAGCAGCACAGAACTCAGCGCTCAGAGATTTCAAACTGAAAATTATTTACCAATATATAATCACTCCTACTTGTTCAAAAATAGGAACAACTGACTGAACGTGTTGAATTAAAAGCCTTATTAGTATATAATGCAGTTTTCTTCAGAAATAAACATATAGGTCTAGAATTTTAAACATAGACTCAATTAAGATTGTTATTGTTAGACATTATAATTTCAAAGTATGCAAATGCAATTTATGCCAGTATATCATCACTTAAAGGCAATGACTTTATCGGCATTTAAAACATTTAACATTTAGTGACATTACAAGTCATTACATTTAATACTTTGTTAGAAACTAATATATTGCAACTATTCATCAAATACAGAGTCTTGGCAGATCTTTCTGGTAAGAAAATGCTTGGTAGGTCTGCCAGAGCATTGTTCTTATAGGAGCCGTCTTTGATCATCACACCTTGGAGGCAGAGGGCTCCATAAATAGAAGAACAAAGAAAACCTTTCATATTCACCAATAATTAAATAATAATAATACTAATAAAAAAAGAATATATCCAAAGTCCAAATTTATTCTTTATAATTATAACACTTTTTATCCAAAATTGCTTTCTATTTCTTTGGTCTTAAATGTCCACTATATGTAGTAGTAGTATAGTATGGTATAGAATAATTGTATAATAAAGTATGACAAAAGCATGTAGTGTAGTATAAAATAATACTGTCACAAGTTCACCAGCCCAGTCACCAGCTCAGGACTCCATTTCCCAGAATCCTCCCCGGCTCACACCTGCTCTCAGTGTAAGATCACCATCACTTGGAGTCTAAGGGTGCGTTCAAGTCATGTCGGATACATCGTATTTACGAGTTGAACGCACATGAACGCCACCACAAAGTCGTTATTACGAGTGGGAAACTCAAAATTTTCTTTAAGC
Organism: Aspiorhynchus laticeps; assembly: GCA_023376895.1. Lineage (NCBI taxonomy): Eukaryota > Metazoa > Chordata > Actinopteri > Cypriniformes > Cyprinidae > Aspiorhynchus > Aspiorhynchus laticeps. Next base: position 23,993,737 of record CM041810.1, on the reverse strand, counting down.
CCCGAGTTTCCGAGTTGGGGGCGTGTCAGTGAAAAAAACGTGTCGGGATGCAATGGACGCAGCCAAAAAGATATGCAGCGTCGGTAAAGTTGTTGAAATGAATAAAATTATTATATTTTTGTAATGTACAATAAAACTATATAAGTTACACATACAACATATTATATTATTGTATAATTATAATAGAATATATAATTATTCAGTTTACATCACCTTCATAAATTAAATAAAAACAGAAAAAAAGAAAACACACAATGATGCACATTCTACATTCATCATTTTATAGATGTAGAGTTAAAAAAAAATCATTGAACTTTATGTAGAAAAGTTAAATCGCCATCTTGTTCCGACCAAAGTGACTTGAACGCACCCGACGTCGTAATAACGACTTGTCTACTCGTAAGTACGAATGTCCGAGGAGGACTTGAACGCAGCATAATTCCCCACACCTGTCACCGCTAATCAAGCTCCCTATATCCTTGCACTCTCATCGCTTTCACATTTGCTGCATTCGAAAACTGAAAAATGCTGCCTTCGCAGGATGCATTCAAGGTAGAAAGGCATTAAGGCATTAAGGCATGTCCGAACTCAATGTTAGCTTCAGTTCCTGTCTCCTTAGATACCTTAATCTGGCTGATTTTTGAAGGCAGCATAGATGTATCCTTTGCTGCCTTTGATATTCCACAATCCTGTGCGTTCCATTTGGTGAAAGTTAAGATAAAAAATAAGGATGGCGTCTGAGAGTTGCGGTCGGTGGTCAGTTTGTGTGTAAATGTAAGGTGTGTTTGTTCGTTTTTTTAATAAACGTTTTCCACTTTTAATGTCATTTCTAGCGAGAAATTCAACCCAGGCTCATTGGAAATACGTGTCTCTACATACATTTCTGCAACACCGTAATTATGTACCTTGCAGCACGTTTCGCGGCAGTTTCAAAGTGAAATGTCCAGAGAGTGGCGCTAAAACACACGTTTAATACGTGACCGTGACACGTTTTTATTACGTTGGTACAGGCACGTATTGCAGTGTTTTTATTATGCTGCTTGAGGTACGTTTTGCGGCCATTCATAATTCATGAATTGTTGCTAAAGATTAAGCTCTATGAAGTTGGAAGTATCCCCTACACCAAACCCAAACCTAAACCTACCCGAAAGTGTTAACAAATGCAAAAGTAATATAAAATTGTATTTGCTGATGCAGCCATGCTATTTTAACTTCCTTATGCAGATTTGAGCTGTTTTGTTGAACTGTAGTTTGACAGGATTCGTACCGGAGCTTTTCTTCACCTAAGTGCAACGCTGTATCGCGTGAGCTACCGAGTAAACTTACTGAGTTAGTAAACTCATACATATGAAGCTGTATATGTGACGACAACGTTCAAAAGTATTAGTTTTCAAATCGTGCAGGATGTTAAAATTGTTTTGAAGCCATAACATACCAAGTAACTGTGAGAAAATAATCAAAACTGTTCCTGTAAGTCACACTTCGTGTGAAAATGAATAAAAGTTGTCAGAGTTTTACTGGCTCTAGTGTTCATTTCAACTGGAAACTGCAGTGAATCGTACATATAGGTAAGTTTTTTCAGTTTTGCAGAAATGTATGTAGAGGCACGTATTTCCAATGAGCCTAGGTTGGAGAAATTACTATTGCAGTAATTAAATATTCACTTGGTTATCACCAAAGCTCTCTATATTTTGCTGTAGACTATTAAACCGTTATGCTGCCTCAGAAGTCTGTCTGAAATCAGTTTTGTGAGGTCCCTTTGTGCGCAAACGCTGCCTGCAAGTCATTGCCTGATAGGGCAGTGTGGCAACAAGTCAGCTGCCTCAGTTTTCGGATGCAGTCATTGTCTGGTCTCACAGTTGGCTACGCTTACTTACCTGGTTCCTACCTGTTTCCAGGCTCCCCCGACGACCTGCTCCTCGGCTCCTTCATTCCCCGTGCTCCGCTGTTCTCCTAGGATTCCCTTGAAAAGGACTCTTTACTCCTCACAAATCAGAACCCTTGCCATTCCCCTAATACTCACCTGGATCAGTTGTCTTGCTTACATCTGCCTGCTCCGTTAATAAACCTGCTGTTGTGTGCACTTACCTCCGTGTCCCCTTGTGTATTTTCTGATAAATACATAGTATAATGTAGTATGAAATTACATTATTCTATAATGCTATATATTAAAATATATTGTAGTATATAATTATACATTATTCTGTTAGTATAATAAAACATGAAATGGCATATTTTAATAGTATATAGTATAGAATAATATATGTGACCCTGGACCACAAAAGCAGTCATAAGTCACACGGATATATTTGTAGCAATAGCCAACAATACATTGTATGGGTCAAAATTATAGATTTTTCTTTTATGCCAAAAATCATTAGGATATTAAGTAAAATCATGTTCCATGAAGATATATTGTAAATATGTCAAAACTTAATTTTTAATTAGTAATATGCATTGCTAATGACTTAATTTGGACAACTTAAGGCGATTTTCAATATTTTGCACACTCAGATTCCAGATCTTCAAATAGTTGTATCTCGGCCGAATATTGTCCTATCCTAACAAACCATACAACAATGGAAAGCTTATTTATTCAGCATTTAGATGAGTATAAATCTCAATTTAAAACAAAAAACAAAAAGACCCTTATGACTGGTTTTGTGATCGAGGGTCACATATAGTAAAATACAGTATGAAAGAAATTTACCAACAATAAATAAACATACAATAATAAAGATCTATTTTAAACATGTCGAACACAGAGTTATGAAAAACTGGAATGAATTTCTTTTTTCAGCAATGAATAGATCAGATGAGCATGCATTCATCAGTTTTCCATCTGTAAATAGTCATAATCATATAGAGTGAATCAAACATGCAGATGGCATAAGTCTTATCAAAAGGTTATCTTGAGTGCTGTGATGACACCGAGCTCGGCGGAGAAATATGTTGCTTGTGCATTTCAAAGGCAAAAGCATCAACAATAAGAAACACACTGAAGAGTAACAGGAAGCAAGCAAACATCAGGAACAGACAGTCGAACTACTGCTCTCTAGAACTTTTGACCTTTGAAAAACGCAAGAGTGATTGCCACTTTGTGTGTCTTTATCAAATCCTAGTGACATACGGACTTGATGAATGCCGTTCAGAATCTGAGACTATGAGACAAGCCACCCAAATTTCAAAGCCTGGGGCAAGTGACAGTCCAGTAAACATAAGATGACGCTTGACTGAGCTACAGGCCACAGAGAACAAATCAGAATAGCATGTCTGTGACCGACTATGAGTACAGTGCTTTTTAAAACCTACACTGGAATGGATGCTGTGTGCTGCTAGATCAAGAGTGGAATGTGGATAGGGTTTAGATTTTCTGTTCAATTTACTCATACATCATGGTATGTTTTCCTCTGAGCTTTTTGACAGCCAGAGTGCAGTGTCCATTTCACAACCTTATAGGTCACGTCTGTTGTTGTTTGGATGCCGTGTAGAATTCAGATGGGTTTTTGAAAACTGTGAGGGAAAACAAAGTGGAGGTTGAGACGGTTGAAGTATTTTCTAAAATTCTTCATCACACGATCCTTTGAAAACATGAATCATATATATATATATATATATATATATATATATATATATATATATTTAAAGGGTTACTCCACCCCAAAATGAAAATGTTGTCATTAATCACTTACCCCCATGTCGTTCCAAACCCCTAAAAGCTTCATTCGTCAACAGAACACAATTTAAGATATTCTGGATGAAAACCGGGAGGCTTGTGACTGTCCCATTGACTGCCAAGTAAATGACACTGTCAAGGCCCAGAAAAGTATGAAAAGCATCGTCAAAATAATCAATCTGAATTTAATGAAGCGATGAGAACACTTTTTCTGCGCAAAGTAAACAAAAACAATACTGAAGTGAAGGACTCCTAAATTAACTACTCCAGAAATGATATTAATTTACTTTGAACTTCAATGAAAAGTAGTCTGTCCTCATATTCACTATCATGTGACTAGCTTTATTTCTGAAAAGAGAATGTTTTGATTTCTCATGCCCTTACTGAGACTGGAAATAACAAGACTTTTGTGTTCCATAAAATAAATAAAGTCAAAAAGGTCTGGAAAACGACATGAGGGTGAATAAATAATGACAGAACCTTGATTTTTGGATAAACTGTCTCTTTAAAGTTTCACAGAGTTTTGTTTAATTAACAAAATGCTGGTCAGCCAGGCTCTAAATAGTCTGACTTCCTGTATGACCCCTATTTCAATACTTCTCTGTGTTTGCTAAAAGCACTGAATTGCGAAATGCTTTTGAGAACGTTAAGCAATGATGCATGAAAATACAGAGATGTGGGAAAACCTCTTTTTGAACTTTATTAACACCTTTGCCTTTGACGAAAATTGGTTGGCTAAATTTGTCTGTGGACATTGGAGAAAGCATTGAAAAAAAGCACTTTCTGCACAGTGATTTATAATCTGTAGCCTTGTGACCAAGTCAAACACTTTGGGCTATTAGCATAATAATGCTAGCCTTCATGTTTTAAGGCTAAAATTATTGGGACACTATTTGCAAAAACACCTCCCTCGGATTAAATGTTTCATAGTTTAACAAAATGCGCCTCATTTGTGAATGTGAATGTGAATTTCTATTGACTTCTGCTAATGGTAGACAGATGTGAGGAGAATCATTTTCAGAGTTTTAATTGAGATTTCTGTCAATGTAAATGTACATTTAAAAAAGTATTTACAGTAAAAAGCAAGGCGATCATGATGAATGTTTTAAGAACATCACACTAACTGGTTTTATATTTTATAAAAATATAGTAAATATACAAATATTTCTTTTTTTTTTTTTGGCCAGACAGGCTTGCAATATGATGCAATGATGCAGTCAAAAAAAGAAAAAAGATTGTGGATCAAAAAAAGACCTTTATAAAGTTTTGTGTTACTTTCAGGCTTTTGCACCACATGTGTCTTTCTCTAAAAAAAATGATGCTGCTTTGTGTGGAAGAATAATAAAAACAGAGCTTGGGCCCTGTCCAGGAAACATGGCAGCTCACCTCAATGTCAAATATACAGCCAAAATTTTATCTTGAACAAGATCACTTGAAATACTTTCCGAGTGGGTGCAGTAGATTTATATAACTGGTTTTAGCATGGCATGATGCCTGATCAAAAGTCTGGTTGCAGAAAACCACTGTGATGTACTTTGCTGCATACTGTCTACTTACACAGCTGCTTTCTATGGCATTCAAACCAGAATGCAACCTCATACATGACCAATTTGGAATGCTCTACATAGGCAGGAATTCAATGCACTAAGCGTGCTCAAGATTAGACTCAAAATAGATTTCAGAAGAAAAATGACACAATTTTACCTATTAATAATAAACATATAGTCAAATATACTTTTAAATATGATGCTGAAATCATGCATTTTTAAAGCCATATCAGTTTAAACTTCTTATATACGGTTTCCTGAGCGCACACATCTGAAGCACGCACACAGAAAATATGGGAGTACTAAACTAAGTTCCCTTTCATGCCTTATTGTGCTTAAACTGTCAAATACAAACAAGTTTATGTTAAAACACACGAGTTACAAAAATACAGTCGGTTATGTCTGTGAGTGTGAAGGTAAACAGCTGGGAAAGAAATTACATGTTTATATTAGATCTGTGTATTAACTGACAAGCGTAATGTACAGTACCTATACTGCTGTCTATGAAAATATGACCCAAATAATAAAATGAACACAGAAAATCACTCACTGCTCTTCAATTAATAATTTAGCTCTATCTAGCATTATAGGGTTTTTGTGTACACACACTGCCAACATACAATTATGTTCAAACAACATGTAAAAGTCATTTTTTTCATTATAGGTGCCGTTTAATGCAGCCTTGGTGAGCATAAGAGACAAAAAAAAAAAAAACGTACCAACTCCAAATATATGAATATATAGTTAACATTTCTCTCGCTTTATCTGTCATCTTGGACACATGCAATGCTGCCTTAGTGGTGAAAACAATGTATCATCAGAGGCAGCTTATGTGGCACAATTTCTGAAAAAAATAAAAATAAATAAATAGTAGAAAAGCCTATAATTACACCTTAACTAGATATTTGACTGCAGACTGTACAGTGTATAAATATACAGCCCATTTGGCAGGATGAACAAGGTCAGGGGCAAATCTACCGGGGTGGCACCCAGAATTATCACAGAATAAAATATAAATTTAAGCAGTGCTTCGTGTGCTACTTTTCAGCCACGGCGATGACAGCGTAACGGAAAATAATGGCAAAAAAAAAAAACAAGTCTTGCACGCGCACGCAGTTGTTTTTACATTTGTTCGTGAATAAGATACTGCTTCTCAGTTTATTCAGAAGTCCTCTGAGAAATCTAATCCCGTCCGGATATGTCTGAGATTCATCCCGTAATTGTTTGGTGATCCGATTCTCCGACCGCTCGCTCCACTTTCATCATGGATATAGGCCTTTCTGCCATATCGGACGAAACAATAACATGAAATCAATAAGAAGATGCCGATCACGAAAACTAATAGCAGAGTTAGGTAAGAATCTTGTATTGCAGTTTTCTCGATTGTTAACATAATATAACTGATTTTAGTTGGCCCATTGTCCCAAACCATTAATTCAGTTCTCAAAACAAAGACACATTTCTCAAAAAGTTTAACAATGAGTAAATTAAACATTAGGTAGCAAAACTGATGACACCAATCAGAGTCTCTGCATCCTAACAACGGAGAGAGGAGAGAGCTGAACGAATAACATACATGGGTTTTATACTTACACATTCAGTATAATTACAGTACAGTACCAGTACATTAGATGATGGAAATGTCACTATTCTATATGTACAGTAAACTGTAGCACATGTTGTACACCTTCAAACGCGTGACTGTCAAATTTAATTTGTAACCATTTTTATGTGTACTGCATGTTTGCAGAACTGAGAAATGACTGCCTAGAGATATAGCTAGTCTTGTGTCAGGAGACCAGGAAACTGCTATAGTACTGTATACTGTAATGATATTTGACCAAATGTGCAGAGGATGCTGAATTTACTTTTTATTTTATTTTTTATTTTTTACTGTACTGTATTGTGGTGCATACCAAGTTCATATACAATTCTTTGGTATTTGAACTTTTTTAGTGTTTTTCATCTACTGCAAGATTACTTTACAGTAGTAAAATGAAAATGATCTGTTCCCAAAAGTTCATTGCTGAATTATTATTATGTAATTTAATTTATGTTGTATACTGTAATAGACATTGAGCTGCAAAAATAATTCCTGAATCCTAATAAGAGTTTTTTGTTAAGTGTTATTGATCTCATGAGTGTTCACTGGGCAGGATGGTCGTCTGTGTATTTGAATTGTGTGTAAGCATTTAAGAATACCTGTAATAACTAGATTGAAAATTTATGCTGGCTTGTCTTAAAGTCGTGTTTAAGAAACATAAATAATTTGCTCAGTTAGATGTTCTAGATGTTTGCTAAAGTGTTGCTAGTTGGTTGCTAGGATATTCTGGGTGGTTGGCTCTTGCTATGCAGTTGCTGGGGTGTTGCTAGACTATTGATATTGTGTTTTGGGTGATTACAGACATTCCCACCTCTGGTAATAACAGAAAATCAAACATTGTTTTCAAAACTGATCCAGTTTCAATGCTGTGATATTATTGTATTTCTTTCTAATGTTAGGAAATTCAAAAGTGTTACTCTTAAACTTGCTCTTAAACTTGCACTAAAACGTGATTTATACCATCTAAGTAGCATGTGTGTTTTTTTTTTCTTTGGTGTTGCCACCCCTCATAGACCCCATGCCACCCTAAAACATATTTTCTAGATCCGCCCCTGAGCAAGGGTGCTAGAAGCTAATAACTAACATCCAAAGTGTAAGAATATAAGCAGTTAGCAGAGGTGCTCTTTTGTTGATAATGAAAGTCACTGCTAATGAGTATACACTTACAAGCTGGAACAATGTTGGACATAAAAAAAAAATACTTGCTACGCTTATAGCATAACAACCAAAAGTAAAATTTTTCATGCTTTTCAAAACTGTGCTTTCTAAAAATATAAATTCAAAGGTGACATTTTCATAGGTCATTTTATGACACCAGAGTTAATATTAGTTTTTGGTGTCCTACTCAGACAGAGGTTATAGCAATTTAGTCAGTTTGTGTATGCATAACGCTAGGTTTAAGAATGTGTAATGATAGTGACATCCTATCTGTTAGTCAGGATGTTTCTCCCTTTTCCATGCTTTTTTGAGATATAATAATGACACCAATTATATGTGGAGGCAGACAGGCTTTCAAAAGTCCACCACTGGAGTGCCTTTTCACAGCCATGGTGCAAGACTGCTTTTACTGCCAAGCAGTAATATCCACTCCTGTCATAGTGATGTCTCTCAAGTATGTGTGCTTTCATCTATCCACATTGGATTGTTAAAAGCATAAAATCTCAATTCCATGTAGGTGAAAAGCCATCATTCTCTTTCTCTCTCTTTCTTTTTTCCAAAGCCATTTTGAAAGACTTTATCTGATAAATATATTTCAAGCCTTTGTCTTTTCTGGCCTTTTTTTGTGGTAATAATATCTGACCAAATATAATTTCTGTGGTGCGCAAGCATAGCTGTTTGCTCCTTGTTGTTTTTGGCAGTATCATCATTTTTATCATAGCTGATGTTGTTACAGTTTTTGCTCTAACTAGGCTGTAACAGAATTATCGGATATATGTATTGCACACTTTCTGAAAACCAGGGTATTTACCATTTTAATGTACAGTTTAGGTTTGGATTATTATTATTTGTATGCTTTCAAAAGAAGTCTCTAATGCATACCAACGATATACATTTATTTGATAAAAATACAGCAAAAAAAACATTAATACTCTGAAATATTACTACAAAATTTTGTCAACTGATCAAAAGTGACAGTAAAGACATTTATGTTACAAAAGATTTCTATTTCAAATAAATGCTGTTTATTTATTTATTTAAAAACCTTGAGAACAATACACACACACACACACATAAATCAGCAGCAAAGCATTAACTATAATGAGAACCATTATTGATAATTGAGCAGCGAATCAAAATTGGAATGATTTCTGAAGGATCATGTGACACTAAAGACTGGAGTAATAATACTGAAAATTCAGCTTTATCAAGAGGAATAAATTACATTTTTAAAATATATGCAGAAAATAGATATTTTAAATTGTAAAAATATTTCCCAATATATATTTTTTTATTGCATTTTAATAAAAAATTGAGACTTAAAAAATGGTTTGATGGATGGATAAAAGTTCATTATTCCAAATTTTTGACCACTAGTGTATTTGAAGTTTCCCATCACTGTAGGAAAATCTGCATCATTAGTATTGATCAAATCCTTTTATATGGCATTATGGATTAGTTGCTTGGGTGTTTTATTGTTGTTTCATCATCCCACCTCCACCCTCAAGCTCCATGAACTCGTTTTGATGTGCTCTTTATGCTTGCTTGCTTGGTTGTGAACTGTCTGCACTGTTTTGAGCTGTCAGAGCCTCTGTTGTGTTGGCTGGGGATGTGAATTATTTAGCATGATATATAATACTAAATGGATTTACACACAGAACCTAATGAAGATTTTTATGTCTATCATCAAAAACTACATTAAAATCCCTTATTATAGCCATTCATTTTGTCATTGTCTGCCACTGTTTTCCATTCTCTTAGGACCATAACACCTGTAACCATTATGCACTGCAAACTAATGACAGGGTCAGATGCTTTACATTGTGTGGCCTCACCATGCATGATATGATATAATGACATTTAAAAGGATTTTGATCAATGATATGATAGATTTTCCAGCAGTTATGGCAAATTTCAAGTCAAGCTAGGCCCGATGTATTTGCTATTGGCAGTGTTGGGGAGTAACTAGTTACATGTAACGGAATTACGTAATTTAATTACAAAATAAAAGTAATTGTAATCAGTTACAGTTACTAAGAAAAAATGTGTAATTAAATTACAGTTACTTATGAAAATGTTAAGGATTACAAAGGGGGTTACATCTGATTTTTTCACGCACTCCCACATACAGATTTAATTGATTTCTTTCATAAATTGCAGTGACTGCTCTAAAATATGAGACACCAATGTTTCAGAAGTTTATAACATGCCTATCCGATAACTTTTATATTTTCTATAGGGTTTATGTATATGCTTTATTTTTTTAAGATTAACTGTTTTTTTCTAAGGCATTGTTTGATTCCAGTTTTCCTGTCATAGCTATGCAAAGATTTCAAAAACAGTATCATAGCTATTAAACTATTTCTTTTTATGATTTTTTTAAAGTTAGTCTGATTTTGTGGTGGCTGTGCTTCAAAGGGGACATTGGATGCCCATTTTCCACAAGGTGGTATGATTCATTAGGGTCTTCTTGAAATGGTCTCAGACAGTGGTTGTGTAAAACAACACCCTTTTTACCTTGTCAAAAACAGCTCTGTTCACAGTGACTCGTTTCGGTGCATATCTCTTTACATGCTAATGAGCTCTGCTCTCTCTTCTGTGGAAGAGCAAACGCGATTCGTAAATAATCATAAAAAATTAAAAGTGAGACTTACTTCTTCTGGAGGAGCAGCTGGATCATGAACAATGGGTGCTGATCCATCCTTGAGTTTTAACTTTTTAACAAAACCTGCCTTGAATTGTCCCTCAATCAGAAAACAGTCTGGAGTAAAATGATTTGCGCAGCCAGACATAAACAAATTTAGTGAAAGTGACTTAACGTGACATGTGGCCAAGTATGGTGACCCATACTTGGAATTTGTGCTCTGCATTTAACCCATCCAAGTGCACACACACAGCAGTGAACACACACACACACACACACACACACACACACACACACACACACACACACACACACACACACACACACACACACACACACACACACACACACACACACACCGTGAACACACACCCGGAGCAGTGGGCAGCCATATTGCTGCGGCACCCGGGGAACAGTTGGGGGTTTGGTGCTTGCTCAAGGGTCTCACCTCAGTCGTGGTATTGAAGGTGGAAGAGAGCGCTGGTTATTCACTCCAAAATCAAAATGGCTTGATAATTAAGACTGTTTAGGTTTTTGGGGATTAAAAAAAAGGAGTGAAGTTCTATCAATGTAGGGTGGTTGTGTCTACAAACTGCTAAGACATTTATATGCAAATGAAGATATTTTGCATCCAATGTCTCCTTTAAAATTAAAATATTATAATCTTAACTCAAGTGATGAAAGATTTTGAAAGTCTGACAGTAATCAGTGTTGAGCACTACTGTAAGGTTAACCATGCCTGGTTAACATGTTTCAACATGATTAACAGTTGAAAACATTAAAAATTTAGAAAAGTAATCAAAAAGTAATCAAATGTAATCAGTTACATTACTTTAATAAAGTAATTGAAAAGTTACACTACTTATTACATTTTAAATAGGGTAACTTGTAATCTGTAACCTATTACATTTTCAAAGTAACCTTCCCAACACTGGCTATTGGAGGATGTTCTTTCATATCAAGCAATATCGAAAATTATCACAAATTTCAGATTTTTATTTCTTTCAAGTTTGATTTTTATTTTATTTTTTTATCAGAACATGACAAACACTTGCCAAACAGGTGAACATTTCATAAATCTGAGGTACAATATTCAAAACATTTATAATAATAATTAAAAAAAATCGACAGTAAAATCCTATTTCAGCCTTTTTTTCTTGAGAGAATATCTTAATAGAGAAGAAAATTTATTAGATTCTGCATGCTCTAACGGGTGACATTGTTTCAAATCATGAAACTGGTTTGTGTTCTTTTGACTTTGATGGCATGATGCAGATGTTCATTTATGTTCATTAACAAAAACAGTAACATCTGTAAAATCGTAACAACCTCATATTTACAGGGTGAAATGGAAATATTCTGACTATTTGTGTTAGGACTGTTACTTTTATTAAAATTAACCACATTAATAATAAAATATATGGTAACACTTTAGGATAAGGAACAATTCTCACTATTAACTACTTGTTATTGGCGTGCCTATTATTAACATATTGGCTGTTTATTAGTTCTTATAAAGCACATATTCTGAATGACCATATTTTGCATCCCCTAATCCTACCCAATAACTAAACTGAACTACCTTACTATTAATAAGCAGTGATTAGGCGTTAATTGATGCAAAAGTCATAGTTAATGGTTATATTAATAGCGATAATTGTACCTTAAAGGGGTCATCGGATGCCCATTTTCCACAAGTTGATATGATTCTTTAGGGTCTTAATGAAAAGTCTATAACATACTTTGGTTAAAATTTCTCAATGGTAGTGTAAAAACACCCTTTTTACCCTGTCAAAATCAGCTCTGTTTTCAGCAAGCTGTTTTTTAGTCCATGTCGCTTTAAATGCTAATGAGCTCTGCTAACCCCGCCCTTCTCTTCCATGGGGTGATGAGCAGACTGTAAACTTCAGCTGTGAAACTGGCTAACTAGTACATTATTAGGAAAGGCGATTTGCAAAGATTCATAAAAAACCCTTATACTCAATTCTTCTGTAGATGAAGCTGGATCATGAATGATTTGCGCGAACATAGACACATTTAGGCAGATCGGGATCGGCGCATTCCCTTCAAAAACAAAATGTTAATCCTCTGCGTCTTCAGCGGCTCAGATGTCGGGAGTAAAGGACGACTGCTATATTCATTATTACATCCAACAACAAAACGCCTCAATCGCTTAATCGGAGACGTTCTTGTTTTCCCCTGCACCGGAGTCGACACAATGGCGGACAGCTCTCAGCTCACTCAGGGTGGGTCTAAGGTAAGACGGCCTTGTCAATCAACTATCGTGGGAGCGGCCTGTACAGAACTACGTCATTCTGACAGGAATCTCAGAACAGCATGACACAAACTAAATCACCGAGACATTTGTGTTCTTTTCTGAAATGCTTATTGCTAGATTTCTCAGCACTGGTCGCGTGATGGAGACGACACCTCAAAGACGCACAACAATACAAACAAAGTAAACTAAATGGTCTCAGACTTCTCACACAAATCTCGGAATTGTGTCGCAAGTAAATAAGTCAGTGTTTCAATGTTCGATGTAGGGGAACTACTTTCAACACTGTTACTTAGACATCAAATCAGCATATCAGAATGATTTCTGAAGGATCATGTGACACTGAAGACTGAAGCAATGGCTGCTGAAATATCAACTGCCATCGCAGGAGTAAATTATGCATATTAAAATAGATATTGAAACAGAATGCAGTTCTTTTAAATGTAAGTCCTCATACTCTTCTGAAATGTTGTGATTGTGCTGCATCACACAGCATTTTCGCTTTCATTGTAGAAATAAAAAATGGATTGTCAGTGCAATCTTGTTGCATCTTGCCTGGTTGAAACAAACTATTACTGTTTAACAGTTCAAAACCAATAATAAATGTTAGACACTGTCTGAATGAGGGTAATGTTCCTTAGCACCAAAACCCAGCAACAACAAACGATTTTGAACTGAACAGTTGCCTTCATTGATGAACAGTTTCTGTCAATTTAGGCTGGACCTTCAGAATTATTGCTTCTAGCTAAAATCTTACATTAACCACACAACAATGAAGGCTTAGTTTAAACAACAACACTCCCTCGGCCAACAGGGACATTTTTCCTTTAGTCGAAAGTTTGAAGTAATCTTGAGAACCTCTTGAAAATCTTTCACACAATTGCCTCTACGTTTGAATGTTCAATATTTGTCCTTACATGGCTCCAATTAAGGTTAAATGACTGTGAAATTGCGGCTGGGTTGAAAAAAAGCTGACAATGGCAACAATGATATCTGGGGACGTGACTAGAAAGGTACAAGAAAGGAATTATATGGGTTGTCTACAATCAAAATACCTGTCAAAAACAGTATTGCAACTGTGAACGCTACACTCTCAGCTGAAACTGTAATTTAAGCAAAGACTTCCAAATTAGACACTGTACTGTGATTGTCATTTTAATGTCTTTTTAAATGCAAGCCGCTTCAACAAATGCAGGACAATGAGATTTTCACCTGAAGCACTCAAGTATTTCTTTATAACACTAGAAGCCATGATTCAATAAAGCTCTCAAAAGGAACCCATGGAACCATGAGATTATTGCACCGGCATTCCTTCATAGACTCCAGAAGAATACAAAAAAACACCTTAAAGACATTTAGTGAGTCAAGTATAGATCCTGTTTAAAATATTGATCTGTAAATCCCATATACAATAAGGCCTAGTTTAAAAGATGGTCAATAAACTGTCCCTGTTGTGTTTTCTTATTTTCTAACTTCACATCTACAAATTGTCAGCACTCCTGTTGCGGAATATACAAAGACAAAGAGAATTCAGAGGGTATTCACAATGAGCCACGGTTAAAACAATAGCAGGGTGGCTGTTAAGGAAATGCCTGAAGGTCCGTATCTATTCTCTCTCCTACTTTTGATCGTAATGCTCTGCAAGTGTCTGACCTTGGTGACCTTCTCCCTGGTTTGAACTACCGGGTGTCACATGTGTATTTCCATTTAGTTCCTGTTTTGCCCTTATTTGGTTTTTCCTGTTCTTGTTTCCAGTCATTAGTTTATTAGTTAATCATCGTTTAGTCTTTTCACCTGTGTTCCATTAATTATCTCGTTTGCTCCTCAGTTTCCGTGTGCTTTATAAACCTGTTCCTTGAGTTTTATGTCCAGTCTTAAAGTAACTTGTGTTAGTTTCATTGCTCTTTTGTTATTAAATACCACGTTTGAGAGATTCCCTCGTCTTGTGTTCCCTGGAGCTACATACCGTTACACCGGGAGCCTCAAAAGGCAGTTGTCCGAAGTTGTACAGAACTCTGAAAGTACTTGCGATACCAAAGTAGTCAAACTTAATCAAAAGTACTTAACCTGTGCTGACATTCAGTCCTGCATGACTCGCTCACCTGGCTGGAGATAAGTTAGTTTTGCGCTGTTGAGTATTCTTTAGCAGTTTTTCCCTTTTTTATATTCTCTTTACAACAACTGTGGATATCTTCAAAAATGGATCCAGTGCCAAAAAAACAAAAAGAGAGAGAGTTTTGCTACAAGGCTTTAAATAAACAAGATTTTTATGAATACTAATTAACACTTATAAATAATTATTTATTAAGTATGCAACCATTGCCGTAAATTTTAGAAATCAATTATAAATTAATAATAAAAATACATAATTTAATTTATTAGGGCCACTGTATATTAAATAGCAAACTATTCACTACCATATTAATTTCATGACAGAACTACGACTAGACTATGACTTTACTGTGGCATTTTTGCCTTACAGTAAAAAATAAAAAGAGGTCATTATATCTCAAATTTGTGACTTAATACCTTACTTTAAGTTTTATTTCGCAATTACCTTTATATTTTCAGCTCTGAGGAGAAAGCAGTCATTTGTAGAGATGGGGATTTGACAGTAATTCCAGACAAAAATATTTTTCTCTGAATCTGAAAAAAAAAAAAAAAAAAAAACTTTTGACATCATACGTGAGCATAACGTTCCTCAGGCATTGGGTAAAACATCATCAAGGTGCATTACAGTTCTAATTTCATGCATCAGTAAAGAATGGGCGTGGGACCAATAAAAACATGTCTCTTGATTAAAGAAGGCCTACATTCACTGCACACTGACCACACACACGTCACTCTCTCTCTCTCTCTGATACAAAATCATTTTTACTAGGAAAATTTTCCTTCAGGTTCTTGACTAGATCCCCGTGGGATGAATAGCGCCTGTGTGTAAGGCAAGGTTATTGGGACTGGAAATTAACCTTGGTAGAAGATAATAGCTTGAAGAAAGGAAAGGACAGGACAGGACGTGATGTGTGGCCAAGTATGGTGTCCCATACTTGGAATTTGCTCTCTACATTTAACCAATCCTAGTGCACACACACACACCCGGAGCAGTGGGCAGCCAATGCTGTGGCGCCCGGGGAGCAGTTGGGGGTTCAGTGCCATTCTCAAGGGTCTCACCTCAGTCGTGGTATTGAAGGTGGAGAGAGCATTGGTAAATTCACTCCCCCCACCTACAATCCCTGCCGGACCTGAGACTCAAACCCGCAACCTTCGGGTCACAAGTCCAACTCTCTAACCATTAGGCCACGACTGCCCAAGAAGAACAGAACAAAGAACTACTAAACTTACAGGAACTTTCATGTCGTAGATGTAACCTTGGATCTGAAGGCCACATCCCATCTTTAAAAGCAAACAACCAAAAAAAAACAGTTTAGATCAACATAATTTCATCAATAAAACAATAGATTTAAATTTTAACCCAGTTTACTATGGTAGTCTTGCAGCTATTCTGGTCTTTTTTAGCAGGGTTGTCAATATACATTATTTCCTTCAAATTATCATGATAATTTGTTATAAACAGTACCGTTAAGCTTTTAGGCTAATTCTTGTCACCACAATAAATCCACGTCTCCTCAGAAGTGTGTTGATAGTGCCCTTGAATTATCGCCTCATTTATTTTGATTCATCAGCGTGCTCAAGCCCAGTTCCAACCAAGGGTGGGGCGCATTAGTTTCAAGGGAATTATTAGACTTCAAAAGTTTGCCTTGAAAGCACTTTGGCACTTTTTCCATCTCTTTGAGTCCTGATAAGACAAGAAATCTAATAGTTTTTGAAGACTGATAAGAGGAGCCGTCACCGCTAGTTGCCAGAATGGAGCGAAACCGCTGTATCAAAAACAGTTAATCTCCACCCTCCTCTGTAAAGGAATTAACAGACAGCCATGCATTTTATTTCGTGGTCATCAGGGACATCATCAGTTTATAATTTTGCACTGAACAAATTTTTTATTCAGTTCAGAACAAGAAAAATAGTGCAGCTGTTGAAGGAATAGTTCATCCAAAATTACATTTTGCTTAAAAATTAACTCCCCCTCAGGCCATACAAAATGTAGATGAGTTTTTCTTCAACAGAATAGATTTGGAGAAATTTAGCATTACATCACTTGCTCAACAATGGATCCGTGAATCTGCAGTGAATGGGTGCTGTCAGAATGAAAGTCTGAAAAGCTGATAAAAACAATCCACATGACTCCAGTCCATCAATTAACATCTTGGGAAGTGAAAAGCTGCATGTTTGTAAGAAACAAATCCACCATTAAGGGATTTCCAATTTAAACATTACTTCTGGCCAAAATATGATTCCATCATTCATAATAACACTTCCTCCAGTGAAAAAGTCAATTTCACATCAAAATCCACCAACATATTTGTTTAGAAGGGGAAGTCGTGGCCTAATGGTTAGAGAGTCGGACTAGTAATCCAAAGGTTGCAAGTTCGAGTCTCAGGTCCGGCAGGAATTGTAGGCGGTGGGAGTGAGATTAAAGAGGTTAAAGATTTGACACCAAGCTACAGTACTTTTAAAGGAAGATACTTTTAGAAAAAAAATAGCTACTCATCGATTGAACTGCAGCTGGAAAAAAGCAACAACAACAACAAAAAAAACAAAAACATAAAATATAAAAAAACACACAAAAGTGCTTGGGTTGATTACATTTTGTCCCTTAGGTATGAAAGTCTGACTCATTTGCTCACTGCCACATGGTGAAAAGCACACACATCATGTTTGACACTAATTAGAAACCACAAGCTACACACACGATTCAGAGGTTTGAAATGACTGCGTGATTGCAAAGGGAACAGCAACATGACACAATGACTGACTCACAGGCACCGACTCTCAATATAAATTATCTCAATACCAACTTGTTATGCCCTCACCAAGGGTAACGTAATGTAGCCATTTGGGGATGCTGAAAGAAACCACATGATTTGTATGGTGCTTGGTGTTTGTTCTTTGAGAGGTTGTTTCTTATTGAGACCATTGACTGTTTTGGCCATGATGAACAGCATGTGCATTTAAGAAATGCATTTTGATGGCTTTATCTTGAAATTCAAGGAAGTAATTGAGTTGGGTCTTACTCAGGGAACTGGCATGGAGGCATCTCACATCCATCAAATCTACTTTTTGTTTTGACATCCATCAAAATAGTTGTTATCTCTGTATGATATCCAAGTTCACCTAAACTGTCCCTGTATGGGAAAGCAAAACCTATAAAAGCATTTATTATCTTTTCTTCATTTATTGTGGACAGCCAGAGGAACGTTATTGCTCAGAGATTGCTCTAGCTCATGAGACTTGATAGAGTTTTATATAAACAACAAATTTGTCTCAACATTCTGTAATGACTATGCTGCACTCTGGGTTTTCCATTTCCTGCTACATGCTTAAAATTCCTCAGGAGAAATAAATGTAGAAGCAAATGAGTATAGAGCTAAATATGAATGTGGATAGCATGGCCAGATAATTTTGTCTTGAATTTGATTAGACATGTTTCAGATCATACTGAAATTCAGACTGATATGGTTAAGCTAATAACTGTTATGCCAATAAAATGATAACTGATAAATGGCCAATACTTCAATAAAAAAAGTCAATAAAAAAAAATTCTCCCGCATTAGAGTTTCTTTGACGGGGGACCATTTTTAAGTTTATTTTTGCTTTAATACATAATACATAACATAGATAACATCAGAAATACAATAACAAATGTAGGTTCTACAGCGTCTAGTACTTCAGCTTCATTCATCACACCCAAAGAAAAACTGCAGTGCTTTACAACTATAGGACGGGAAGAGCTAAATAAACTTATCACTGCATCTAAACCAACAACATGCCTATTAGATCCTGTACCCACTAAATTACTGGAAGAGTTGTCACCTGTAGCAGAAGAACCGCTTCTCAATATTATTAACTCATCGTTATCTTTAGGTCACGTCCCAAAACCATTCAAGCTGGCGGTTATTAAGCCCATTAAACCCATTTCAAATCTTCTGTTTATGTCTAAAATTTTAGAAAAAGTTGTGTCTGCTCAATTGTGCAAAAAAAAAAAAATTATCTCTGAAGAATTTCAGTCAGGTTTCAGGCCCCACCATAGCACAGAAACTGCACTTGTTAAGATTACAAATGACTTGCTTCTTGCATCAGACCAAGGCTGCATCTCATTGCTAGTTTTACTTGATCTTAGTGCTGCGTTCGACACTATAGATCATGACATACTCATAGATCGATTACAAAACTACACAGGTATTCAAGGGCAGGCTTTAAGATGGTTTAGATCCTACCTGCCCGATCGCTACTACTTTGTTTATTTAAACGGGGAGTCATCTCAATTATCACCAGTAAAGTATGGAGTACCACAAGGATCTATCCTAGGTCCTCTGCTATTTTCAATATACATGTTGCCCCTTGGTAATATTATTAGAAAATACGGGATTAGTTTCCATTTTTATGCTGATGATACTCAACTATATATCTCAACAAGACCAGATGAAACTTCTAAATTATCTAAGCTACCAGAGTGTGTTAAAAATGTAAAAGATTGGATGACCAATAGTTTTCTCCTATTAAATTCAGATAAGATAGAGATATTACTTATTGGACCAAAAAACGGTACACATAATCTCTTGGATTACAATTTGCAACTAGACGGATGTCCTGTTTTACATTTATGCATTTAGCAGACGCTTTTATCCAAAGCGACTTACACTGCATTCAAGTTACAGTTTTACATTTTTATCAGCTCTTACTTTATCAGCTGTTACTTCCTCTTCAGTCAAAAATCTGGGTGTTATATTAGACAGCAACTTGTCTTTTGAAAATCATATTTCCAATGTTACAAAAACAGCATTCTTCCATCTTAGAAACATTGTCAAGCTACAGAACATGTTACCTGTTTCTGATGCAGAAAAGCTAGTTCATGCATTCATGACCTCTAGACTGGACTATTGTAATGCACTGCTAGGTGGTTGTCCTGCATCTTCAATAAACAAGCTACAGATAGTACAAAATGCAGCGGCTAGATTCCTTACCAGGTCAAGAAAATATGATCATCTTACCCCAATTTTACAGTCTCTGCACTGGCTACCTATTAAGCTCCGTATCAGTTACAAAATATTATTACTTACCTATAAGGCCCTAAATGGTTTAGCTCCTGCGTACCTAACTAGTCTTCTATCACGCTACATAAGCCTTCCTGATAACGTTCTGGGTTCAGACACTCTCTGTTTAAATCTAGATTAAAGACACATCTCTTTAGCCAAGCATTCATATAATACATCTCATAATCTTGTACTGCAGTTATATCTGATCAAACGCACATTATTATTCTTTAGCTTTGGTTGAACAAATAATTTTTGCTTGGATGGAACAACAGCTACGCTAATTATGTCTCTATTTGTTTATCTGTTTAACATCCCGTGGTAACTAGGAATTACACAAGCTTCAGTCTGGATCCAACCCTTAAATGATCTGAGATGACCAAACACCCGAGAAAAGATGATGCCAACCCCTCAGAGGACCTCAGAGGATGCCAACCCTCAGACAACATACAGAATTACCAAATTTTGCCATAAGTTAAATATATTAAGTTTCTACAATATATAAATATATTGTAGAAACTTCATTTCCTGTAAAGCTGCTTTGCAACGATTGTATCGTAAAAAGCACTATACAAATAAACTTGAATTGAATTGAATAATACATGGAACAGTTTTGACACTATATTATTGATTGTTTATGTTGCTGACGGTGTTGTGCAGTGATACTGTCACGGTGCACACAGCAGGGAGAAATGAGGAACACGCAGACGAGGATTAAACTCAAATAATAGTCTTTAATGCAGACAAGGCAAGACAAGGCAGACAGGAAACACCGGGGGTAACGAGTAGACCAGACGAACTCAAACTGAACAGACAGGACTATAAATACACAGGTAAATCATAGATAACGAGACAAACACAGCTGGACACGAATTAACTAATAATCACATCAGACGAGGACAGGAAACAAACCAAATATGGACACAAGAGGCAGGAACACATGACACACACAACAGAACCCTGACATAACTCCCCCCTCCCGGAAGGCATGTCCCACGCCATAACAGTTCCACCGGTGAGGGGAGGGGAGGGGAGGGGGGGGCGCTCTGGAGGCCCCTCAGGACAGACACGGACAGGACCACAGGACGGGGACCTCCAGAGCGGAACAGATGACGGAGGCCATGGCGAAGCTGGGAGCTCTGGAGGCCATGGCGGAGCTGGGAGCTCTGAAGGCCATGGCTGGTGCAAGGAGCTCAGGAGGCCATGGTGGTGCAGAGAGCTCAGGAGGCCATGGCAGGTGGTCTTTCATGGCCGTGGCCTCGTCCCTTGGCCAGGCCACTCCAGCCGGAACCCTTCTACCCCCCCCCCCCAAAAAAAAATTTCCCTGGGGAAGTTAGGGGGTATCAGGAGCCCTCCGGGGCTAGACAGACAGGACAGTACATGACAGGACAGCCCTCCGGGGCCAGACAGACAAGACAAGACATCCCACAGGAACAGGAAGCCCTCCTGGGCGAGCTAGGAAGCTGAGGCTTCCTCTGGGCATGACGAGGAGTCAGGGGCCCTCACAGGGTCCCTCAGCAACCGCTTCCACTTCTGCGACAGGGGGGCAGGCGGCTGGAATGGCCTCCGCGGCCACAACAAGAGGAGCTGCCTGCCCCAGACGAGTCTCCGCGAACAAGACATGACATGACTGGATTAAAATGTTCCTGTGGGCACAACAAGACACAAACACGGCTCTCCTGGCCGTGACGTGTGGACTGGATCCACGGGACTAGGGTTAGTCAACTCAAACTGAACAGACAGGACTATAAATACACAGGTAAATCATAGATAATGAGACAAACACAGCTGGACACGAATTAACTAATAATCACATCAGACGTTGACAGGAAACAAACCAAATATGGACACAAGAGGCAGGAACACATGACACACACAACAGAACTCTGACAGATACACCAGCCTGGTCTCATTGTTTATATGTAGGTATTAATACATTTACAAGCACAAAACGTACAATTTAGATGTATTTCAACGTTTAAAATGTACAAATCGCTACGTAATTTTAGCTAAAAAACTTAAAATATTTACATATCTTGTATATCAATATACAATGCAATATTCGTATCAATGCATTTTTATCATTTTATCATTAAGCGATTTAGATTTTTAGACCCCTTAACCTACCCCCTAAACCTAAACATAATTATTTCTGTACAGTATAAGAAAAACATGACAGACAGATAAATGCAATTACAATCATTTATTTATTGCAAAAATGTCAAAAGCAGTACCAAAAATAATCCAAATGATGATGCGTTGCAGCCGCAGTCCTCTCTGGCGGAATACAGTAGGTTTGTGTGAGGTACAGAGCAGAATTTAAGTTGTTAATCACTGAAAATATTATCCAGATTATTTTCCCGCTCCACTCCGTGAACTTGTGAAGGCGCGCGCACATCATTCAAACACACCTCACCAGAAACACGGCATGTCGCAATCTGTGACGAATGCAGGCGAGAGCCAATGAGTGTTCGATTATCCTGAATTTGTAAAGAGTGCATCAGTC
The DNA here is from genome assembly GCA_023376895.1 of Aspiorhynchus laticeps. NCBI lineage: Eukaryota > Metazoa > Chordata > Actinopteri > Cypriniformes > Cyprinidae > Aspiorhynchus > Aspiorhynchus laticeps. The sequence continues at coordinate 23,971,177 of CM041810.1, read as the reverse complement.
AGCGCAGGCTTTGCTGTTTATGGTCACTGGACTCGCTGCTCGGAATGGGAGATGAATATCGCCCAATAAAGGCTTGGATTTGGGTCTGTTCCTCAGAGTCGTATGGATTCGGAAGATTTGGATTACAGCTCTCAAAGCGCGCTGCACCGCCTAAAGTTCGGCCCTTCTATTGTCAGTCACAGCATGTTGGAGAAACTGCCTTTTGTGGCCTATGGTGAACAAGGCAAGGCAAGGCAAGTTTATTTATATAGCACATTTCATACACAGTGGTAATTCAAAGTGCTTTACATAAAAGAAAGTGAAAATCATTCACAGCAATAAAAACAAGGAATTAAAAATAATAAAACAAGGAATTTTAAAATGATATAGAAATTGATTTAAAATGAAATTTAAAACAGTTAAATAGAAAAGGATTATACATAAAATACAATGCAGTCAGTTCGGACGTAGCACAGTGCTCATTCAACAAATGCACAGCTAAATAGATGAGTTTTGAGACTGGATTTAAATGTGGCTAATGTTTTAGCACATCTGATCTCTTCTGGAAGCTGGTTCCAGCTGCGGGCGGCATAATAGCTAAAAGCAGACTCCCCTTGTTTTGTGTGAACCCTTGGTATTTCTAACTGACTCGATCCTAATGATCTGAGTGGTCTGTTAGGTTTATATTCAGTGAGCATATCTGCAATGTATTTAGGTCCTAGGCCATTGAGTGACTTATAAACGAGTAAAAGTACTTTAAAATCAATCCTAAATGTAACTGGAAGCCAGTGTAAGGACCTGAGGACTGGTGTGATATGCTCAGATTTTCTGGTTCTAGTCAGAATCCTGGCAGCAGCATTCTGGATGAGCTGCAGCTGTCTAATGGTCTTCTTTGGAAGGCCGGTGAGGAGACCATTACAATAATCCACCCTGCTGGTGATAAAGGCATGAACAAGTTTCTCCAAGTCTTGACTGGAAACAAAACATCTAATTCTTGCAATGTTTTTGAGATGATGGTATGCTGATTTAGTTACTGCTTTGACATGACTACTAAAACTAAGGTCTGTCTCCAGAATCACCCCAAGATTTCTGGCTTGATTTTTAGTTGTTTGACCCCTAGAGTCAAGGTATGCATTCACCTTGAGAACTTCATCTTTGTTTCCAAATGCAATGACTTCAGTTTTCTCCTTGTTTAACTGAAGAAAGTTTTGGCACATCCAACTGTTAATTTCATCAATGCATTGGCAGAGGGAGTCAATGGGGCTATAATCATTTGGAGATAAGGCTAGGTAGATCTGGGTATCATCAGCATAGCTGTGATAGGCAATTTGGTTCTTCCTCATTATCTGACTTAGTGGGAGCATATACAGGCTAAACAAGAGCGGTGCAAGAATTGAGCCTTGTGGGACTCCGCATGTCATGGACGTCCATGACATGTTAACAAAGTAAACATTACATGACAAGTAAAGTTTAAACGATTGCAGAAATGTTATTTATTTTAAGGGTTTAAAGTGTAGTCTTGTTTAACATTACGTAGGCCTATTCTTGGAAAAGCAGCTGGCAGCAGAAATCACACAGAACAGAACGAAATGTTATCATTTCATATTAAGTAAATGAGTAAACAATTTAATGATGCAATTGAAAACAAGGTCATTGATATGACAACTAAAAACAACAATAATAATAAAATGAATGCCGCGATTTCAATATTCATAAGGATTCATTTTTAGGTGTATATGTCAGTTTTGTACATTTAAACGCTGAAAATACGTAAGTATTTGTACGTTTAGATGCTGAAAATACATCAGTATTGTATGTTTTAGTGCCTGTAAAAACGTAAGTAAATGTACGTTTTATAGAACCACATTTTATTTAAAATAGGCTACATACGAATTATCATGAGATCACGTTGTAACGGAAGCTTTGGCTCATCTGTTAAACTGTCAACTTGATATTTGAATCTGTGGCAGAAGAAAGTAATTATGAATACAAAATGTTTTTTTAAAGGGGTCATATGATGCGATTTCAAGTTTTCCTTTCTCTTTGGAGTGTTACAAGCTGATTGTGCATAGATAAGGTCCCTGAAGTTGCAAAGACTAAAGTCTCAAACCCAAAGAGATATTCTTTATAAGAGTTAAGACTGCCACACCCCCCTAAAACGGCTCATTCAAACACGCCCCAACATGTCTATGTCATGATGTGGAAATATTTGCATAATGCAGCCCAAATGTTCACGCAAAGAAAGAAGGTGTGGTTTCAGTAACCGCAGTAGTGTTGATGCAGTCGTGTCAGGGAGAAGCTGTGTGTTTCTAGGCGAAAGCAAAAGCACTTTATTTGGCCTTCCGAAAGTAGATGCATTTAGGAATCATTAAGATTACTTACAACAGAACAGCAACACATTTTATGGACGACAGTTTCGTGAACCTAGGAGAGGAGGTAATTCTGACTTTGCAATGACAATCTGGCGCTTCTGAATCAGCGACTGTATGTTTTGTTATTAGTTTAAGTATTTGCTATTGACTGTTCAAATGCAGAGTTTTGCGCCTCGTGTGTGTGTGTGAGAGAGAGATAGAGAGAGAGAGAGTGTCACAGTGTGTGTGTGTGTGTGTGTGTGTGTGAGAGAGAGAGAGAGAGAGGGTCACAGCGCAGCGTCGTGTGTGTGTGTGTGTGTGCTCGCATGCGTGCGTGCCTGAGAGAGGGAGACATGGTCACATCACAACCGCAGCTTGTGTGCAAACACAAACGAGCTTTATCACTGTGTCTGTCACGCGACTTTGTTCCCCTCTCGGGCTTGAACTGATGGTAAAACTAAGGGCATTATTAACTGTCTTTACTTTTATTTTGAAAGCTAAAGCTCGCGATTATGGAAAGGGGCGTTACATTTTCCGACGCGGCTTATGGAGTTGGCCAATCAGAGCAGACTGCGCTTGTAGGAAGGAGGGACTTTGTAAAAAAACTCAGTTCTACACGGGAGATTGAACGGATGCTTCTTTTCTTTATTCACTCTCTGTCTCACGCACGCAACTCATGCACGTGCACGCACTTCAAGAACTCTCTGTAACATGCTGAACACAACACTCCCCCCCCCTCCCTAGAACTTGATGAACTTAATGAAACAAGTTTCAATGTGGCACTCAAACCATAAGAGAGAAAAAACATATAACCCCTATGCATGAAAGTGTGTGACATAATCTTCCAGGTAGGAAGGACGAGCCCTTGCCCGAACTGGTCTGCCTCCCAAGGTCGCCTGCTGGGGCATTTCCTGGCCATTTTGGGTAACATCAAGCAATGGCTGAGGAGGGTGAGGACCATCTGCTGGCAGGAGTGGTGGCGGGTCAGGTCCTGGCTGTTGTGGGGGCTCCCTGAGCTGGAAACCTTGAGGTGCCTGGTGCGGCCATGGCTGTACTGGTTCTGATCGTGGGACTGGGGAACTGACTCCTTGTGCTGCGCCTGCGTTGGGCTCTGTTGCCCACTGACCTCTTGTTGGTGTAAGAGGGATGGGCACTTTCTGCAATCTACTAGCATGCCAGCGTGAGCCATCACTTAACAGAAATGTGGCGGATCCTAGCTGACGGACCACTTGGTGAGGTTCAGACCAAAACGATGCCATTTTACTGCTACGGTGAGGTCTGCGGACTCCCAGCCAGTCCAGTACCTTGATGTTAGTATGCCTGACCTTGTGTCTCTTATCGAAGTTATCCTTCATTCGCCCCTGGCTTGTAGTTACGGCCACTTTGACTGCTGCTTGGGGGCCAGTTACTACTGTTGCGGACAAGCCCTGTGCTCTGAGCCTGTCTAGGGGCAATTCCATCTCCTGGCCGAGCATGAGCAGAGCAGGTGAAGCCTGAGTGGTGCTGTGCTGGCTAGCCCTGTAGTGCAACAAGGTTTGATTAAGTGCCATTTGAAATGAGTACCCCTGGACCAGATGCGCCCGAATCCCATTCTTAAGGCTCTGATTAAACCTTTCAACCCCACCGTTTGCCTGGGGATGGTAGAGTGCGGCACAAAAATGCTTAATTCCCTTATTGCTGAGGAAGGTGGAGAATTCTGCCATTTAGAATGGAGATCGTAGATGACAACCAGAAAGCGCTGATGAGGAGGAAATCCATGGCCATGAATTTTCCCACAGATGTCTAACTGTAGGTGCTCCCATGGACGTGAAGGCCATGGGACTGGCTGCAAAGGGGTTGGGGCTGGTTGTCCAGTCTTTCCACTGAGGAGACATGGTTCACAGTCCCTGACCAGCCCCTCAATATACCGGTCTATGCCCGGCCACCAGACCAGGTCCCGGCATCTTTGCTTAAATGATACAATGCCCAAATGGCCCTCGTGCGCCATTGATAGGACACGTGCACGCAAGCTGCTTGGCACTACTGTACAGAGACCCCTGGAAACACATACGTCACCCCAACATGACAGTTCATTCCGCACCCTCGCAAATGGCACTAGCTCCTCAGGCACTCGCGCTGGCCACCCTGAGCGTATGTAGGTGCGGAGTGTTGTTAACATGGTGTCATAAATAAAGACTGGAGGATTCAAGTAGCGGAAACAAGAACGGTTTATTAAAAAAACATGTTAGACAGGTGAACTGAGGAAACAAGGTTGAGCTCTCTGTAGGTAGGGGCAGGTAGCGCAGGGAAACAATGGGCAGCCAAGTGTCCGGTGATAGAGTCCAGGAAACGGCAGAGATCAGGAATCACGGAACCAGGAAGCAGGAACGGACGGAAACCACTGACCATGACACGGCAGACAATCCGAGGATCTGACAACACAAGACAGCGTGACAGGAACTAATATAGCCCCTGTAAATGATCCTCAGCTGGAGCGAATCAGCCTCAATCAGACACACCCACACACAGACACCTGCACACACACACACATAACAGAATGAGGATGGGACCGAGAGCCCATGAACCGTGACACATGGAGTCATGCTCAGATTCCTTCTGCAGCTCTTCCAAGGAGACAGCAGATTGTAAAGGTGCATTTAGCATCTGGATGAACTCCGGCTCCACATCATGGCTGCTTGGTGAGGCTGCCGGTGCGGGTGCGGTAATGGACCGAGATAAGAGATCAGCAACCACATTGTCCCTCACTGGCATGAATTTCAGCTGGTAATCGTACTGTCTCAGGCGCTCACCCCATCTGTGCAGGCACAGGGGTTTATGACCTGAGCCAGAAGCTGACAGAAGCATGGTCAACACCTGATGGTCTGTGCGGAGGGTGAAATGCCGCCCGTAAAGATAGAGGTGCCATCTCTCAGAGGCCCAGACACAGGCAAGGGCTTCGCATTCACCGACAGAGTAGCGCTGTTCCGTGGGGGTCAGGGCCCTGGAAGCAAATGCTACAGGCCTTTCAACACCATCCTGCTCCTGTGAGAGAACCGCACCCAGGGCTTGTGTGGAGGCATCACAGGTGACAATAGTCGGACTGTCCGGGTCAAAGTGAGCTAGAATGGGTGGTGTGGTAAGCTGGGATTTTAGCATTTGGACAGCTTCGGAGCATTCTGCAGTCCAGTTCTATGGCTCATCTTTCTTTAGTAATTGACAGAGGGGTGATGTGGTTCGAGAGTACTGAGGCAGAAAACGAAGGTAGTAGGCTGTCATGCCCAAAACGAGGCTACCTGGGAAGTGGAGGAGGGTTCTGGGATTCGGTGAATCGCCTCGATATTTGACTGGAGAGGGGCGATGCCTCTGGGCGTGAGACGAAACCCCACAAAATCAATGGCTGAGGTGGCGAACGTGCATTTCTCTGCATTCAGTGTAAGATTATGCTCCATGAGAGCACTAGCCACCCTATTGAGACGGTCCTTATGTGTCTGGATATCTGCTGCATGTACTACTATGTCATCCAAGAAAACGGCAACTCCAGGAATTCCAGCCAAGATGGTGGTCATCACCTTTTGAAAGCAGCTGGGGGCGGAGCTCAATCCAAATGGCATGCGTGAATACTGATATACCCCAGTGTGTGTGACAAACGCTGTGAGGTTTCTGCTGGAAGGATGGAGTGGCACCTGCAAGTAACCTTGGCGCAGGTCCAGCTTAGTAAAGACCGTCGACCCATAGAAGTGGGTGGTCAGCTCCTCAGCCGTGGGTAAAGGGTATTTGTCGGGAATAACGGCCTTATTGACAGAGCGCAAGTCCACACAGACTCGTATTCCCCCAGACTTTTTCCTAGCAATGACCAGGTTGGAGATCCAGGGGGCAGCATTGACTGGTTCGATCACTCCCATAGCCAGCATCATTTGGAGCTCCGCTGTCACTTCATCCCGCAAGGCGAGAGGAATCCTGCGGCGGGGCTGAATGACCGGCGACACCTCTGGATCCACCAGAGGCCTGTGGGTGAAAGCTGTGAGGCAGCCGAGTCCGTCAAACAGCGCCGGCCATCTCTGTTGCCAGGTAGTGGTGACGTGGTGGATGTCTGAGCCTTTGTCATCTCACAGCGTGAATCCTAAGCATGTGAAAAGATCCAGTCCCAGGAGGTTGGCACCCCGCTCAGTAATATAGAAGGGAAATGATGGCAGATGTTTGGAGCCATAGCGGACTGGAACATGAAGAACACCCAGCATAGTGATCTTAGAGCTGTCGTAACCACAGAGGGATGTGCAGGGCTGTTGCAGTGGCAGATGGGAAAAGAACTTGTGGTATGTACTGGCATTGAGCAGAGATGCCGCTGCACCCGTATCCATCAACAACGGAAGGCTCACCTCTCCGAGAAGCACAGTACATGTCCTAAAAGCTGTTTGGCCCGTTGATACATGTCTGATTTCAGTGCAGTCATTAGGGGCAGACGGTTGTCGCTTCTGTGATGTTTGTGTAGCAGGTGCTGATCGGCATACTTTAGCGAAGTGATTTTTTTTAAGGCAGTTCCTGCAGGTCTGTCCCTGTGCAGGACAATTTTGGGCCCTGGAGTTGTGTGAGCTAGAGCCACAGTTGCTGCAGAAAACTAAACTTCTGCGACTTCCTTGCAGCTGTGTAAGCTGCACTGGAAAACATGCTTCTTCAGTGTCTATTTTATATGAAGGAAATGGACTGTGGTGTGTGAGACAGACAGATCGCATTTGCTGCGTGAGCGCATCCTCCAGGGGGCGTGCATCAGCGAGAAGCGTGGAGCATTCAGTGGCTGCCTCCACTTGCAGTGCAATTGCCACGGCTTTATCTAGTGTTAATTCGTCTGGTTCCAGCAACAGTTTCTCCCGAGTCTTGTCACACAATATCCCTTCAATAATCTGATCACGAACGATCTGATCTTGAAGAGTCCCATAATTACATGAGCGTGCCATGTCTCGCAGATTAGTTACATAGTTTTGCACGGACTCACCCGGACGCTGCAGCCGTTTACGTAACTTGTATCGGCGGAGCAGTACTCGTTGCTGGCCAGTGAAGTGGTTAGTGAGGAGAGCGACCGCATCCTCGTAAGTTTCTGTATGTCCAAGGGCACGATATATTCTTTGTCCCTCCGCCCCGAGACAGTGGCGAAGCAGGGCGATCTTTCTCCGGTCGGAAATGTCAGTGTAATCCATGGCCTCTAAATATACTGTGAAACCATCGAACCAACTCGCCCACGGAATAGGCGGTTCACCAGGCACGGGAAGAAAAGGTGATGGAGGCAGTAAGCTAAACTCAGCCATCCTCGTCGCCAATGTTATGTTTAAACTGACTGAATGCTAAAGATCTCAGTTCTACACGGGAGCTTGAACGGATGCTTCTTTTCTTTATTCACTCTCTGTCTCACGCACGCAACTCATGCACGTGCACGCACTTCAAGAACTCTCTGTAACATGCTGAACACAACAAACATAGCTGGTCTCATGGTGCATGGCATGCTATCACAAACTTTATAAGTCACCCTCTTGATTATGAGCTCAACAAACTCAAGCGATCGACTCACATTGCTTTCATATGCAACTTTTAACCACCACATTCCTATTCACGATCATTCATGAAGGCAGCACCATTGAATACAGGCAGAGACAATGGTAGCTTTAGCATCATTAGCCTTACAGAGTGCCAAGAAGCTCTTTCAGAAAGGCAATTTGGAAAACAAACGCGTGATACTTACTTTGTCTGGAGCTGATGTTCGCGCATGAAGTGTTGGTATTGATCTCTACACGTATTGGGGACTTTACAGATTTTTTCCGGGACATTTCCTTAGACAATGAAACTTAACCACAGTGTCCTCAGGCTCAGATGGAGGGAGTCTACGGAGACTCTTATGTTCGTTAGTGCATACCAAAACACAACACTTGAAAAGCCTCTTTGGTGCTGACAGTGTATATCTCCAGCAGCTACAGCAAGTGATCAGTAATGGCGGAGGCGGACCACAGCTTCTCACTCAGGGCTGTGTCTGTGCTTATAGGGCAGCGTCACAAATGGGCGGGACTTTTTCCCCGCGGAGACGTGAACAGAGGGACAATCTGAAACAGCTCGTTCTGAGAGACTGTTTATGATTATTTAGATCATAAATAAATGAGTGGGTGGATTTTTACCATTATAGGCTGGTTATTTTCACACACTGCGGCCACACAACTGTGTTCAAACACCTTATAAAAGTGATTTTTGCATAATAGGTCCCCTTTAAATTGTATTTTTCTCATTTGTCGGTAACAAATATATCACACACTTCACATTTAAAGTGACCTTTGACTACACACATTGGTATATTGGTAAATCTGAGCACAGTTTGAGACATTCACTCTTCCAAAACTTAAGAGGGGACAATAATGCATGTTTTCTGTGGGCTTTTTTTTTTACCCCTCAGGAAAGTTTGCATTTACTCTCCATTTCACCTTACTGCTGTCTATGATAAACTATCGAGCTATTAGAAAGTCCTCATTTGTGTCCTCATTCTTTGAGAATATGTTTTCTCCTTCGATGGTAGTCACTTTCCCAAAACATTAAAAACCAAATACAACAAAGAGAACTGACACAGTTATTCGCAGTGGGCAGATTACAGCCAGGAGGCTTGTCAGTCAGAGCGTTTCATTAACTTTTCCAACAGACAGTTTTACCAGCATTGTGAGTATTTACAGTAAGACACCCCTGAGACTAGAGAGTCCCCAGTCAAGGCCTTTATGCCTCTTATCTGTCCTTCAAATACACATTTGGTAGGAAGGGCAAATTGGATTACACCGCATACCCATCACACTGGAGATCCACCAGCAGGGCAGCTGCCAATAACGCAACCTTTAAATGAAATTCATTATGCTATCAATGCACATCCATATTAATTGAATGTTTCTAAGAATGCTATGAATGTACATCCACAGACTTATCCTTAAACGTTTTTTTTTTTTTTTCTTAAAGAATTACATAAATAACAAGCTTAGAGGTTTTCACATTCATCAGCATTGTTTACTGCACTCTACTGCACCAAATGCAAGCATAAATGACAGAAAATACCAACGTGAGGCCTTGAGCACGTGCACTTAAAGACAGGATTTTAAAATTTAATTTAAATGGGCTGGCTAGTAATATATGCTATCTGATGAGGTTAGAAGCAGATGATGGATTCATGTGGAGCTGGATTTGAACATTGTTCTCCATTGCATGTGCTCTACACTCTCAGCCAAGGTTCTTGGCAAGGTAAAATTTACATCTGAATGGCCACTCTCATTGTGATCACGACATGTAATCCACTGTTTGGGTGGTTAAGCATCATTCATTCCCTACAGCATTTGAATGACACTGACATGTATACTAACAGTATTCCTAGCATTTATCATAGTGCATTTATCACAACAGTGACCATGAGAAACACCGTCTTTATGCTCCTTTGAAATATTACTTCAAAGAAATCCTCATTCAGTGTCTGACTTTTCCGAATGATTTTTTTAAAGAATATATCACCACCTGCACAAGCTATCCCAATTTCTGCATTTTCTCAAATCTTCTCTTATTATCGGCATTATGAACACGGCATAATTAAACAGAAATAAATTTGGCAGAGCAGCTGTTCAAATGACTGTAATTCAAAGAAGAGAGCAAAAGACAAGTAGACAAATAAGACAGCCATCTGTTACAGAAGGTTGTCATTTTCTGTGCCATTTGCATCTGCCATTCAGCATTCATTTTGCCAGTCTGTGTTTTGAACATACGCAATTTGAGAGTGTTTGCACACAGACCATCTCAAGAACTGGAATTCACAGTTGATCATTGATTATATACACAAAACATTTTAAGATACCATTCAAGTATACCAATTTAAAAAAATAAAGTAAAATAAATACATTTAGACATAGAACAACAAAATTATTTTTGCATACTGTATATACACATACACATGCTCTTTTGGGTAACACTTTATTTTAAGGTGACATAATACAGAGTAATTACCTAATTAAGTACTCCGTAGTAGCCATTGTACTTACATGAAAAAAATTTTACTTACAATGTAACTAAGTTATGGAACAGCCTGTAATTACAGTTTGTAATTATGTAGACGTAATAGGCAGCTACTGTTACACATATGTAACAGGCCGAGTCTGTTACACAGCTACTTGTACATTTAAGTACAATCTTGATACACTTTATTTTAAGTAGCTTATGCCTGTGTAATATTCTGTAATTTTAATGTAATTAGAAAGGTATTACATGTATTTTAGCTGTGTACTGGTGGGTTAAATCAAACTAAGGTGCAGCTGGATAAGTTGTACAGTATAGATACACATTGTAAGGATCCACCCGCCAGCCCAAAAGCGGAATCCAGCGGCCTGGTCGAAGGTTTAATGCATGTTCGGTCTTTTACTTGCACCTCTGAATTTATCTGGATTAATTTCAATTTGAGTCTAGCTCCGTGTTCAATCTGACTCCAATTTCAAGTGATCATTAAATTTAGGCAATATTTCTAATCAGAAACTGATCACAACTATCGATTGTTTATCAATTTAGATATTTGATTATTCTGGAAATCCCACACTTTCAATTATTCGTTCATTAACGACGCAGTGTCGCTTAGCAATTCACTCGGCCAACTGTGAATGCATGGCACAAACTCGCCAGTTGTACGTACTCAGAGGATACAGGGTGATTAGATACCTTAAAGTTGGCTGCAGCCTGCTAGCACATAACAAAAAGTGTACTTTTCCCTAATCACGAAAACTGTAACTTGTTAAGCGAGTGACAGACAGAAAGAAGAACCTTTCTGTTTCACAAAAGGTTATTTGTGGCGAAAGAAGGTTCTTCAGATTCTGAAGGTTCTGAAGAACCTTTCTGTTTCACAAAAGGTTCTTTGTGGCGAAAGAAGGTTCTTCAGATTATAAAAAGGTAAGAAAGAGATGGTTCTTTAAAGAACCTTTGATTGAATGGTTCTTTGTGGAACCAAAAATTGGTTCCTCTATGGCATCGCTTGAAGAACCTTTTGAAGCACCTTTATTTTTAAGAGTGTACTGTGAAACTGACCAATTTACCAATCGCACAGAGACCTTTAGAACAATACCAAACATGAAGGGGAAAAAACAATATATTCACAAGATACAACACATGTGGTATATGGATATTCTTGCTTTTGGGGGAAAAGAGTGAGAGAGGAGAGTCAGAGGCAGGGAGGGGAGAGGAGAGGGAGGAAGGGGGTCGTAAATGAATAAGGAGATACGTTTGGTCAGGGTGGTGTTGTTTGCTTTCTTTCGAGATCTCTTATCCAGATCAGTTTTATTGTTTTATTGCATGGCATCTGTTTTGTGTGAGTTCCTGAGTTTTGGCTTCATGAGGAATTAATTTCATAAGGAAATAATTTCACTCCTTGCAACATGAAGTACACTTAAGTACAATCTTGATACACTTTAATTTAAGTAGCTTATGTCTGTGTACTTACATTTATAATTATGCTGTATAAAGTCTGCAACACATATGTAACAATCTTTTGGTTACATAAATATCTGTGTAACAGACTGTTACAGACGGTCTGTTACATATGTATAACAGTAGCTGCCTATTACATAATTACAAACTGTAAGTACAGGCTGTTCCATAACTTAGTTACATGGTAAGTACATTTTGTTTCATGCAAGTACAACGACTACTACTAAGTACTTAACTAGGTAATTACTCTGTATTATGGACACCTTAAAATAAAGTGTTACCCTCTTTTGTCATGATTTTCAGAAGACACGCACTTAAATGCCAGTCGGTGTAACATCACAAAATCTTATCAGGCATATTTAGAACAAGAATCGTTCAAATAAAATCAGAATATTCTATATGCAGCCCCCCAAAAACGTATTGTGATTTTAAATATTTATAAATTTTTGCCACTATCCCTCAAACCACTAGGTTTAACCCATTTGTCAGCAAGAAGTCATCATTTAAAATATAATAAAATTCAGTATGATCACCTTTTTGGTTTACATTTTAATTAGTACAGATCAGTAAAAGTAGACAGTTTACTTTTACTGATCTGTACTAATTAAAATGTAAACCAAAAATATTACATTTAATATGATTTCTATGTGTATACACTGAAAAAAAAGAAATTCAGACCTCCCCAAATCAAAATTGTCAAGTGACTGATTACATCAAAATTTTTCCATTGGACCAATTGAATTTCTGCTAACTGAATTTTATCAATTGTGGCAACAGTATGTTAAAGGGGTGGTTGATTGCGATTTCACTTTTTTAACATTAGTTAGTGTGTAATGTTGCTGTTTGAGCATAAACAATATCTGCAGAGTTGCGGCGCTGAAAGTTCAATGCAAACGGAGATATCCTCTTTTAAAATTCTGGCAGTTTAATGCCTACAAAAACGACAGGTAAGGGACTACAACGAGTTACTTCCCGGGTCTGATACGTCACGGACCCAGATAAACCCTGCCCCCGGGAACACGCAACTAAGGGGGCGAGGCCATGCTGCACTGCTTCAGAGAAAACTAGGGGTGCACGTAAAAATCTATTCATATGAATCGCGATTCTGTCTTCTAACGATTCTAATGGATTCTCAAGTTTCAAAATCATTAAAGCAGCGGTTCTTAATACTGTTACTCATGTCGCCCTGCTCTGCATCTCTCTCTCATTCAGATCGTAAGATCAGCTCCAACAAACTGTTCCAATTATACACTTATTTTCACACAGCAATGAGAAGCATTATAAATGGACACGCGTGCGGTTGCTGTGCTGTATTAAAGCTTTAATCAGGATAAAACCATATATTAAAAGCTAACAGAAGCAGTAGCACTTACAAATAGCAGCGTATTTAAAAGTATGAGACAACAACAACCAAACATACCATTAAGAGCGTGCTTGCACAGGTTCTGCACGATCCTCTTCACTAATATCCTCTGGGTCTCAATCGGGCTCAAATTGATAAGCATTATAGACAACGCCGCTGTTTACAATTCAACCGGAGCACATGCCACTGAGGTGAGGGGCGGGACGTTTAGACATGCACTCAGCGGTTTAGCCAATCACAACACACTGAGCCAGCTAAAAATTCTGAGCCCATCGAGGGAGGGGCTTCATAAAAACAGGAAATAAATCGAGGCGTTTGTCAGAGAAGGGACAGAGAGGTGTGGAATAAAGGTAAATTATATGAAAAATAATGCGTTTTTAAAAAAATCAAGCATGAACACATGCTAGACTGCACCCCATAAACACAATCAAGCCTAGAAAAAAACAGTCAACCACCCCTTTAACATTGGCTCAATGAGAAATAATATGTTGAGCCAATTGGGAAAAAAGAAGTCTAACAAACCAAGTTATTGGCCCAATTAAATATTTTAAATAGTAGTAGCATACATTTTTTGTTTTATCTAATTTATCTATCACTGTCCGGGCCAACCAGAAGCCGTGGATGACAGGGGAGGTCTACAGACTTCTGAAGGCTTGGAATGCTGCCTTTAGAGCTGGAGATGAGGAGGGCCTAAGGACAGCTAGGGCCAACCTATCCCGCGGCATCAGAGAGGCCAAGAGACAGTACTCCAGGAGGATAGCCCATCGTTTCAGCGACAGCAGAGACACTCAGAGCCTGTGGCAGGGGATTCAGACCATTACGGACTACAAGCCGCCACCACAGACCTGTGACAGCACCATCCCCCTGCTGAACGAGCTGTATGCCTTCTTTGCTCGCTTTGAGGCACAAAACAGCACCACTGCACAGAAGACTCCACCTCCTCCCGGCGACCAGGTGATGACGCTGTCCCCGGACAGCGTGAGGAGATCCCTCAGCAGGATCAATGCACGCAAAGCTCCGGGTCCTGACAACATTCCTGGGCGTGTACTGAGAGACTGTGCAGTGGAACTCACTGATGTCTTCACAGACATTTTCAACATCTCACTAAGCCAGGCTGTTGTCCCCACATGCTTCAAAGCTACCACCATCATTCCAGTCCCGAAGAAGTCATCTCCATCCTGCTTCAATGACTACCGTCCAGTAGCACTCACTCCTATTCTCATGAAGTGCTTTGAACGGTTAGTCATGCAGCACATCAAGTCTGTCCTCCCCCCCTCCCTGGACCCCTTCCAGTTTGCATATAGGTCCAATCGCTCGACCGATGATGCCATTGCCACTGCCCTCCACCCAGCCCTCACACACCTAGACAAAACGGACACGTACGTCAGATTGCTGTTCATAGACTTCAGTTCAGCATTCAACACAATCATCCCTCAACAGCTCATTCATAAACTGGTCCAGCTGGGGCTCAATACGTCGCTGTGCAACTGGCTGTTGGACTTTCTGACCGGGAGACCTCAGGCAGTACGGGTCGGCAGTAACACATCCAGCACCATCACACTGAACACAGGGGCCCCCCAAGGATGTGTGCTGAGCCCCCTCCTCTTCACTCTGCTGACCCACGACTGCACACCGTCACACAACTCCAACCGCTTCATTAAATTTGCGGATGACACGACTGTGGTGGGTCTCATCAGCAACAGAGATGAGACAAACTACAGGAGCGAGGTGAGCCGCCTGGCCGGGTGGTGCAGTGACAACAATCTCTCTCTGAATGTGGAGAAGACGAAGGAGATTGTCGTTGACTTCAGGAGAGTGCACTCTCTGCATGCTCCTCTGACCATCAATGGTGCGACCGTGGAGAGAGTGAGCAGCACCAAGTTCCTGGGTGTACACATCACAGATGACCTCTCCTGGACCAACAACACTGCAGCACTAGCCAAGAAAGCACAACAGCATCTCTACTTCCTCCGCAAACTAAGAAGAGCCAGAGCCCCGGCCCCCATCATGTGCACCTTCTACAGAGGCACCATCGAGAGCATTCTGACTAGCTGAATCAATTTGTGGTATGGCGCCTGCAATGCGTCCTGCCGCAAGTCCCTTCAACGGATAGTGAGAGCAGCTGAGAAGATCGTTGGTGTCTCTCTCCCCTCCCTCCAGGACAACTACAACACCCGTCTCACCCGCAAAGCCCTCAGCATTGCAGGTGATCCCACCCACCCGACACACAACTTCTTCAGTCTGCTACCATCAGGGAGGAGACTGAGGAGTCTCCAAGCCAGGACCAACAGACTGAAAGACAGCTTCATCCACCAGGCTGTCAGGAAGCTGAACTCCCTCCCGTCCTTGCCCCCCTCCCCTCTCTTACCCCACGCAACACTGAACTCTGACCCCCACCCCACCACCCCCACCACCACCACCACCCACCCAAACACACACACACACACACACACACACAGACTCTCACTCACACTCACACTCACACTCACACTGAGACAAGCTCCGGACACTTGTACAGCATTGGACTGACCTCATTCAACTACCTCTTCTGACAGTCTGAATAAAAAAGACTGCTCCTTGTCGATGATTATAAGTGACAACTAATGAAAACCCCAAATTCAGTATCTCAGAAAATTAGAATATTGTGAAAAGGTTCAATATCGAAGACACCTGGTGCCACACTCTAATCAGCTAATTAACTCAAAACACCTGCAAAGGCCTTTAAATGGTCTCTCAGTCTAGTTCTGTAGGCTACACAATCATGGGGAAGACTGCTGACTTGACAGTTGTCCAAAAGACGACCATTGACACCTTGCACAAGGAGGGCAAGACACAAAAGGTCATTGCAAAAGAGGCTGGCTGTTCACAGAGCTGTGTCCAAGCACATTAATAGAGAGGCGAAGGGAAGGAAAAGATGTGGTAGAAAAAAAGTGTACAAGCAATAGGGATAACCGCACACTGGAGAGGATTGTGAAACAAAACCCATTCAAAAATGTGGGGGAGATTCACAAAGAGTGGACTGCAGCTGGAGTCAGTGCTTCAAGAACCACTACGCACAGACGTATGCAAGACATGGGTTTCAGCTGTCGCATTCCTTGTGTCAAGCCACTCTTGAACAACAGACAGCGTCAGAAGCGTCTCGACTGGACTGCCGCTGAGTGGTCCAAAGTTATGTTCACTGATGAAAGTAAATTTTGCATTTCCTTTGGAAATCAGGGTCCCAGAGTCTGGAGGAAGAGAGGAGAGGCACAGAATCCACATTGCTTGAGGTCCAGTGTAAAGTTTCCACAGTCAGTGATGGTTTGGGGTGCCATGTCATCTGCTGGTGTTGGTCCACTGTGTTTTCTGAGGTCCAAGGTCAACACAGCCGTATACCAGGAAGTTTTAGAGCACTTCATGCTTCCTGCTGCTGACCAACTTTATGGAGATGCAGATTTCATTTTCCAACAGGACTTGGCACCTGCACACAGTGCCAAAGCTACCAGTACCTGGTTTAAGGACCATGGTATCCCTGTTCTTAATTGGCCAGCAAACTCGCCTGACCTTAACCCCATAGAAAATCTATGGGGTACTGTGAAGAGGAAGATGCGATATGCCAGACCCAACAATACAGAAGAGCTGAAGGCCACTATCAGAGCAACCTGGGCTCTCATAACACCTGCGCAGTTCCACAGACTGATCGACTCCATGCCACGCCGCATTGCTGCAGTAATTCAGGCAAAAGGAGCTCCAACTAAGTATTGAGTGCTGTACATGCTCATACTTTTCATGTTCATACTTTTCAGTTGGCCAAGATTTCTAAAAATCCTTTCTTTGTATTGGTCTTAAGTAATATTCTAATTTTCTGAGATACTGAATTTGGGGTTTTCATTAGTTGTCACTTATAATCATCAAAATTAAAAGGAATAAACACTTGAAATATATCAGTCTGTGTGGAATGAATGTATGCATTATACAAGTTTCACTTTTTGAATGGAATTAGTGAAATAAATCAACTTTTTGATGATATTCTAATTATATGACCAGCACCTGTATATATGTATGTGTATATATATATATATATATATATATATATATATATATATATATATATATATATATATATATATATATATATATATATATATATATATATATATATTTGATTTGTACTTATCTGTATTCTTGCGTTCTACTGTTAGTGTTTAGTGTTATCTGTATGCACCAGGGAGTAAGAGAGTAACGCAATTTCAATTCTCTGTATGTATGTACGGTACATGTGGCAGAATTGACAATAAAGCTGACTTTGACTTGACTTTGACTAATTTAGAAATGTATATTGGTAAATGTATAGTGCTAAAGCAACCTTACTGAACTGTTTATTCACTGTTGTCCCAAAAATATTTAATGATGATACACTAAACACTGCCACATTTTAATATGTTTAATGAAATATACAACAATATTGTGAAAATACCTTAAAATTATAAATACATTGAAATTTTCTACACAGTATACCTTACAAAATCATGCATTTTAATTCTCATAAGATACACAAAGCTGCTGAATTGCACCTTATACAATAATACATTCACAAACGTGCAAAAATGTCAAAAACACCATAAAATAATACTAATTTAATAATAATAATTTTATAAATAATAGTAATACTTTATCAGAGGTTACTTCAACCAGTGTTTAGGTTAATGTCACTGAATATTACCATTCTCACAAAAGGTACTCTGAGCTCATGAAACTGCATCTTAAAGGGATAGTTCACCCAAAAATGAAAATTCTGTCATCATTTACTCACCCTCAAGTAGTTCCAAACCTGTATGAATGTCTTTGTTCTGCTGAACACAAAGGAAGATATTCTGAAGAATGTGGAAAACAAAGCAGTTCTGGGGTACCATTGCCTTCCATAGTATTTTTTTTTTCCTACTATGGAAGTCAATGGTGCCCCAAAACAGCCTGGTTACAAACTTTCTTCAAAATATCTTCTTTTGTGTTCGGTAGAACAAAGAAATTCATACAGGTTTGGAACTACTTGAAGATGAGTAAATGATGACAGAATTTTCAATTTTGGGTGAACTATCCCTTTAACTATTTAAACATTAAACATCAAATACATTCGCATATTAAAAATGTCAAAAACACCATCAAATTTAAGTAATGGGGAGGTTACTTCAGCCAGTGCTTAGAGTAATTTCACATGAACTCTACCATTCTCACAAGAGGTACTTTGAGCTCATGAAACTGCATCTTACACATCAAATGTTTGCCAAAAAAACTCATAAGAGGTAATTTGGGGTTAGAATTCTGTCATTAATTACCCTCATGTCGTTCTACATCAATAAGACCGTTGTTTCATAAAAAAATTCATCAAACAAATTTCAGCAAAAATATCTTAATTTGTTTTCTGAAGATGAACAAAGGTCTTACGGGTTTGGAAAGACACGAGGGTAAGTAATTAATGACTGGGTAAACTATCCCTTTAAATCCTTGTTGTACTCCAGGATGAGTGCATACAATAATCAAAAAAAGTTGTCAAGCACCAGCACCTCTTCCAGGACAACGGAGACATTCAGCACACTTGACAGGGCCCTTGGAGTGCAACTGCTGCTGCTTACTATTTCGAGAATTCCCATTTTCATTACAGTTGTGTGGTTCTCCAATGGCTCTGTACTCTGTAAAAAAAAAATATATATAATGTCAATACTAAGTCTACATTAGAATTAGCAGCCTACATTACACCGAGCCATGTCTCATGGCAGCTCTCAATAAAGCAACTCCTCACAAATTACATCTAAGAGCTAATAGTATTTGACACTAATATGGAATAAACATATCCAATAAAAACTACTGTTAAATACTCAGTGAAATTCGTAGTGGTTCCTTTTCTACACCAAATGGTGCCTCGTGAGCTCAGACCTAGCAATGGTGGGTTACACTAATGGGAACAAACAAAAAAAAAAAGAGTTATAGCAGAAACGTATTCCTTGTGTCTCATGCATTTCATATATTCATCATAAAGTGAGATAAACATAATTTAGTTCAATAAATAGTAACTTTAGGTTACTGAGAGATAGGGGTGTGCAATATTGACCAAAATTATATCTAAATATGTTCTGGGATTTTATCGATGCTGAGTGTGTTATTGTGCTGGTATATTAAGGACTACCGTGGACAGCTGACTCATACATTTTTAGATATTCTTCATATTCTGTGTGGTCAGTTTACAGCAGTGATAGAAATTAATCTTTTCCAATAAGTTTAAATTGATTTTTACCTTTTATGGATATTTTTAGCTTTGTAAAACTATTTTTGTCTAAAAGTGTGTTTTTTTACACACTGTTTAATGCAGAACATGAATGCATTTAACCTGCAGTTACACATGCAATGTTTTGATATTTTAAACATAAAACGTTGAATACTGATATTTACAATTATTTTAACAATGAAAAGATACTTTAAATGTGAAATTAAAACCGCCAGTAGGTGGCAGCAAGTCATTGTTAAAAAGTGAATCATTGCGATTGAACAGAATCATTTAAACGTTCAATCATTTAAACGGTTGATTGATTAATTCAGGAACTAAACACAGCATGTTGCTCAGAGTCGCAAAACAGTGCTGTGGCTGTATTTGGAATCATTTCTGTTGGCGAAATAGAGCAAAAACAGGCAATACTGTGTCTAAAACGCAAGTCCCTTTAAATTAACTTCTTGATTATTGAACTGTTGTATAAAATCAATATCATATTTGTAATCATGCTGCTTTTTGGAGGGAAAACGGCACTCTTCGCGTGATACTGATTATGAAATGACATTTTTTGCCCCCATATCGTATGTGATCATTCTAAATACATTTTAAAGACTGAATAATGCAGTGAAAAAATGCACTATAAATGCGCACGCGCACTAGTCTAATCTTCATCACGTAACATTAATGTATTCGTGCACTCTGTAAGTTAGGCGTGTTTTATTTGGTTTTTGCTCTATACATGATAATGTCAAATCCCACATCGTTAAAACAACAATTACAATATCATCACAGATTATATATATCGCACCCCTACCAAGAGATCAGTACGGGCTAAACTAGGTTATAAACGCCAACATGACACCAGTAAAGGCGTGAATTCACTGTTATTCTGCAAAATACAATATAGTATGTGAAACATGACTTAATAAATACAAAACTCAGTATACTCACCAAAAATCTAATGATAGAAAATCCGTCTGTAAATTATGTTCTGTCGCCCTTCAGCATCGGCTCTGCTCTCTCGCTCTCCCACACACAGGAATTTGAATTCACTCCAGCAATGGTTTCTCTCAGGCGCATGCGTACACGTGTTTTTTGCTGCAAAGCTTGTTCGGCCAACACAGATTTTTCACTTCTGCTTGATAGATTGGCTGAGCACAATTTAATATGTTCGGTGAATGTATAGTTTTAATTTTAACTTCAGACCTTCAGCTAAAATTACTACAATGCATTTTTTTGTTTGGGGACAATTATTGGGAAGCAATTTTTTGAGCCAATATTTATTTGTCAGTTTCCACAATGTTTCAAAATGTAATTTTTTTACAGTGTAAGATCACTTTTGTAAATTTAATTTGATGTGGACACACAAATAGCACGTCTCAACTTTGACTCACAGACATACATACATATATTCCTTATAAATATTTCAATAAAAAGGACATTCTGATAAAATTAAAAATAAAATGAAGTGCTACTTCCAGCACAGTGACACATCATCGTTCACTGCGAGCGGAGACAAGGTGTAACAGTAAAGAACAGAGTGTCTTAGATTATCTCACTCTGAACAGATGGAAGTTCTCACAGCAAACTTCACAGGTAAAAATAATCCAGTCAATCATTCCAAATCATGAACACTGGAGGAAACAGGAGATGAGGAATTCACTTCCATGTAGCTGTGATTCATGCTTATGCTGTCATTTTAATTCCAACAAACAAATCATTCCGAGTAGCTGTGTTGATTACGCATTTAAAATAAGCAAAAGTTGCCAGAGTGTTGACAAAACACTATACAAAACGTCCCTTTTTATTGACATTATTATTGACGAATAGCAAGTGAAGGTTTATTCTGGCTATAAAGATTCCAAATCAGTGTAACATTGTCATTGACAAAACTCACAGGGGTCATAAAAAGATGTTGTGCAATGTCACGGAAGAGAAATCAATATTATGGTAATATACCAAAAAAAAAAAAAAAAAAAACACTGTAAAGGTCATCACAGTGAATAGAGCCATTCTTATGACACTGTTGACAGTCAGACTTACTTTGCTGTCAGCAGGCAAATGCCACTAAACCGCAGGGTGTGTCCCCATCGCCTTGCTCCTTCAATTCTCCCCCTCACAAAAGCTGACCAGGAGGGTACACTGCCGGTGTCTGACATTTTATCCTACCCGTCACATTTTCCTACCGGGGCTTACTGCGCATGCGCACATCAATATTTCGTCCTTTTTTTCACGCTGAACAACAATATTTAATGCATCTGGTTTAGGGTTGGGGTAGGTGTAGACGTTAATAAAACTAATTCTAATAGGTAGAAAAACGATTTATTGTTGGTTTCCGGTAGCTGTATCATTTCTAGCCACAACCGCGAATATAACACATAATTACTGTATTTGCATTACTTTAAGGGTAGGTTTAGGGTTGTGGTAGGTGTAGACATTAATAAATCATAATTTAACAGGTAGCATTTTTCATTGTCGAATTGTACTACCTACTGTTTTAATGGGAGGTAGGAAAATCTGACAGGGTAGCACAAATCGACAGAACACCGGCATGTGGGATGTAAAAAAGAATGTCAGCACTGGGAAAAAAAAAAAAATGGCATAGAATTTCCATTCATTCAATTGATTCTAATGACTAATTTGTACCTCAAAACCATTTCGGGAAACTTAGTATTGTATTTTTCGTGACATCCTAAAATACTAAGACTTCTTTCATCATTATCCCTTCATCAGTAATTGCTTCTTCATTAATTAAGTACTTACTCAAGCACAAAAATAGTTATATAATTGACCATCAGGTGGTACGGTTATAAAATATACGGTGCACTTCAAAGCATGGCTGATATGAAAGAAGAAAAAAGCTAACACAAAATTAACTCTCACAGCCTCAACAATGGTTTGAAAATCTCATGCTGTGCCTATTTGGAAAAGAAAGTGGGGTGATCCATAACATGGCCATCAACACTTCTGTGTATGTGAAGAGTGAGGACCGACGTCACAAGCTCTGATTCAATATTTAGAAAGACACACAGGTGCAAACATGTAGACCAACGTCTGTGCTGCGCTCAGACTAACATGCATGGCTTTCATGCAGAAAATAATATAATGAAATGTACATATGTGACCCTGGACCACAAAACCAGTCATAAGGGTCTTTTTTTTATTATTATTGAGATTTACAAATCATCTGAAAGCTGAATAAATAAGCTTTCCATTGGTGTATGGTTTGATAGGACAATATTTGTCCGAGATACAACTATTTGAAAATCTGGAATCTGAGGGTGCAAAAAAATAAAAATATTGAGAAAATCGCCTTTAAAGCTGTCCAAATGAAGTTCTTAGCAATGCATATTAATAATCAAAAATTACGTTTTGATATATTTCGATAGGAAATTTACAAAATATCTTCAAGGATCATGATCTTTACTTAATATCCTAATGATTTTTGGCATAAAAGAAAAATCTATAATTTTGACCCATACATTGTATTGTTGGCTATTGCTACAAATATACCTGTGCTACTTAAGACTGGTTTTGTGCTTCAGGGTCACATATGTCACCTCTGCCTTATTTTCTTCTCTGAAAAACAGATATGATCAAAACGTCTCGGTTACGTATGTAACCCTCGTTCCCTGAAGGAGGGAACGGAGACGTCACGTCGGGTGACCGACGAATTGGGATCTCGCTTAGAGAGACCAATCCACTTCGAGTGTAACTAAACGAGCCAATGCACATTGGCATGCGATTATTGCATCCAGCTGCTGCTGATCACAGCGTGAGTATAAGTAGGCAGCAGGTGCAGCGCATATTCAGGTTTTCGCTGAGGAGCCGAGCCGGTGACCCGGCTGCTCAGCGGTGGTACAGTAGCCGTGGCGACGGGACGTGACGTCTCCGTTCCCTCCTTCAGGGAACGAGGGTTACATACGTAACCGAGACGTTCCCTATCAGTCGGTCACTCCGAGTCACGTCGGGTGACCGACGAATTGGGATCCCTACCAAAAGGCCACGGATACTGCCCCTTCCAGTGTCCTGTGGAAGCCTCCTGCGCCCCTACTTTTTGGCGCAGGTCAGGGCTTCACAAGAAGACCAGTTACTGTTGCTATGGCACTACCCATTCAGTAAGACTGGATAACACTGGGAAAACGTACCCGTTCCACTTGAAACAGGAACGCTGCGGAAGCCCATCCTTCCCAAAGGAGGTTCAGAAGCACTTACGCATATGAACAACCGTTTAGGTGCATATGGAAGATTTAGAGGTGATTGTAGCCTCTTGGCAGAATGTCTGCCGGGGAAACACAGGCTCTGAGGCTATACCGTGGACTTTACACATATGAGATCCAATTAGGTCTCTACATATGGACCCTAGCCCTCTACCGGTTCTCACAGATTCATCGAGTGAGGGCCTGGCGCCAGACGCTCCGCCACGTCTGGCTGCCGAGGGGACGGAGGAGCTCGACAGGGTCTACAGTACGGACTCTCTGGAGCAGTTTTAGCAAGCCGACCCGAAATCGGAGCCTCTCAGTGCTTCTACCCGTTTGAGGTGAGAACACAGGAGGAGACCGGTTCCACACGAAGGCTATAGAATCTAGCGAACGTGTCAGGGGTCGCCCAACCCGCAACCCTCTAATTATCTGCCAGCGAGGCGCCACGAGCCAATGCCCAGGAAGATGCAACACTTCTAGTAGAGTGGGCTCTCAACCTGAACAGGCAGGGCACACCCTGTGCCTAATAAGCCAGGGTGATGGCGTCCACTATCCAGTGGGCCATCCTCTGCTTGGAGACGGCATTCCCTTCTGCCGGCCTCCGTGACAGATAAAGAGCTGGTCTGAGGTCCTGAAGCTTTGCGTCCTGTCAACGTAGCATCCGGACGGGACAAGCAAAGCTAAGGCTGGGTCTGCCTCCTCCGAGGGCAGCGCTTGCAGGCTCACCACCTGGTCCCTGAAGGGAGTAGTGGGAATCTTGGGCACATAGCCAGGCCGGAGCCTCAGGATTACCTGGGACGGCCCAAACTCTAGGCACGAATCGCCGACCGAAAATGCGTGCAGGTCCCCTACCCTCTTGATGGAGGCCAATGCAAGCAGGAGCGGAGTCTGAAAGAAACTTCAGCTCGACTGTCTGCAACGGATCAAATGGGCCCTGCTGTAGTGCTCTGAGCACTAGTGACAGGTCCCAAGAGGGTATAGAGGGGGCCGTGGAGGATTTAACCTTCCTGCCCCCCTAAGGAACCTGATGACCAAGTCATGCTTCCCCACCAACTTCCCTTCCACAGGGTCGTGGTTGGCAGCAATCGCAGCCACATAGACTTTAAGGGTGAAAGGAGACAGCCTTCGCTCCAACCCTTGCTGCAAGAAGGACAGCACGACTCTGATCGGGCACTTCCGGGGGTCTTCTCGGTGAGAAGAGCACCACTCGACAAACAGGTTCCACTTCAAGGCGTAAGCATGTCTCGTAGACAGCGCTCTCGCCGAAGTGATGGTGTCAACTACCTCCTGGGGTAGGTCACCTAGAACCTCCGTGTTCCGTCCCAGGACCAGACATGTTTTAAGTTTCCAGAGGTCTGGACGCGGGTGCCATAAGGTGCCCCGTCTCTGAGTCAGTAGATCCTACCTCAGAGAAATCTGCCAAGGAGGGGCTGTCACGAGGAGCATCAGTTCTGGGAACCAAGTCCGAGTGGGCCAGTACGGCGCCACGAGCAAGACCTGCTCCTCGTCCTCCCTGATCTTGCACAGTGTCTGTGCGAGAATGCTCACTGGGGGGAACGCATACTTGCGGGGGCCCCGCGGCCAGCTGAGTGCCAGTGCATTCCGTGCCGAGTGTTTCCTTGGTCAGGGAGTAACAACTGGCAATGAGAAGTCTCTCAATAAGCTGGGCCATCTGGGGATGGAGTCTCCACTCTCCGGGGAGCGCAGCTCGTGACAGCTCATCGGCTGCCCGGTTAAGCAAGCCCGGAATGTGAATGGCACGAAGCGACCTCAGATGCTTCTGACTCCATAGGAGGAGGTGGCGGGCGAGTTGCGACATGCGACGGAAGCCTAGACCACCTTATCGGTTGATGTATGCAACGGTCACAGTGTGTCCGTACGGACCAGTACGTGCTTGCCCTGTAAGCGCCTCTTGAGACAGTTCAGGGCCAGGTGTACTGCCAGCAACTCTAGGCAACTTATGTGCCAGTGCAGTTGGGGGCCCCGTCCAAACCCCCGACACTGCAAGCCCGTTGAACGTGGCGCCCCAGCCGGTGGTGGAGGCATCCGTGTAAACCACAGCATGCCTAGAGACCTGTTCCAGGGGCACTCCTGCCCGGACAAACGAAAGGTCTGACCACGGGGTGAGGGTTTGGCAGCAGGCCGGTGTGACTTGGACCCGGTGAGTGCCGCGTTACCACGCCCACCTCGGGACTCGGCCATGGAGCCAGTGTTGAAGTGGTCTCATATGAAGCAGCCCCAGCGGCGTCACTGCCGCCGCAGCTGCCATATGCCCCAGGAGCCTCTGAAATTGTTTCAGTGGGACCGCGGACCTGCTCTTGAACGCATTCAAGCAGTTCAACACCGACGGAGCACGTTCCTGCGTGAGGCGTGCTGTCTGATTGACCGAATCCAATTCCATACCGAGAAAAGAGATCCTCTGCGCCGGGGAGAGTTTGCTCTTTTCCCAGTTGACCCGAAGGCCCAACTGGCTGAAGTGCAAGAGCACCAAGTCCCTGTGTTCGCACAACTGGTCCTGAGACTGAGGCAGCATGAGCCAGTCGTCGAGGTAGTTGAGAATGCGAATGCCCTGTTCTCTCAGGGAAACAAGGGCTGCCTCCACAACTTTCGTGAAGACACGGGGTGACAGGGACAGCCCGAAGGGCAGGACCTTGTACTAATATGCCCGTCCTTCAAACGCAAACCGCAGGAATGGCCTGTGGTGCGGAAGGATTGAGACAAGGAAGTACACGTCCTTCAGGTCAAGCGCTGCAAGCCAATCTCAGGGACGGATGCACCCGAAGATGCACTTCTGCGTGAGTCTCTTGAACGGAAACTTGCCCAGTTCAGGACGCGCAGATCCAAGATTGGTCTCCACCCACCGCCTTTCTTAGGCACAATGAAGTAAGGGCTGTAAAACCCTGTCTTCATATCGGCTGGAGGGACCGGCTCCATCACATCCCTCGCCAATAGGACAGTGATCTCCCCACACAAGCCTTTACTGCTGTGAGGTGGAACCTGGGAGAACGCCGGGCGAACTGAATCGCGAGCGAGACGAGCTGGGTAGCGCTTTTTCCAGGCACCCAGACACTATACAAGCGGGACCTGCGGGACCACCGACGTACCCGCGGTGGGGCAGCGAGGTGAAACGCAGGGACCCGGCCCGTGTCAGACCAAAGAGGGGTCTGAGTGTGCGGTGCAACACTTACCTGGTTCCACAGTTTGGCAGAGGGTGCGTGAGTAGGGCCTTTGATGACGCTCTCGAACCGCCCACTGCTGCCTGCTGGCGAGAGAGGGAGAAGAGTGTGGTCCGGTGTTGGTCCGTCCATGACTCTCCATGCCCTCTTGGGACCCAGAGACAGAGAGAACCGCTTCTTGTCGAGATTTTTTTTTTTTTTTTTTTAAACCAAAAGATTCTCCGCCCGGCCCTCCTCCGGGGGAGGGAGAGGGGCATCCACCATCTCCTGAAGCAGTCCTCTTTCCCTGTGGGTCGCCCGTCCTGAGGCCTCTTGCTTTTCTGCTCTCCGCCAGGTTTGACGGGGGCCCGGACGGGCGGGGCGGCCTGCCTACGCCCAGCTCAACGGCACCGCTTCTGGAGGCTGCTGCGGATGCGGTGCGGGAGCAGGGACAGACGCAGGGGCCGCCCTCGGCGACGAGCAGGCTGGAGCGCTGCAGCCAGCGGACGGGTGGAGGCAGCAGCTGCCCGCTGGGCAGGATGTGTTGAATCGCCTCAGTCTGCTCCCAAGCAGCCGAGAACTGCTGGGCCAGGCTCTCGACTGCGTCGCCGAAGAGGCCAGTCTGGGACACAGGGCCCTTGAGGAACCGAACTTTGTCGGCATCCCCATGTCGACCAGACACAGCCAGGTGACGCTCCTGGACCACAAGTGTGGACATCGCACGACCCAAAGACCACGCAATGACCTTCGTCGCTCGTAGCGCGAGGCCAGAAGTGGTACAAAGCCCTTTCAGAACTTCTGGATCGTGACCACCCTCATGCATGTCCCCCAGTGCTTTTAGCCTGAAGAACCTGCAGTAACGCCGTAGCGCAAGCGGTTGGCAGCTTCTCCACGGGTCACATAAGCATCGCCGGACAGACCAGACGAGTACCTACAGGCCCTGAAGAGGAAGCACGGTTTACCCTGCCGGGTGGAGGCGGTATTAGGACACAACGGCATCGCAACCGACCGCTCCACCGGGGGGCCCCGTATACCCCCTAGCTGCACCACCACCGAGAGTGGTGAGGGAGGAGGAGCTAACAGGTCAGTTTCTGGCAGTAAAATGTGCCATCCACAACCTGGTAAGCTCCCCATGCACCTCCGGGAAGAGAGGCACCGGGGTAGGGTGCTGAGAACCAGCACAAACTACCTCGAGAAACCAGTCATCCAACCTCGAGGGCTCGGGACACGGTGGAAGTCTCCACTCGAGCCCTACCCTCTCAGCGGCCCGGCAAAGCATAGCCGTGATTCTGGATCCGACTCAGGCATTGCTACTGCCGTAGCAGCAACGCAGCCGAATCTTCTTCCCCAGAAAGCTCCAGCTCACCCTCCGATGCAGCGATCGACATCCGGTCATCGGGAGGAGCACCAGGGATACTGCTGGTACGCCCCTTGTAGAGGGTCCAGCACGTTCCACTGGCAGCTCAACTGGTTTTGGAGTGCAAGAGGAGTGATGGTCCCTCGAGGGTTGGTTCCCTGGAGGGTTTGCCACCACTGTAATCCTCAGACCACCTGTGCCACCACCTGAAGTAGTCCTCGTCTGTCTGCAGCCAGAACGAGAACTAGATCGAGGCAGAGGCAACAGAGCTCCGCCTCCTTGTCGAGGTAGCGGAGCCTGGCCGCAACTCCAAGATGATCATCTTCCCACCATGAGAAGATGCCTCATCCACGAACGCCACCTCAGCATGCTTACTGCCCAGGCACGTGAGGCAGTGATCGTGACCATCACCCGGCACCAGGTAACGACCGCATCCAGAAACGCACGGGTGACACGTTGTCTGTAGCAAAACCCAACTCGTCTTTACAAAGACGTAACGTCAAGTTTGCCAGATGCAACGTCGTCTTTAAAAAGACGCACCCGTGAATGCTCTTTTAGGGAAAAAGCTCTTTTAATGTGCTGAAGCGCACAGGGGAGATGGTCACCTGCAACACAAACAGGGGTTAGTGCAACCTGATGTGTGCAATCCACTCGACACGGGAAGAACCACCGCCGCTGAAGCGCCGTACCGCCAGCACGAGAGTCTTCCGAAGAGCGTGCTCAACTCGTTGAATTCACTCGTCAGCAGAAGTCAGGAGCAGAACGATGTAACCGCTCGGCTCCGAAGCGAAAAGCTGAATATGCGCTGCACCTGCTGCCTACTTATACTCACGCTGTGATCAGCAGCAGCTGGATGCAATAATCGCATGCCAATGTGCATTGGCTCGTTTAGTCACACTCGAAGTGGATTGGTCTCTCTAAGCGAGATCCCAATTTGTCGGTCACCCGACGTGACTCGGAGTGACCGACTGATAGGGAACACTGTTTTCAAGCATTCACTGATGACTTATTTCAAGGTCTCACTGAATAACAAAGAGTCAGAGTTTTTACAAATACGATAGAAAGGCAAAAAGTTGAATCAGCTACAGGAAAAAACATGAACTGTGAAGAATCATGAGTTGTTTTTTCATAAACAATCATGCATACAATCATTTTGGCATACAGTCAACCAAATTAATTGTTTTCTGTTTGGCCTTGAAGTAAAGCTTGTTTAGGAATTTAATAATGTAAAGATGGTCAGAAACATTTCATTTTCACTGTCCTGGGTGCACCGGATTATTAACACTCATGTTGGCCGTTTTGCTTGTTCGAGTTCTAAATTACTGCAAGATTATAGCTATTTCTTGTATAACTGGACATCACTAAATTGTCCCCCAAAGGTTAATGTTAGAACATTTGCACTATTCTGGTAAGTGGGTATATTTATGTTTTCAGGTACTGTTCAGCCAGGTGTAGTTGCCACAGTACAATAATTTGACAGATTGTACTCAGATTGACTCATCAGCAGACTCCTATTCACACTCACAATACAATATACACTATATAAGGCTAAGTTTTCTTTTGTGAGATAGCATATCACACTTCATAATTAATGTTTTTGTTCAGTTTCTCAATGTAAAGCAAGTGGCAAGTAGTTTTAAATTCAGTTTTTTTTCAGATGCATGGCAAAACAAGCTGTTAAGAGACAGCCAAAGGTCTTTTCATGTATGAAGTTTCTCAGTGGTATCAGTTTTGCTATAGTTGGCACGGACCAGTGATTCAATAACAGTGTCTTTGCTAGGCTGGCATTACATAGTGACAGGCTCATGAAACGGTCCACCCTGAAAAGTGCCACACAAACAGTTTTTTTGGTGAAAACCACACATAAAATGTCCCAGCTACCTGACAGATCTCAGTGAAATGGGTGACTTGATAATAGGTGTCTACTAATGGAATAGGCACAAGTCAGAGGTTCGGCCCACACTTTTACAGCCAATCAAAAACTAGCCAATCAGAAATGCAAAATGATTCACAAGCTCAGAGCAACTAGCTAGTCAGCTAAATTAGCTTTCTGATTAGCAGAACAGCTCAAATTTTACCTTCCACTGCACTATAGCTCTCATGCACATATTCAAAAAGTGTGATGTATTTGTTTACAAAACACTCAAGAACCAGTTGAATCTGGTGCAAAAGGAATAAAGGCTCATCTGCGAGAGACAACGCATCCTGGTTACCATAGTTACATATTAATTTCTAAGAGGAAGATAATGAGAGATTTGGTTATTTATACATTGTAGAAAGGTAAACATACAGATGTCATACATGTCTTAATCTTACTTTCTCATTAATTTTTTTACAATCAAGTTACAGATATTGAGTTTCAGTAACTTCATAATCATTATAAAAATATACAGTATATACTTAAAAAAATTATATTTACTTTGGCTATTCAATTATTTATTATCACCTTAATATTTACTTATCTAATTTGTAGAAAAAAATATCAAGTAAAAGCGATCCTAATAAGTTTCTAATAATAAACTTTTCATGGTCAGTATCTATTGGCCAGATCCACAGCTGATATGATAAGGTGAAAGTCTGCCTTTATATGACAGGAGACCTTTTATGAAGTTTCATATGCTTGCCAAAGTGAGAAAAATCGATCAACAGACTGCCCCAACATGGCTTGAGGGCATCTTTTCTTTTCCTCCCCTGTTTAAACAGATAAAATGTTACTGTGTGGGAACAGCCAAAAATAAACTGGAATAACTAGAATTAAATGTTGGTGTTCAGTAAAACACAGCAGCCATAAATTCAGCACGACTGAAGTTAAAACTTCTTAAACAAGCTCTTGGAGTCAGTATTCACATCTGTAATCTCATGGGTACTTTTAACCAATGAGAACCCAGCAGGAGCATCTTCAACAAGGGACAGACTCTTGTTCGTGAGATTTATTATGCAACGATGACAAACTCAAGCGCTTACAAAATTTCTTGTACTCTTCTTGCATATCGGTAACATCTGTTTAGCTGCCTCATTGACTACACACACCTAAGGATTACTAAACTATTGAGCTCGAGCCAAAAGCCATTTTTCTTTCCAAGCTTGATTTGAAGAGACCAGGGATATTTCTGCCGAGGAATCTCTAGAGACACAAGCCTGTTCATTAATAAAATGTGTCACTGGCCAACACCCTAATGAGCACTAGCGCAATATATTCTGAAGTCCCTGTTTTAATTACAGGCCCAAAAGCCCTTCATTTTCAATCATCATTAATACTGTTTCCAATGTCCTCGTTTCTCTACTACCTGAATGCTCCCTGCAACACCTGCTGACATGTCCAGAGATGTCGGAAAAGCACATGAGCTTTATTACAATAATAACTGAAAAAAATTATTTCAAAACTGCCCATCCAGCCCGATCTCACGGCAGTTTGTACATATTTTACGAGATGGCTAATTTGTACGACCTCACTCGTACAAATTCAAACGATTTTTGCTAAATCGTACGTATTTTACGAGTTGCCAATTCGTATGAATTAGTACGAATGACCTACACCTAACCCCGCCCCTAAACCTACCCGTCACTGGGGTTTAGACAAATCGTATGAGTGAGGTCGTACGAATTCGTACGAATTAGCCACCTCGTAAAATATGTACGAATTCCCGTGAGATAGCATTGGCCCATCCCTTTTTGCTCCAAACCAAGTGCAATGTTGCCAGAGGAGGAATATAAGGTTTTAACATGAGAATCCTGGGTAAGCTAGACTATTGATTATTTTCGCTAACACTTTAGAATAGGGAACACTAATTCACTATTAACTACGACTTTTCCCTCAATAAATTCCTAATTTGCTGCTTATTAATAGTTAGAAACGTAGTTGTTAAGTTTAGGTATTGGGTAGGATTAGGGATGTAGAATAAGGTCATGTAGAATAAGGCATTAATATGTGCTTAATTACTAATAATAATTGGCTAATATTCTAGTAATATGCATGCTAATAAACAACTAGTTAAGAGACCCTAAAATAAAGTGTTACCTTATTTTCATACTTGCCGTCAAGTTTTAATGTGTCTCTTCGGGAATTTCTGCAGCATACACTAACTGAATGAGTTTGAGTATTTGTGGCAACTCAAGGCCTTGCGATTGGTTCAACCTTTGAAAACATCCTTATTATGTCAATATGTCAACGTCACACTGTACATGTCCAAAGCTAACAACTTTGCTCACAGATAATGTCAATACGGAAACTTTTGGCAGTGTTACTGCTTTTTAAGCCAGCCTACTCAAAAATCCTATGGATCCTACTGGAATGTAATCATAACTTGGAGTGAATCCTTTGAAAACACTTCTGAAGAATAAAAACTAAACAAAACTATGGGAATTATGGGGTCGGTAAGATAATTTTTTAATGTTTTTGAGAGAAATCTCTTATCATGGCTTCATTTATTCAATCAAAAATACAGTAAAAACAATAATGTTGTGAAACTTTATTATATTTTTCTGTTTTAATATATATTATAATTTATAAAATAAATTCCTTCAGGAGATGGAAGCAATTTACCTTCTGATTTACTAATGATTTTTTTTTACTTCTTTTGGAGCTGCATTTGTTGTTGTTTGTTTTGTAATAAATATTTTATATTTAAAAAGCTTAAATTTAGACAGCTAGTTTCTCTACAGAATAGCTTTCAGCTTAGCTTAGCTAATGGTTTCTGCAGAGAACTGGTTCCCTAGCTAGCTACATGCTTGAGTAACACTGGTATATCAAAAGGCCATTATTTTAGGACACAGTAGCTCTGTCTCTTTAATAGGTCTTATATGTGAATACTACAAAAATGCCATAACACATCACTATAGTTTATACTTTCCAGTTGTGTTTCAATCCTCAAAGGCAATTCTTTCTGAACAGTCTTTCATTGTGTAATAATATTTTCAATTCTGCCATCGAAGGTGTGACAGTCTGTTATTCAGCACGTCTGTCAAGAGGACAGCGCAATGCCAAACATCAAGGCTCTCAGGGCCGGTTTCAATCAAAGAGACAATGACGTGTCAACACGGCGCATCTGCTGAAACTTCGTAGAACAGGCGAGCTTTCACAAATAATAATGAGGTAAGTTTTCCAAAGGAGATATGAAGGAGAGAAAAGTCAGTGCAATACATGACAGGCCCACTGTACACCATAACAGCTTATTTTCCTAAAGAAAACCACAACTAATCCATTTCTGCTCAATCATAAATATGTGGATTACTGGAGACTAGCTCATGCCTGGGTTAGCCGAGATGGGTGTAATTTTTTCTTGTGATACATTCCACTGCCGTGCCACTTGTCTTTGGCCTGGGCTCAGGATATCAGTCTCTTTTGCCAAGATTTAATGGAATTTCACTGCCATCCAGAGCAATCTGTCTGGATCCAGATGGATTTGCTCATTTCATTAACGTTCAACTCATTCGGAGACCACCTTGAGCAACCAAAAAATTAGCACATGAACGATTGGGTGGCAGAAATTACCAGCCACCCTGAGATTTGATGGGAGAGATTGATTGACCGACCAGAGATTTTCATACATAAACATAAATTAAAACAAATGAGCTAGATAGCATTAAAATGGAAGACTGCAATGTAATTGTCAGTCCTCTGTCATGTGTGTCTTGTGTTCCCGCCTCATTTTTCCATATTTGGTTTGTTTCCTGTCCTTGTTAAATGTGATCAGTAGTTAATTCTTGTCCAGCCGTGTTTGTCTAATTGTCTATGATTATCCCTTGTATTTAAGTCCTGTCTGTTCTGTTAGATTTGGTCTGGTCTACTCATTACATCCCGGTGTTTCTGTGAGTCTGCCTTGCCTTGTCTTGATGTCTTCATTAAAGACTGTTATTTGAGTTTACGCCTCGTCTGCGTGTTCCTCGTATCTCCCTGCTGTGTGCACTGTGACAGAAGACCAGACCTAAACAGTAAGTGGCGCCCCTTCACATCGTTTTGTTTTTCGTTTTTTAAAGTCTTTTGTTTTGTTCCTGCCTGTCTGTTTTGTCCCTCGTGGCATGGAAGTCGCCACTCGTCCTCCCGCTCTAGCCTGCCGTTCGCGGGAGATCATGGCGCCGTCCGCAGCTCACACAGGCCCGCCGTTCGCGGGAGATCACGGCGCCGTCCGCGGCTCACCCTAAGCCGCCAGCCCGCTGCTGACTCAAGCCCGCCGGCCCGCCGCTGGCTCAAGCCCCGTGGATCCAGTCCACATGTTCCGGCCAGGAGTGCCGTGTTTATGTCTTGTTGTGCCCACAGGAACATTTTAAACTTACCATGTCTTGTCTTGTCCGCGGAGACTTGTCTGGGGCAGGCGGTTCCTCGAGTTGTGGCCATGGAGGCCAGTCCCAGCCGCCTGCCCCTCCTGTCGCAGAAGTTGAAGCGGTTGCTGAGGGACCCTGTGAGGGCCCCTGACTCCTCGTCATGCCCAGAGGAAGCCTCAGCTTCCAAGCCAGCCCAGGAGGGCTTCTGGTTCCTGTGGGCTGTCATGTCCTGTCTGTCTAGCCCCGGAGGGCTGTCCTGTCCTGTCCTGTCCTGTGTGTTTAGCCCCGGAGGGCTCCTGATACCCCCTAACGACCCCAGGGAAATTTTTTTGGGGGGGGGGTAGTAAGGGTTCCGGTGGTAGGGGCCGGGCCGAGGGGACCGAGGCCAAGGCCCCGAAGACGACCTGCCATGGCCTCCTGAGCCCCTAGCTCCGCCATGGCCGCCAGAGCTCCCAGCTCCGCCATGGCCGCCTATCTGTCTGTTTTGCTCTGGAGGTCCCCGTCCTGTGTTCCTGTCCGTGTCTGTCCTGAGGGGCCTCCAGAGTGCCCACCCATCCTACCCGGTGGAACTGTTAAGGCTCGGGACGAGCCTTTCGGGAGGGGGGAGTTATGTCAGTCCTCTGTCGTGTGTGTCTTGTGTTCCCGCCTCATGTTTCCATATTTGGTTTGTTTCCTGTCCTTGTTAAATGTGATCAGTAGTTAATTCCTGTCCAGCCGTGTTTGTCTAATTGTCTATGATTATCCCTTGTATTTAAGTCCTGTCTGTTCTGTTAGATTTGGTCTGGTCTACTCGTTACTCCCCGGTGTTTCTGTGAGTCTGCCTTGCCTTGTCTTGATGTCTTCATTAAAGACTATTATTTGAGTTTACTCCTCGTCTGCGTGTTCCTCGTATCTCCCTGCTGTGTGCACCGTGACAGTAATATTATTATTTTTATAACCAAAAGATATAAAAAGCACACAGCATAATTTCAGTGTCACAAGTCTGTTTATTGTATCGTGAGACTGAACTGTTTCTTAATTTGCTTGAGGGACGTGAAGTGTAAATGAAGTAATTAAGTATTGCTATGTGCAGTGATTAGAGAAAAGGAACCTGTTGTCGATTTCATATCCCGATGGTGTCAAATAGTTGGATGCTCTGCATGCAAAGCAATGCACCTCAAAATGTTACGCATATTCTGAATTAATATTAAAGATGAAATGCTGTTTTGTCAGGATGACAGATGACAAATTTAGATGACATTTATTGATTTACTGTACTGTAGCTGTATCCATAACCAATTCAAACAATGCATGCAGTAATACTTCAGAGCCAGAGGTTAACAACATACAGTACATCTAAAACATCAGTTGGCTAATTGTTTTATAATTAACATGCGTGTAGTTTTATGACCTTACATTAATTAAGAAACGACATGTAATGTATGTACTTTTAACATGGATTTGTCACACTGCAGGGCCATTAAAAAATTATTTACAGAGAAAAAAGTATGAAAAATTGTGATAATCCTAACTAGGATTTCAGATATACATTTTTCCTTATACATTCAAATACATTTTAATCTAAAATCTTGATTTTGATAAAAAAAAAAAAAAAAAAAAATATTTGGTTCCAATGTGATTTATATTCATAAATCTCTGTTAAAGTAAAGTCATACAAACATAATTCGTAATAATACTGAACAAATAATAAAAAAGACAAGAAGTCTTCACATCAAAACCATCTGTCATCTGTCAAATTGCTTTTGAAGAAGACATTTACTTGAGGTCTAATTAAATCTTATAAACAAGCTTGAAGTATATATTATATTTTGCAAAGGGACATTAACTCAGTTGCAAGCTTAAGATTGTTTATGATTATTGCAGCCAAAAATGACCAAATTTATAGCTTCTTTGCTCAGAAGTTAGGATGCTATTATTTATGTGCATTTTTTGTATTGTTTAGCACTGAGAATAAACACATATTTATTATGTGATTGTGTAATTAGTGTCAGTGACAGTAGAAGAACAACTGCCTGTAAATATTTTAGTGCATCATAACCAAATATGCAATAAGCAAGCAAATACCAGGCCATTTTTCACTGGTCACTGACATAAATGATTTGAGGGCAATTATAGCTGCTGCATTTTGAACTCGACAAACATGAAAAACTGTATTACAGGCACATTAAAGACACAAATACATACAAACTTACAAGTTAGAGGAGAATCAGTAATGCTATTTAGTCAATAAATGAGAAAGTTTAGAAAACATGGTCTAATCTGTGTGATTTTCAAGATCAAGAGCTAGATTCCTGGGCCCGTATTCATGAAAAATCTTAGTGCTTAGAGTTGCTCCTAGTAACAAAATTCTAAGAAAATTCTTAGAAATGTGGGTGTTTCCTCTTAAATTTAAAGAAAAGATCCTAGTAAAGAAAAAAGTAATTCTGAAAGCATCTTAACCGTTAAAAGAGGTCTTAAGGTCCGAAATTGTTAGGAGTACGGACAAGGACTTTTAAGAGGCTTAAGAGTTTCTTTAGCAGTGGAGAAAATGGACGAAACATGAAGAGGGAGAAGAAATGTGTTGCACACAATGCATGACAGTGAGTTAATAAGATGCTACACATTAGATCGTGCAGGGATCATGTTTGTGACCGATCTTACTAGAGACACGCTAACATCTCCGACACCACGCAGAAATGCCATAGCACCAGAAATGGCCGTAATCACTACATTAACTACATTAACATATTTGGCAACTGGAAAAATGCAACTATGCAGCAGCGATGATTTGGGTCTGTTACAGCACTTTCAGAACCTTATTGTGTCGCTGTTCATTTCCTATGAAATACGTTAAGTATGACAGCATGGTAAATAAAAAATAAATAATATAATGTGTGTGTGTGTGTGTGTGTGCGAGAGAGAGAGAGAGAGAGAGTACGGTAAAACAGGAAAAATTACGCCTGTAATTTCAAAGTGAAGGCTTAACCCTACTCTTAAAAGCGCTCTTTTATTTCCTTCTTGGACAACCAACCAATCACAGTCTTCAAAAGACTGTGTCATAGCTAGCAACAGGGTCAGCCCTGCCTCCTCACTAAGATAAAAAAAAATTGTCTTTTCCTCGCTCAGAGTAGCTCTCAGATTGGTCCTGAATCACTTTTAAGCTAAGACTCCTAGTTAGAAATTTTTAAGCTAAATTAGGAGCTCTCTAAAAGGATTCTTAGAATCTTTAAGAATACGGGCCCAGATGCACTGAAAAAAAACAATTCATTAATTACAAAGAAACAGCAAGTACCAAGCTAAAATAAATGTGACATTTTGAAGTAGAAAGTCTGAAATAGCAAGTTCTTGTAAACCATTTTTCAATAATTTGCTTCAGTCACAAATTAAAATAATATTTTTTTATAGTGTAGCACTTTACTCAATAAAAAAAAATAGAATGGAGAACTAAGACAATTAATGTGCAGATTTCTTGAATATGCATTGCAAAATCTATTAATTCTCCCATCCAACATAGAAACCTCCATGCAGTTACTCAAGATGATACCATAGTTTCCAATCTATCCCACAATCCCATTTGTCTAGCACACCCCCAGTCTTAGCCCAGCTGCTGCTAACTCAGCGGCTCTGATTAAATGTCAACTCAGAGCAACATTGAGGAGCGTCCAAGTTAACCTCGGGCCACCTAACAAGCGAACACATAATAAGAGGATTCTTCTGGGCCCTGCCTTCCATGACGTCCCGATTCTGAAGGGCCGGTCTGTGACAACTAAATGGTTTAACGCTCTGCTGTTTACACTATATTTCTTCATCAGCACTGGCCAGAGGCTGTAGAAAAGGTTCGGATAGCTTTGTCTGCCTGTGAAAACCTGTGCCCTCTTTTCTTACTTGAAATAGGGAGCGCTTTACATTACCTGTCCAGAAGGTATTTTTCTCCACCTCTTTTTTTAGATCACCATTTTTAGATCTTCCGTGAGGTGTTTTTATAGACTTCACCCTGTGCTTGTAAGTATAGGTAACCTAAACAAGTTCAACTGCACTATGTATCTCTATTGCGGCTTAAACTTGCTTAGGGTGGGGAAAAAATCCCATGTGCAATGAGACGTAACTAAAGGACATATTTACATGCTTCTTACAAGAGCACCATCTGCTCAGAGGCTCTTATGTTTTGATCATAATCCATTTACACTGAAGTGTGTAGGACTGTGCCAGTGAGTTCAGGTGGGCTTTAACTCAGGCTGTGATGGAGCAAAAGGTCAATATGCTAGGCTATGGATCACACCATATGGTACTGAACGGCGGGGTTTGATCTCGTGGCTGAGCCTTTTCTTATCAGGCCAATGAAAGTATGTTTAACAGAGCTGTTGTGTAACTCGCTTATTTTACTTTTTGGAGAGCTGACAGATCTTCCCAAGCTGCCTTCTTAATCCTCACTGAAAATGTTCCTCACTGTTTTGTCTACTGTGCCTGAAAAATAAGAAAAAAAAGTTTAAACACAATTTGTTCATTTTTAATGTATCTTTTACTTCCTAAACTAATGTCATTTCCACCACATGACAATGACTATAGCAATGACTATAGTCGAAACCGCATTTCTTTGTTTTGCGGTGGCTGCCTTCATAGTTGGCATTTTATGTATGCCAAATACACACAATTAAATAATTTAACCTTTTTTGCATAATTTTACAGCTTGATTGGAAAGATGCACAATAAACCTTTGATTCGTCTTTGTTCTCTTCATAAAAGAGGAATCTCTTATTTCAGCATGCTCTTCGATGACTGACCTATGGAGGGATTTTCCGGACTATTTTAAAATAGAATTGCAAAATGTATTTTCAATTGCGTTTTCCATATGTGGACACATAAATTGTGACATAATTCAAATGCAATTGCAAATCTTTCATTACCGTTTGCATTTTAGCTTTCGCGAACGCACAGTGACTGCCAAATTTCAAATGAAAAAGCAAAGTCCATTTGCAACTGTATTTCCCATGTCTTACAAGTTATGAGCCTGTCATATTTAAATAGCAATATTAATTACCACGTCTGCTTTTTCACTCTCTCTGCGCTGCGCATTTAACCTGCCAAAACTCAAATGGAATCGCAATTCCTTTTGCATTTGAATTTCCGATGTCTACACGGAAAGCTGCCAATCATTGTCAGGAGCGGGACTATACTATGGGGCGTGTTTGTATCGGGAGGTGACGTCACTCACAGACGACCGTGCGGAATGCTTTGATCAATGCAGGTAATCGGTAAAGGATTCGCTAAAGGCAGCTGCCAATCAGTTTGTGCCTGTGTTAACGAACAGACAGTGCAAACTTCTTGGCACAATACATAATTCTGTTTTTACCCCAAATACAGTGATTATCCCTTGCTAACAGAGCACAATAGGTCAATATTCACTATTACCCAAACGCTTTTCACCTGTCTCAACATCTCTCATTTCGATTGATGTAAGTGAGAAAACAGAAAGTGCAATTCTACACTTATTACAGTACATTTTATTCCTTTCTTTTAATCTGTAATAGGCTAGTAATTGTTTTCTCGTGATCACAACTTAATTCAGTCTACTGTTGCTATAGTAACAAATGCAACCTTGACAGGGACATTCTAAAACGCTTAACCTGGCTTAATGTGTTAATTGAGTGTTTTTAAAAGACCAAACTCAGCGCAGATGATCGACAGATGACCGTGTGCTCTACTTGTGGATATTTCAGAAAATGTTGCTTCACTTAGAAATAACGTCTACAATAAATAAAATAAATATAGGCTAATCAAACACTGCTGATTTTGTCCAGAGTTAGGCTATGCTAAACACTTTATTTGTGTAATTAACATGTTTAAATGTTATAAAAACAACGCATTCAACACCGCAAGCGCAGGCAGAGCGCCTTCAGAAGAATGCAGAGAAGAGCCTATTCTAAACAATCTTAAAGGGGTCCTATTATGCTCTTTTACAAAGTCTTGATTTTGTTTTGGGGGTGTACTAGAACATGCTCTCATGCTTGGTGGTTCGAAAATCACATTATTTTTCACATAATTTACATTATTACAATACCTTTCTCCCCAGCCTCACACAAACGGCTCGATTAGTTCCGGGTTTGATGAAGGCCCGCCTTCCGAAAAACGAAATTGGTTAGCTGTCCCAGTGCGTTGTGATTGGCAAACAGCTTAGACAGTGTTTTAGACGGCAAATTAATTCTCTGCCAGCGGGAGGCGCTGTTGGAGCGGGAGAGATCAAGGTCTCCCCGGTAACACTGTACACAAAACAGAGCTCCTCTCACAAACGCTGCTTTATCAAACATTATATGCAAGATGAAATGAAAATGACATCCAAAATTTTCTGAAAACAGTTGGTTTCCATCAGAAATACAGTGATATAAAAACACCCGCACCTAGTGTTGATTTTGGTTGATTTGCAGTGCTCAACCAAGAGTTCTCCTCACCCCCCAACCATTCGAATTTCCATTTGTGATGTCACAAATACAGGAAAACAACTTTGTAGTCCAAACGAGCCATTCGTTGTAGTTCTTGAAAAGGGATTTTTTTAAAACGAAATATCTCCCTTTGGAGTGGACTGTGAGATTTGTAACTTTGTAGATTGTTTTATGCCCAAACATACACTCTACACACTGACTAAAGTTCAAAAAGTGAAAAAGCATAATAGGGCCCCTTTAAGCTGCTTGCTTTCAACTTACTTTAATTCAATTTACTCGCTTTGTTTAATAACATATTATAATAATTTGTTTGTGAGTTTTATTAGTCATGTAGGATAGGCTGTGATATCCTGTGCGTTACAAGCTTGGGATGCCGTTAGGGTTTCCTACAAAGAAATGTAGAAAATACAAAAGATAAGGCTGCAACATCACTGAACTAAATTATACACATATGCAAATCACATTTCTTATTAATATACATGTATTAACAATAAACATTAAAAATAAGAAAGATGTACATTACAAATAAGTTGTTGTAAATGAGAAACTGTGATGATGAGTGCAGCAGTAATTTAACGTAAGCATTTAATATTTATAAGTTAATCAGTCCCTCCAGGATTTCGCGGGACTTTTTTCTGATGTTTGCGGCCTAAAATGACTGATTTTGCTGTGGCTTTTCTCAAAATTTACGGTGATATTTGCGGAATTTCTTATTGTTTAGCAGTGAAAATATACCATGGACAACATTCTTCTAACATTGTTATAACTTTTCTGTCTTCGAGAACCATCGTAGGGCTCCAGACTAACATTTGAGGACACCAGTGCCATTAAGTTGTGCAGAAGGTGGCACCAGCACCTGACAATAAAGCACTCACCCTAATAGCACATGTACATCTCGGAGATGTCTATTTGATGTCTGCATTTACATATGCAAGACATATTTTTTAGGGTTTTTGCTCATCTGCAATACGTCTCTAAGACATTTCCTGTCAGATGTTAAATAGACATTTATTAGAATGCATGTAAAACTGCATCAGAGACGTTTATCAGATTACAAGGCAGATGTTTCCCAGATCTTTAGCAGACGTCTTACAGATTTACTTGTGCTGTCTGGGTAGTTGAGATGCAGATAAAATTAACTTTTATTATTGTCAGTCATAATGTCTAAATATAATTTGATAAATAAAATATATAAATATATATATATACAGTATATATAGGGAGTGGAAATGGCTAATAAGCCTACAAGCTAATAAGCCTATAAGTCTCTGCAGCCATATAGTGGTAATTTAATGTCCTTTTTATTTTTAAATAAGAGTTTGCTTTCCTACATTATGAAACTTTTAGTTTTATAAATGGAGGCAACATATGAAGGATGAACAAATAATGTCATCACATTAAAAATAACTTTCAAATTTGGTAATACTTAAAGCTTTGAAGTGCTGGGAAAAGTTGTGTGAAGGATTTAAAAACACTCAAAAACATTAGATCATTTCTGCCACAAGTTGTTCCTGTAGTTATGTTAAATCCATGGTTAATGGTAGAGATTTGTGTTTATTGAACATTGTTTTTCCTGGTTTCCACATCAGTGGTGTTTGTTCTGATATCCGTAGCTTTAACAGAATGCTGCGCCAAATTTGAATGCTTCTCACAAGATTTGACAGAGATGTTATTGATTCTGCGGCGAATTCGACTACTTTCTTCACTGTATCTCCCAGCGCTGTGTATAACGGTGTCGCAGGATTGAAAGCAGCCCATGGCTCCGGCCCGAGCAGATAAACGGTCTTTAAAAATTATAGCGATCACGAAGAAGGTCCTCTGTCCCAAACGTGTACAGTAGGCTATAGTTGATACAGTATACAACTCCCCATCAGTAGTTCTATACTGCCACCTGCTGGCGCAGTTGTGTAACTAAGAGAACGACTTTTGTTATGTATGTTGAGATCACGAGAAAAATAGGCTAAGTTGTGATAACGAGAAAGCATATTTTGTTATGTTGAGATCACGAGAAAAATAAAGTATTTTTGGTGACACTTTGGTGCCGCTTGCTCCATAACGGATTAAAACTGTTGAATAAAATATAAAGAAAGGTGGAAAATGGGTAAATAAATATAGATTGGCACTGTTTGTTGTACTGTAATAAGTGTAGAATTGCACTTTCTGTTTTCTCACTTGCATCAGAAATACAATAACAAATGTAGGTTCTACAGCATCTAGTACTTCAGCTTTATTCATCGCACCCAAAGAAAAACTGCAGTGCTTTACAACTATAGGACGGGAAGAGCTAAATAAACTTATCACTGCATCTAAACCAACAACATGCCTATTAGATCCTGTACCCACTAAATTACTGGAAGAGTTGTCACCTGTAGCAGAAGAACCGCTTCTCAATATTATTAACTCGTCGTTATCTTTAGGTCACGTCCCAAAACCATTCAAGCTGGCGGTTATTAAGCCCATTAAACCCATTTCAAATCTTCTGTTTATGTCTAAAATTTTAGAAAAAGTTGTGTCTGCTCAATTGTGCTCATTCTTGCAAAAAAAATATCTCTGAAGAATTTCAGTCAGGTTTCAGGCCCCACCATAGCACAGAAACTGCACTTGTTAAGATTACAATGACTTGCTTCTTGCATCAGACCAAGGCTGCATCTCATTGCTAGTTTTACTTGATCTTAGTGCTGCATTCAACACTATAGATCATGACATACTCATAGATCGATTACAAAACTACACAGGTATTCAAGGGCAGGCTTTAAGATGGTTTAGATCCTACCTATCCGATCGCTACCACTTTGTTTATTTAAACGGGGAGTCATCTTAATTATCACCAGTAAAGTATGGAGTACCACAAGGATCTGTCCTAGGTCCTCTGCTATTTTCAATATACATGTTGCCCCTTGGTAATATTATTGGAAAATACGGGATTAGTTTCCATTGTTATGCTGATGATACTCAACTATATATCTCAACAAGACCAGATGAAACTTCTAAATAATCTAAGCTAACAGAGTGTGTTAAAAATTTTAAAGATTGGATGACCGATAATTTTCTCCTATTAAATTCAGATAAGACAGAGATATTACTTATTGGAT
Organism: Aspiorhynchus laticeps; assembly: GCA_023376895.1. Taxonomy (NCBI): domain Eukaryota; kingdom Metazoa; phylum Chordata; class Actinopteri; order Cypriniformes; family Cyprinidae; genus Aspiorhynchus; species Aspiorhynchus laticeps. Next base: position 23,927,313 of record CM041810.1, on the reverse strand, counting down.
CAAAAAACAGTACACAGAATATCTTGGATTACAATTTGCAACTAGACGGATGTCCTGTTACTTCCTCTACAGTCAAAATTATGGGTGTTATATTAGACAGCAACTTGTCTTTTGAAAATCATATTTCCAATGCTACAAAAACAGCATTCTTCCATCTTAGAAACATTATCAAGCTACGGAACATGTTACCTGTTTCTGATGCAGAAAAGCTAGTTCATGCATTCATGACCTCTAGACTGGACTATTGTAATGCACTGCTAGGTGGTTGTCCTGCATCTTCAATAAACAAGCTACAGATAGTACAAAATGCAGCGGCTAGAGTCCTAACCAGGTCAAGAAAATATGATCATATTACCCCAATTTTACAGTCTCTGCACTGGCTACCTATTAAGGTCCGTATCAGATACAAAATATTATTACTTGCCTATAAGGCTCTAAATGGTTTAGCTCCTGCATACCTAACTAGTATTCTATCACGCTACAATCCAACCCACTCCCTAAGGTCGCAAAATTCTGGACTCTTGGTAGTAGGATAGCAAAGTCCACTAAAGGAGGTAGAGCTTTTTCATATTTGGCTCCCAGACTCTGGAATAGCCTTCCTGATAATGTTCGGGGTTCAGACACACTCTCTCTGTTTAAATCTAGATTAAAGACACATCTCTTTAGCCAAGCATTCATATAATGCATTCATATAATGCATCTCATAATCTTGTACTGCAGTTATATCTGATCAAACGCACATTATTATTCTTTAGCTTTGGTTAAACAAATATTGTTTGCTTGGATGGAACAACAGCTATGCTAATAATGTCTCTATTTGTTTCTCCGTTTCTGCCACGGGGTAACTAGGAATTACACAAGCTTCAGTCTGGATCCAACCCTTAAATGATCTGAGATGACCAAACACCTGAGAAGAGATGATGCCAACCCCTCAGACAACATACAGAGTTACCAAATGTTGCCATAAGTTAAATATATTAAGTTTTTACAATATATAAATATTGTAGAAACGTAATTTCCTGTAAAGCTGCTTTGCAGCAATTGTATCGTAAAAAGCGCTATACAAATAAACTTGAATTGAACTGAATTGAATTGAAACAGGTCATAGACTGTCAGGATGGCTAATCAATCATCCCTCAGACTGACCCATGGGTACTGAAAGCCTCAGGGCATTGTCCTCTACTCCCTGCTCCTCTCACTTTTCACCTATGATGCAACCTTCTCAGAATTCCTGATGCATGGCTGTCTCTCGTTCCATTCTTTATAGTTCACTATGACACAAATTGCTATACCGTGAAAATTCAGCACTAGCAAGGGCAACAATTATAGGTTTGTGCATTAAAACACAGCTGGCTCATAATTCTTCAATATATATTTATATAAAGGCTTAATGTAAAATCAATGAACCTAGAGCAAATTCAAGTACTGTAAGTATTACACATAACCAAATTAATATTTATGACTACATTTGTTATTTCTTGCAAGAATCACAAGTTGAAAATAAATTATTTCATTTAAAAAAAAAAGAATATATATATATATATATATATATATATATATATATATATATATAGTCCTCCCGGAAGGCGCATCCCCGCACCTCCTAACATCCAACGGAGAGGGGGGTGGGCACTCTGGAGGCCCCTCAGGACTGATCAGGGGACTCCGGAGCCATGGCGGGGCAGGGAGCTCAGGAGGCCATGGCGGGCGGTCTTCGTGGCATTGGCTTCGCCACTCGGCCCGGCCACTACAGCCAGAGCCCTACTACCCCCCCCCAAAAAAAATCCTTGGGGGAATGTATGGGGCTGAACTCAGGAACAGTAGTCCTCCTTGGGCTAAACTCAGGAACAGGGCTATCCACAGGAGCAGGCGCCCTCCGTGGACTAAGCTTGGAATCTGAGGCCCTTTCAGGATTATCTCAGGAACCGCTTCCATCTCAGCAACAGGAGAAGCAGACGAGTCTCCATGGACAAGACAAGACTAGATTAAAACTGTTCCTGTGGACAATACTTTCGGGGACATGGAACTGGAGCCACTGGAGCGAACTTAGGAACTGAAGTGAGCCGCAGCCGGCAGGCTTGAGGGAGCCACAGCCGGCGGACTTGACATCGGAACAGCCGGCGGGCTTGAGGGAGCCACAGCCGGCGGATTTGAGCGAGTGGCAGCCTGCGAACTTGACTTTGGAGCGACCGGCGGGCTTGTGTTAGCCGCAGCCGGCAGGCTGGACAGATGATTGGCCGACAGACTTGCCTGATGATCGACCGGCGAGCTTGAGTGAGCCGCGGCCGGCGGGCTTAACTTCGTAGCGGCTGGCGAACTTGACTGATAAGCGGCCGGCGAACTTGACTGATGAGCGGCCGGCGAACTTGGGTTAGCCGCAGCCGGTGGGCTTGACAGACGAACGGCTGGCAGACTTGACTGATGATCGACCGGCGGGCTTGAGTGAGCCGCGGCCGGCGGGCTTAACTTCGTAGAGGCCGGCGAACTTGACTGATAAGCGGCCGGCAAACTTGATTGACGAGTGGCCAGCGGACTCGCAGATCGAGCGGCGACTTCCATGCTGCGGGGAAAACAAACGGGAACCAACAATTAACTTTCAAAACACGGAAAATAAAACAGTGAAAAAAGGCGCCGCTCACTCTCTGTTTAGGTCTGGTCTTCTGTCATGGTGCACACAGCGGGGAGGCACGAGGAACACGGAGACGAGGAGTAAACTCAAATCAACAGTCTTTAATCCAACTTAACAGGGCAATACAAGGCAGGGCTGAGACACACAGGGAATGTAACGAGTAGACCAGACCAAAACTAACTGAACAGACAGGAACTTAAATACACAGGATGAAACGAAAAAATTATTCAAACACAGCTGGACAAGAATTAACTAATCAAACTAAACAAGGACAGGAAAAGGAAAATCCATATATGGGCACATGCGGGAGGGAAACACACAAGACACAGGAACACAGGACTGATATATATATATTTATATATACATTTTTATTAGAAAATACCATTTAAAATAGCTTTTCAATTTTTTGGTAATAATTTTCAGCATCATTACTCCAGTCTTCATTGTCACACAATCATTTCCTTCATTGTCCTTCATAAATCATTTCAATATGCTGATTTGGGGCTCAAGAAAAAAAAATTATTATTATCAATTCTGAAAACATTGCTTAATATTTTTGTGAAAACCATGTTTTTTTCAGGATTCTGTGGTGAATAAAAAGGTCAACAGATCAGCATTTCTTTTTTTTATTGACTTTTCGTAACATTATAAATGTCTGATGAATGAAGGTATTAATATTATTATTATTATTTATATTATTTATTATTATCAATCTTACTGAACCCAACACTTTGAACACTATAGTGTACATAATCAAAAAGCTAAGCAAAGACTGTACTTTCTCAGAGCAAAGAAGTCCACCGTTGAACAGTGGCCACCAAATAGACCACTATTAGTCTTCTTGACAACATCCATAACAGTCTGGTCCAGAATCTCTAATACTAGAGTCTAGTGCAACTGGAACAGAGTGTTCGGCAGAAAATCCAAGACACAAACTTCCTTCAATACATTTTTTCCCCCAAACTTTCACTCAGCATGAGTCAAATGATCTCTCTGATTAAATCCTCTCTCCATCCCATCAGTTTTTTTTTTTTTACCTCTGCCCTCTGGACAATTCTACAGGTCGCTTTCCTCAAAGAGCTGCTGTGTAATAAACAGCTTCTTCCCCACTGCAATCAGGGTGCTTAACTCGCTGTATTAATCACTAATGACCTCAGAGCTGCTGCTCATTGTTTCACACACTGACGTGTCATTTATCTACTGTATTTATTGGTCTACTTACTTGCACTCTTGCCTCAGCGCCGTACGAGTCTGTTTTCCTCCTTCCACGGCACACTATTGCCCACAACATGGCAATAAAAAAATCATGAATGCTGAATTTTGGATGTTGTTTGGGTGTGTGTGAGAAACACGGTCCTCCAAATGTCTCCTCAGCTCAATGGGTTCCTGCCAGATAGCTAGTTGGAACAGACAGATAGAATTAGCTACTAATTTAAGACAATCAAAATATTACTACTGCAAAGAGAGATGCTCACTTATAATCATCAATTGGATGAGTGTTACACATTCTTATACTGAACTTCAATTGAAATTTTACAGCTGTTCAAACTCTGTGTGGCTTCCCATTAAGAAAACAAACAGTGGTGATGCATGGGCTTATTAATGGTAGCTGTGCCATGGAAATAAACAAGTTTTTCCTAATGCTCCTTTCTGATAGGACTTAATGTGCTGTGACTCAAATGCATGAAATAAAAACTTCAAGCTTAACCTCTCATCACAGATGCTAGAGATTGCTGAAATGTTACGTTTGATTAAAAAAAAATGTGTCCTTGTAATCGCAAAAAGGACGCAAAAATACACTGACCACCAAAATATTTGAGCATTTAAGCAAACTTCTCTGAACTTCATGTTTGAATTCATATTTGCATTAAGTTTAATAAATTGGTCCCAATGTGATTTTGGCAAAAGAAGGTGCCTCCTAAGAAAGCAGACATAAAGGCGTAATGTCACATCCTCGAACCTAGAACAAATTCAAGTACTGTAAGTATTACACGCAACCAAATGAATATTTATGACTACATTTGTTATTTCTTGCTAGAATCACAAGTTGATAAATTATTTTATTAAAAATAATAAATTATAAAACAGTTAAAATCAGTGAAGGATATATTTATAACTTTAACAAAGGCCATTTATATAATAAAATATTACAAAAATATTATATTCGTATGTGCATAGACGCCTTTCACCATATTTCAGACCCAGCCGAGTTTGACAAACAAAAAGTGACAATATTTTTCATTTTCATTTTGGATAGTGCATTTATTGCCTTAATTTTAATCAAACTTTGTTTTGTGAAATGTTTAGCTTGAAGTGTTTAGTTTTCTTTAAAATAAATTACACTTAGTTTGATATTCTGTATCTATTGCCATGACTTTCATAATTTTCCTGTGAGAAATAAGTTTTGAAATACTCTCGGGGCCCACTCTATAAAAGTTATTTAGTTATTTTTCATAAGCTTACACTTTCTGTGCAAGTGGCGGATCCTTTGCACACTGGATAAAAAATGTATAAAAAAATAAATAGAAAATCTTGCAAATTCTTTTTCTCATCTAGCAGTCTTTCACTCGAGGGAGGAACATACAACAGTTCTCTCTCTCAGCACACTGAAGTGAACTTTGATTCCCAACCTTTGAAATAAACAAAGTGAGAGAATGCTCAGGATGATACGAGTTGTTTTAATTCACGTCAGCAATTTTTCTATTTGCAATATGCCCTAAAAAGGTTGCCAGTAAAACATTCAATGTGCTCAAGTGCTACACACAATTACAAAAACAGTAAACTTGATTTTCTTCATCAGTCATCAGTCAACACATAAATGCATTATTTCATCAGTGTGTGTCTGTGGACTCAACTACATGCATGATATACAGAGCCGCCTATGTGGCTTTGGTTTTATAAAACAACAACATCTTAGAAAAATTATTAAAAGAAGAAATCGATTTGCTATCTCTGTATACTACCTTTTTTTATCAACATTTTTTTATTTTTTTTCACACATAACATAACATCCAAAATATAACAAAACAAAACAACAGACATATACTCAATATCTCAAAGTCCAGTCAAAAGGGAGGGAGAGAGGGAAGGACAATAAAAACACAAAACAAGTCACTGCTTTATACAATCACGTATATCAAAAAGAAAACACTGCCAAGCATCATTGGTCGAAGGCCTGGCCCCACCGACTCGCGCCGTTGCACATTCACACGTCACTATTTGCAGGAGGTTACGGATCCAATATGTTTTTCTACACGTGTGGTGTAAACCAGTTCTGGATTATTGTCTTCTTCGCAGCTGTAAAACCAGCAAACAACATTCTCTTTTGCATTGAACTAATACAGAGACCAGAATCATCATTAAGAAGACACAAACTTGGGTTAACAGACCAATCAATTCGCAGTAATGATGACAAAACCAGGTTTACATGTGTCCATAGACTGATGACGACAGGACATTCCCAAAACATATGCATCTGTATACTACCTTGACACATACTGCACTTTTGTGTTTTAGCAATTTTTGGTGTTTTACAGATATATACAAATGGCAAAGCTTTAAAGGTAAATCGTTCATAGCTAAATTGAACAGGTGTTCTATACAAAACAATGTTGGATTAATGACAAATAAATAAATTCTTAACTAACTACATAAGTACAATTAATATATATATGCTGGTGAAAATTTACTCACCCTCATGCCATCCAAGATGTAGATGAGTTTGTTTCTTCGCTAGAACAGATTTAGAGAAATGTTGCATTACATCACTTGCTTACAGAATGTGAGTCCAAACAGCTGATAAAAACATCACAATAATATACAAATAACCCAAACAACTTCAGTCGATCACTTAACATCTTGTGAAGTGAAAGAGCTGTTTGTTTGATATAATCAAATTCATGAAGAGTTTTTTTTTTTGTTTTGTTTTTTTAACTGCAAACCATTTTTGGGATAAAATATGAGTCCGCTATACATAATGTTACTTTCTCCGGTGGAACACCTGTTTGCTTTGTTAATTTAGGAAAATATGAAAATATGAAACTTTTAATCAAACTCATCAAAGTCATTATTGTACGAAAAGAATACATAATTCTAAATTCATCAAGTCAGAACCCTCACCAAATCTCACCATAATTAGCACTCTGAAGATCCCAGAATAACACAGGTAAATCAAGACCGCAATTTTCTATATGGCTGACAAATCTGACAAATCTTTATCAGTTTAAACATTCCAGATCAGAAATATCTAAGAAATAATGGTTTATCCTTAATAAGTTGATGGAACTTTGTAACTTTGCGGCCAATTATTCCTGAACTAAACTTCTGTCAAACATGTCCCTGTAATTTGAAGGTCTCAGTGTTTCAAAGGATAGGAAAGAGAAAATTGTTTCTTCTTCAACTTTTGTCTATTAGTATGAAACTTTATTTCAATGCATTTTCAATTGCACAGTACATCACTGTGTTATACCTCATGTAAGTTTCCCAGCATTAATTATATATCTCAGTGTATGTCCAGGTGGCTTCTAGTTTTATGAACACATTGGTTTCTCTGGATAAAAGAGGATGTATTTTTTTTAAAGTCTGGTTAATGGAGTTGCGAATAGACAGTGTTATCTTCAATAGGCACTAGATAATTGGTGTTTCTCTTTGCCTTGCATAAAAATTACTCATTTGTTTACATTGGTCCAGAAGGAAGAAAATGCAGCAGCTATGAAAATTACCTGATAAATTCTCTGCCTTGATTCTCTATCTCCCTCCACCAGACACAGGAAGAAAAGGAAAGCGAATTAAATAGAATGACAAAGGGTAGAAGAGAGAGACAGAAATTGAGAATATGCGTGTGTGCCAAGGGGTCGAAGTTTAGCTAGTTAGCAAGTTAACTACATATAATATAAATTCCTCTTCATGACAGTACAGAATCATAGAAATCACTGACTCTAACCCAGATGTATTGCATTCAGAAAAGTACAGTATAAAGAGTGCAATTATACATTTTTTTCCAATTTCTTACTATTTGAAAAGTCATACTGCTAGACATTTCTTATACTGGTAGAAAATTTACTTTTCCTATTGCATGCAATTTGAAAAAAAAAAAAAAGGGCTACTGGAATCATTTCATGCTGATACTATCTTTCTAATTATTTGAAATCTCAATTTTTCCTTAAATGATTGGTGCACTGGGTTTTCAATCTACCAGTTAATGTATGCAGTTCCATTACTGGTAACATTTGTGACCATTAAGAAGCAGAATTGGGTAAAGTAATGGATGCATCATACATTCCCTCCAAGGATCATATGTCAAATGATACAGCTGGTAGTGTGTTAACTGTAAATGTGATGCTCCTGATTACATACAGGACCTTGCTAGACTGCATTGTTAGGGGTATTAGAGACATGACCTATGAAAGTGGGTTTCGGCAGTTGTTTCACTGTCATGAACTGGCTTAATCTCTGCTCTTACTTGTCCCAGATTAATCCTGACAAGGCTGACATTATCATCTCTCTGAGACAGAACACAGCAGGAAACTAGTTTGCTCACATGGAAGCAAACCCACAGGGACCTAAGGAGACCCCCACAGCATCATGATCACCTGAAAGGGCAATTTAGCAAAGAGAGTTAAAGTGCTGTATGATACTGATGAGCCAATCATTGTTTTCATGTTATGGCTTCATAGAAAAATTCTAGACTAAACTAATGATATATATATATATATATGTCACGATTCCAAGCCATGAACTTCCAGTCACTCACCCACCACATGGACTTTCACAGCACACAGTCAGTCACAGATCACTCAAGGACTACATTTCCCATCATCCACTGCACCCACACAGCTGTTCACCATGATCAAGCACGCACCTGTTTTCCATCTCACAATCACCAGCACCCAATCACACACACACACACACACACACTATATAAACCATGGACATTCTCTCACACTCTGCCGAGTATTGTTAGCCTTGTCTACATACCAAGCGGTTCCCTAGTATCCTTAGTCTGTCTTCCCGTGTTTGATTCCTGCCCGTGTTGTCTAGTTTATTCTCTCTGCCTTGCCCTCTGGATTAAGTTTGCCGATCTCCGACCCACGCTTGCCTTGGATTATTCTTGTGTCTTGCCCATGCCATACCTGTTTGCTACTGACCGACCCTGCCTGTATTGACCATGCCTTTAAATAAAAAGCTTGCACTTGGATCCGCATGTCTCATGTCTCGTCAGCTCCGTCACAGAATACTCGGCCCACTAGGATCCAGCAGCTTCTCAGACGGTCATTCAGAAGGTATGGACACGACAAGAATTCTGTTTGCCCTTAAACAGGGTCCTCGATCACTGGAGCAACATATCAGAGAGTTTTTAGCCATCGCGAACTATTCAGATTTGCCGGATATTTTGCTTATTGAGATTTTTTGCGATGGCATTAACCAACCATTGAAATCTGAGTTTAGACGCGAGGGTACGCGTGCTTCACTAGCTCAGTTTTTGGACTATGCCCTACTGACTGTTGGTTCAACGTTCACTGTGGGAGTCGCGGAAGAACGAGACACCGCACCCAATTGTTTGAACACAGCCACGCTAGAGCACGCTCACAAAATGGCGGCAACAACAATACCCCGTCGCGTCATTGCTGCCAATCACAAGCCAAGTCAAGTCACCGCTGCTGTTAAAGAGTCAAGTCAAGTCACCGCTGCTGTTAAAGAGTCAAGTCAAGTCACCGCTGCTGTTAACGAGTCAAGTCAAGTCACCGCTGCTGTTAACGAGTCAAGTCAAGTCACCGCTGCTGTTAAAGAGTCAAGTCAAGTCACCGCTGCTGTTAAAGAGTCAAGTCAAGTCACCGCTGCTGTTAAAGAGTCAAGTCACCGCTGCTGTTAAAGAGTTAAGTCAAATCACCGCTGCTGTTAAAGAGTCAAGTCAAGTCACCGCTGCTGTTAAAGAGTCAAGTCAAATCACCGCTGCTGTTAAAGAGTCAAGTCAAGTCACCGCTGCTGTTAAAGAGTCAAGTCAAATCACCGCTGCTGTTAAAGAGTCAAGTCAAGTCACCGCTGCTGTTAAAGAGTCAAGTCAAGTCACCGCTGATATTAAAGAGCCAAGTCAAGTCACAGCCTATGTTAAAAGGTCAAGTCAAGCTACAGTGGATCGTCACAAGTCAAACCAAAGCACAGTTGATCATCACAAGTCAAACCAGGCCACCAGTGATCTCCGTGAGTCAAGCCAAGCCACAGTTGATCGTCACAAGTCAAGCCAAGCCACAGTTGATCGTCACAAGTCAAGCCAAGCCACAGTTGATCGTCACGAGTCAAGCCAAAGCACAGTTGATCATCACAAGTCAAGCCAAGCCACCTGTGATCTCCGTGAGTCAAGCCAAGCCACAGTTGATCGTCACGAGTCACACCACGTCTCAGCTCTCCAGCCAGAGTCACACCACGTCTCAGCTCTCCAGCCAGAGTCACACCAAGCCACTGTGGATCGTCATGAACTCACCCAGCTCACAGTTGACCAGCCAGAGCCACATCACGCCTCAGCTCAACAGCCAGATCCACAACACGCCTCAGATCATCAGCCAGAATCAGTCCACGTCACCGCTGACCAGCCAGAGTCAGACCACGTCTCAGCTCTCCAGCCAGAGTCACGCCACGTCTCAGCTCTCCAGCCAGAGTCACGCCACGTCACATCTGACCAGCCAGAGTCACGCCACGTCACATCTGACCGGCCAGAGTCAGTCCACGTCGCAGCTGACCAGCCAGAGTCAGTCCACGTCACCGCTGACCGGCCAGAGTCAGTCCACGTCACCGCTGACCAGCCAGAGTCACGCCACGTCACCGCTGACCAGCCAGAGTCACGCCACGTCACAGCTGATCAGCCAGAACCTCTTCACGTCTCAGCTCCTCAGCCAGAGCCTATTCCACCCAGAAACTCAAGGTCAGTCCTTCAAGTTATCCGGTTGATATCCAACGTGAGGGATGCACAGCTGGTGTCTGTACGCACTGCTGGTATCCCCAAATCCACTCACTCTGACCCCCCTGTGCATGAACTGATTACCCTGTCTGAAGCACTTCCCAGGGTGGGGATTGCACTATGTTGCATTTGGGCCACGTACACCACCACGGTACTGCCCCAGGGGAAGGCATCGGCCGCAGAACCTCCCCAAGCGGTGGTGCTCGCCTCAGCCCCTGGTAAGGTGGTGGCGCCCAGCAATAGACTCTCACCCGGTCCTGGTATCACCGTAGAACCTCCAGAGGTGGCGGCGTTAGCTGCAGAACTTCCAGAGGTGTCGGTGGTATCCATCCATGAACTCTCACCCTGTCATGTCACGGCTATAAAGGCCGTCATTGAGCTCTCACCCTGTCCTGTCACGGCTAAGAAGGCCGTCTGTGAGCTCTCATCCTGTCCTGTCACGGCTATGGAGGCCGTCTGTGAACCCTTGCCCTGTCCTGTCACGGCTAAGAAGGCCGTCTGTGAGCTCTCATCCTGTCCTGTCCCGGCCACGGCGGCCGTCTATGAACTTTCGCCCTGTCCTGACACGGCTAAGGAGGCCGTCGGTGATTCCCTGTCCGGCCCAGTCAGGGCTACGGAGGCCGTCTGGGATTTCCTGTCCTGCCCTGGCACGGCTATGGAGGCCGCCTGTGATTCCCAGATCTGCTCTGCCACGGCTCCTGAGACTAGGAAGGCTCTCCCTGTCTTGTCTGTCTCTGTTCTCTCAGTGTTGTCTGTCTCTGCTCTCCCTGTGTTGTTTGTCCTTGTTCTCCTCTACTTCCAGGTGCTGTCAGGGCTACCTGCCCAGTTTGCTTCCCTGCGGTGGGTTCTGGGTCCATCTGCTCCGCTCTGGTGGGTTCCGGGTCTGTCTGCTCTACCCTGGTGGGTCCCAGGTCCATCTGCTCCGCCCTGGGGGGCTCTGGTCCCCTCTGATCTGCCCTGGCGGGCTCCAGCTCCGTCCGCTCCGCCCTGGCGGGCTCCAGCTCCGTCCGCTCCGCCCTGGAGGGCTCCAGTCCCATCTACTCCGCCCCGGTGGGCTCTGGTCCCGTCCGCTCCGCCCCGGTGGGCTCCAGGTCCGTCCGCTCCGCCCCGGTGGGCTCCAGGTCCGTCCGCTCCGCCCCGGTGGGCCCCAGGTCCGTCTGCTCCGCCCTGGTGGGCTCCTGCTCCGCCCGCTCCACCCTGGATCTTTTAGGAGCTTCTGGAAGCCGCTCCTTGGGGGGGGGCTATGTCACGATTCCAAGCCATGAACTTCCAGTCACTCACCCACCACATGGACTTTCACAGCACACAGTCAGTCACAGATCACTCAAGGACTACATTTCCCATCATCCACTGCACCCACACAGCTGTTCACCATGATCAAGCACGCACCTGTTTTCCATCTCACAATCACCAGCACCCAATCACACACACACACACTATATAAACCATGGACATTCTCTCACACTCTGCCGAGTATTGTTAGCCTTGTCTACATACCAAGCGTTTCCCTAGTATCCTTAGTCTGTCTTCCCGTGTTTGATTCCTGCCCGTGTTGTCTAGTTTATTCTCTCTGCCTTGCCCTCTGGATTAAGTTTGCCGAGCTCCGACCCACGCTTGCCTTGGATTATTCTTGTGTCTTGCCCATGCCATACCTGTTTGCTACTGACCGACCCTGCCTGTATTGACCATGCCTTTAAATAAAAAGCTTGCACTTGGATACGCATGTCTCACGTCTCGTCAGCTCCGTCACCATACATATATATATATATATATATATATATATATATATATATATCTCAGGGGCGTAGAATTAGGGGGGGATGCTATTTTTGATCAAATAATTAAATATATGTATATGTTTTTGTCATTTCAGACGCATCTGAAATGTCATATCATTGTTATTACCTAACAAGTTAAAGTAAATACGTTAGAAAACTGCAAGCTCTCAAGGACGCGCATTTAAAGGGGTCATATGATGCGATTTCAAGTTTTGCTTTCTCTTTGGAGTGTTACAAGCTGATTGTGGATAGATAAGATCCCTGAAGTTGCAAAGACTAAAGTCTCAAAACAAAAGAGATATTCTTTATCAAAGTTAAGACTCTGCCACGCCCCCCTAAAACGGCTCATTCAAACACAACCCCACAAGTCTACGTCACGATGTGGAAATATTTGCTTAATGCCGCCCAAATGTTCACGCAAAGAAAGAAGGCGTGGTTTCAGTAACCTCAGTAGTGTTGATGCAGTCATGTCAGGGAGAAGATGTGTGTTTCTATGCGAAAGCAAAAGCACTTTATTTGTCCTTCTGAAAGTAGATGCATTTAGGAATCATTAAGATTACTTACAACAGAAGAGCACAACCCAGATGTTATCACAACGCATTTTATGGACGACCGTTTCATGAACCTAGGAGAGGAGGTAATTCAGACTTTGCTATGACAATCTGGTGCTTCTGAATCAGCAAATGTATGTTTTGTTAGAGAGAGAGAGAGAGAGAGAGAGAGAGAGAGAGTCACATCACAGCGTTGTGTGTGTGTGTGTGTGTGTGTGTGTGTGTGTGTGTGTGTGTGCGCTCACGTGTGTGTGAGAGGGAGACCTGGGGTCCTTTCTTCGTACGTCGCTAACTCAGTTAGCTGGATTTGATTGTTGCCGATTTAGCTTGGTCTTGGATCATTTGGTTCTTCGAAGCTCATCCTGGACTTGCTGTCATAGCAACAGGTCCGTAAACTTAAATCTGCTCGGGAGCAGGCTTATTTCATGTAAACAGGATTAGATTGCATCCTTTTAAGCAGAATTGATACTTAAAATCTGGCACAGCCACTGCTACTTTATTATAAGAGTACCCTGCTGGTCCAGGGACAATAATTTAAAATAAAAATAATTTAAAAACGAATTTGAAAATAAGATAACAATGTTGATCTGTCCCAACTTTTTTTGGAATGTGTTGCAGGTCTGAATGACAGGAAAGGATGTATATTTACAAATGAAATGAAGTTGACCAGACAAAACATGAAATAGTTTGTGTTCATATTGTCTGTAATGAAATACAAGTCAAAGTAAATCTAGAAATCACTACTTTCTTTTTTTATTTGCGTTTTCCATACTGTCCCAACTTTTTCTGATTTGGGGTTGTATAATTTATTTCTGTAATGGCAAAGCTGAATTTTTAGCAGCCATTTTCAGTGTCACATGATCCTTCAGCGTATTAAACACTTCTTTCAAAAATATATAAATAATTTTCCTAAAATGTATTTGTAAGAGAGCAATACAAATATGGCAAAGGTAATGTCAATGTAAACATAGGGGTAATGAGAATGCATCATTTATTAGCATTTGCTAATATACAGTACAATTCTGAAAGAGAAAGAAAGAAGGGGGGGGGGGTAATACAATTTACATAAAGACAACATCAAATAATCCACTAATCAATATGGTACTGATATGGTGCATATACGTAGCCTTTATATTTAAGTTCAGACTGCAACACTTGACTTAAAATGACCCATAAAATAAGCCTCTAAGTCCAGCTGCTTAAAAAAAAGAAAATCACACTGTGAAAGGTCATGTGATGGTCTCATACTAGAAAACAAGGAGCCTGGAGGTGTGCTGTGCTCTGACAAACACATTTGATTAATTATCTTTATAATTTAGAAGCCAAAAGCTGTTTGATGTAGCATGACAGATTGATGTAATACAGGCGAAGTGTAGCAGCCACGGCTATTCTTAATAAAGCAAACGTAGGCCCCTCTCATCTTAATAGCAACTTCAAAGGCAGCATCAATAACTTTTTTAATAGTAAACAAATTACTGAGGGGCAATTACTACTTTCCCCCCATCCTGACAGATGTTCTATTTGCCAGACAATATGGGCTTTAAGTACTGCTACAATTACAGCAAGATAAGGAAAAAACATACGGGCCATTTGGAGTGGCCACTTGTGGTCAGGTCAGGACAAGGAAAAGCACTGCCAAGCACTGGATATGCATTCGGCCTGTGATGATTGAGCAGGACAAGCACAAAAGTGATATGACAGGGTGATGGAAAGCCAGAGTGTCAGTAGTTCCCCTGCCGCAAAATGACATGCAGTAGCGATAAGTAAAAATTTAGACACTTTTCAGGCAACTGCACAGTTTGATGGGATCAAAAAATAAACCAATTTTTGCTTTAAGTGGAGAGTACATTCGAAGACCTCCTTGAAAATCCTTCCCCCTGAAGTGTCTCAATCTAGTCTGGCTCCCCGCAACAGTACGTCAACAGTTGGGTGCTGCACTCTCTCTTTTATACCCCCTGGACCAAACTGTTCGAGAGCTGTCACTGGTCTTGAAGATAACTGGCTCACTAAGATGAACTTTTATGTGAATGTCAAAGGCCACATGCTAAGGCTAGTATGAGCTACTGGAGTCTGCAAATAACCCCTACCTCCGCAGTGACTGTAGATGGATACCTCGCCGTTTTTTAACCCACACTAGGACAAAGCAGGGCCACCGACACTTCCACAGTCTCATTCCGCAAGTTTCAGGACACAGTAACCCTTGCTGGCTCCTTTCCTTTCAACTTTATATTGAAGCATCCTGGGTTAAATTTGGCACTTAATCATTTCCTCTGGACGCTGCAGCAGCAGGCTTCTGCAGCCATCGATCATTGCTCTTATCACATTAAACCCAGGTTACCGACGTCAAGCTGCATGGATATCTAGGTCCTGGCATGTGTCACTTTACTCTGTTCTTTTGTCACAGCTATTAAACAATCGGGCCACCAGAGATGAGCTCTGACTCTAGACAGCACACATATTATTTGAATGTAACGTCCTGGTGCTCGACCAGTCACAGAATATAGACACTTGCCCAAAGACGAAGGTAATCTCTGAGACTAATTTGGGCTGTTTCTTTAACGTATTGTAACTAGTGGTCGACTAGTGATTTTTTTGGATGGCCGATGCCAATATCTCAGAGAACATGGTGGCCA
Source organism: Aspiorhynchus laticeps (assembly GCA_023376895.1). Taxonomy (NCBI): domain Eukaryota; kingdom Metazoa; phylum Chordata; class Actinopteri; order Cypriniformes; family Cyprinidae; genus Aspiorhynchus; species Aspiorhynchus laticeps. The sequence continues at coordinate 23,911,768 of CM041810.1, read as the reverse complement.
ATGGTCAATAAAGCCAATAGGCCTATATAATGTAATAGGCTACTATTTAATTTAAAGTTAGTAAATGGCACATGTATAACAATTGTACTTCAAATAAATGTAAATGTATTTTACATAAGCATTTGCTAAAATAATTATAAATTAAATGTAAAAAAAGAATCATATTTATTCTTTAAATAGGAACTTTTTGATTCTGTATTTTTCACAAGTAAAAAAGCTGTTGAAAAGGAATTTAACACTCAGTAATATCAAAGACTATAGAATACCAAATACATATCACTCGTATAGTTTTGAATGTGGAAAAATGCAACTCTTAATATGGCCGCTCAATCGCAGGAAGCCCCACCTTCTGAATGAAAGAGCCAATCGCTAATCGGTAAAGTCAGCGCGTCACTGCAGCTGCCGTTAGAAGTCCCGGTTGCTATAGAAACAGTCGGCGCTCTGAGACGCGCGCTCAGGACTGCGCATGCGCACTGGCTGATCTAGCCTGAAAAATAAGCTTTTTATAACGCTATTTGAGCAAAAGAAACAACATTTATGACACAGTTGTTGTCCGATTTCATTGGTGATTTCAAATATGAAATTTAATCGTAAGCTTAGTGAATTTGATGTTTCCCCATACAAAGTGATAGGAGCTGCACTTGGATGCGCGAGAGGCATTTCAAAGATGGCCGCCGAGTGACATGACTTGTCTTAAAGAGACTTTGGTAATATTTAACTGTTTTACGAGGTGGCAATTTCATATATATTCATACAATTTTTAGAAAGAAATAAGCATGAATGCCCATCCTTAAAGGTACAGTTCACCCAAAAATGAAAATTCTGTCATTAATTACTCACCCTCATGTCGTTCCAAACGCGTAAGATCTTCGTTCATCTTCAGAACACAAATTAATCCTTTAACCTCACCCCATCAATGAGACATGATTAGATCATACAAAAACATACAAATGAGATTGTACAAATTCATACGGATTAGCCACTATTTGACAAAGCATAAAATAGTTAAAAATTTTAGAGACGAGATTGTGTTGGTAACCTGGGGTGTGTTTCCCAAAAGCATCGTAAGCCTAAATTGATTGTATGGCTCCGTTGGTTTCAATGGGTCTACGACAGGGGTCACCAAACTCGGTCCTGGAGGGCCGGTGTCAGAGCCGATCCTCCCTATACGCAGAATACGCAGGCTGCTTAGGGTCCCCGAAACACCAGGGGGCCCCCTTGCTCTCAAAGATGTTTTAATTTTAGTTTCGATTTTGAATTTGGCCAGCTGTTGTGAAAACATGAATGATCATTTATTTTAATGCGGTGCGCTGTCACGCTCTCTATCTAAAAATCTTGTAACGTGAATGTCATACAGTCTCTCCTTTAAAAAAAAAAAGCTTACCGCGAAGAGATACTGTTTCTCGAGCGCCATCCGCGAGCGCGATTCGAGACGGAGTGTAACACGGACAAATACGTTTCATCCATTCCTCAACCCCCCCCGGCGACACAGTTTTGCGTAGGGCCCCCCGAAGCCTAGGATCGGCACTGGCCGGTGTCCTGCAGAGTTTAGCTCCAACCTTAATTAAACACACCTGAAGCAGCTAATCAAGATCTCACTAGGTATACTTGAAACTTCCAGGCAGGTGTGTTGAGGAAAGTTGGAGCTAAACTCTGTAGGACACCGGCCCTCCAGGACCAAATTTGGTGACCCCCTGGTCTACAATGTACTTAAGCTTACGATGCTTTTGGGAAACGCAACCATGGTAAGTCTGTGTGGACTGGGAATTATATTTTCTCAAAGACCAGGTAATGCTTAATTTAAATACAGTACATAGTGTAACTGACATGAATATAGCATAGCGCTAAACTGCAGATAGCACAGCATAATTTGAAATTAAGCATTTAAAGATACTCGCTCATGCTTGTTCAAGCATTTTAGGCCATGCACACAAGAAGATAAAAAGCTGGATTCACCAAAGTTTGTGACAATAAATGTTTATTGGGTATTCGTGTTTAAAAGGCATATTTGCTGAATGCAGAAAGTATATAAATTATATGGTATATGTGCCTGCACTAAAGCTTAAACAGAAAACCTCATAGGCTAACACTGATTACTATTGCCAAATATTGGCTGATAACGTCAACCTCAGTGATTTAGTGGTCGACCACTATTTGTGGCAATAGTCTCGCAATCTTTTTTGTCAAGAATTTTTTTTTTTTCTCAAATGCCATTGTCTTGCTCAGTGATTCTGTTTACTCACAAGCAATCAAAAAAGCAATCAAAACAGTCTCCAATCTCAATCAAAGCAATAAATATTTCTCTCTGCTGTGGATTACCAAACTGCTGAAATTATGAGCTGTTACATCTTTGCAAATATAGATGCCAACACCTATAGCTGAAACAAATAAAAAGAAGTTGCATGAAAGGATTCATTGAATAAAGCAATATCACATGAGCAAGAATGCTGTTGCATTGAAGCATGAATGATGTTGTCAGTTAGCAGGCCACGGTTAGTCAGTACTGGTAGATATCAAACTTAACACTCTACTATTGACTAAACACTCTGCTATTAAAAACATAAATATATATACACTATATACACATACATTGCTAACACTATAATAATAATAATAATGATATAATACATTATAGAAATGTTTACAAGGGAGCAGTTCTTTTTTTGAAACCCTCATAAAACATTACAGTTTCACAATTGTCATACCTTAATATGAAAAAAAAAATGCTATCTAACATTGGATAAAAGCAAGAAATAAATAAAATGGAATGCCAGCTTTTGCAAAAAAAAAAAAAAATCAATTCTACGCATGTTTGTAAAAATGTCCGAGAAGACATTGAGGTATTTAGGCTTATTGAAAATTAAAAAGAAAAATGACAACAGACAAACGGAGCAGAATAATGCATTCTGGCATTTCCTCGACTGCTCGCAATTTACCTCAAAAGCACAGATTTATGGCTTGCCTGCATTCTTTTTTTTTTCTCACCAATGCAAAATATATTGAAGATGTGACAAAAAGCTGGCCCACTTCTATCTTTCTGATGAGATATATAAGGTGAAGGTTTAAAAAAAAGTGTTGGTTTAGAAATGCATGATGATTATTATTATTTTTTAATCTATAAATACTGCATATAAGTCTCTTTAATGAGGACATGGAATATGCTTGCATAGTAATTATGAAAGAATGAGTAAAATGTTGTATAAAATGTATATATCAATAAATAATAATGTTTCAAAAACAAGTAAAACAAATTAAATACTATTTAAATATTTAAATAGTAATATTTAAAATAATAGAAACATTAGCTTTAGCATGTCATTATTTCAAATGTTGTTACATAAAATATAATTTCATGCTATGACAGCCTGCTTCCAGGGTAAAAATAAACTAGATGAAGTGCCCAAAAAATCTGATTGATTTTACTGACATTGATTCTTATGGAACAGCTTGAAAACATTGGCGTTGAACAATTTTAACAAGTTGTGACCCTGTCACTCAGAGAGCCCACTGTGAGTGACTCAAAATCACTCTGAAGGCCCAAACCCCCATTGCTTAAATGACCCAGCTTTCCTCCATTAAATATTTCAGCTGCTAGCAGGAAAGGTCAGTCCAGATATATGGCATCCATCACAGGCAAGGCTCAGTGTCCACAGTTTGGAAGCATGGTATTGAATGACTTTAGTATTCATGTACCATGGTATTTACAGTACATGGCAGTCCAATCTACACACATGTCCAATACAACAAAATTCAAGTGCTTCGTGTACTGAACGTGTTTTGCTTATTTTGATATTCAGAATATGTCTGAATGATTCAGATGAAATAGTAAACCAATTCAGTTTTTTATAACCCTTTTTTAAAAGATCATATTCAAAAGAGTGATTAATTCATTCATTTGAAGGCTAGTTTTAAGCAGCTCACAGAAAATGTGAACATGCAATGTGATTACTGAAATATTGTCAAGAAATATTCTCTTCGGTTTAGGCCGTTTTTAAGTTGTTTGACAGATTTACTGAGAAAAAAAATGTGAATTGTGAATAATTCTGATTTCAAACTGCTGAAAGAAAACATGAATATGTGACCCGATTGCTGAAATATTCAGTTTAACAGTTTAGATAACATGTGATAACACACTGATTCCTAATTACCCCCCCCCCCCCCCCAAAAAAAAATCACCGGTCCCACTTTATATTAAGTGGCCTTAACTACTATGTACTTACGTTTAAATTAATCACTTGATACAATGCACTTATTGTGTACATACATGTTATACATGTTTGGTAACACTTTATTTTGATAGTCCACTTTAAACATTCTACCAACAGTACTTTGCAACTACATGTTGTCAGACTTGTGTTCCTGTGTCCTGTGTTTTTCCTCCCTCGGTGTTTCCTCCCTCGTGTGACCTTATTTGGTCTTCCTGTTCCTGTCCACGTTTAGTGTCATTATTAGTTCATTGTTTTCCAGGTGTGTCTCTTCATCCCCTCGTCTTGTATTGTGTATTTAAAGAGTGTTCTGTTCTGTAGTCCGTTTTTCCGGTCTTAATCGTCATTTGGTGTTTGTCTAATCCCTGTGCTCCTTGTGTCCTGGTATCTTCATTAAAAGTAATGTTAATTGTTCTCCTCGTCTCCTACATTCTCCTTGCTCCCAGCAAAACGTGACATGTCACCTAGCAGTCATTAGAGTATTAGTAGACTGTCTGCTTAATATCTTCTAACACTTTATTTTTATGGGTCCAAAACATTTAATCTATCTAAAACAGTGTTCACTTATCCTCTTCATGCTACACGGATTGTACAGTTTGTCTGGACTTTGCCTCTGCAATTTCTCAGGCTGTGGAAAACATCTCACCAGTAGTCAATAATAGTTAGACGTGATGGTATTCGTGTTGCACCTACAAATTTAATTGCGCAAAGTGACCATTAGATACATTTCCGTCTGGATCCTACCAGTCCGTCTTGGGTTTCACACAATGATAGGAAATGTACATAAGATATCTGCACTTAGCAGCATGAGACAGACAGATACTTTACATGGATACTTGGTGATCTAATTAAAGGAATAGTTCACCCAAAAATGAAAATCTGCTGTCTCACCCTCATGTCGTTCCAAACTTGTGTGAATCTCTTTCTTCAAGAAGCTAAAGAGAAGACATTTTTGAAGAATATGTAATGGCTGTAAAAGACATTCAAGCTTCAAATCTTGGGAAACCACATCAACAGATTCATTGTATATATATATATATATATATATATATATGTGTGTGTGTATATGTGTGTTTGTGTGTGTGATTTTATAGTGTTTTTGTGTCTTTTTTAAGCTTAAAAGCTTTGTTTCCACATTCATTGATGGAAGAATAAAAAACATTCATAGGTTTGGGCCAACGTGAACGTGAATAAATAATGACACAATTTTATTTTTTGGGTGAACTTTTCCCTTAATATGACAGAGAAAAGTGAAAGATATGGGTTTTGCAGCAAAGAAAAGAATGTTTGTTATTATTTAGACAAGTGACAGGGATCAGTATAGAATTATTCTTATGTTAAAAGATAATAATATGCTTGCATTCCATGCAGGTTATATCTTTGTCAAGGCTTGACTGTCCTGTGAGTTCAGTGCACTTTTATGTTATTTCCATTAAAATCATCCTTAAGCACCATTTGATTTTTGAATTGATGTATTATATTCCCTCTGTTGTTGCAATACAGTGCAAATCAGAAGAAAATCTTTAAAGAAGCTGGCCACGATCATGATTTTCTTCACTTTTTTTTTTTTTTTTTTTTGGAAAAGGGATAAAAAAATCGTTCCTCAACACCGTTATTAAAAGAAGCAGACTTCCAATTGACTTTGTTGCCTAAATTAATGAGGCTTGTAATTAACTGAACTAAAGCTGTGCTCTGTTAATAGATAACTCTGGCCCTTTTTATTTGCCACATATTAATAACCGAATTTGATCTGATGCATCTCAGACCTTGTGTTATTCTTGTTGTAGGTCATTGCTTCATGGGACGTTAGCTGTGTCACCCCCGGCAGAACAACAACACAGAAGGACATCAAAACATGCAACACACAAGGAGGCCTATAATACATTTAGAAAGCTGTGAACATTCCCATTCATCTCAACTGCAGTTGCTCAGCTGGTGCAGGACCCCGGTAAGCATGCAATTTTAACTTTGGTTAGTGGTCAGAGTGACATTGTTCTCCATCAAAGTTAGCAGTTTAGCTAATGCTAATAAACAGGTTTCTGTTCTGTTCCATATATGAAATGTGTGCCACAATTGTGGGTATTCTTATTCATATTCAAAGGTATTTGTACATAGTACATTTTTGTGCATTTGAATACCCAACAACATAGAATCAGTGTATTGACAGCATTTAAAATGTACTTTTATCAGTACAAATTTAGGAATCCTTTGAATTCTTATAAATATTAAAATTGACAGAATTTACTTTAGAAATACTTAAACATATAGAAATTGCTTAAATTACATATGAAGTAGTCTCATTTACAATTTTGAAGAAAAAAAACTATGATTTCAATATTCTGTGTACTTGTCAACATTTTTACAACTCTTTTGAGAGACTCAAGTTGTACATGTGTAAAAAATTATGTTTTTAAAACGTTGATGTTGTATGCATCAGTCTATCCAAACAAACAACAAACAACACTTTATAAAATGAATACTAATTAGATCACTTTGCATAATCGGGTAGCTGTTGTAAAGGGAGGACTCAAATGCTTTGACAATGTCACACTGAAAAGCTTGTATTCATGACATTGTTAATGTAAAATAAAAGGCAAAGAAACGTGTACACAGACCCAATAGTGAATTGTCATTTACTTGCTCACCTCTACGGAGCTAGAAACCATTTGACAGGCTCAAGAAGCTTTTCTAAGCCGGGCTGCATTCTGATTGATAGTAAAATTCGGAGCACTTGACAATTAATCTTTCAAAGAGAGAGTCATTAATAATGCATAGCGTAATTCCCCTGAGTACAGAGAGCAATAAGACATAACCGCTTTTTAAGTGAGAGGGGAGATGTGGAGCGGTGGCTGGATTTCAGATTCATCATTCACACTGGATATGGCCAACATCTGGTTTGGTGACCATAAACAAGATTGTTTAATTTGCGAAAGCATTGGCGTTGCAGCTGGTATACAAATACTATTAATGCAGAGTGCCGTTTTAGAGGTTGTCGCGCAGTTTACCCAGAGATAGGATCATATCTCATATATTTGGAGTTGGCAAGGTCATGTGATGCTAGTCTGTTTTTGCATATTTAATGTTTATTATGTTATCAGAGCTGAGTGATTTTGATAGCACAGTTGCACATGTTGATTTTATTTTGTGCAGAGTTCATTGAATGAAGTATTTTTTCTTATTTCTTAAGATAAGGCATTTTGTATTTCTCATTTGTACACAAGTGAACAAAATTTAGCACAGAGAGCATAGATGCCAAATTTTATTGCTCAAGCTTATGGGTATTGCCCCCCAGGCTGAATAAGGCAAGATGATTAGAAGAAAAACATATACATTAATGTTTATTTATTACTGTGACATGATATTCATATGTGATTTTTAGCTACAGTAGGACAAATAAACTTAGGCTATTTGTTGTGTTTGTGTGTCATAGCTTGCATCTTAATGTGGAAAGAAATTTGTGTGAATCACTTGTGACATGAAAATAATGATGACATAACCAAACATTATGATTAAAAAGTACATTTCTCAATTGTTTCCCATTCCCATTTCCAATTGTTTACTAGTGACACAAGCTTCTGCGTTTGAAATATGTGAAGTGATTTCAGTGGAGGCTCAGAAATCTCACAGGTTTTATTAAAAATATCTTAATCTATGTTTCGAAGATTAAGCAAAGTCTTATGGGTTTGAAATGACATGGGGGCCGAGTAAATGATGACAAAATATTCATTCTGGATGAATTAATGTTGCAGTTTGGCCAGGAAGCAGGTCTTTAATTGCAATCAGCTGTGCAGTTTTATTTTTAGGCCTAACTTTGTGTTAATGTTCAACTTCAGATGGTTTATTAAACCTTTATTTTTAGAGCATGTGAATACTGTCATTTGATTAATATTGTTTAAATGCAGTGTTGGGCACGTTACTTTAAAAAAGTAATTAGTTATGTTCAAATGTCAAATAACTTGGATGCCCCAATATTAAATATGTTAAATGAATGAAATGGACACTAAATAGAATAAATTATTATTATAAAACATTGTACATTAATCGACACTATTTATCTATTGACACTTAGCATCAGTTAGTCAAGCATTATAATATGATATTATGATAATTTAGCATTATATGATAGAACTTTAGTAATTAGAATAACCAAGTATGAATTCATATTTGTCATGTTGACTGAACTTAGGACTGGTGCTTAAGACATTGTTTGTCATTTAGTGTTTCTATAAAAAAGGGGGAAAAAAATAATAAGATAACAAAAATTGAGCGTTCGCGTTAGTTCTGGCAGGTCACGTGAGTCAAGCTTGCATCAGCTGATTCTCAGCTGATCACATCTACCTATAGGAATACGACACCTATCGCGGCATTCCTATATAAGCTCTATTCAGTATTAATCAGCAGCTTTTCCCGCTTCTTCAGGAGCAAATCACCCTCCTCCATCCCCAACTCCTCCTTTCGCAGTCAGGACTTGGCTTTCTGATATTCCTTGCTAAATCAGACTCTTTTGTTGAATAATTATACACTTAAATATCATTAAGTACATTAATGATATCTGCTTTGTTCTGTTCTGTTAACCCTCGGGGGTTATTATTATTGCCGCTCTCCCTGCTCATTCATGACGGGCTGTATGGATGGGCAGGGAGTTTTTGCACAGAACAGAACCATACCGCCAAACCAAACTTTATGCTAAGTATCTATCATTTTGACAATAGTGGTCCTGACAGAACTACTACGAATTATACCACTAATAACAATATAAAACGCACTAAGGATAAAGGAGCTGCTGGGTTCATGAATATTAATCACGTTGTATGGGTTCGCTCGAATTGATTTGCTGAAATCAAAACAGGGATGATAATAGGTGAGCGCCGGCCAATGAGATTGTCATTTGCGCATTAGCTCCGCCCACTAGCGGAGAACCCGGCAGTTCTTAAAAGCTGAAGAATTCCAAAGGAACTCTGTTATTTTGACAGGAAAATACAACAAAGGATATCGTTTACATGTAGCGCGTCAATTCTGCATGTTATGAAAGACTCTCTTTCTCTCTCGTGTGTGTGTGTGTGTGTGTGTGTGAGAGAGAGAGACAAAGCTATGGCGAGCTGTGCGCTTCACACTACAGTTTACAGTACGTCAAATACAGCTACACTGAGCATCCATTCAGATGAACTGAAAAATAAAATGATAATAATATTATAATAAATTATAGTAACGCCGCATTTTATTGTCAGTAACGGTAACGGTGTTGTAACGGGGGAAACAGTAATTAGTTTGATTACTCGTTACTGAAAACAATAACGCCATTAGTAACGCCGTTTATTTATAACGCCGTTATTCCCATCACTGTTTAAATGTCAGTTCCATATCTAATCGTTTTAGTCCCAAATAAACTTGTATTGTGCATGCAATCTCCATGGTTACCGTAATACAAAATATTTAGATTTTGTATATTTATAAATTCCCTTTTGTCACAAGTGAAGTTAAGAAGATACTATTTATATGTTTTTGCTGTCATATGTGGTTATTTCCAAAGCTTTAGATAAACAGATAGATAGACAGAAAAAAATGTAAGCACTATGGCAAACCAATTATTTTAAATTCACAATGATGTATCACTGACATGACACAGGCCATTGCTTTAGAATCAGATGTGTGCTATTAAATTGGCTATTTGTGACGCTATGCATGCATGTAACCCCAATAGAGACAGAGTGTTGAGACGCTTCACACTGCTTCACATATCTTTTATTTGAAGACACCCAAGGCCTTCTTTTTATTCAGATCAGTTGTGTGTCCTCTATTACCTGTACTATTTCTCATGACTGTTTTGTACTTTATGAAAACAACGAGGCGTGCATATTAAAGTGAACAAAACAGATTCAGTCCATTGTCATACAGCCGTTGCCCACTCTTTCCTGGAATAGGAATTCAAATTTAAAGCCTTTAACTTTGTTATAATATAAATTCTCTTTTTATTCACTTAACATGCTTGATGTGGTTTGCAATGGTCGGTGCATAATTATTTCTGTTCATCATATTGAAAATAATATACCTGAATAGCAGTTTTTCAAAACACAAATTTTATTAAGTGAAAATTTTCATAATGTACCTTTTCACAAGCATGTTTTGTATAGATACTGTATCTAAAAAAGAACCATTAGGTGTGTGAATTATTAAATTGAATTTTATGAAAGCAAGAAAATAATTGCTTAACATTTTTAATGGGTTACTAAATGATGTCAGTCTTACACCAGGTATGTTCCTTCCAGTCTAAGGTATTATGGAATAATACACCCCCCCCCCACACACACACTTACACTTAATTAGAAGTGAGTTTTTAATTTAAAAAAAGAAGAAGAAGAAGAAGAGTTATTTTTCAAAGAGAGATGAAGTCATCACACAAAAGTGATTCTGATACATTTGCTGGGTGTTCCATAATCTTGCATGGTCAGGATAATGTATTTCAGAACTAATTAAATCAAACACCCTCACAAAATACTGATGTGTTTCCGGCTGTCTGATTTACCAGAACTCAAGTAAAGCCAAAGACCAAGCTGTGCCGTTACATCATGTTTTGCAGTAATTGACTGTCTCTTCTGATGTCCTGTCTTCTATCAGAGAACAAAATGTACAAAGTATATTTATTTTATGACAAATATAGCATTTTTGGTATTGTGGTATCATAAAGTAGACCACTTTGAGTTTTCCAGGTCTTTTAAGATATGCATCAACCAAAATTGTAAATTCTGTGATCATGTCATTCCAAACCTAAAAAGAGAGATTTTGAAGAATGATCATGCTGCTCTTTTCCATACAATAAACGTGAATGGTGTCCAAGTGCTTTGCATTGTTTGCTATCATCTGAGTCTTTGCGTAATCTGGCTTAGTCTAAAATCAGTAAAAAAATCTTTCTAGGGTCATCATTCACTTTCATTATATAGAACGTAGCAGCATGGAAATCTTAATATGTGACCCTGGACAACAAAACCACCAACTTTTTTTTTTTTTTTGAGATGTGAGATTTTAGATGATCAGATTTTAATCTGAGGGTGCAAAAAAATCTAAATATTGAGAAAAACGCATTTAAACTTGTCCAAATGAAGTCCTTAGCAATGCATATTACTAATCAAAAATTAAGTTTTGATATATTTACGGTAGGAAATTTACAAAATATCTTCATGGAACATAATCTTTACTTAATATCCAAATGATTTTTGGCATAAAAGAAAAATTTATCATTTTGGATTGTTGGCTATTGCTACAAATATACCCGTGCAACTTATGACTGGCTTTGTTGTCCAGGGTCACATATAAATAACTGGTGTTCCACAGAAAAGAAGAAGAAAAAGTCATACTGATTTCAAAACAAGGTGAGAATGATTAAATGATGACACAAATGTAATTTTTGGGTGAACTATCCCTTTAGCCGATGGGGAACAGCTCCAGGTTACAGGCTACCTGAGGATATCAACTGCAGGCTCTCACTATTAAAGTCTAAGTGGCGGCAGTTGTACAAGATATCGATCAACAACATCTCACTGTGAAGTGCCTCTGCCATACATTTTTATAAGTGCATAATTGATTATACAGCTCAAGCGTTACATCCTTCCGGCTGCTCCTTCCAGCTCTCTGCTTTTCATCCATGTCCAAATTTTCTGTAACTGCTGCTAACACGGTTAGCTTGAACCTGGATTTTTCAATTTAACCCTGAAGGACTTTGCCTAATTAGTTCCAAAGAAAAGCACAATTAATCTTTCTTAGTGGGTCCAGTTCTTACAGAGGATTTCCAGATCTATGGCCATGAAGGAAGCCAAGGAATCATTCCCCACTTGGTTTGTGGTTTGATATTAAAATCCTTAACTTTTCTCTGCAGCTTGTTTGTTTGTGTGAATGCAATTTTTTTTAAAATCTATTTGGATTTATGATTATTTGCTGAATGTTTTTTTTTTACCGCGATAACAAGTAAATTCAATTTGATTGGTAATAAAACTGTGCAGCATGCCAGCTGCAATTTTGTCCCAGTTGATCAGCCCACACAGGCCATCTGATGTAGCTTTCAAGGTATTTATGCATCTCCCAGCTCTGCCTCGCCTAGATGAGAAGAAATATAGTGACTGGCCAAAAAACACTTAAAGGAATATTAAGCATTAATAATAACAATTAAAATACTGACAAAATTTACTCAGCCTCATGTCTTTTGAAACCTGTACTGTATGTCCTTCTTTTTTTCTGTAAAACAAAAAAGGAGTTAACTAGTAGAATGTCCATGCTTCCCATGTGAATGGCGACTGGTTGTCAAATCACATTTTCAAGATAAAAAGTAAATATTGATTTGGGGTGTGTTCACACATGGCAGGTTTGGTTCAGTTAAAACTGGTTCATTTGAATAAATGTGAATGCTGCCATTCAAAACCTTAGTGTGTACCGAAAGCCACCTTTTTAGACCTGCCACATCCGAAGAGCTCTGGTGCAGTTCCACTCAAATATGAATGCATTTTTTTGTCTTTAGGTTTGGTTTAAAAATGACCTAAAGACAAGTGATCCAAAGTGAACGAGGACTAAATGTATCATTTTCTTTTTGGGTCCAGACCAGAACCAGGAGAACCGAACTAAATGTGAGCATACCCTTACATTTCCTGTTCCTTACTAAATAAATAAATAAATAAATAAAACTACTTAAAAGATGAGCTGTATGCACTACATATATAGTGTCTCTGTTCTGTTTTTGTGTCCTTTTTGGAGCTTCAAAACTTCTTATGTGTTCCAGGGAAGGAAGAAGGATGTGGTTTGAACTATAAGAAGGTGAGTAAAGTTAGAATTCTCTCTCTCTCTCTCTCTCTCTCTCTCTCTCTCTCTCTCTCTAAACTATTTCTTTATAAACTGCTAAGCTGATTTCCTCACAGTGAGCTACTTCAGTGAGTGGTTTGCCATTTTGGACATTTTGGGCCGGTTGATGTTCCACTGAAAATGTCTCTGTAGTGTTTCACTTTTGTAAAGGTTAAGCTACTTAAATATCCATTCATACCCCTCCATCGGCAGAGGTCAGAATATAATGTGTGTCCTTTGTTATTATAGTCTATGGTAGCTGGAGACATTTTGCATTCCTAGAGGGCACTTGACTTAAAGATCAAAGTTAAGAATTCCATGGATGTTCGTGATCAAATACTTTGAGAGTGTCTGTCTTCAAGTGTTGAATTCATAAAGACTTATATGTGACTTATGCTGTCCTCTTCAACATACAGTTATGTGCCGGCTCGATTCTGCCTGAGTGTGAGCAATAGAGTTGCTGGAGAGCAGATCAGCCTCTGGTTACTTGTAAACTCTCTCTTAACCAATTTAATTGATCTTGTGATTACAGCAGGTGTGTTGGTTGTGTTGTATGGCTCAGAGAAGAAGACTGAAATATGTTGTGTATTTGCACCAAGATATTTAGGTATTCATTTTATCTCTCAACAGATACAATAATTCAATTAAACTGCTTCTGATTTCTCCTCAGGCACAAAACTTGAACAAATCACAGTATTGTTCTCTATTACACATCAGTCCAGAAGCAATCGTCTGAAGGATGGAGGCGGATTTCATAGTTGACCGTTCTAAAGGTCCTCGGGAAAATTGAAAGTGGCTGGCAAACATGAAAATCTCTTACCCTAAATTACCCTTGAGAAGAGGAAGCAGTATTGGATGATCAAATTAATGCTTTATGATACAGAGCCATTTTGAGCTATTTTCTGTCTTGGCTTCAAAGAGCTAAAATGGTTATGAGGCGAGCAGTGATACTAGGCTTCCAACTGCTTGACATTAAGATAGAAAGCTGTTGAAAGGAGGAAAACAGCAAACCTCCTTATGAATATATGTGTTGTATCTCTGTAGAATTCTGAAAGTGTTTTGCTGTTTGCTTAATTGCTGTCAGGCCCAGTTTGTGATCATGTTCCTAAACCAGTAGAAAAGTAAGATTTTTGTTTGAGGACAAAAATACTTTTCCTGACTCAGCAGCACTCTAATATAGTGTAGGTGATTTATACTACCTTAAATCCGTCTTATCCAGGGAGAACTGCAGGTTGAGATATGGCATAAAAAAGTGAGTTTGATGTATGCTTTATTTCCTTTACTCCGAAATAAGACACGTACAATAATGTAAAAAGTAGCTTGGTGCACCCTGACTGCCTTTTCTTTCTTATACGCAATGCAATGCAACTGTTGTTTTTCTCATTATCGATAGTTCATTTCTGTTCTAATAACATTGCATAAGAAGAACCCCAATTTAATGTGAAAATAAGCTTTAGGCCCATTACATATGGCTTGCCATTATCTCAATTGGTTAGTAGTGGAAAATTAAAGAAGCATGCTGAATATGCAGAACACTTTTTTTTTGGATTAATGGTGTTGCAGGCCACTGCACACATTCATATGCTGTTATTGCTTACTATCAACATAATATGGAGAGGAACTGGGTGACAAGGTCTGTTCCCTGCAGTGAAGGGAGCCTGATAGAATACAGGGAAAAAAATGGCAAGCCCACTAATACAGTTATGATGACAGAGAGTGAGAGCAAGAAAGAGAGAGAGATCAAAGTCAGCTAGATCTGACGCAGGCAAAGCACTCATAGAAAGGGGAAAATGGCCATATGATCTTGAGGCGTCCCTATAGCTCTGCAATCTGCATAGCATTGGACTATAGTTTTTGCCATTTTTATAAGCCATTGAAACGATTTACGAGTGTTCGATGGCATTCCCAGCATGCATTTTCGGATTCCATGTGGGTTGAGGGAAGGATAGTGAAAAAAAATAAAGAAAAAATAAATAAATACTGGAATGAGAGCTCGACTTTAAAGATGTAAGAAAAAGTGTTTGGAAGCTGGTTTTCATTAGCGCATAAAGCTGTGTTTTTCTGACGCAAAACAGATTGGCTGTAAAATAATGTTTTCTAATGGAATGTGGCCACCATGCTGTTTTTCTGCCAAGATACCTGCAACAAATATCTAGAAAAAAATAGATAAAAAAAATAAAATAAATGACGGTTGGTTGCCCAGTCCAGGGGGAGAAAACACATATTAAAAAAGGGCCCCTCGGGTTTGGTTCAAGCTGTGCTTTTGTATGTACTGTACAGTATAATTTCTCAAAGGATTTTCTCTTTCATCACACTTGCCCTTAAACATTTTTGGAAACTTTTATCAGAAAATAAAAAAAGATAGTTGGAAGCTGAATCATACTGAAGTCCGTTTTTGACAAAGTAAAAAGAAAAGAGGTAATTTTCACTTTCTCATAATTCACACTTTTTTTTCTCATAATTGTGGCTTTATCTTTTACAATTGCAGCTTTATATATCATAAAGTGACTTAAATCTCAAATGTTCCTTGTTTTATTTTTTTACTCTAAGTGGAAACTGGTTTCCATAGGAACATCAGTGATATTTAAAAGAAAATGTAATTTAAAAAACAATATTTGTCCCAAATGAAAATATGGCTTTATGGAATCTTTCTTTTCCTTAGAAGAGTAAATATTCTACGTGCCCAGATTTTCAGTCTTCTCTGCTATTATCCTAGATAATCTTCATAGCATCCCTCACACAACTTCTGCCTGCAGAGTTTTATTAATCGACTGTGGCAGCTAGTAAATGATATTAAAAGCAACTTGAATCACTTGGTGAAGGGCCAGTTAGCGCCTTTCTATCTGACCAAAGCTTCTGCAAGTAGTAATAACAGTAAACACCCAGTAAATATACCGTTCCAATGAAAAGCTTGTAAGGCAATTGTAAGGCAATGTCATGACAAAATATTGCTTTCATTACTTTCCTGTTTAGGAGAATATGTGGTCTAGCATGTAAGCTTTTCAGACTTCCTGTTGTAAGAGTTTATAAAATGGCAATGATTTAGTGTTGAGGACGAATATATTATGGTTTATTAGTTAGCTCACTTTAAATCGTTATTTTATGACTGTTTATTTAATTTACCTTGGTATTTTGGAAGTATTATTCATGGATATTACCATAATGTATGCTGTGCTCGGTGGCAAACAATATTTTCCCATTGTGACTCAGGCAGTGATTCAGTTCTGTCAGTTCTGTGATTGAAAACTCAAAGGCATTTTTTTTTTTTCATTTTATTGTATTTGCTGGTCAGTTTAGTGGCCTATTAGGTCTATTGTGGTCTGCCAAAAATATAAGTTCATTGGAGACTAAATTAATTTAATTAAAGCAAAGTTTCATAGGGAGGTTTGAATATTATTACAAAAGTAAGATATGTGTTATTTGGTTCACTTGCAAATTCTTAATGGCTATTTGTTTAAATTAATATAATTTAGTTACTGTATTTACTCTGTTTACTGTATTTACCCTGATGATAATGATAATATAATTTTAATCACCATTTATTTTAGGATAAAAACTTTTGAAACATGAGAAATGGGGGGGGGGGACATGCTAAGTTGAAAATAATGTAAAAATACAAAAAAAAAAATGTATTGTCTTAAAAATATCTTAATTTTCTTGATGTAAAACATGAAATAATTTGTGATTTAGAGTAAAATGTGTGTTATTTAGGTCACCTGCAAAGTCTTAATTGGAAAAGTGTATACAGTGATATATTCATTACGCATTCAATTTATTTGAAATTAAAAGCCTTGTCATCAATCAGGACGGTATTCGACGTGGTAGATGGATGTCTGCATGATGTAAATTGTTGCAACCTCACCGCTGCTGTAGCTGGCTCAACCTGGTCACACCCTGGAGCTGGGAAATGTCCCATTTTCCCAAGTTGTTCTTAATCTGGAGTGATAGTGTGGACTTGCTGCAACGTTTTTCCTGCTGGCACTGTTACAAGTGAGCCCTCCACATGCATAATATCGATGCAATTCTACCCCTGACAGATACTTGCTATAATCTCTTTGAAAACCAGCATTTGCACAATGGGAAAGTCTTGGAGCTGTGGCTTTGGCAAACATGGAGAAATAGAGAGGGGCTCAAATTCCTGGACATCTATACAGAGGAACACCTGCATAGGTTTTACTTGTATACACTATATTATATTAAGTAAAACGGAACACATTTTGACAGTAATGATGAAATATTATCAGAATTTAAAAGAACTGTTTTCTTTTTTTATGTATATTTTAAAATGTAATTTATTTCTGTGATGGCAAAGCTTAAGTTTTAGCAGCCATTACTCCAGTCTTCAATGTCACATGATACTTCAAGTCAAAAAGTTTTTGCTGCCTAATATTTATTTTTATTATATTTAATTAATTAATTAATTTATTTATTTGATAACTTGATACTTTTATTCAACAAGGATGCATTGAATTGATCAAAAGTGGCAGTAAAGACATTTATAATATCACCCAAAAAATACAATAAAATTAAATTAATTAAAATTCAATGTTCAGAGTTTCTATGAAAATAATAATCAGCTAAAAAAAAATTCTCAACATCATAAACATCACTACCATTATTAATAATTGAGCATGAATAATAATTCTTAATAACTGAGCACCAAATTAGCATTTTAGAATAATTTTGTGAAAGATCATGTGACACTGAAGACTGGAGTAATGGCTGCTGAAAATCAGCTTTGCCATTACAGGAATAAATTATATTTTAAAACATATTAAAAATATATATATATATTTTAAATGTCACAATATTACTGTTTTACTGTATTTTTGATTCGATAAATCCGGCATGACTGAGGATAATAGACTTCTTTCAAAATCATTAAAAAAAAATCAGAATTATTCCAGATTTGTTTATTCAACATAGTAAAATAATTAACTGTTATTTTAAGTACCATATGTCCCTCACTACATAATCTTCTACAGACAATATGTCATGTGTGATGCCATGCTCAGATTTCTAGTTTTCTCACTGGGATATCCTTGTTGAAAGATGCAGGAGTGCCAGTGCTGCTGGAAAGGCCTCGTTTGCATATTAGATGATGTGTTTGTTTGTTAGGCTTGTTTTCTGAGAGACATGTTCTGGTTGACTGATGCTGTGACAGCCCTTGTTAGCAAGCTAAAGAAGTTCAATGGACATCCTGTGAGAAGCATGAGGGAATCCTTAAGCAGGTTCCTCCACACTTGGATGATCCTGCTTCTCCTGTATGAGGTCTGGGCTTTGGCTCTCTAGCTATGTAAGGCTCTGTAAGAACCACAGCTTAGATCTGCAACAGCTTGTTTGGATTGAGCTTCTGCTCCACCCTACAGCACATTTCAGTCAACAGAGCTGAAGTTTGAGAGCAGCAAAACAAACATTTACTGTATTGAGAGAGAGAGAGACGGTCAGGGATTTTTCATGCCTAAGGGTCGAAGTAAGCTCTGTTGATAGTATCAAAGATGTTTGTTTGCACTTGAGACACAGTTTTTCTTTACTCTACAAGCATACAGATTTTGTTTCTTATCCATTGTTCCTTTTTTCGGTATTGTATAGCTATGATTGAGTTCCAGAATTGTTTTATATATACAACAATGAGAAATACATACATATACATATATTCGCCGCGGGAGTTTTCCTCGTTTATTCTGGTGAGTGTGTACCAGAGGTGGGTAGAGTACTCAAAAACTGTACTCAAGTAAAAGTAAAAGTACTTCTAGAAATATTTACTCAAGTAAAAGTAAAAGTTATCGTCTGAATAGTTACTTGAGTAAGAGTAAAAAAAGTATTGGATAAAAAACTACTCAAGTAGTTAGTTACTAGTTACTTTGGATCATATACTGAATATAGTCTATTTTTATTTAGATATATAGATTACATTTATGTAATGTGTATGTGTGTGTGTGTATACACACACACACACACACACACACACACTGCCGTTCAAAAGATTTTTTTTTATTTTTTAATGTAATTTATTTCAGTGATGCAAATCAGAATTTTCATCAGCCTTTTTCGCCAGTCTTCAGTGTCACATAATCCTTCAGAAATCATTCCAATATGTTAATTTATTATCAATGCTGTTCTTTTTAGCTTTCTATTCATCAAAGAATCCTGAACAAAATGTCACAGGTTCCAAAAAATATTAAGCAGCAAAACTGTTTCCAACACTGTTAATAAATCAATATATTAGAATGATTTCTGAAGGATCATATGACTCTGAAAACTGGAGTAACAGCTGATGAAAATTCTGATTTGCATCACTGAATTAAATTATATTTTAAAAGTAAATTAATTATGTATTATTCTATAACCTCTGACACGGAAACCTCTGAAAACTCCTCACATGACTGCTCTGAACATAACGAAACAAATGCACATTGACGGATCTTCTGTTCTGCAAAATGTAAACAAATGTAGCCTATATTTTTGCAAGCGTAAATATTGTAAAAATATGAATATTAATTGTGTCTAGAACAGGTCGAGCGCCGCTGCACAGAGCTAACGCGGGTTTGGCGGGTGTTCATTTCATACTCTGTGACAGCTTATTTAATGTATTAATTGTACATTGTATTTAATGTATAAGGTACATGTACAACAAACTGGTAATGTCATAGTGGTATCGTGGCCTATACCTGTGGAATAGTAGACAGCACACGCGGTGTTCATCTAATAAAAGATCTTCATATAGCTCTAGCAAACAAGCCTTTGCAGATTGGCTTTCAATTGACTGTAGATCCAAAGCCACGTCTTCATCGCTCTTGATGTTATCTGAGTGAACCGCTTCAGACGACTCAGTCAGCGCGTGTGGCAGGGAACTGAACGAATCATTCAAACTGATTCGCGAACCGATTCACTGGTTTGCCAACTGGTTTGATAAAGCCTTTAAACAGAATCGACTCAAAAGAATGAATCATTCGCGAATGGGCATCGTTCATTGCCCCGAGAAAAGTAGACGGCGCGTTTGGAATAAACTGAAGCATTCTTAACTTGTATTTCATTAAGATAAAGTAACGAGAGGAGAGTCGCCCACAGTAACAAAGTAAAAGTACCGTTTTTTCTCTAAAAATATACTTGAGTAAGAGTAAAAGTACCCATTTTAAAATATACTCTAAAAGTATTAGTTACCCAAAAAATGTACTCAAGTAAATGTAACGAAGTAAATGTAACTCGTTACTACCCACTTCTGGTGTGTACATTCCTCCTGACGCGCGTGTGAGCGCGGTGCTAGAACTGTGGGCCGATCAAATCACACACCGAGCAGCGTTACCCGGACTCTTTCATTATCATTCTCGGTGATTTTAATAAAGCTAATCTCACCAGCGAACTGCCTAAATATAGACAGCACATCACATGCCCCACCAGAGACAGCAATATACTGGACCATTGCTACACTGTTTTAAAGGATGCATACCACTCTGTCCTCCGTGCAGCGCTGGGACTCTCTGATCACTGTTTGGTTCATCTTCTACCAGCCTACAGGCAGAAACTTAAATCTGCTAAGCCTGTCATAAGAACTGTAAAGAGATGGTCTGTTGAAGCAGAGCAGGATTTACAGGCTTGCTTCGAATTTACTGATTGGAGTGTTTTTGAGGCTGCAGCTACTGATTTGGATGAGCTCACTGACACCGTGACATCTTACATTAGTTTCTGTGAGGACATGTGTGTACCCACCAGGACTTATTTAACATTTAACAACGACAAACCTTGGTTCAGTACAAAACTCAAACAGCTTCGCCAGGCCAAAGAGGACGCCTACAGGAGTGGGGACAAAGCCTTGTACAAACAGGCCAAATACACACTGAATAGGGAGATAAGAGTGGCAAAGAAAAACTACTCTGGAAAGCTAAAAAAAAACAGCTTTCAAGCAACGACCCTACATCAGTGTAGAAAGGCCTGAAAGCCATCATCAGCTACAAGACCCCATCCTCCAGCACTGAGGCCAATCAACAACTGGCTGAAGACCTGAACGAGTTCTACTACAGGTTTGAAAAGCAAAAGCCTGGTGTGACACCCCACACCCGCTCTGACCGTCTCACAACGCAGCCATCAACACCCTCCCCCCTACTGTTTTTCAGCCTGTACTCAATATCTGTGAAGATGATGTAAGCAAAGTCTTCAGGAGACAGAAGATAAGGAAAGCCAAAGGCCCAGACGGTGTCTCTCCAGCCTGCCTCAAAGCCTGTACTGTCCAGCTATCATCCATCTTCACATTGATCTTCGACAGATCACTGGAGCTGTGTGAAGTCCCTCCTGCTTCAAACGCTCCTCCATCATCCCTGTACCCAAGAAACCAAAAATCACAGGATTTAATGACTACAGACCTGTTGCTTTAACGTCTGTGGTGATGAAGTCATTTGAGAGGCTTGTGTTGGCCCACCTGAAGGACAGTACTGGACCCTTGCTGGACCCCCTGCAGTTTGCTTACCGAGCAAACAGGTCTGTGGATGATGCAGTCAACATGGGATTGCACTACATCCTCCAACATCTGGACAAACCAGATGTATTTATATAATTTCATATAGTTAATCAATATCACATGAAGAGTGCCTTTTTTTTCTCTCCAAAAATCAGCACGATTACATATAGATTTTTTTTACAACAGTTCAATAAACTAAGTTAATTAAGAGACTTACGTTTTAGACAGCATATTGCCTGTTTTTGCTCTATTTCGACTACAAAAATAATTACAAACACAGCCACCACAGCACAGTTTTGCGGTTAAGGCTAGAAGGGATAGGGGTAGAGTGGGGGAAAACGCCCCCCTACTGTTTTTCCCAAAATAACCACAAGATAAAGTCAAGATAAATTTTTATTGTAACTATGGACTACGTTGACAAGAGTGATGTAGAAGTTTTCACCATGAAGCTTACACTGGTGATGTACCGGAGAGAAAATGCATTTCACAGTAAATTATCTAATTTTCAGCAGTAAGAAAAAAAGTGTTTTAAAGCTTGTTGTTTTGTAGAACATCACAGTTATATATTATATGAGAACAGTAGGACCTGTAGATAGGGAGTACGTGTTACTTAATGAAAATATAATAATATATAAAACGCCCCCAGGGGGCAATGGGCAATTACTGTAGTTATTCTGTTCTGAAAATTAAATCCTTTGTTTTTCCATCAAATGTATTCTAACTAGTTGGTTGAATAAAAATATTTGGACTTTAGATTTAAAAATTACCTCAAGTTAGCATCAGGTAGCTAGTTAGCTAGCCAGTTATCATCAGCTAACATTTTTTTTTTAAACTGCCTGTAATCTGATTTTGCTGTAAATGTTTAAAGCAAATTGCTTTGTCAGAATGGGGGGAATTTTACCCCACCCGTGAGGGCGTTTTGCCCAACCAGTTGGGTCAAAATATCCCAGCATGTGTTCTGTCCAATATTTACCCAGCGCTGGGTTGCCAAATAACTAACCCAAGTTGGGTTGTTTTTAACCCAGCATATTTTAGAGTGTGTTTTATTGTGAATATGTGATTGAGCTGAAGAATGAATGCTGTATCAGATGCAGGTAATCACACTCGCTCAGTCAATCTCTCTCATAATACTCTACATAATACAGTGAGCTTTTAATACTGTAAGTTTTCAATGAAGAAACTCAACATGCCTTCATTACTAGTTCTAAAGTGATGTTTTTGGAATTAGTAACGGAGGCTTGGGTTTAGCTGTTAAACTGTCAAACTGAGATTTGAATCCATGGCGGAATGTTCTGCACAAAAAAAAAAGAATAAAATAAAGACACTCTGTTGTTGTTTCTTATGTACACTATATTGCCCAAAGTATTCGGTCGCCCCCTTCTAATGAACAGGTTTGACTACTTTAGTAATTTATATGAGTACAAATCTTAATGTCAAAGCATACGATGATATTCTAGGAAATTGTGTGCTTCTAATATTATAGCAACAGTTTGGACAGGACCCTTTTCTATTCTAACATGACAATGCATCTGTGTATAAGGCAAGGTTCAAAAAGAAAATTATTGATTCAGTCAGTGTGGAAGAACTTGACTGGTCTGCATAAAACCAAGTCCTAATCCCAGTTTAACACCTCTGGTGTGACTGTAAATGCAGACCTTGAGCCAAAAACTCATCACCAAACACCAATGTCTTGTACATATGGGTTCAGTCATTTTAGACACTTCCAAAACTGTTGCAACAGAGATGGAAATACAATTTTTAAATACATGAATTATGTTCCCATCGTTGTTGCCACAGATTTGGAAGTGCATTTTTCTGTTCTAGAGAAGGGGGTGTCCCAATACTTTTGTCTATATACTGTATGTACAAGTTATTGGTGTTTGGTGATGAGTTTTTGGCTCAAGGTCTGCATTTACAGTCACACCAGAGGTGTTAAACTGGGATTAGGACTTGGTTTTATGCAGACCAGTCAAGTTCTTCCACACTGACTGAATCAATAATTTTCTTTTTGAACCTTGCCTTTTTTTTTATGTTTACTTTTTGCTATAACGTGTTCTTACAAGCATAATATACTATTGTTAATAATCTTTTGGTTGTTCTGTTCTTTTTTATTGTGTTCATAGTAGTGTTGGTATTGGTTCGTTTCAGTGCATTTCAGCTTTCATGTCACTATGCATAAGACGCATGAGTGACGATCAAAAATGAGTCATCCTAAAATGCAAATAAAGTCACCAAAAAGAATTCGGATATGTTTTGTTTTGACAGCAACTTTGTATAGGACTACCACATGAGCTTTCCTTCGCTGAGTTTTGCAGCTTAAACTGCAAGTCTAGCTAAGTGTGATAAAAGACTCCAGGCACTGAGAACGACAGCTGATGGAAATGTATCTGGTACGCAAAGAGAATGTTTACTGATGTCAATGAGAATAGGAAATTTCATCTGTCCAGCCCTCTTTTCCCTGCCTGCTGATTTAACTCCAGGCAGCAGAGAGGACAGCGAGTGTGGAGTGTTCAAAAAAAGGACAAAAAAACGCAAGTGGAAGAAAATGGGATTCATTCTTCCGCCTACATGTCTTTTTTTTTTTCCAAGAGACGCTTTCCGGACGTCTGTCAGACCAACAATCAGAATGTAAATACTATTTAAGGTTTATCAAAAAGAGTCTAATCTTAATTCTATTTACTTCACCAAAAAAAATAAAAAATTGCTGAAATTTACTCACTTTGAGGCCATTCAAGATTTAAAATTTAGCATTACATGACTTGCTCAACAATGGATCCTCTGCAGTGAATGGGTGCCATCAGAATGAGAGTCCAAACAGCTGATAAGAACATTACAATCCTACAATCCTTTAAAATAAACAAATCCATCAAGGCATTTTTACATTTAATCCGTTGCTTCTGGCCAAAATATCAGTCCATAATCCATAATAATGCTTCCTCCATTGAAACAGTCCATCTTCCGGTGTCACATCAAAATCCACCAACAGATTTGTTTAGGACTGTTTTGACTGTTTTCATTTGTAAACGGTGCTAAATCTGTGCATATTTCTCTCCTAATTAAGAAAATATATATTTTTCATTGGAGAAAGCAATATTATAGAGTATGCATAGTTTAACCAGAAACAATGGTGGAGTCATGTGGATTAATTGTGAAGTATTGTGATGTTTTTAATCGCAGTTTTAACTCTAGTTCTGACGGCAACCATTCACTACAGTGGATCCATTGAGCAAGCGATGTAAGGCTACACTTTCTCCAAATCTGTTCCAAAGTAGAAACAACCTCATCTACATCTTGGATGGCCTGAGAGAAAGTCAATTATCAGCAAATTTTAATTATTGGATGAGCTATTCTTTTAACAAACATGCAGGACTTAAGAGAGACCAAATTCAGACCACCTATCACAACTATATAAGGTGTGGCTGCTTCTCGAATATGTCTGTTGATGTCCAAGGGGCAAGTGCCATATGGATAGGAACATGTTGGGCAGTGTTGCTTCAATAAATTGTTGTTGTCACTGCCCTCTAGAGATGTGCGATATCACATTAGTATTGTAGGTCCCTGCCCAGACGCCAGCTCTACTCGCATCAGAAGCTCCGCGACCACTTCACCTCGAGCAGAGAGCAGAGACGCTCTAGAGACGTGCTGTCTTTGACCATTTATGAGGCTTCACATTTTGTTTTTCTTCTCCTCCCGTCTGTTCATTCCCTTACGTCACAGCACCGCCATCTCATAAATCATCAGAGAGCCTTACCAAGGGTCTTGTCGTGACTCTGCAAGCACGTGCGCTCAGAGGAAGGACTAAGCAGTGCAGAGAGTATCCGACTGACACTCTGGCTCAGTTAATAAATATGCAGTAGGAACTATTGCGAGAGTGAGTGTCAGTCAGGTATCGCTGCATGCCTTTGTCTGTCTCTTTTCAAGTTTCTTCAGCACATAAAAACAAATACACATTCAAATGAGCCAAATTCACAGTCTGCACGATATATATTTTCTGAGCGTCCCAAAAGGATTGCGCAAGAACTCACCATCTGCGGTGTGGGTGTAGGTGCATACAAAGTGTTCGGCACAATGGAGTTCAACATCAGGAAGACCTTAAACCGCCTCAGGTACGTGCAAGTACACCCACATTTCTTTAATAAGCACTTGTGGCAGGTTCTGTTGGAGAGTTCAGAAATATATTTTCTAATTTGTGCATTTGATTGAATTTCAGAGTGCCTGCAACGAGGTCTTGACCCCAGAGTATTGCATAATATTCTCATCCTTGCTTCCCTCCTTCCTTGTGGGTGTTGTTGGAGGCAAGATTAGCATTTCATTAATGAACTCCCGGGCGCAGGTAAAGTGCTAGACTGTATGTATTGTGTGGGAGCTTCCGCAAACTGTCTTATTCATGGTAAAGACCCATATGGCCACATTAACCTTTACGATGATTAAACAATACGCTTGGCACACTAATCTATTTGTCTACCAGCATGCATAGCATTGCCTGTTAAATCATATCCTTTGTCAGCATGCAGTGTTGCATAATTTTATGAGGCTAATAAAATAATTCTCACTTTTTTATGATAATGGCATTAGTATATAGATCCAGGGGCGTGTCGAGATGGTGGTCCTATATAGGCAGCCCTAAAATTTAATTGGCTACCTGAGTTGCCACCCCATATGCCTAAACTATGATTGGCCATCTCCTTCAGAGGCGGGAATGTTAAAGTCAGCTTAAAGCCACGTTTTTGATTAAATTACCAACAATTTGTTATGGGCCAAATATATTATTATATGTCATGGTTCTGTATATCAATAAAAGGCTTCAATTCTGGGGAAAAACAAACAAACAAAAAAAAAACACTGGAATAAGTGTGTGTGTGTGTGTATATATATATATAAATATAATATTTTATATAACATTATTTTATAATCTTTTTATTATTATTTGTTTATTTTTACATGATGGTTAAACATTTTCTAAGATTTTAAGATAATTTTCATTTTAAAACTCCCACAAATGCAAAGATTGCATTTAAACAACCTGACATATGTATTTTAACCTAGATTGTTTTAAGGGTTTTTCGTCTTTTTTATCCTCAAAGACATCCCTATTGATCCACATGCATGGAAACTTGTATGTAGACATGAAAACTCACTGAAGCTGAGTGGGGTTCATTTGCAGATACCCTAGGTGACGCTGTTCGTAGAAACATTTCCAGCACTTGATCTTTCAAGGTTCTATGCAGTTAATGCACGGTAAGGCATCGCACCACGTATATGCCTATAATGATCTTTCAAAACCTTTTCAGTGTGGGGAAAAATCCAGCAGGAATAAATCGGTTTAGTGGACAGAATTAGAGGGGAAGGGTTTGGAGCCAGGGTAGGATTAAGGGAAATTGTGTGAAATAAAAAGCGAGTGATCACGAGTGACTCGGTTCCTGTCTGTTTCTAGAGGGAGGGAGAGAGAGAGAGATTTTCATCCAAATCCATATCTATTTTTTAATCCTTGTCTGAGCGTAAACGCTGGTTGCAGCCTTCGCGAGAAGACTATTTCACAATGCAACGCTTTTAATAACCTTTACGCAATCTTCACCATCTTTACACCCTTTGAGTGCGCATTTGTTTTAAACTTCAATCTTCCTTCCGACACTTGGACAGCATCATGACCAGTTTGTGGGATCGCATCCCTTTGGAATGGTGGGAATTACGCGGCGAGCACCCGGAGAGCATGTAAACGCAAATGGAGTTTGGGATTTACTACAAAATATGGGAAAGATGACCGTCTTGTCTTTGTGTTTTCTCTTGTGCGCTGATCTACTGCAAGTAGCTGTTGGTAAGTAATTGTTGTGTTGTGTGTTTTATCATACTCGTATGTGCTATATAGCAGAAAGCACTGCGTTACGGATTCTACACACACATTATTTTCAGAAACCGCTGCATCCACATATTAATACGTCTTTCATATTTACTTAGATCAAGTTTTTCCTTTTTTTTCTTTTTTTGCGAGACGCCGCTTAGTTCGGATTCTCCAAGAATATCACCGCTTCAGCCACGGCACTTTGGGGTAGTGTTGGCGGGGTATGGGCACAGACACTGGGTGAATGTCATTTTTCATACGGACGTTTGAACATTCTGACGCCCTGCAATAAATGAGGCTGAACGCATTAGTGCCAAGAGCTATTGACTTTAACCCTGACCATATTTATTATTTAATAGTCAAATCTCATGACTACAGATGCGTAATTTCATTACTTTTTTGTAAATGTGAAGAGCCACACATTTTAGGTGAACCGAGACATACCTTAATCTGTCTCTCTGTCTCTCTCTGTCACTCTGTCTGTGTGTGTGTGTGTGTGTGTGTGTGTGTGTGTGTGTGTGAAGTAACCACTAGCGCTGCGTTTTAGGATAATGTAGAATGTGGAATCATTGATCATTTTCTTTTGTTTTTCTTGTGAAATTGACACCCCATAAAATAAGATTTGAACTTCAGCAAAGGACGGTTGTAGACTTCAAAAGTAAATTGACATTTAGCTGACTGTAGGTTCAGTGTTCTAATACAGTTCAGTTGTGCGAGACAAAGCAGACTGTGTCCTGAAAATTACTGACAGATTTCTTTTAAAAGTAGACTACAAGAAAGTCATTGAATAATTCCCACATTGAACCAATGTAATAGTGTTACCTAACTCAGTTGGTTGCACTGTGTTCTTTCTTTCTGTACTGTAATGAAAAATCCAGAACATGACATCGTTGTTTTGCTGTAAAAGATGAACTATTACTGTGGAAGTATTACTAGGAGCCAGGAATGTATTGTAAATTCACACTGAATAGCTGTTTCCCTCATTTGCCTCTCAAAGTGACGTTCTACCATGCTAATCATTTCTTTACATGATTCCACAAAGTTCAGCATGTAGGCTATGCCTTAAAAGCCTGATACCTGGAGGAAAATTGACATTTACTGAGAAAAGAGACGCTGGAAAAAAGCGTTTTTTTTTTCTTTAAAATGGTCATTATTAGGTGACTATTTGTACTATTGTGACTAAATTTGTACTAGCTTTTTATACTCCGGGTCCCTGAGTTAACTGCAAGTATGAATGGGGTGTCCCGGGGACTGTAAATGTTGAAATCCCCAGTTGTAGTTGATGATTGATGTGTTGAGGTTCTAATCTCAGGACAACATCTGGCACGTTTATGGTACTTATCTTCACTCCCGCCCAGCTGTTTTCACTCTCCCCGTATTGGAAGATTACAGGACCTCATGTAAAAATCCCACGAAGACATTTAAATCAAGACAGAGTCAGTGATATAACTCCAGTGGTGTCCCGCAAATAATGCCTTACAATGTGAGGCAATCATTCATCATTTCTGACTGCACTGGTGGTTGGCGTGTCCCATATTTTAATACAGGCCACCTGAGCATTATGCAGGCTGGTGAGCGAGCGAGAGACCGAGAGAATCATTTATTGTTGCATAAACCATCAGGTCTCAAAGTTCAGCTGAGTTTGTGGCCACGAATTGTGGTATGGAACCTGAAATGATTTGACAGGAGATGGTTTTTATGGGTTGAGTGCCATTGTCATCATTTTATTTTCTTTCCATTATTTCACTGTCCTGCTGCATGGCTGGTGTACAATTATGCACATAAATAATTTTGTGATCAGCGTTTGTGATGACAGTAATAATATTAAGATAGACAGTCCCATTGCTTTGCAATCTTCATTTATGCTGTCATCCAGTTATCGGTTATTTTTTTTTCCATCATGCTGTTTTGTTAAAACTAAAATCATTACTATATATATATATATATATATATATATATATATATATATTAGGGGTGGCATGGTACACAGATGTCACTGTTCGGTACGTACCTCGGTTCGGGGGTCACGGTTCGATACGATTTCGGTACAACAGGAAAAAACAACGAATCTACTCTGCTCGGTTTCTTTTCATTTATTTTGAACAGAGTACAGTAGTAATACTAAATATTATATTACATTATATATATAATCTGCAGTACATACACTATATTGCCAAAAGTATTGGGTCGCCCCCTTCTAATGAACAGGTTTGACTACTTTAGTAATTTCTATGAGTACAAATCTTAATGTTAAAGCATATAATGATATTCTTGGGAATTGTGTGCTTCTAATATTATAGCAACAGTTTGGACAGGACCCTTTTCTATTCTAACATGACAATGCCTCTGTGTATAAGGCAAGGTTCAAAAAGAAAATTATTGATTCAGTCAGTGTGGAAGTACTTGACTGGTCTGCATAAAACCATATGCAAATCCTCAACCATAATATCTTTCAGCAGACAAGGACGACTGATTGCATTCAAAATACCTAGAAGATTCAAAATCATGATCAAGTAAACAACTTCCATTTCTCTTTCTGTTAATAGTTAAAGACATGAACACAAAAAGAACACATCTTTCATCAAAGAGCTGGTCTGCCCTCCTGACATTACGACTACCTCAGACTTTGGAAAAATCTTCTAGAAATATAGCTCGCCTGAAGGTGCTGCTACTCCTAATGACCTTTAACTCCAACACCACTCCAGGAGTGACCCACAGCGTCGCCCTCTACACCCCTCAGAGCTCAGGGCAGTGCTGGCTCTCCACAACTGAGCCATTCACCCCCCTGTGGATTCCTCCATTTCCTCTTCTTAAGAGAGTTCTTCCCTAACAGATCCATCATGATCATGTGCACTAGCTGCAGTGTGGGACAGGTGTTGGCAATTCCAGCTTTAGTCTCCAATAATCACTCTTTGATTTTCTGCCTACTTTATAAGACATAAATGTGACCTTCAGGAGCTTCTTTGTCACCCAACACAACTGAAATCTTTCACACAAAGCTTTCAAAGGAAGACAAATGAGTTATTCTTATTCAGTCCAAAAGCACACTTACTTCTGTCTTGACTCAGTTAAGTTGCATTGGGAAGATGAATCTGAATCATCTGCTGTGATTTTTTTAAGGATGACATGCAAAGGAGCATGTCATCTGAACATGCAGTTATAGTACAAAAATATGATACAGAAATTAAATTTTGATCTGATAATGTCTTTTGATGATGAAACATCAAAGCAAGTACATTCAAATGCTGATCTCTCTCTGAGCCAGAACTGAGTGTAGTCGGTCTTTCAACAGTTTCATCAGCCACATTTTAGAGGTTCATAGAGCAGCAGTTCTCAACTGGTGGTTCATCATGACCCAATAAATATTGGGTAAAAAAAAGTTTTTGTTGCATTGATGCATCTGGAAGATGCTTATATTTAGTGCATTCATGGGATAAATGTATCAGTTCACATATTCCCAGGGAATTGAACTCATGACCTTCATGTTGCTAGTGTTAGAAGCTACAGGAACACTGTTCTGAGTGCAAATATTAGGGGAAACAATGTTTAATCCAATAAAATAAAACTAACTATATAATATTAAATAGTGAGGATGGCAAAATCTATGTGAATTTATGTTTTATTTCTGTTTATGTCAAGGGCAGTGTGTCGCCCAAATTAATCATCATTTAAATACTCAACAGATTGTGTATTTGAGTAGGTATCTTGACATCAAACTATGAACAAACTATGTTGTAAGGTAATAAATACAACCCAGACTACAGTAAATACAAGTTCACTTTGCAGCTAGGATAAACATGGTTTGTGCAGTGAATTATTGCTACTAAGAGCACAAAACCATTGGAATTCAGGCGACATTTAGAACCAAAATTGACAATTTTCCTTTTCAGCCTATGTCATGTTAACTATTTTGCATATTATTTTTGAGTCTGTGCAGTTCATGGTAATATTAATAATGTTCCATTATTCCAGCTTCTGCTGTTTCCGTTGCTGTAGAGAACAAACATTGGAAGGTGGCAGAGCTCAGCGCTTCTCAAGCCAATACTGACATTTTTTAACAGCAAATGAAAACAAACCATAATCCATCTGAATATTGACGGTTGTAGCATACCGGCTGTGTTCCCGTACTCCTTGTCATACAAAGAGCATAATGCTTTCTGCAAACTGTATACTCCAACTTACTGGTGTAAGCAGGCCGCTGTATTGTGTGAAAAGCTTTAAGAGCTTCGGTCAGCAGGGGAAGAATAGAAGAGCACATATTGAATAAAATGCAATGTGGCTGTGATTGTAAAAGGGCTTGTTTATAGATGGGACCATAGTGCATCAATACTGTACTTACAGCACTGTATTTTTAGAGGTGTGTGTGTGCATGCGTGCGTGTGTGCGTTCATAATGGAGGAAGGGAGGCGGAGTAAGGGGACTAAAGCTCCTTTCTGACAACCAAGTGGAAAAGTTGGATTGCCATGTTGGGTGCAAACACAGAAAGTACTATAAACTAATTAAACTATCATTTCATGATGAGAGGACAGAGTTCAAGTGATTTATTTCTGCTATATTTTCATCAGCACCATTCATTAGAATTGAAAGTACGAGGTGCAGACTGCAGAGCTTTTAACAAATAGCATTGCAATGTTTATTTGTGTTTGTATGCTCATATCTGTGCACCTGCGAAAATTATTCTGATTAATGAGCAGGCTGAGAGGTGATCTTTACTGGCATGCCTGTCCTTTGACATGGAAATTTGCTCAAGTTGGGCAGCTTTGTCTTTTGTTTTTGCAAGCATAAATTGAATGATTACATGGCTATGCGCTGAGCTGTGGATTTGGCAGCCCTGTGCTGAAAATTGATTACCTTTGACAAATTTTTGTTTGCAGACAAAGCTTTTGTCAACTCTGGAATAGATGTTGTGAAACTACAGTCAACTGAATACAGAATTAATTCATCTAGCCGCCTCAGTTTCTCTAAAGAACAAGGTCAGTGGTGGAACAGATGACCCTTGTGACACTTATGTTGCTGTCAAATTATATTCAAATCTCAACCAAATTAAAATTTAAATTCAAAACTATGAATGGAAGGAAAATTACATTTTACATTCTCAGCATTTCTTTTGGAAACATTTTCACTGGCCTTCGATCACATTTGGTCACAGTCAGAAATTAACCAGGATCACGTGTGTGTGTGTATATATATATACGTACATATATACAGGTGCATCTCAATAAATTAGAATGTCATGGAAAAGTTCATTTATTTCAATAATTCAACTCAAATTGTGAAACTCGTGTATTAAATAAATTCAATGCACACAGACTGAAGTAGTTTAAGTCTTTGGTTCTTTTAATTGTGATGATTCAGGCTCACATTTAACAAAAACCCACCAATTCACTATCTCAACAAATTAGAATATGGTGACATGCCAATCAGCTAATCAACTCAAAACACCTGCAAAGGTTTCCTGAGCCTTCAAAATGGTCTCTCAGTTTGGTTCACTAGGCTACACAATCATGGGGAAGACTGCTGATCTGACAGTTGTCCAGAAGACAATCATTGACACCCTTCACAAGGAGGGTAAGCCTCAAACATTCATTGCCAAAGAAGCTGGCTGTTCACAGAGTGCTGTATCCAAGCATGTTAACAGAAAGTTGAGTGGAAGGAAAAAGTGTGGAAGAAAAAATGCACAACCAACCGAGAGAACCGCAGCCTTATGAGGATTGTCAAGCAAAATCGATTCAAGAATTTGGGTGAACTTCACAAGGAATGGACTGAGGCTGGGGTCAAGGCATCAAGAGCCACCACACAAAGATGTGTCAAGGAATTTGGCTACAGTTGTCATATTCCTCTTGTTAAGCCACTCCTGAACCACAGACAACGTCAGAGGCGTCTTACCTGGGCTAAGGAGAAGAAGAACTGGACTGTTGCCCAGTGGTCCAAAGTCCTCTTTTCAGATGAGAGCAAGTTTTGTATTTCATTTGGAAACCAAGGTCCTAGAGTCTGGAGGAAGGGTGGAGAAGCTCATAGTCCAAGTTGCATGAAGTCCAGTGTTAAGTTTCCACAGTCTGTGATGATTTGGGGTGAAATGTCATCTGCTGGTGTTGGTCCATTGTGTTTTTTGAAAACCAACATCACTGCGCCCGTTTACCAAGAAATTTTGGAGCACTTCATGCTTCCTTCTGCTGACCAGCTTTTTAAAGATACTGATTTCATTTTCCAGTAGGATTTGGCACCTGCCCACACTGCCAAAAGCACCGAAAGTTGGTTAAATGACCATGGTGTTGGTGTGCTTGACTGGCCAGCAAACTCACCAGACCTGAAGCCCATAGAGAATCTATGGGGTATTGTCAAGAGGAAAATGAGAAACAAGAGACCAAAAAATGCAGATGAGCTGAAGGCCACTGTCAAAGAAACCTGGGCTTCCATACCACCTCAGCAGTGCCACAAACTGATCACCTCCATGCCACGCCGAATTGAGGCAGTAATTAAAGCAAAAGGAGCCCCTACCAAGTATTGAGTACATATACAGTAAATGAACATACTTTCCAGAAGGCCAACAATTCACTAAAAATGTTTTTTTTTATTGGTCTTATGAAGTATTCTAATTTATTGAGATGCACCTGTATATACGTATATATATATAGATATATATTGCAATTAATAATATTGCCATTTAATTAGGTTAATTTCTCACACTGCTTTATTTGTCTATACTGCTCAATGTTCCACAGGTTGGTTTATGGGCTGCAGGCAGTTTTTCCTGTCTCCTCTCATTGTTTGGATAAGTGGTTGTGGAAATAAATGCTTTGAATGACAATTGTGATGACTGTAAGCAATATAAAGCTCTTCACCCATCTTCACTGGGCTCATCACAGAGTCTCTAATACATGGAATGTACATCTCTTCAGCTGAATCATCTATGAAGGGCTCTCATCATGACAGACGCACAAAAACATGTCAAGCTGTGTTTTATGGGCATACAGGATATGGCTGTGACATCAGATAAGCTGAATTAATTAGTAATATCCATATGCATATACACAATTACACAGCATACAGTAACTGTAAGTATTTAATTAACCAATAGCCAGAGTGCTGTTGTGTTGAATATAATCTTCATATGCCCATCATTATGCAACAGTTTAACAAGCAAGAAGTTAATTTTGAGTAATGTACATTTTAGTCACAAAATGGCAGATTACTTTGTCTATTTTTGCTCTGGTAAGGAAAATACATATTTGGTTTCCAAATAAATTAGCATTCACATTTTTATCAGTGCATACATTCCCTGGGAATTGAACCCATAACCTTAGTATTAATAAAAGCCAAACTCTACTGTTTGAGCTACAGCATCCCAAATAAGCATTTAAATGAAGCCACAGAAGGATCAGTCATTGTTTGTTGTAACTGAACTAGAGTTTTGATGATACAATACTGTCAAGTCCAGAATCGTGGCTCAGTGGGTAGTATTATTCCGTCACAGCATGAAGGTTGCTGGTTTGAGCATAGGCGGAAATCCCGGGGGGGTTGGGGGGGGGACAAGACCCCCCTATCTGAGGGTTGTCCCCCCTAAAAATATGATTTAAATAACCACGCTGTGTAAAAAATAATGTTTTATACTTAAAATAATTGTGTAAGTAGTAAAACAACACAAACGCAAACGGGGCAAAAATGTGTTTTAAGTTTAGAAACATTTTGAGTCTCCCCCTCCCTTGCCTCACAGTGCTTTGATCCAAATGCTTTCCTCTTTTATATCACACACACAAGTCTGGTGAGAGAGAGAATACGTCTCAGTAGTTGTGGAACTCCAGTAAGTAAGGCTGTCAATTGGCTATTTTATTCACTTAAACATCGGATGAAGTGATTATTTTCTCTTTGCGAGAGCAGCGTGTTTCTGGGAGCACGAGTCCGGTTTTGTGCGAGAGCAAAGAAAATCCGCGTGCTAGGGAAGAGATTCCCGCTCGCGCATTATTTTAAGGCAGGGGCTATTTGCACAAATAGCTACTCTATTTACACTGTTAAAATAGCAGGCTTTTCTGCTATTTATACTACTTATTGCAAATAGTGGCAATTACCTGCACCTCAGTATTGTAGTACATTATAAAACAGTATGCAATAATAAGTTATTGAGTGTAAATTTTAATATTAATTCAAATTATTAAATGGATGCCACCTTAATGGGACAATAAAGCCCTCCCTACACCTACCCTAACCGATACTTTATTTTCAACTTTTTTATTATTTCCTTAATTTTTATGGAAAATAAATGCTTTTCTGATGTGATGTGAAATTTGAAAAGGGAGACAAAAAGTTAGCCAAAAGGCAGATTCAAACCCGTGTCGTTTGCGTCAAAAGGGGTATGACACACGTTTTACCATCTGCGCCAATAGAGCTGACAACTGTTATCCGTCTTTTGTAATTCTGACTAGCCCAAGCACACGTTGGTGCGCTTTCGTGCTACAATAATGCACTCTCGACATTTGTCATTAAAATAACGCCTTAGTCTCCCTGCTACACTAATAGTAGTAGCTTTCCTCTGTGTATACATCCCTACAAGAACAATTTTAGCTGTATTATTTGTGTCCCCTTCAAAATCTGCTCTTGAGAAATTTTATGTATATTGTCCCCCCCTACTGTTAGACGAAATTTATGCCCCTGGGTTTGAGTGCTGGCTGGGTTAGAATATATAGAGCAAGGGTTTAATGAATGAAAGATACAGAATGTACTGCATGTTAGCTTATGCATTGTGCACAAAAGCATGATCTACGTAAGTCCACGTCATACTAAGAGGAAACTATGCTTCTAACCACAGCTTAAAAGCTATTGTTCCAACCACATAAGTTTGTGATTTTGTTTGCGAATGTATTGAACTATGTTAGTAACAGCAGAACATGCAACTATGCAATGCATTTGGGAAATGTGTCCCAGGATAGGTGAATTGCAGACATTACATTTGTGTAAGTGTGAATGGTGTTGTATATTAGCGCTGCGATGGACAGGCCTGAGACATTGGGATAGGCTCCATCACCCCATCTATACAACTACCTATATACCAACATGTCTGCTGAGATCACTCTCCATTAAATTCCACCTGCAGCCATTGCTTCCCAAATCCAGTGACCTGTGCATTTCTCTAGCCACTGATTCTGGATGCTGCACGCTTGTTCCTTTGCCTGGACTGACTTATAGATCCTTGTATATGTTTTGCCTGTCCATTTTGTGGCTTTTATTTTCATGTCTTTTATTTAGTTCACTTGTTTGTACAGATTGTTGTTTCTCAGTAATGAACCTCTTATAATCTTGATTCTTGTCTTGCTTGGAAGTCCCTCTGTTGCAGGGATGGACACAGCGCTGCGACAAACATGCAGACCTTTCTGTTGTTCTTCATAGTGTTTCCAGGATTACTTTTCCTTTTATCTCCGTACACGTCAAGATCATTCATTCAAGCTGTGCTGCCCAGCATCTGAGAACCACAAGGAAACATACTGTAGTTCCTGGAATATTATTATCTAGACATAATGAATAATATTTCTCTTCAGTTCTTTACAAAAAAAGATGAATATATATCTTTAAAGGGTCACCAAATCAAGGCAAACGCACAGATTTTAGCACAGTGCTCTAAAGATAAGGTGGCGAACAAAAGCCAGTAGAATTATCCTCCATCTTAACAGCTGAGTGCAGGTTCAGAGGTCAATGTGCA
The DNA here is from genome assembly GCA_023376895.1 of Aspiorhynchus laticeps. NCBI lineage: Eukaryota > Metazoa > Chordata > Actinopteri > Cypriniformes > Cyprinidae > Aspiorhynchus > Aspiorhynchus laticeps. The sequence goes on along the minus strand of CM041810.1, from coordinate 23,874,755 downwards.
GGGAACAAAGAATGCTCTGATGACGATAGAAGAAAAAGAGAGGCCATTGTGGGTACTTGTAGAAAAATGCAGCACTACTCTTCCCTTATTTCAGGGTTAATGCAGCCCACATTTATGGCTCCAGTTCTTGTTCAGAGAATCCAGGGTCGTAGATCAAGTGGTCATGCAAACCTTTTGAGGTTCTGCCTACGATATCTCATACATGGCCAGCAAATGTGGGGATTTTTGTCTAGTTTTAAAATAAACCCCTTTAGATTTGAGCTCCATGTTTCCATAAACGTAAGAAACAGAGATTTGTATTGACGCCCCATTACGTCAAGGTAAGGTGGTGCTGAATGAAGGTTTGGGGGCTGTATTAGTTGAGAATTTAAGGATTGTGATCCGTGAGCTGATCTGACGCTTTTCTCTGTCCTGTTTCCGTCTGCCTGTGACAGCTGGGCTCGACTCAGAGGAAGTGAGAATGGATATTGGCAGGAAAGAAGAATGTGCCAGCCTTTCTGTCCACCAATCGTTGGCCATTGGCACGGTGCCTCAATCGCTGCTTGCATAAAACGATTACACAAGAAGAAAGGAAAATCATTAGGGTTTGGATGATTTGTGGTTTATATCTTTAAATTGACAGTTTCGTAGTTCATGCTAGATTTCGTGTGGGTTCTGCTGGCCAAATTCAGGTAAGTAGAGATATATCTACGGTGACTTTGAATGCTCTAAAACCCTCGTATTATTACAAGAATGACAACAGCACAAATACAAAGCAATCTTGCAAATTGCAGTTTCTATTGAAAATTGTCAGACATTCCCTCCCTTTACAGTAAAAGCAATGGACTGCAAGTGATTGGCCAATTTTAGAAGAATTGAATCTTTCTGACTTTGGCTTTTGTGCATGTTGTGTTCACAGTATGCTGGCTTTTATCATTACATTTGCTTTTGTTCTGTTGACGGTGCAGTTATTGCTCTTCTATTTTGGCTCGAAGAGAGATTTGACTGGATCATTCCTTTCTACAATCCCATGTTATAATCAAAAACCAGTTTATCGTAATTAACCAAACTAAAATGAAAAGTTTTCTTGGAAATCCTGAATGGATTTCGTATGATTGTTTTATTTTAAGTTTATATACATCCTTTTTCTTGTATTTACATCTTTCTTATATACTATTTCTATAAAAACATTTTAGTTATTTTTTAACTATTTAGATATTATACAATTTTTTTATTTTATAATATTGAAATAAAATAATATGTTCATAATATGTTCACCATATCAAGGTCAGTGTAATAATCACACAAATCCAGCATAAAGGCAGACATTTTGTTGTCATGTGATAATCAGTGTTGGGAAGGTTACTTTGGAAATGTAATAGGTTACAGATTACAAGTTACCCTACTTAAAATGTAATAAGTAGTGTAACTTTTCAATTACTTTATTAAAGTAATGTAACTGATTACATTTGATTACTTTTTGATTACTTTTCTAAATTTCTAATGTTTTCAACTGTTAATAATTTTCAAACATGTTAACCAGGCAGGGTTAACCTTACAGTAGTGCTCAACACTGATTACTGTCAGACTTTCGAAATCTTTCATCACTTGAATTAAGATTATATTTTAATTTTAAAGGAGACATTGGATGAAAAATATCTTTATTTGCATATAAATGTGTCTTAGCAGTTTGTAGACACAACCACCCTACAATGATAGAAATTCACTCCTTTTTTTAATCCCCCCAAAACCTAAACAGTCTCAATTATCAAGCCATTTTGATTTTGGAGTGAATAGCACTCTCTTCCACCTTCAATACCATGACTGAGGTGAGACCCTTGAGCAAGACACCAAACCCCTAACTGCTCCCCAGTCGCCGCAGCAATATGGCTGCCCACTGCTTCGGGTGTGTGTTCATGGTGTGTGTGTGTGTGTTCACTACTGTGTGTGCACTTGGATGGGTTAAATGCAGAGCACAAATTCTGAGTATGGGTCACCATACTTGGCCTCACTTCACTTCTCTTTCACTAAATGTGTTTATGCCTGGCTGCGCAAATCATTTTACTCCAGACTATTTTCTGAATAAGGGACAATTCAAGGCAGGTTTTGTTAAAAAGTTAAAACTCAAGGATGGATCACTTCCACAGAAGAGAGGGTTGGGGTGAGCAGAGCTCATTAGCATGTAAAGAGATATGCACCTAATCGAGTCGCTGTGAACAGAGCTATTTTTGACAAGGTAAAAAGGGTGTTGTTTTACACGACCACTGAGACCATTTCAAAAAGACCCTATGAATCATACCACCTTGTGGAAAATGGGCTTCCGATGTCCCCTTTGAAGCACATCCACCACAAAATCAGACTTAATTTAAAATCATGCTGAGGTTAAATAAACTCTTAAAAATAAAGGTGCTTCAAAAGGTTCTTCAAGCGATGCCATAGAAGAACCATTTTTGGTTCCACAAAGAACCATTCAGTCAAAGGTTCTTTAAAGAACCATCTCTTTCTTACCTTTTTATAATCTGAAGTACCTTCTTTCACCACAAAGAACCTTTTGTGAAACAGAAAGGTTCTTCAGATGTTAAAGGTTCTTTATGGAACCATTTAGACAAAAAGGTTATTCTATGGCATCGTGAAGCACCTTTATTTTTAAGAGTGTACAGATTTAAAATCGTAACAAGAAATAATAAGAAGCAAGAAATAAAAAATAGCTATGATACTGTTTTTGAAATCAAATCTTTGCATAGCTATGACAGGAAACACTGGATCTAACAATGCCTTAGAAAAAAAATAGTTAATCTGAAAAAAATAAAGCATATACAAAAACCCATATGGGAAATATAAGAGTTATTGGATAAGCATGTTATAAACTTCTGAAACATTGGTGTTTCATATTTTAGAGCAGTCACTGCAATTTATGAAAGAAATCAATTAAATGTATATGGGAGTGTATGTGAAGAAAATCAGATGTAACCCCCTTTGTAATCCTTAATATTTTCATAAGTAACTGTAATTTAATTACAATTTTTTTCTCAGTAACTGTAACTGATTACAATTACTTTTATTTTGTAATTAAATTACGTAATTCCGTTACATGTAACTAGTTACTCCCCAACACTGGTGATAATAACCAGGAAGTAATATAGCAGAGATGACACCTGGGCTGTGTTCCATTTCACTTTTAGATAAGCACTCATGAATTTCCCTCGGGGGAATCCCCGGTGCCATTTTGAAGTGCATTTCACTTTGTGAAGTGGACAAGGAAGTTTATATGGACAGACCCTCAACCCCTCGATTTTGACTGAGGGAGCGAGTCTACTTCATATGTACGCTTCAGGCTGATCCATATACCACAATGCAACACGATTATTATGTCATCGCAGATCGCGTTTAATTTATCCCTACCTCAAACAGCTCTATGATATATAAATTATTTATTAACAGCCCAAGCATACCTGTATAGATATTGGGCCAGGACAACTAAGTAGGGCAAAATAGTGTTAGAGCTCAATTCCATAAAAGCGTCGATGGGAGGGGAAAATTTTGTGGGTGTTTTAAAAGTATATAAAAAAATATAAAAAAACTATATTAAAAAAAAATATTTAATATAAAATTATATACTTAAAACTGACAATGCGCACATTAAAGAACACAGATGAAGTCAGATCATTTCCATAATGACCAGCGCAATCTACCAAGAGCAGCGTAAATTACCATCTGCTTTAAGACATGCTTTTTTGGGGTGTTAAATAATGCCAGTAATTTGACGAGCGTAAACATCAGGTGCAAAAATAACTGTGTCCATGCCAGGGCCGGCCCAAGCCTTTATGGGGCCCTAAGCAGAATTTAATTTGGGGGCCCCTCGGTGCCCCCAAATAAAGCTTGATGTAAGCTGTGTTGCTTACATCAAACCATTGTCTGCCTGGCATGTTTTTACCCTTCTGTGATTTTTAATTGTAACAGTTGCAAACTTACAAGAGTGGTCAGGTGTTAATTTGCACTTTAACATTCAAAGTCTTACCCCCGGTTTCACAGACAAGGCTTAAACCTAGTCCTAGACTAAAATGTAAGCTGTTTCAATTGAAATAAACTTGCAATGACTGATCTTAAAATATATCAGTGCCTTTGGTTTGTCTCAAGTTACACACCAATAATGTTTTTTTTCTAAGCACATTTATAAAAATTACTTAAATGTCCTAATTGAACTATGGCCTAATCCTGGCTTAGTCTAAGCACTGTCTGTGAAACCGGGCCTTAAAGTATTAAAGGGGTGGTTGATTGCGATTTCACTTTTTTAACATTAGTTAGTGTGTAATGTTGCTGTTTGAGCATAAACAATATCTGCAGAGTTGCGGCGCTGAAAGTTCAATGCAAACGGAGATATCATCTTTTAAAATTCTGGCAGTTTAATGCCTACAAAAACGACTGGTAAGGGACTACAACGAGTTACTTCCCGGGTCTGATACGTCACGGACCCAGATAAACCCCGCCCCCGGGAACACGCAGCAAAGGGGGCGAGGCCATGCTGCGCTGCTTTAGAGAAGAGGAAGAGAAAACTAGGGATGTACATAAAAATCTATTCATATGAATCGCGATTCTGTCTTCTAACGATTCTAATGGATTCTCAAGTTTCAAAATCATTAAAGCAGCGGTTCTTAATACTGTTACTCGTGTCGCCCTGCTCTGCATCTCTCTCTCTCTCTCTCTCTCTCTCTCTCTCTCTCATTCAGATCGTAAGATCAGCTCCAACAAACTGTTCCAATTATACACTTATTTTCACACAGCAATGAGAAGCATTATAAATGGACACGCGTGCGGTTGCTGTGCTGTATTAAAGCTTTAATCAGGATAAAACCGTATATTAAAAGCTAACAGAAGCAGTAGCACTTACAAATAGCAGCGTATTTAAAAGTATGAGACAACAACAACCAAACATACCATTAAGAGCCGTGCTTGCACAGGTTCTGCACGATCCTCTTCACTAATTTCCTCTGGGTCTCAATCGGGCTCAAATTCATAAGCATTATAGACAACGCCACTGTTTACAATTCAACCGGAGCACATGCCACTGAGGAGAGGGGCGGGACGTTCAGACGTGCAGTAGAGGCGGTTTAGCCAATCACAACACACTGAGCCAGCTAACCAATCACAGCCCATCGCGTATTTCTGAAGGAGGAGCTTCATAAAACCAGGAAATAAATCGAGGCGTTTGTCAGAGAAGGGACAGAGAGGTGTGGAATAAAGGTAAATTATGTGAAAAATAATGCGTTTTTAAAAAAACCAAGCATGAACACATGCTAGACTGCACCCCATAAACACAATCAAGCCTAGAAAAAAAACAGTCAACCACCCCTTTAAGTGGCATAATTAATGTGGTGTGCTGAAAAGTAGCAAAATAAACCAGCAGACAATGCATTTACAGAACAGAATGTTATTTTAACAACATAAATATCAATTGAATTTGTACTTTTATTACAAGTCATACTTTTTTTAAATAAATATTAAACATAGCAGAGAGCATCTGTACATATAAAACAACAACTCTTAATCTATCTAGCTAACTGAGGCATAATGATATTGGAATATAATAGCAAAGACCCAAAATGCAGGCTAAGGTAAATAATGTTAAGCTGTTATCAGTTTATGAAACAGAAGCTTATTTGTATTACAAAAATATATAGGCTACCCAGGAAAGTTATTTTTACACAGAAGACAAAAACTTTATCTAATTTAATCTAAAACTAAGTAAAATGTTAGATTATAATATATTAAGATGTCTATTTGCTGATGTTTTGATGTTCAAACATGAACTTCCCTAAAACAAAAAGATACCCTACCTAGGCTATGCTAATTAACTGTGTGTGTGGGGGGGGGGTCTGGTCTGGTCTGATCAGGGGTGCGTTTCCCTTTTATCCAAAGCGACTTACAATTGGGGAATACATAAAGCGATTCATCTTGAAGAGGCAATCAGACAGAGGAAGTGCTCATAACACCAAGTCTCAGTCATTGTTCAAATAAGTACGAGCTAGCAAGGGAAGGAGAGAGTTTTTTTTTTGTTTTTTTGTTTTTTTAAGAACAAGTTTACGATGAAGTCAAGTAGTGCCGAAAGAGATGAGTTTTCAGTTGTTGCTTGAAGATTGACAGGGATCCAGCATTCCGGATAGGGGTGGGAAGATTATTCCACCATCCAGGAATGGTGAATGAGAATGTTCCGGAGAGTGATTTTGAGCCTCTCTGTGATGGTACCACAAGGCGTCGCTCACTAGCAGATCTCAGACTTCTGGAGGGGATGTAGATTCGTAAAAATGGTAAAATTTAACCCTTTGACACACCGCCGAGCCAGAGAAAGACAAGCTCAGAGAAAAAACAAGAGAAAAAAGAAAGACGCGCTTAGTGCTTTTCATATTTCATAACTGTTCAGTGTTTTCAACCAAATAAAGTTTATTTTAGGTTTTAGACATTTAAATACACTTCAGTTAAGTAAAAAAAAAGACATTTAGTTTGTTAAATAGGCTACACACTGATTTCTATGGAAGCGCGCAATAATCCTTTCAATTAACTTTAATGGACGATTTTATTCCTATCAAATATACATTGTGTAGGTTACTATAAAGTTTACTCTGTTTCTCTTCCAGCTAACTGGCCACTTACTTTCATGTATTTCGGCAGAAATAGGTGAATTTACAACGTACGTGATGTTAATCCAACAGATCCACACGGCAGCATCCAGTGCATGTTACATGACACGTCGCTATGGAAATAATAAAATGATATGTATAGATTATTTAATTATTTAATATTGCGCTTTGGTATAATTACCACTGTCCATTGACATAATATATCACAAATTAAAATAAAATAAAATAAACTGTCATTCTCATGGGGGCCCTCTGGTGGCCACGGTGGCCCTAAGCAGCCGCTTAGTTCGCTTATGCCTTGGGCCGGTGTTGTGCCGAATTCTGACACCCGCCAGATTATTACCCCCCCCTAGTATTGGTAGGTTTAGGGTTAGGTGTGGGGGAGGGGTTAGGATTAGGCAATCAGGTAGCGATTTCAACGAGGGGGGTAATAATTTGGCAGGGAGTCGAAAATGGGCACAACACTGGCTCTGGTCCCTGCCTTTTCAGCGCTAATTCTTCACTGCGCATCTTTAGTAAATCAAGACAGTAGTATTTTAACGCCAAAAGACGTTTGCGCTGGCGCAAGCTGTTAGTAAATCTGGCCCATAGAATATTGCATCAAATTAATTTGTAAAGGAAAAAATGTAAATAATAAATCACCTCCATAGCGAATTTCAAGTGATCAAGGGCTTAGGACGTTCCAATTCAGGCCATTGCAAAAGTTCCGCCAGAAGTGGGCAACATAATCAATGATGTACATCCAAATAAACGAGACAGAAGGAAGTTAGCGAGTGAAGTGCATAAAAAATGAACTGGAACGTAGCCCTGCAGACACGTGGTCGTGTCAAGGTCAGTAAACTTTAAAAATATATATATATACAACATGATTTGGCCTTTTTTATGTTTTGCTGATTTTCATAATATTCAGAAATGATTATGAATATTAAATTATGTGCCAACGTAATTTACATAAGCATCATTGCTAGAAAGTAGAAAGAATTTGAAGGAAGTACTGCTTCTCTGGTATAGAGATGTTTCAGATATTGTAGACATTAAAGTATCTGAAAGGTTTTCACTGAAAATGTGACAGTATGTATTTTGTCCTATTACATGCTCAATGCAGATAATACAAAACTCTGTATTTTTACCTCAACCTCATTATCCTATCTTTCTTTTATCATATTTTTTTTTCTTTCAGAAAACCATTCCCTAAGTAAAAACTGTGATTTGATTTTTGTTGTTGTTGTCCCCATAGGCAAAAAAGATGTCACATTGACTAGATTTACCTTGCAGGTAAACAGATGAACCTGCAATTAAACAATTTGTTTTTTTGTCTTTGGAGAGTTGTTGTGGTGCTAAGTAAAGAAAAGGAAAACTGGCGAGAGGTTATTACCATATTTTATTAACACAAGTAAATGGCTCTACTTCTATGTTGACTTCCTGCTTGGCTGGTTCGGATTTCTGAGAGAGAAACTCAGAGGACTTAAGACTCCCTCAGTACAAATAATAGAGTGGGTATCAGCCCATTATCCCAAATGCCCTGTTCTTTATGTGTCCTCTTGAGAGTGATGCAGATGAGAGTAAATTCAGAGGGTGTGCATAATAGCAGCTGAACTTACCTTGGCCTTTACAATTGGTGGCATGTTATCATATGCTGCATAGTCATACCTCTGGACAGGGAATTTTTTAAGGCAAGACAAATGCCATAGGATGCAGCAGGCATGAAGCAGCAGGGTTTTCCCATTAGTAGCTAGAGGTACTGAGAGAAACAGCTTTGTTTGCTTTTTTGGTTTTCCATCAGATGAACACTTGTGTTTGTGTGTGTGTGTGTGTGTGTGTGTGTGTGTGTGTGTGTGTGTGTGTGTAATTATTAAATAATTATTAATGCTGCAAACATACTAGTAAGTATGTACCAGTAATAGTAGTATGCTACTCTGAATGTAGCCACAGAGTCCAGTAGCTGGCTAAATATCGAGGAAACAGTAACCTACTTTAAAGAGGCTTTACTGTATTAAGAGTGCAATTTAGGTCAGGTCATTTTAGGAATTATTTCATATCTAGGATCAAATTACACTTAATGGAGTTACATTATTTGTAGCATATAAAGCCATTACTTAATTCCATTTATCACTTCTGAAATAAGAACCGCAAGAAAGTCTGCCTATTATTTTGTTTGTTTATGATGAGTAATGAGAAGGATCACGTGCTTGCACCCTGAGGACTGCTGTCCCTCACGGTGACAGACGAGTACTGAGGAGAATTTAGTCCCTAGCTTTACTTTTTAGAAGGATCAGCAGAAGACGACCAGTTTTCGCTTAGACGGGCATCATAAGCAATTTCTCTGCAGCATTTCCTCGTGTTAAGCTGTAAATATGGATTGTATGGCTTGTTTATCATCGTTAACGTGGTATTAGACATAAAATACATTCTGTCAATGCTTTTTACTGTTGGACAGACAGTCAGCAGCATTCTAGGAAGATATTTTGAAGAAAGTTTGTAACTGGGCTGTTTTGGGGCACCATTGACTTCCATAGTAGGGAAAAAAATACTATGGAAGTCAATGGTGCCCCAGAACTGCTCTGTTTCCCACATTCTTCAGAATATCTTCCTTTGTGTTCAGCAGAACAAAGACATTCATACAGGTTTGGAACTACTTGAGGGTGAGTAAATGATGACAGAATTTTCATTTTTGGGTGAACTATCCCTTTAAGTGTATTTTATTATTATTATTTTTCTTCTAAATAATTAATATTACATTTCTAATCTTTTTAAAGGATGGAATATTGTAATAAATTTAAGCTCTTATTTCAGCTTTTGGGGAACCGATTCTTAAAGATTCGATATTGATTTGATTAAATTGATCTTAATTCAAAATGTATAATTACCTTATCAACGGTTCGTCCAGCGAATGTTAAAATCAGAATATCTTAACAACTTTGATATTTATATTATGCCCTTGGCCAAAGGTCACAATAACTGTTAATAATAGCTTCTTAGGCTGAGCTATAGGTAAAGCAATTTAGATTAATTCGACCAGTTCAGCAAGATATGGAGATTTTGTTAAAACTTACGTTCAAGTTGACAGCTGACAGCGGCTGGTTTCCTGGATGGCTGCTTGAGGGAATCCCGGGCTGTGGATTGACTGCTGCGCGGTCGTCGGGTGACGTCACTCTGAGGAATGTCCTCCGGTGATTGGTTGGTTTCTTTGTGACTTGATGACACTCAGATTTCTTTGCGTGGCTTCAGGTTTCTAAAAGTTTCTTCAGTCAGAAGTTTGACGGAGTGTTTGAGTTCTTGGATGACCCAATCACTTGATGTTACGGCTGTGAGCGCAAGTGGGTGCGCGATCAAACGAAGACGAAAGAGCCAAAATTCGAGTGAGAGCAAGCAAGCCGCGAGCAGAGCTTTGTGTCCAGTCTTAAGCAGGCTGATTTCGGTCCATCCCACGGCGATTGATCCAATCAAATTGTCCCTACAGGGCTTTGACCACACCCCGTACTGGTCCTCTTTGGACACAAATTAACCTAATATTTAATCTTCCACGTGGGGAAATATTTCTGGAAGTTTTAATAACTTATAAAAGTATTATCATCATTTGTATGATGCTGAAAATCGACATTTAATTCACACCGAATTATTGCAATTCTCGTGACCATTCATAAGAAACTAAACACTGGCTATCTGCTAAAAGGAAAAGTTATAAGGCAAAGATTAAAATATTTATCAGTTATCACACATAACATTAAAATGAACTAATTTTAATATTGGTTCACCCCTTTGCTTCCTGACAATGTATTATTATTATTATTATTATTATTATTATTACTACTATACTATCTCCTTTTATAGTGGGTTGCAATAAATAGGTGATGAACACAATGGAAATGTATTGAATAATTGAAAGGAGGCATTAGAAGCGGAACTGTATCCCACTCGTCTCCTCACCACACCTTCTTTTTGGTAAATAAAGGTGAAAAAAAATAATGCAGATGAAAAAATAAATCATTCTCTTTCTGGCTCAGGGATTTTTGATCTTTGTTACACATGTCGCTGTTTTGCTTCCTGGGAAAGCAGCTTTTAGATTATTAAGGGCGGAGGGAGTGAAAGAGATGAAAACATTCTAATCCACATATTGACGTCAGGCTGGATGGACCGCAGAAATGGGAGACAACGTTTGGGGCGCACATACAGCAGATTATTTCCCATCATGCTCTCTGAGTGAGAGTGCCCCTAAGAGGGACACAACAGCTTTATGTATTCCCTGGGGTCGCACTAGCAGCATATTCACATATGAGGAGCTACTACATAAATAAGCTAAATGTGTTTAAAAGGGAATCAAATATACTTCCTGCTAGTTCTCCAAATGAATGCTTGCACATTATGATAATATTATGACAGTGATGAAACCATTACTCTGCAATATAACTGATTTTCAAATGGTGATTTGCATGTTAAATGGCCATATTTTCTACGCATTTGCAGCATTTAATTTTCTTCCTGAAGTATCAGTATGATGTTAATGATGGTTTATTTAGAATTTAGTTTTCAGCTGTGTTTTTTTTAAGGAAACTTGTTTCTTTTCTTGAGTTTATATTATAATTCTGTGTTTATTTCTCACATTTCTGAGTTTGTATCTTACCATTCTGACATTCTCACAGAATTGTGAGATATAAACTCAGATTTGCATGAAATAAAGTCAACAGCTTGCGCAAACCATCTTTTGGCGTTAAAATAGTACTGTCAGGATTTACTAAAGAGACGCAGTGAAGAATTAGCGCTGAAAAGGTTTAGACAGTTAATTTTGCACCTGACCTGATTGAATATGCATTTGTAGGAGTTTCACTTTCAATAGCAAAATTTATGGGAGGAGAGTATTAAAATGAATCACGCAATGTGATTTACGAACGTTTGCGCTCGTCAAATTACTGGTATTTGCGCTATTATTTAACGCCCCAAAAAAGGCATGTCTTAAAGCAGGCGGTAATTTGTGCTGCTCTTGGTAGATTGCGCTAGTCATTACGGAAATTATCTGGCTGTGTCTGTGTTCCTTTATTTTATTTTATGGCAGAAACAAGCTTCCATAGTTTAGGAAAATCCAGATTTTTATGTTCTACGCCATTAAAGGGGAGCTCATCGGTATGTTTTGAGATGCTGGGTATCTGCTTGTGGTCAGCGGTGGTTCATTTGGGAAATAGAGTAAAGGTCTGGGTTGATGTCTACTATAGAAAAGCTTGCCTCACACTTTCCAATGAATATGCATGGTCACGTTCCCCTCTGATAAGTATAAATAATGTATAGAATACTACGCGTTTGCACAGCTTTGATAAAATCCAGTATGACTTCAGCGCTGCCAGCTGTAATCCATTCTTTGAGAAAGAAAATAACAACAAATGCAATGCAATGCAATGCAATGAGCAATCAACACAACACTTGAGTGTTTTCCCAGTGCTATTCTAATGCAGAACAGGCACTCTGGATTTGGGTTAGGAACAGCATGACTCAGATGCTTGAGGCTTATCTGTTCGGTGTGGGACATGGCATAATTTTGGATGAAGGAGGCAGATCATAGGTCATCGACCTAGATAGAGGACATATGGTATAAAGAGTTTGAACCAAATGTCCTAAAATTAACAAGCATATTAACCAGTGTACCGTTTAAAAGTCAGTTGCCAGAAGGAAGAAACAGATGATTAAACTGGATGCGAAGACACAGCAAGTTTTAATCGCATATATCTCAGATTCAAGATTTTAAAATGAACTTTCTGTCTTTGTTTGCTTGCTCTGAAGTCGTTCCAAACCTTATCTTTCTCCTTTAAAATGTTCCTTTTGTGTTTGTAACAGTTCGTAGATCGGGAAGAAGGAGGCGGGAACCGGCGAACATTTAAATAATTTAATAATACAAATAAACAAACACAAAAGTAAAGCGGCAGCCCCTCACGGACGATTGCCGCACACAAAACACAAACTAAAGTCCAGGCCTGGTCCTCTCTCCTCTTGCACTGTCGTCACTCCTCCTTTTATCCTTCCGGAGCTCCTCCGTGGGTACTCGAGACCGGTGAGTGGTGCAGGTGTCGCTCATCATCATTAACTACACCGGCCTCGCTCCGTTCCCACGGCTCTCGGCCCCGCCCCACTCGTCACATACCCCCATCGCCCCTCGCAGGCCGGGGGATACTCCCGAGACTGCGCTCTACTCCCCCCCTCCCCCCTCTCTGGGGGGGAGCCGATCACGGCGGCCGTGGCGTACCTGGGGGTAAGGACAGACGAGGTGAGAGAAAAGGAGACGGAAGGATGAGGAGAGACAGAGACGAGAGAGGGGAGAGAGGAAAAGAAAAAAAAAATTCTCGGTCCGGTTCCCCGACACACTGCCGCTCGGTCCTCAACCAGCTGCGAGGCTCTCACTCGCGGTGCCATGCGATGGTACTGGACATCCTTTGGTGGACGGCTCGACGCTTCGCCTCCTGGCGGACGGCGATGGCTCCTCCGGTTTGAGGGCAGCCGGCAGCGAGTCCCCGTTCCCTGCTCCTCCCCCAACATGGCGGACGGCAGCAGGCTCCGGCCTCCTGGCGAACGGCGCCGACTCCTCCGCTCCCTCTCGGACGGCAGCCACCCCTCCTTGACCCCGGAGCACGGCAGCGAGCCTTCCGTCCCACCTGATCTTCTATCGCTCCAGCACCACCGCCTCGGGCAGCCACTGGCAGTCTCCGCTTCTCCGTGCTGCCCGACCTCCTCAGCACCGCGATCCCCCTCAGCAGCGAGGGCTTCTTCTGACAGCATGTCCCTCCTTCCTCCCGGGTTTCGGCACCAATGTAACACAGTTCGTAGATCGGGAAGAAGGAGGCGGGAACCGGCGAACATTTAAAGAATTTAATAATACAAATAAACAAACACAAAAGTAAAGCGGCAGCCCCTCACGGACGACTGCCGCACACAAAACACAAACTAAAGTCCAGGCCTGGTCCTCTCTCCTCTTGCACTGTCGTCACTCCTCCTTTTATCCTTACGGAGCTCCTCCGTGGGTACTCGAGATCGGTGAGTGGTGCAGGTGTCGCTCATCATCATTAACTCCACCGGCCTCGCTCCGTTCCCACGGCTCTCGGCCCCGCCCCACTCGTCACAGTGTTGCATTGAGAAAAAGAGAGAGAGAGAGAAAAAAACAGCATTTAGGTTTGGAATGACAAGAGGATGAGGAAATGATGACCACATTTTCTTTGGATAAACTTTTACTTTGGAGATGGAGTTTTTAAGGTTTGTCCTGGTTGCATTTTTCTGTTATCAATTATGGATGACATTGGAAAAGGTAAACAATTAATAATTTAGTACCACAAATTGTTTCGTGCTGAAAGACAGGATTTACACATCTATAATAGCTAACCCTGTATAAAATATACACCCTTTTACTGTGTGTACCTTTACTTTGTAGATCTAATATTAAACTAAATGCTCTCACATACTCTCTCCTGATCTACAATGCAGATTGATGTACTCCTTAAACCTAAGAAACAATATAGAGATGATCTGAGTTTGGACTCCAGCCAACTGATATTTATTAGTTTGTGGTTTAAGTGGAACTGCTGTTTGTTGTTGTTATATTTTTTTTAATGAAAGTTATCGAACATCTGGTTGAAAGCTGTGGTAGACATCTGTCATCTAATCCAAAAGCAGATGCGGTCTTCTCTCTCTCTCTCTCTCTCTCTCTCTCTCTCTCTCTCTCTCTCTAGCTCTCTCTCTCTCTCCACACATTCTGTTAGGAAATTAAGTAAGCCATACCCAAGTGGGTATTTACATTGGGTATTTATCAGATAAGGGCAGTTTTAGAATGGAGTGTCAGACTGCTGTGTCTTGCTGAGGCTAGGACTTTATGCATCAGAAGTGGACACAGTTATGTAATAATTTCATAATAATGTATGATCTTTTTGCATAATTGCACAAAATTACAGTTTGATTGGACATGATGCACATAAAATGTTCTGTTCACAAGTAATTTTTACTGTAATTGTAATTTATTTTCTTCTTATTTTATCTCGTTCATGCCTATTACGGGTAAATAACTAATGTTTAAACTGAGAATGAGAATGAATTAGAATGAGAAAGAGCTTTATTGGCAAGGTATGTTTACACATACAAGGAATTTGTTATAGTGACAGAAGCTCCACAGTGCAACAGAATTACAGCAATAGGACAGGACACAGATAATAAAATAAAATATGCAAATAGGCAATGTACTTGTACAAAATAGCAAAAACACAATATATAATATGGACAATTATGTGTGTACAGGTCTGATATGTGCAAATTTGAAATGAAAAATAAGTATGTGTAATGAATAAATAATGTATAATAGTGTTGTGTTCCACGTTTAATGTCAAGTGTTCATGAGATGGATTGCCTGAGGGAACAAACTGTTCCTGTGTCTGGTCGTTCTGGTGCTCAGAGCTCTGTAACGTCGACCAGCCGGTAACAGTTCAAAGAGGGAGTGTGCTGGGTGTGAGGGGTCCAGAGTGATTTTGCCAACCCTTTTTCTCACTCTGGATAAGTACAATTCTTAGAGAGTGGAGAGGGTTGTACCAATGATTCGCTCAGCAGTCCGGACAACCCTCTGAAGTCTTCTGAGGTCAGATTTGGTAGCCTGAGCTGAACCAGACAGTTATTGAAGTGCAGAGGACGGATTCAATGATGGCGGAGTAGAACTGTTTCAGCAGCTCCTGTGGCAGGTTGAACTTTTTCAGCTAGCGAAGGAAGTACAACCTCTGCTGGGCCTTTTTAACAATGGACTCAAAGTTTTTGTCCCACTTCAGGTTCCGAGAAATTGTGGTGCCTAGGAATCTGAATGACTCCACTGCAGTCACAGTGTTGTTCATGATGGTGAGTGAGGGGAGAGCAAGGGGGTTTCTCCTGAAGTCCATGATCATCTCCACATTTTTGAGCGTGTTAACCTGTTAGCCTGCACCAGGACGCCGGCGCACTGAACGCTATTTGTTTGAACGTGATCGTTTGTGAATAGATTAAATGAAATGGGACAAAGTTAATCTTGACAAACTATATATCATTCCGAAGGTCTAAGCCTCAAGCATCGACGAAAGATCGCTGTTTTTCGATAGAAAGCTTATAAGGAATGTATTTGCTAAATTTGTGTAAGCAGTACACATCAAAACATTTATAAAAAAAAATGCAGTACATACCAGATTCATCCTGATAATGAGACACAAACGTATCCACTGCTGTAAATCCCGGTTTAGTTAGAGAGGTAAGGATCCACGGAACAACATTACATCAATAACTTTTAGTCCAAAGAAACAATAATGTTGTAATTTGGATCGTTATTGATTTGTTTCAGTTTCATTTCTTCAGGGAGAGTTATTGTTTGTGTCCGTTATGGAATAAATTACGCTCAAAAACAGCATCTTGGTGGTAAAAAAACATCACATTTTTGTAGCTTACAGTCTCACAGACAGAATGAGCCCATCCCAAAAAAAAAAGTTAAAGATAAGCGGAATATTGTTCATTTGAATTCTGGCGCTCCCTCATGACGGCGCGTGACACACGCTGTGACGCACCTGTCATCTGATGGGGGCGTAACTTAGCGATCGTTTTTTTTGCCAAATAATTTTTTTTGCCTTTTTTCTTTCTTTTTTTCAACATTTTTTATTTATGTGTGTGTGTGTGATGTGTGGAACATGGCTGTATCTGCATGATGACCATCTATATGAACGCACATCAGCGTGTAATTACCGACTATATGACTGCTATCAGAATGCTGTCAATGACGACTATTATTGATGATATGGCCCATCTGTATGATTATCATCTGTATGGATGCACATCAGCATGTGATTACTGACTGCAATCAGTGTGAATGTCTGGCAATCAGTTGTCAAATGTGTGGCAGTGCAGAGTATTGAGTATGTAGGCTACTACATACAAAGCAAATTCTTCTTTTTTTTTTTTATTACTCAAATTATTCTTATTGTATTTTTAGGGCTCAAATAAATCACTTATATGATGTCTAAAATTATGTATATTATTTTATAATTGAAAAATTATGTATAATGACTAAAATAGTTTGTGGAATTCTTCAATACATTTGGTGGTAATTTTCATTAAACGGGGGGGGGGGTATCTGGAAATATTAACAGAAAAATGATTGCAGGAATCTAATTGTTGATTAAAATGTTACCATTTTAATTTAGGTAGGTCATTTTTAGCTGTGAGGCCCAAAATGGGGGTGCAGGTTAAGCTCCATGTTGTTAAGACTGCACCAGACAGCCAGCTCCTTAACCTCCTGTCTGTAAGCAGATTCGTCACCGTCCTGGATGAGGCCGATCAGTGTAGTGTCGTCTGCAAACTTCAGGAGCTTTACAGAGGGGTCTTTAGATGTGCAGTCGTTCGTCTAGAGAGAGAAGAGCAGTGAGGAGAGAACGCAGCCCTGAGGAGCTCCAGTGCTGATCGTACGGGAGCTGGATGACAATTTTCCCAGCCTCACTAGCTGCTGCCTGTCTGTCAGGAAGCTGGTGATCCACTGACAGATGGAGGTGGGCACGGAGAGCTGTGTCAGTTTATGCTGAAGGGTGTCCGGGATGATGGTGTTAAAAGCGGAGCTTTTTTTGGTCTGTCCAGATGCTGCAGGATGAAGTGCAGTCCCATGCTGACTGCATCATCCACAGACCTGTTTGCTCTGTAGGCAAACTGCAGGGGTCCAGTAAGGGTCCAGTGGTATCCTTCAAATAAGCCAAAACCAGTCTTTCAAATTATATATATATTTTTTTTTTTTATTGTATATATAATATACAAACCCGATTCCAAAAAAGTTGGGACACTGTACAAATTGTGAATAAAAAAGGAATGCAATAATTTACAAATCTCATAAACTTATATTTTATTCACAATAGAATATAGATAACATATCAAATGTTGAAAGTGAGACATTTTGAAATGTCATGCCAAATATTGGCTCATTTTGGATTTCATGAGAGCTACACATTCCAAAAAAGTTGGGACAGGTAGCAATAAGAGGCCGGAAAAGTTAAATGTACATATAAGGAACAGCTGGAGGACCAATTTGCAACTTATTAGGTCAATTGGCAACATGATTGGGTATAAAAAGAGCCTCTCAGAGTGGCAGTGTCTCTCAGAAGTCAAGATGGGAAGAGGATCACCAATTCCCCAATGCTGCGGCGAAAAATAGTGGAGCAATATCAGAAAGGAGTTTCTCAGAGAAAAATTGCAAAGAGTTTGAAGTTATCATCATCTACAGTGCATAATATCATCCAAAGATTCAGAGAATATGGAACAATCTCTGTGCGTAAGGGTCAAGGCCGGAAAACCATACTGGATGCCTGTGATCTTCGGGCCCTTAGACGGCACTGCATCACATACAGGAATGCTACTGTAATGGAAATCACAACATGGGCACAGGAATACTTCCAGAAAACATTGTCGGTGAACACAATCCACCGTGCCATTCGCCGTTGCCGGCTAAAACTCTATAGGTCAAAAAAGAAGCCATATCTAAAAATGATCCAGAAGCGCAGGCGTTTTCTCTGGGCCAAGGCTCATTTAAACTGGACTGTGGCAAAGTGGAAAACTGTTCTGTGGTCAGACGAATCAAAATTTGAAGTTCTTTTTGGAAAACTGGGACGCCATGTCATCCGGACTAAAGAGGACAAGGACAACCCAAGTTGTTATCAGTGCTCAGTTCAGAAGCCTGCATCTCTGATGGTATGGGGTTGCATGAGTGCGTGTGGCATGGGCAGCTTACACATCTGGAAAGGCACCATCAATGCTGAAAGGTATATCCAAGTTCTAGAACAACATATGCTCCCATCCAGACGTTGTCTCTTTCAGGGAAGACCTTGCATTTTCCAACATGACAATGCCAGACCACATACTGCATCAATTACAACATCATGGCTGCGTAGAAGAAGGATCCAGTTACTGAAATGGCCAGCCTGCAGTCCAGATCTTTCACCCATAGAAAACATTTGGTGCATCATAAAGAGGAAGATGCGACAAAGAAGACCTAAGACAGTTGAGCAACTAGAAGCCTGTATTAGACAAGAATGGGACAACATTCCTATTCCTAAACTTGAGCAACTTGTCTCCTCAGTCCCCAGACGTTTGCAGACTGTTATAAAAAGAAGAGGGGATGCCACACAGTGGTAAACATGGCCTTGTCCCAACTTTTTTGAGATGTGTTGATGCCATGAAATTTAAAATCAACTTATTTTTCCCTTAAAATGATACATTTTCTCAGTTTAAACATTTGATATGTCATCTATGTTGTATTCTGAATAAAATATTGAAATTTGAAACTTCCACATCATTGCATTCTGTTTTTATTCACAATTTGTACAGTGTCCCAACTTTTTTGGAATCGGGTTGTATTAAATATAATATATATTTTTAAATCTTATTGAATTTTCAGCAGCCATAACTCCAGTCTTCAATGTTACATGATCCTTCAGAAATCATTCTAATATGCTGATTTGCTTCTCAAAAAAAAAAAAAATCTTATTATCAATGTTGAAAACAGTTGCGTTGTTTTGTGGAAACCAAAAAACACTTTTTTTTAGGATTCTTTGATGAATAAAAGAATAAAAAAAGAACGGCACTTGAAAATTTGTAACATTATAAATGCCTTTCCTATCGTTTTTGATCAGTTTAATGCATTCTTGCTAAATAAAAGTATTAGTTTCTTTAAAAAGGTAATTCTGACCCCAAACAGAAGTGTGCATAAACCATTTTTATCCAATAAATATTGAAATTAATTCACTCTGATTATATTATCATAGTTTTAAATAATATATAATTTTATAATGAGATTTCATAGTTTAAGACTTTATGTCCCATCTGGAACAAGGCTAAAACAATCAAATCTTTGCAGAACAAGCATGAGTAGCAAAATAAATGAAGGCATGTAACAGTAAATAGCATCTTAAGAAAAAGAAAAAATGTTTAATCTTAATAAAACTGGGCGTAAAATTGTGTGTAAAGAAACACCCTGACAGATTACAGTTTCACATGATCATCATAGGAAGATTATTTTAAGCGATTGCGTGAGTTTCTTGCTCGGGTTTTAGTTTTATGATTCAAAAGACGGTAGTTATTAGAGAAATTGTTAAAGTCACCATTGTTGAATCATGCTGCCCCCCACTGAGATCTTCATTTGAATTTGACGCTGTCTAAAGAAAAAAAAAGCTTACATCTAAGCTACAAAAGAAACTAAAACATTTAAAGCCTTTGAAACAAAGAAGTAATCTAGATTCTGCAGCCTGTACGCATTAGTTTTCAGGAGCAAGTCTAATGGAAAACTTTGAACTGTTCTCTATTAGTGATCTCTGTTCACAGCTGGATGCTTCAGTTCACCTCACTTTTTAAAAAGTAAGCTACGTGCAGGAAGGGGACAATTGTAGACAGACTCGACTCCAACTTTTCATTCCTTTACAATGCCTTTCATACTGGTACAAAGGGGATTTTGATTGAGAGACACTCTTTTTTTTTCGCCTTTTTTTTCCGATTCTTTCGATGTCAGTTTGAAATCATACAGGAGTATCTGAGGCACAAGGCGGAATGTCTTCTCGTCCTTGCTGTGCCGGATGGGACCGCTTTTTTTTTCTAGCAAGGTGAATATGACACATTTAACACTTTCAAGTGCACCCGATAAGAGGAAAGAGCATTCCTCTGAGGAGATTGCGTCACGACAATTCTTAATCTTGCCCTTACAGCTTATGCTGGTTTGAAAGAACTGAACAGACTCTGTTGGGGAGAGAAAATAGAGTAGCAAGACTTCAGACGAAATGAGACTCTTCTAACCCACTCGCACTGTCAATGCATTTGCCCAAAAGGTCAAACGGACAGCATATTTTACTATGGGCTTGGATTTCTAACATTTCTGTCTCTGTTAAGAATGTTCTAATCCTCCATTTATTCTTCGTTACTGCATTTATCAATGGTTTTTTAGTGTAAACTACCTTTTATTTGCCTTGTGTTGAAGATACTGTATGTTGAATTAGACATTAGGGGCATAACAATACATTACAGTTTTTTCAACTGCTTACACACAAAATCTTTACTTGTCACACAATTTCTGAAATCTGACACTCAAACACCAGAACCACACACCAAATTTGCAAAACCATACACTAATTCTTGGGCTTTGACTCAGTTTTCAATTTCATAAAACACTTTTTGCAAAACACAACACACAATTATCTATGTAACACACAACAATCTAACAGGAATTAATATTATGGCAAAGGTGTTTGCAAATGTTTGCTTTTGAGATGTGTTTGTGATATTTTGAATGCAGTGCTTCATCTTGCAAGAGATGTGAGGCATTTTTCATTTTATGTGTGCAATTCTTGGATTTGTGTGTAAAGTTTTGAAAAAAAAAAGAGGCAAAGTTTTGAAAATGTGTAAGCTGTTGAAAAAAAACCCTGTAATATTGATTGATGCATTGATCAAATGACTAACAATATGATATATATTTTAAGATACTCTTTATTTTGACACTGTCATGCCAAATTTCATGCTGTGCAAAGAAAATATTTTTTTTTGAGAGACCACTAGAAGACTTGTTTGACCGTTATAAAAAAATGTCAAAATAAATGTATTTTTTTCATTGCGTATATAATGATGGTTTAATTTCTAAATGTCCCAATTTTTAGACAGTTCAGTTAAATATTCAGATTATATTTTGGTTGCATTTGTGAGTTTATAAAATAGCATAAAAATAATATAGTAACACAAAGATAGTATAAAATAGCACATAATATCAATTGCAGGTAATCGTATCGAGGCATGTTTTGATATATCTGCAAATACCATATTGCTTGCTAAGAAGATCGATGGCATATCGTATCATGGTGAAACGTCCAATTTAGACCCCTATTAGACACCTTCATACATTGAAACCATTGTACCATCCTGACTGTAGAGCATCAGTAAATCATTTTAATTTTGTCAAGGTATCAAAAGCATTTTCAACAAACTGCTTATAAAGTAGAATGTTGCACTGAAAGGGATAGTTCACCCTTAAATGTATATTCTCTCACGATTTACTGAATTAAGAACAAAAGTGTCATACAGGTTTGGAATGACATGAGCTGACATAATTTTCATTTTTGGGTGAACTGTCATTGTAATTTAAATGATCTGCTTTAACTATACTACTGTATAACTGACAATATAAGCGCCTAAAAGTCTTCTAATTTGGCGGAATAAAGACTCTGAACTGTAGCCCACAGTCACATTTTTGAAAATAACCTGATAATGTTCCAATCCTCCAATCATTATTTGCTACTTCAATTACAGTTTTTTTCAATTGCTAACAAGCGTTTACCAATACTTAAAGTACTTTTTCTAAACTCTTAACACAGCAACACACCTACATCACACAGTTAGCCAAATAGTTAATTTTCTGGCCAAAACCACATTTTGTTAAATAAATACAAACTATACATTTCAAAATGCTGAATACCTTTTTCTTCATATACTAACTCTATCAAAACACAGCAAACACGATTCAAAATCGAGTCATTCGGTCAAAACATTGGCACTAGTTTTCTATCCAATAGGAACATACAGTCAATCATAGTGCATAGACTGTCAAAATGCTAACAATTAATGGCATTACAAAAACTGCATTACTTGTCATGTCTCAGATCTACCTGCATATAACAGACAATACAAAAATCCATAATTTTTTGTCATTTAGCCTTCAGTTTACCTTCATCTGAAAACCATTTTACATATTTAACATTGTGTTTTTACATTTTTACATTGTGTTCATTCTTGGCAACATACTTGCTAAAACTGAATGAGTCATTACTTTATAGAATGTACAATAGAAAAAAATAGGGTCCCCTATGCAGAAATTCAATTGGAACCTTGAACCTTCCAGTGGGTGAGTGTTGGAGTGCTGTGATGGTGCCCACATGGTAGCTGATGCAGTGATCAACAAACATTCCAACATACATGGCCTTTGGTTACTATGCAAGCTTGTTTCTGTCACAGAATAAAAAAAGTAAAAACAGTAATTGTGACCTTTTTATCTCACAATTCAGACCTACATTGGAATTGTGAGTTTACATCTTGCAATTCAGACTTTATCAGAATTGTGAGATACTGTAAATTCACAATTGCAAGAAAAAAGTCAGAATTCTGAGATAAAGTTACAATTACCCATTGACATTTATATTCCATGGCAGAAATAAGCTTTCATAGGTTCCACATGTGTAAGGGGAAAAAACAAACAAACAAACATAAAAAATGCACAGTCTAACACACATTCTCACTCCTCTCCCCTACCTCTTCTCCCTTTTTCTGATCCAACTACTCCTCTCCCTCCTACAACTATTCCTCTCCCTCTCCCAGGCATCATTTTGTTCTCTTTCTGATTCTTTGTGTTGTTCTGCATCCACAAAACCAATTCAAAGAGGTCTTTTTTACTCTATGTTGTTGATGTAATGGAAAGAGTTTCAACACCTGTCTACTCCTCCAACTGAGACTGGAATCAGCAGATATTTCTAAATATTTCAGTGATCTGTTACTTAAAAGTGCTTATCAGTTGTTACAATACTTTATATAGAGAGGATTTTTCAATACTTTTGAGCTGCTGTTGTAGCAGAAGTAGAAGTTTTATACTATATTTAAGGTTTGGAACATTAGGTCTTCAATTCTGACATGCTGTGTTTAAGCATTTGTAAATATGACTAAAAAGATCCATGATTTTGGTTTTGGGTAAGCTTGTATGAAAAGAAAATGTAAGCATTTTAGAAACATGGTAATTGACTGCATATTGTGTGAAAACAACACAAATTGTGCTAATGGTATGGTTACAACAGACGGATGTTGTGCTAATTGTGTTTAGAGTTTTGAAAATGTGACTAGAGATTGGACAAAAGGATGTTAGCAATTGAAAAAAACTGTAAAGTCGCTACATTCAAACTACTCCAACTTACCTTTCAAGGTTACTTTATGTTAAATAGTTTTGAAACTGATTCATGTGATTTATAAATAGATCTTCTTTGAACTTCAAATGAATGCAGTTCTGTTCTTATTGGCAGACTCAGTGAGAAAAAAGAAAGAAAACTGCGAAAAGAGAATTCATTTCGTAAAGAAAATGGCGCTTCAGATGAACTCGAGGGGAGAAGTGATGCAAAGATTCTGAATAGACTGCAAAAAGAAGGCTGATTAGATCAACTAGTGGTTGCTTAGACAGAGAAAGGGTAGGATGAAACAATGACTTGGGCTAATTAAAGAGAGTGCTGAACAGACTCCAGTATGGTGCCATTTTTTTTTCTTCTTTGGTATTCTGCCACTGATAAAAGACTGACATGTTTCCTCTGTGCGGACACCTTGACAGGAAATGTATTTTCAAAATTACTTTGCATTCTGTGTCTTTATGGTGAAAGACTTTGTAGATAGAGAGTTATTTTGGAAGGCAACAGAAATTACATTACAATTGATTCTGAGAATGTTTCTGTGGTTTGACTTTATGTGAATCATAAATTTCATGCCAGACATAAAGGTATGTGAATGTTGTACATTTTGTCAGAAAATTGGTGTGATTGCTCTATAGTGGTCCTAAACAGAGTCTGCTCATGTGTATTACTTTAAAATGTTGTTGATATTGAAGGAAGTCTCTTATGCTCAATTAAGGCTATGTTTATTTGCTCAAAAATGCAGTAAAAGCAATAAAATGTTTAAATAATAATGCACTTTACAATAACTGTTTTTGAAAATGTATTTTTTTTTTCAAAAATATTTTTTTTGCAAAGCTGAATTTTCTGTAGCCAGTCTTCAGTATCACATGATTCTTTGGAAATAATTCTAATATGATGAGTTGGTGCTCAAGAAACATTTTCAAAATTATTATTGTTATTATTATCAATGTTGAAAACAATTGTGTTATTTAATCATTTTTGTGGAAACCGTAATTTAAAAACAGTTCAGACTGGATACTCCAATATTATATCACTCTGTACAATATCATAAACCAGCATACATTTGTGTTTCTGTGTATAGTCTGGTTGCAGATTTTCTTCTGAGTGCAATTATGGCTGCTTTATGAGTGTTTGTATTTTCATTGGTGGCACCGTAAAAGTCTTGTTCATAGTTATGCAATAACAGAACATGTCTCCTGACTAGCACAATATGAAAATAGGTCAGTGAATGTTTCTCCCACTGAACTTCTGATATTACAGAGCAATCATTCTCTGAGAAACTGAAAGACAGGGATGTGAGAGGCAATATCACAGACGTATTTGTTCTCCTCACATTTATATCAAGCATGTATGCAGGTGACAGATCTGAAATTGAACATTGATTGTTTTTCTATATCGTGTGCATTCAGCATTTTAATTGTAATTCATCACATCTTGATACATCCCTCAGCTGTGCCTGTTCTTTTAAATGTTTTAAACACAGCAGCCCACATGCATGTGTGAATTAAAAATACACCCAGGGTGGTTATTGTACACTAAAAATAAGATGAAAAACATTGATTTAAATGTATCTTCAGTGGTGAAGTAAACAAAACTGAAAGCCGTGATTGAAAAAGCTAAGAAAAAAGTTGCAGTCCTCATGCTGTCTTTACATAGTGGTAGTCTACCAATAATGTGTTCAAGGTCACAAGGTCATCTAGCAGGTTTGTTAATCTTGAGGTGTCTTGTCATGACTGTCTTGTTTTCAGGACTTGCTGGAGAATTGAGATGTGGCAGATGTATTGAGCTGAAGTTGTTTTCATTGCTGTGATTTAAATGTTTTTTAATACATTTAATGATTAATACATAAAAATAAACAGCTACATTTACCTACATACAAACTACAGTTTGCAGAAGTCAATAAGATTTTCAAAAAAATAAATAAAAATAATAATAGTAATAATAATACTGTCAGGGTTCTGTTGTGTGTGTCATCTGTTCCTGCCTCTTGTGTCCATATTTGGTTTGTTTCCTGTCCTTGTTTCATGTCATTATGAGTTCATTTGTGTCCAGCTGTGTGTATGTGATTGTGTTAATTACCCTGTGTATATTAGTCCTGTCTTTTGAGTTTGATTTCGTCTGGTCTACTCGTTACTTCCCGGTGTATCCTGTCTCTCAGCCTTGTCTTGTCCTGCCTTGATGTCCTGATTAAATACTATTATTTGAGTTTATATCCTCGTCTGCGTGTTCCTGTTCCTCCCTCGTGTGTGCACCGTGACAAATAGTTTTATTCAGCAAGGACAGATTCAATTAGACAAAAGTAAAGATGTTGTTACAAAAGATTTGTATTTTAAACATATATATATATATATATATATATATATATATATATATATATATATATGTGTGGGTGTGTGTGAGAGTAATGGCTACTAAATGTAATATTTCATTTAAGACACTGTTTTTGCTTGACAGTATGAACTGATTCTCTGCAATTAACTGAGCTTTTACCAACTCTAAAATGAACTGCAAAATTAGTCTAATGACATGGTATTTAGTAATCTTAATGGCCAAATAAAAAACACATTGCCATATTAAAAAATGTTGCTTAATTGTGTATTGCCAGCAAAATGAATGTGAATATATTGTGAATATTTAATATCGCTCTGCTCTAGTTCACAGGTAAAAGCAAACACACAAAACCCAGAGGACTGTCTGATGAAAGGAGAGAAGATACATTAGAATATTCTCTGTGTCACTGGTATTGCCAGCGTTGAATACTGGCAGAATGTTTGGCACACGCTCATTAACTCGCAGGATGCACGTTCTTTGTAATTAGTATCGGACACTGACCTTAGACCGGATCTGAGCCTCATGAAAGGAGAAGGCAACGGCAATGACAACAGAACAATCCACTAATGATACCTAACAATTAAGATCAGCATTCTAAATGCATTCATTCTCATCTTTGAAACGGCTGTCAATAATTAAAACTCACATCAGGCACTGTTACCTTTGAGATGCTCTTAATGCTGATCATTACCCCATGGCGCTTGTGAATGTTTAGCTGTTTATGTATCTGATTTTTATTTTTTATTTTTCTCAGTAATTTTAATTAGAAATGGGTATTTTGGTCGTTAGCTCCACATTGAATGCAAAAAGGTTTACAATTCCTGGATAAAGTTATCTATAAGCATTTCCATTGATTTCAATGGCAATTGCTCAACTGGCATAGAACCCCAAGTATGTGATCTGAGTTTTTGACATGTTTGTGTATATATTTGTTACTGCCTTTTGATTAATTAAGTCACACATTGTTACTGTGTTTTCATAAAAGATGACCATTGAGTACATGCTCATTTCAAATTTGAATGGGTGTTGGATAGACCATAATTCATAATTGACATTACATTTTTACATACAGTTACTCCGAGAGTTTGAGGCCAGTGGGTCGAAATGAGAAGTGTTATTGCAGTGTTTCATTTGCTTAAGGATGCAAACACTGAGTCACTGAGTTCTTAAGGAAGCTCTTCATCAATGTGATGAGTGTGCTTTCAAAGTCCCACATTAGGCCACAGTATTTATATCGAGTTCTAGCTCTTTGCCAGAACACAAGTCAAAATTAGCCTGTACTATTTACTAGATCTTTCGAGAGTATATTCAGGTTTTAATGGAGAGGGCCAGAGTGAAACATCCAGCTGCTTTAACAAGCAGCTCAATCTATTTTTGGAGTTTGATATTTTTCAAATATCGATATTTTAGCTTTCATGAAAGAGTAGGAGACATTTGGTTGAAAGTTGTAATGTCTGCAAATGCTTTTTTTTTTTTTTTGCAAAAACTATAAGGCATTATGAAATGTGATGAAATATTGACCTTCCTTGAGCTTTGTTTTTATTTCAAACCAAACTCTATTATATAAAGGGAGGACATATCAATGCATTTCACATAGTCTGGTAGATGCCTTTAATCACTCTTCTTCAAAGTCATAAAGTATGCTCATGTGCATAAATAATTGAATCATCTTTAAATAACTTGCATGCATGCTTAACAACCGTAGAATTTGTAATGGTTTTCATGATTAAAATGAGAATTGTATTGGTTTTAATAGAGACTGTACTGGTCCCAGTTGGTCTCTACTGGTAATTGTTTGTAAATGTTTGTAATGGTATTTGTTGTGGAAACCATTAGAACTTCTGTAATGGCCAAATTTACCTAAACTTACAAAGGAACCCTACAGGACCCTACAAGTTCTCATATTAAGGCAAGTCATTCATTCAACGTTCAGTGTTTTCAAGTTGAGGGAAATTGCATGTAATGTGTTGCTACTAGCTTTAGCATGTTTAGTTTCTTGCCTGCCCCTAATAAGCAACAGTTAAAGTATATAATTTGTGTAATTGTAGTGTACTACATCGTGCTTCGTTTTTGAGTGTAAACACATATCCCTGCTGCTTAGAAGTACAGGAAAAGTTTGGTTCCGGGCTGGTCTAGCTAATGCTAATGATTTCTAGAGTAAACAAACGCTATCAAAATGGCTGTTATCGTAAAGTAGAATTTAATTCCTATTACCACCACATTATTCATGAACTGAATGAGATTTCATTTTTCTACAAGTGTTTTTTTTTTTTCCTCCTCATTATACTGTCTTGTATGCTAACTCTTCATGTTTGCTGCCTCAGAAGAGGGACGGGGTCCTTGCAGATCATGAGAGGTTGTAGCGGAGTCAGATGTGACTTGGGCTTTTGGCTATGTGAACCTAGATTAATGGAAATGAGTGAAATTTAGAGTAAAAACAATGTTTTGAATATACTTTGAAATATAAACAAAGGTGAATGACCTCATCCAACACAATCCCTTCTCATTTCGTATCCACGCTGCATTCATCTTGAGAATTCTTAGCCAAGGCATTGAACTTCTGAATCTTGTGTGTGGGATGATCTGGCCTGCTGTTCTTAAATGCCTAGCTGAAATATTGCCCAAAGAAGGACAGTTTTTATTTCTATTTCTTAGCTCCCTGCAATGCCAGCTTGGATGGAATGACCAAAAGATGGGCAATTCTTTGTGACCGTGTCCTCCAGGCTTGGCTGCTTCTTTTGGGGATGTGTGGAAAGAGGAGAGAGCAACGCAGAAGCAATGGGAGACTGCCAAGCCTCCCACTGGGTGTTTATGGTCCTCATCAGTTTGAAATGTCAGCCTGGCTTGAGAAGTTGCACTAGGCTCTTCTACAAACGCCTTTCTCTTCAGTCAAGTGATTTGGACAAAATCAGCCTCCTGCCAGTCTTGGCTTGAAAAGTCAGGAGGTCGATCATTCTGACCGAAGCAGTTGCAGTGCATATCCTAACAAGACACAGCAACACAAAAATTCATATTTTCCCAATCCTGTCCTCCATGATATAATCTGAAGTCAAAGAATTCTTGCTTTACCCTGAAATGCTATTGAGCAAAGCTGGTGGTGGTTCTAACTGCTGGTGACCAGATAAAATAATAAAAATAGAATTTGTATTTTTGGGTGAGCGATTCTTACATTGCTATTTTTCAGAACAGGGTGCAAGAAAACGTGTCTAGATGTGTCTAGTTCTTCACATTTGAATCCCCTAGTGAACAACATGCTAATTTCACTCCCTCCTCCATTTGCCACTATTCCTCTGGAGCCTTTTCAGCAATCGGCATGCGACCAAGCCACTGATGGGATCTTCTGCGCTCAAACAAACAGATGTAAATTAATTTTCTATGCATTTTCCTCCCCTCACCCCTTGAATGCTTTTTTTCCTTATGTTACAGGCGCCACACAGTGCAAGTAGACGATCTGTGTTAAAATTAGTTGAATGGGTGCTATGACTGTTCTGTTCTAATTCAAAATCCCAAATTTTCCATACACGTGTGGCACTGAGATCTGAAACACAGCCTCCACAGCTGTATGATATGAATTGATTAAATGGTTGATTAAACGCTAGACAGAGGAGGATGGCTGTTTAATTCAAAGGCATATGCAAATAATCTTGCTGTGTAGATTGTTAGTCTGCTACACACACAAATACACACACGCACGCTCACTTCAGGATAAAATGAAAAGGGGCTCGGGAGAGCGTACTAAAGAGGATTACAACTCTCACAGACACCGTTTCCTATATGCAGCCTCAGAGATATGCATTTGTAGTATAAATGGCTCAGCAGACTCATAACCTGTTTGCATGTTGGCAAGTTTCTTTCTGATCTCGCACAACAACATCGCTTTGGTTTGCGTCAGGTTTTCCTTACTAGAGCGGTTTTGGTTGTTACATCCATGATTAGGCTGGCAAATCCTTCCAGCACTGTTGTTGCTCATGCTTGAACGAAGCAGTGGTTTGCAGCAGGTTTTGCTTCAATTTTAGGTTGCACATGTATATGTTTATGTGTGTGTGTGTGTGTGTGTGTGTGAGAGAGAGAGAGAGAGAGAGAGAAATTCTTTTAATTGTGATGATTTAGGCTCACATTTAACAAAAACCCACCAAGTGTTAATGGCTGCATGGAATTTGATGTTCATCAACATTTAATGCATTTTCTCTTCCATCTAAGTTGCTAAACCTGTTTAATTTCTCTAAAATAACTGTGCATAATTATACCGTTACATTTATGGTTGCATTTTTGCATTTAGCATATTTCCCCCCCTGCTGTTTGCAACCCCATCAGAGCAGACCTGAAACCCACCAATTGTGAAGCACTGGTCTAAATGACACGTCCCTGAAAGCACTCTTTGAAAGCATCCTAAAAAAAACAGATATATTCTGCACACCTGCAGCATTATCACAGCCAACGAGCACGTCTGATCTCCATCGCATTACTTCGGCATTTATCACCTCATCTTTCTCGCTCTGCGTTAAAAATCACAATGCCGCCCCCCGCAACGCTTGTTCTGACATGCCTGTATACCCACCAACATTTCACACATGACAAAACCCAAAGGTCCACCTGTCGCTAGCAGTGCCAGCAGGTGATATGGAAACTCAAAGCGGCGTGGTGCCGGGCTGCACACTGACCCAGTTAGTTGTGGACTCGGTAATGAGGCTGTAACTCGCCTCAGCTCTTGTGATCCATGCGTGTCAGCATCTTGTCAGGTTCAGCAAACATGCCCAGGACCATGACAGAACCGCCAATATGTGCAATACACCGCATACATCATACCGTACCCGAGTGCTGTTTTCCAGGAAACCACTATTATCTAGAGCGCATAGATGAGTCTTTAGGGACTTGTTAGATACAGAGCTGGTTCAATATTTAAGTCAATATTTGGAGGGGTGGGTATGCTGGAATTACGTTTCCTGGAGTCTCAATGTAAATTTCACATTAGCTTAGCAGATTCACACCACCTCTCCAAGATATGAAGTCTGCATTGTATGTATTTATAGCTCTAATTAAATGTGTAATTCTCTTTTGTACGTCCTGTTAGGCACGTCTGGGCAGTGGATAAAGTATAAAGATGGTTTTGAGCTTCAGATTGTCACAATACTAAAGTCAGACAGCTCTAATTATTGCATTTCTCCGTAATTCTCTCCAAGCCAAGGACAGATCTTAATAAAACGTTCTTCTTTCAGTGAATCAGAATGCATTTGAAGACGTTTTGCGGACACAATTGCATCATGTTTCTGTAGCTAATAGTAACTTTGGGTTGAACTTTATAACTTCTTTTCTGCCTCCAAGTTTTTTGATGAATTATTATGAAGAGCTTCTATTGATTTCTTCGGTTAAATGTCAGACTTTGCAGACTGGATAAAAATATTTTAATTCTCTTGGACTGACTTGGTTACGTTCCCTTACATAGCAATGAAGCGGCCAGAAGTACCTCATGTATGGTAATTGTTTCAACTAATGGGATATCTGAAAATCGAAGCGGAAGGATAGATTAAGGAAAAGCCAGTCTTTTTAAAACAACAGACTGCTGTGCATGGTGATCTACAGGCTATTAGAGTCTGAATATAATCAAGAAATCTCGAGTCAGTAATAGAGGAGCTTTGTTTATTTAAATGGTCCTATTATTTGCAAATCCATATAAGCGGTACATAGTTGTATATGCTTTCACTGCAGCTTTGGGTTGCTGGCGGTAATGAAGGTAGTTAGGCGGCGCTGGATCTGTTTTGTGTAGTGAACCCCAGGAGGATCATTACCCCTAGTTTCTGCAGTCTTTAGCCATTGTATTTAAAGACAGACCAAACTGAAGAGCTCAGCTCTCAGTGGAACTGCTTAAACCAATGGAAAATTCCCTTGTTTAAAAAGAATCCATGCTCTTAATTCACATTGAGCCAATACAACTCTGCACTTTTTGCGGTCTCGATGAACAGGTGAAGAAAGGCTATAGTAAATGTTAAAGTGTCACGCTCTGATTTTATTGGGTTTCTTACAACAGAAAAGCAAGCAAACCAACAAATTAATTTTCTGATATTGAGCTGAACACAGTTGAATCTGGATCAGGCACCTTCAGACTTAGTTCTTCCACCTTATTTTCCTCTAAAAGCAATTTATGATCTGTAGATATGTTTCATTAAAAATGTATTATAGTAATAGAAATGAATGTACATCTACAACATGTCATCTGATATTAATTGGCCCATATTATGTGTGTGTGTGTGTGTGTGTATCCGGTCAAATGTTTGTTTGTTTGTTTCACTTTATTGTCCCCCTTAGGGGAAACTAGTTTTGCAGCAGTAATAATTAATGAATTAAAAATAATTTATGAATTAATTAAATTAATTAATTTGAAATAATTAATGAATTGTTTTATCAGCTTTTGAAATAAGTTTTTTATGCCCAACAAGGCTGCATTTATTTGATAAAAAATACAGCAATACAGTAATTTTGTGAAATATCATTACAATTCTATCTATTTTAATAAATTTGAAAATGTGATATATTCCTTTGACCGCAAAGCTGATTTTTTTAGCAGCTATTACTCCATTTTTTGTGTCACACGATCTTTCTTGAAATCATCCAGTTTAATCTTTATTATCAATAATAATTTAATAGCACTGTTAAATCTTAGCAAATCTCAAAATGAATATCCACTACTGTACAATATAATGTTGTGATGCCTAACATCACATTCAAATTCAATTTAAAATTATTCATTTAATTTTGTGTTTCATTTTTAATATTCCTTCCAAACCTGCTGGATCAATCACAAGTCCTTGTTCTGGGACTTCGTTCTAGCAATGATGGTCAGAAATAAAAAATACCTTTTTTTTGTATTTTACTGAAATTGTTTTAGCACCGGCCCGACTGAGTCTGTCACAGCAATGTATCTGCATCTTAATTTGGAAATATTTAGGTCCAGCTCAGTTCTCTAGATTAAATCTAAATCTGTAGCGCCAGCCTACAGCCTTAGTTCAACCTTTTAGATCTCGCATCACTGATTATATTACCTCTTTTGTGTTTATTTGCATGTGTTTGTTTGACACGATGATAATGTGAGTTCCTAATGTATGCGGCACATGAAACGTGCTCTGCTCAGTATGCAGATGGGAATAAATCAAGCACAATATGGCCCGTTGTTAATTTGCCTCAATGAGGAAGTCTGCAGAGAATAACGATCTGCTACAGTGTTCTCGCCCCATCGGCACTCTTGATTGGCAGGCAAATGATTAATCTCAAACTGTGATGAGGCACTTTGGGTCTAGGGCAGCTGAGGTGAGAGGGTATTTTCATTTGGGCCTCATTTATAGTGAAGATAAAACAAATATTACCATGATTATTAACTATTGTTCTGAATTTGATTACATTTGATTGCATGGATGGAATTTAAAATCTCAACAGTGGAGATCTGGACTTGTTTGAAGGTCGTCCTTGACTTCATCTTAAACTCTGGTTGAAACATGTTTCCGAAAGGTCTAATCATATGTCTGGGATATCAGCCCATAGAATACATTAATTTAGCCAGATTTATACACACACGTATAAAGAGCCCATACTGAAACAAATGAAATCCGGCAATCCTGTTTCATTCTTGGTGTGGAGCCAGGACGGTTCAGAAAATTATTTCCAGTGAGTCTTAAGGGATACTCATTAGTTCCGGCAGGAGCATAACATTTCTACACGCTCTTTTTGAATAAATGCAGGCAGGTAACATCTTGCCAAAGGCCGTTTAATTCTCCCGTATATCAAATTGCATGCCGAGTTTCAGAGCACTTTTTGGTCCTCGCCAAGACATTCAGTGAGTGCACTAATCATTTAAAGCACTGAAATGCAATTTCAAACATTTTTGCGCTATAATTACAAGCTTTTGTTCTTGTGTGATTTCAATCTGATTTTAAATGTCCCTGCGAGTTAGCAAGTGAGAGCTTGTTCGGTCCGAGATTAGTCTTTCTGGATTGGTGTTTTGGACAATTCTCTGTTTACTAACAGGTAACTCTTGAATTGTCCTCTTCATGTAACAGCTTACAGGAGTGGCTCGAATTCTGCCTGTTTCAGTAAGTTTTCGAGATAAGTAATGGCATGAACAACACCTGTAACCATAGTGACAATTTTTTAATAAATATAAAAGATGGTGACTTCTGAAAAGTCTCATCACAGTAGACATGACATTATTTAATATAGAGGTTGCATGTTTGGGGGTTCTTAGAAAATTTTAATTCAGAATTTTTGAAATGTATTTTTATGGTTGTCTAAGTTAAAGGGGTCATATGATGTTTTTTTTAAAGATCATTATTTTGTGTATTTGGTGTAACAGAATATGTTGACATGCTTTAATGTTCAAAAAAAACATTATTTTTCAAATACTGTACATTATTGTAGGTCCTCTATGCACCGCCTCTCTCAAACGCTTTGTTTTCTACAAAGTCCCTCCTTCCGACAAGAACAGTCTGCTCTGATTGGCCAACTGGCTTGGCCAATGCATAAAATGCGTTGTGATAACATCTAGGTTGTGCTGTTCTGTTGTAAGTAATCTTAATGATTCCTAAATGCATCTACATTCGGAAGACCAAATAAAGTGTGTGACGAGTGGGGCGGGGCCGAGAGCCGTGGGAACGGAGCGAGGCCGGTGGAGTTAATGATAATGAACGACACCTGCGCCACTCACCGGTCTCGAGTCCCACGGAGGAGCTCCGGAAGGATAATAGGAGGAGTGACGACAGTGAAAGACGAGAGAGGACCAGGCCTGGATTTTATTTTCTGTTTTGTGTGCGGCAGTCGTCCGTGAGGGGCTGCCGCTTTACTTTTGTGTTTGTTGATTTGTTTATTAAAGTGGTTTAAATGTTCGCCGGTTCCCGCCTCCTTCTTCCCGATCTACGAACTTTGTTACAAAGTGCTTTTGCTTTCACATAGAAACACACAGCTTCTCCCAGTCACGGCTGCATCAACACTACTGCGGTTTCTGAAACCACACCTTCTTTCTTTGCGTGAACATTTGGGCAGCATTACGCAAATATTTCCACATCGTGACGTAGACATGTGGGGCGTGTTTGAATGAGACGTTTTAGGGGGGCGTGGCAGAGTCTTAACTTTGATAAAGAATATCTCTTTAGTTTTGAAACTTTAGTTTTTGCAACTTCAGGGATCTTATCTATGCACAATCAGCTTGTAACACTCCAAAGAGAAAGCAAAACTTGTAATCGCATCATATGACCCCTTTAACATGCTAAATTAATTTCTATATAATATATTTATTGAATTTGATATTGCAGATTAATTTTACACTTTAAAGACTGGTTGAATTATTTTGTCTGTTTATTTTGTATTATTTACATTTTTTTCTATTACCAGTATGAAATTATTATTTTACAATTATTCTATCAGTTCTAACAGAAAAAAAAAAAAAAAAAAAAAAAAACTTTTAATTAATACAATTTTCCCCACACAGTTTATGAGTCTTTTTTTTACATAAAAAAATATACAGCTGTCTTTGTACATTATTTTTTAGGAAGGGTGACCCTAGCAAGGGGATCATCATATTTGGGTGTCTTTGGGATGGATCACACAGTTTGAAACCCCCTAACTTAGTAAGTCCAACTGGAGCGAAAGTTCATCTGTCATTTCTGAGTTTGCCAACAGCAGCTTTGAATGCTTTTTTAAAAATGTATTAGCAAGTGGAGACAGCAGCATTTGTGGCCACAAAACTTATGAGAGCAGATCTGGTAGAATACAGTGACTGGATCTAAATCCTTTGAATGACTTGCAGCTCATATTTCTATTGCTATGCATTACCCCACTTCAAAAAAACACACTTTGAGACAGGAATAAGTGCAGTGCAGAGTAGCGATTGTGCTGTATGATGTGATAGACAACTAGCTGTCCACTGTAAGATTTAAAGATAATAAAGTATTTGGCAGCTGTTCATGCAGCAAAATGACAATTGTAATTTTGCAGTGTTTCATCAGTTTTGTCGTATTTACTAGGTTCACAAAGCATTCTTAATTATAGTTGTCTGTGTTTGCTTCTGTGGAGAAACACAACTGTAGTTCGATCATACTGTATACATGATAATGGTACCATCTGTGTATATTCCTAAGGACTTTTTTATTATTATTACTTTGCCTTTTCAGAGAGATTCTGAAATATTCAAGTTCCAGAGGCCCATTTTTCCTTATTTATGAAGATATAGTACATATGTACAC
Organism: Aspiorhynchus laticeps; assembly: GCA_023376895.1. Taxonomy (NCBI): domain Eukaryota; kingdom Metazoa; phylum Chordata; class Actinopteri; order Cypriniformes; family Cyprinidae; genus Aspiorhynchus; species Aspiorhynchus laticeps. The sequence continues at coordinate 23,838,656 of CM041810.1, read as the reverse complement.
GTACATTTGCATATTGATGACCCAAAGCTTAATTTTTATACATATGCACATATGTACTTTAAGACGACAATGTACTTGCACTCTCTCCTATTGCATGAGTCACGTCTGCGGTCTCTTCCTAATGTGTTTAAGAATTCAAAGCAGTTTCAGCTCTGTCCCAATTCCAGCTGGGATGAGTTCTGCCATGGTGACTGTAAAATCACATGGAAATCCACATGAATAATAAAGTGACTTACAGTGGAGAGTTGTTTTGTAGTCTGCCAGGAATGTTGTTGCCATTTTCAGATTTTGTGGGTGGAAGGACTGGCAGAGGAGATACCACAAAATTGAACAGCTCTTTATTAGAATTAAACATTAAAAATCATGCATTTGCATAAAATATTGCATATGGCTTTGTCTCCTATAGTCCTATGAAGGCTAAATATTAAGCCTGTTTTCATAATGGCTAAAGGATTATTTTGTGAGATGTTTTTTTCTGTTAAGTTATGGAAGAGGAAAAACTTTGTCGAAATTTCGATTAAAGCACAATCTATATATTGTAATATATGAAAGCAATAAGCTAATGAATTAGCAAGAAGTAACTTGTCATCGGCTTTAGCATGTGCAGCCACAGGTGTGCATTTATACTCACTGAATGTGAGTCAGAACTATCCATTTTATGAAAAGACAAGACTTTCTGGTAACCTTGAAGACTCCACAAGGTCTCCGTGATTCATATTTTTCAGTCTATGCCACAAATGTGCTGTAATGTAACTCTGATGATCTAACCCATAAAAAAAAACATGCTCTGTGCTCTGCCTTATAAATTGGTAATTTCTTTGTTCGATCCTTCAGTGACTATTGACAAAAACATCCAATTTATTATGAATTCTCATATAGTGTTGACATCACTCCCTGAGACAAACCAATTAAGAGCTATTAATGCAGCACTAATACACAATATCGACAGAACGATAAGCTTTAAAATGTGCTAAAGAGCCTTTCTGTCTAACAAAGGGGTAAAAGGTTCCTTCCTGGGGTAAAGTGGAAGTATAAATGGACCATTTTTCAATTTGAAAGTCTCTTTTTCTGCAATGCGAGCAATTAAATTGAGCTCCCGTGGAAGTCACTCAAAGCACTCACCCCAGCATTTGGCGGAAAGAGATCTTGAAAATCCTCTTGTCCGTTCCTTCTCTTTTTTTCTTTTTCCCTTTTACCTCATCTTCCCACTGAATGTATTCATGTCAACCACAGTGATCACATGAATATTCACAACACTATAACATCCTACAGAACGTCTTAATCCAAGTTATTATCTAAATATGCATTCACATCAGATTATGGTGTAGAAATGGCCTAAAGAAAACCTTATGTTCGACAACACTTAAATTAACATATCCCCAATATGTTTTGTCTCATAAAAGGATAGTTAACCAAAAAAAAAAAAAAATGTTGTCCTTACTCACCCATGCTGTACCAAACCTCTATGACTTCATGGAACACAAAATGAACATTTATAATACTTGTATGATGTTTTTTTGTTGTTTGTTTTACTTTTTTGAACTTGAGTTCAAAAAATGTTGAGTTCAAATCATTCAAAGAATGATTCATTGTCATTCTTAATTTTCTAATTTTGTGTTTCACAAAAAAACAAATAAAGTCATACTGGATAGGAATAACATGAGGGGTGAGTAAAGGAAGACAGAATTTTAACTTTTGGGTCAACTAATCCTTTAAGTTGTCACATTCAATGCTATGTGGATAAACTGAGAATTTGGGTCAATTCAGTGTGAAATATCAGATATCCCAATTTCCTGAGAAGAAATACCACAGAGTGCTTTTGCCCTTTTTACATTACACTTTTCACACTAATGCATAACTAACAGAGTAAAAAAAAAAGAATCTCCTCCCTAAAAGGGATATTATGACATGCAAATAGGCCTTAATGGCCTTGTCCTCTGATGGGATTCATAACACATTTATTTGAACTTTGAATCTTTTCTGGGTCAATCTCCCTCAAACATTTTTATTGGAATTTATGCTCGTCTTTGGTTAGTGAGGGTGTCGTATGAAGACTGTCGATTTTCTTTCAGGCAATGATGGAGACAGATTTCACTTAAACACAATGCTTAATGACTCATTAATGCGGTCAGCCATTGAAAATTGATGAGATAGACATTTTATCCCGATTAGCTCCGTTAATGGGCATGCCTGTAAAACCAAACTGTCCTTTTAATGATGCGTGCATATTCCTAGGGCCTCTTATTTTCAGATCAATAATGCGTTTAGTAATCCATCAAGATTGACATTGATCATTAAAATAATAAGGAAAGTGGGTATTTGATATGAGGCTCTCCTGGTGGCTGCTTCTCATGGAGGCTAATTGTCTGTGGCTGAACAAGGCAAGCTGCCCTATAGCAAGCTAAACATCACCACAATGCCAAATCAATGGTGATTCTATATTCCTAAGAAGAATTGCTAAGGAGGGGTTTCACAATAATGCCATAGAAGAACCATTTTGGACCCAAGAAACATTTTCTCTTAATGTAAAGAACATATTAATCATCTAAAGAACCTGTTTTTTTTAATTATAGAGAACCTTTTGCACTATAGAAACGTCCCATGGATGTTAAAGGGTTACTCCACCCCAAAATATTATCAAATTACGGTTGAACCCCTGATGTAACATGGATTATTTTACCGGTCTCCTTGCTACATTTCTGGACGTTGATCGTGTTAATTCCATTGCTGTATGTGGGAGGGTAAGATAGCTCTCAGAATGCATCAAAAACATACTTTAAACATCTTAATTTGTGTTCCGAAGATGAACAGAGGTCTTACGGGTTTGGAACGACATGAGGGTGAGTAATTAATGACAAAATTTTCCTTTTGGGGTGGAGTAACCCTTTAAAGGTTCAAGAAAGTGTTGTTAAGCCACATGTTCTGTTGAGATTGACTTTACTGCTTTTGTCTGAGGTCCCATAGACCCTAGATATGTACGTGTAAAAATAATAATAGTAGTTGCAAAATTAACTTCTTGTCTTCTTGTTTGAATTATTGTAATTTGCTCCTCTGACCTCATCAAAATTAAGCAAAAATATTATTGAATTGTTACCTTTTTGTTTATATCAAAATAGACATGCACATGTCAGAAATTTCACTGACATTCATTTAAGTAGTTTGGCATCTGTTTGGGGTCAGTTGGACCCTAGCAAAATACAATAAATAACTGTCAGTGATGTAACTGTGCAGTTTTTATATCAATCTGAATATCTAAGCCTGTGGAAAATCGTTGAATTTATTCATATTTTATTTCTGTGGTCTCTGAGATCTCTGATACTGTAATATTTTTCATGGATGATGGTTGTAGGGTGTTGTCAAGTTAAAAATTTGTTAGCATTCAGTTGTCATTAGATGTATGGTCTCTCAGACCCCAAACAATACATTAAGTGTTAGTCAGGTGTTGAGTCTTTTTTGTCTGGAGGCATATAATGCACCACAAATTTCAAATGCCAGTCAGAAAGAGCCTATATTATGAAAATTGTGTTGGTATATGCTGTGCTGTTTTGGCTGACACATTTTTATACTGAACTTCCATACTGGAGACTCTCAAATGGGTGCCGTGTTGCCTGGTAATATAAGGCTGTTGGAGTTTGTCATGGATGTCTAAAACGGATTTAAAAGCAGACTCGATGTGTCAGTGTTACAGTCACAATTGGACTGAGAGTCATTGCTTTGAGTTGTCCATTAGGAGCATTTCCAGGATTGCAGAGAACGGTTATGGGAGCTTGTCAAAGAGCTGTGCCACTTCTTGTCACTTTCCATTTACATCACATTTATTCATTTTGGCAGACTGCATTGACCAAAGCTACTTCCAATTACTGTATAAAATTTATGGCTGAAACAAATACAAGTGGTTACAATGAAGAAACGGCGCAAAACAAACACTAACTTTCATTTTGTGGTCATGCTGCTGATAAATATAGTTGACTTGAAGTCAGTTATCCAGTAGTCTTGACTTTAGACTTGTGACATAAGATCTGAAACCCACTGCAGCTTAATCTGGCCAAGAACTGGTAACAATCCAATCTGACAAGCTGTACTATAATGCACTTATGAATGCAGTGTGATTTGTTATTAGTACCTATGTACTTATTGACCATTTTTGAAACACGTTTTTTCCTTATCAGCATTTCAAAGCTGTAAAGATGACGCAAGACTCATTAAGGTGCACTTTTATAAATTAGTTTGAGTGCAGGTATCTCAATTTTCATTCTGTTTTCAAAAATGAACATCATAAACCCTGGGCACTTTAATCTGTCAGGGGTTGATTATTTATACTCTCTTTATATGTATTTTTGTTTGTCTTGGAAACTTTTCTCATGCCTTCATCACTTATTGTTGCTAATTATTTTATTCATTTTACCCTTGTCCCAGACCCAGCTTTAAAATCTTGAAGTATAAAAATATAATATAATACATTTTAAAACTCTGATAATCAAAACCAAGAATAATAATTAAAAAAAAACAAAAAAAAAAAAAAAACATTTGTTTTGTGGGAATTATTGTCTGTTGTACACTATTTATTTATTTTTTTCAGAGTTGAAATATTAGAATGTGAGGTATTAAAAAAACAAAAATAAAGAGTTTGTTTAGGAAATTGTAATTATCTTGAAATAATATTCTAGAGCAGTAACAGATTCATAACCTGAACCTAAGTGGCAAAATTTGATTCTATGTTTGCTATGAGAAGAGACACATTAATTAATTTCCTAGTCACTAATTGCTATAAGCCAGTGAACTAATGTGTCATGCATTTGGTTAATTGATTTAATTTACTTACTGTAATCACTGAGTCTGCTGTTCTCTTGTAAATTGACAGTGAGTAATATATTGGAAAGCATGGCATCATAGCCACGTTTTAAATAAGGGTATTTGTGCCTTGCTCACCATTTACATACGGCTCATTTTGGACTTTCGCTTAGCAAGCGAAAGAGATACATTTGGGATGGGGGAGGAACGCTACAATAAAAGTCATATTGGATATTTTTATCATCAGAGTTCTACTTCAGTCAGGCCTGACAAAGTGAATGTTCTCATCATAGGTACTGACCTATGCCTTTAACTTTTTCAGATTTTTACTTTAAAATGAAATCTCATTGAATCTTGTTATAATGCTTTATTCTTGCAGCCAAATCCTGCTCTTTCAGGGGCATTTGAGTTGCAGCCTCACGGTTTTCACAGGGAGGAGAAGAAAGATTCATCTTCACAGCATCCAATATGGTTCCAGGCTGAGCTGATTAGCCGTTTAATAAAATGTCTAGATGAGTTTAGCACTGATGTGCACTCGTATGCGGCACGGCTGAAGATATTGGACTCGCCCTCCCACCGTGTCCTTTTCAAAAGAACAGTTACAGCGGGCTCCTTTGAGATGGCCACTTCCTCCTGTCGCCCTCGTCAGGAGCAGAGGAATCTTATTAGAGATGCATTTTGTCAAAAAGACCGTTGCCTCGGCTTTTCTTCACACGCTCTTTTTCTGCGTGCAGAGAAAACGATATGGAAATTGATTTTTGCTTCTCATTGCATCCAACATATTAATATTGTGCATGGCAAATGTTCCCCTTGCAAAAGCCAAATTTCCGACTGAAGCGCACCTGATCAATAATTTTCACACAGTGCAAAGTGAACTCAAGGTCCGTGAAGGTGCGGAGACGAATACCAAGCAGAGCCTCTAAGGTGGTATGAAAATAAAGGCCATACTGTGGTCAGTGTAACACAAGACGAAAGAAAGAATCACTTACCATAGAAAAAACATAATTTACATGCATATGAAAAGATGGTGCATAAAACATGGCCTTTTGCAAATTGGAGGAAAAGGATAACAGGTAACTTCTTCACAGTGTCTGCCTGTAAATGTCGCATCCAATTTGAAATATAATTTTATATTTTATTTAAAAGCATAGGCTACTTTTCCTAGATACACAGATAAATCTACTCTAAATACAACACCACCAACAACAACAACAACAACAAACTGTTAAACAATTTGTGAATCTAGTAGCTAGTAGTTTCTCTAGTAGTAGATGACGTAACATGCAGCGACTGTGAATCTCAAGTTTTGAAATTAAACGAATGGATTAATCTCACTGCCTACAGTATATTTCTTCTATGGACTATAAAACATTTGGTCCAATCACTGTATTCGGTCTGAATGCAATGATCTTGTTTTGGAAAAATAAATGTATATTCTGTTACAGTATTCCTAATACTGTATGTTCTTCATTGAAAATAGCCTTCACTTTTATAGACCCGTAAGGGCTGTGTTTGTGATATTTGAATTGGGGGAGGTGAATGGGTTGTTTGCAAAGGCTGTTTGAAAACATGCTTTATTTTGTAGTTCCACTAGTAGCGCAGAAACTGCGTAAACAAGCCATCCGAATGAACAGAGTCATTCAAAATTAACTACCCGGAGGAATTGATTAATTTAAGCCTTCTGTTCATTTCTGCACGCTCTAGGTAAGCATATATTTGTTATTTCAAAATTAACTTTTGTGAATTGAGATAAATACTCCATAAATATTATTTAAAAAACTGTCTTCTTTCTTGTATATTTGTGACAACACTCCTCGTTCTGTTTGACTCATAACTTATAGAGTTGTGTTGTATTTTGATGGCTTAATACCAGCAATACTCTTTACTTTAGACATCCTACATAAATGTCTGTTGGTATTTTTACTGTGATAAATGATATACTTGTACTGTGTATTTTTTTATAGTCGCCAATATATTTATACTTACAAATTACCATCCAAATGCTTGCTTAGGTGTATTTACTCACTCATATATTTTTTTATTCATCACTGTCCACAAGACTATGGCTCCAACAGGTAGCTTTTTCTTTCCACAGTGTTACTCAGAAAGTAGCTTGTTACCGCAGCTATTATTTTGAAAAACGATGAACAACTGTCATGCTACTGAAGAGAGTAGTTAGCAGCTAGCACCGCTACTTTTATTTAGTTACTCAGCAACACTGCTGTCTACCTGTCTCTGTCCATTGGCCCATGTCCATATAGAATGTAGTCTATTCCATGCTGAACATTAATGGCCTATGGTTTTCTATGGCCCTACATTGGCTGGGCTCTGCAAGCTCCTCATTAAATGATGTGAATGGCATATCTGTCAGGTCTCATGAGCTTTTGGCTGGTGAGGGGAAAGATGTGCTGGCGTTGGCACTCTGTATGGGCTCACCAAGGCGCCCATTTTGAGGTGCAAAGAAATAAAAACAGTTTTCCGAGTGCCAGGTTGCCCTCTCAGAATGCTAGCACCTCTGCTAACGCTTGTCAGTCCTGTTTGGAGGTGTCAACAGCTGTGTACCAACCTGTACGGCTCACCTTTACTTTTTCTCCTCCAATGCCAGACCGCGCTTAGCATGGCAGAGTGATAGGCAGACTGATATTTATGTGTGCTTTCAAACCCTTGACATCTAAACAACATGAATCTAATGGTGCAAAAGCAATGTTATTTCCTAGGGAAATAGAGGAAGGGGGTTCTTCATTCCTCTGATTTGGCAAGTGAACAGACCCATAAAATCAGATCGTTAATCAATTACCGTGCCAAATTGAAGCCGTTTAAGAGATGTTGTGTCGTTGTGGCTTTCCTGCTGTTTTTCATTACATATCCCTCTCGGGACCTAGTTATGTGAACTGAACGTTGATGATTAGATGCGATTTTATTTTTGAAATGCATTTATGCGAAGTCCTTGCTAACCTCCGTCTGTCTGTTTTTCGTCATTGTTCTGCATTACTGTGCTGCGTCTCGCTATAGGGATGCGATAATGTGGGAGTCTGAACTGTATCATGACCTGAATGACTGATATTCTGTTTATTTCTCTATTTTAAAGGGATAGTTCTCCGAAAAATATGAATTTTGTTATTTACTCACTGTCATGTTGGTTCAAACCCTTAAGATTTTCTTGCTTCTGTGGAACAAAAAAGGTGGTACAAATATTTAAATGGTTTGTAAAACTTTTTTTTTTTAATTGTTTGTTACATCTTTGTTTAATTTTAAATTAATTGAAAGTAATTTAAGACAAAAAAAGCATAATTTATGTAGCATTAACTTTTTACGGTAACATGTTTTTGATGAGTTGACAAAATCTATCACGTTTGTTATATGTAACGGAAAATAGTTTATTTTTTATTTTTTATTGTTTCAAGTAATTTGAGTTTGGAACAATATGAAGGTGAGTAAAGACATTATCTTATAACACATTCTGAGATACTTAGTATACTTCATGAGCTGATTTAAGTTTTTTTCTCACTAAAACAGCTTGTATTCAGACTCTGATCTATTATATCATGATTGTATTCATCTGCCCACCTCTAAATAAGCATTTAGGACACCGTAATGCCTTTCTTTTGTTTAAAATGAATGAAATGTTAAAATTACACAGATCTCAAGCCATGAATTAGTTCATAGAGTGTGTAAAAGTGCAGAATAAAAAATTAAAAAATGTAACAATGAGTGGTAAGCTTTTGAATGGTATTCAATGCAATATTAATACAAAATGGAGGAACTGTTAGGAAAAAAAAGAACATAACAGGCATAACATTCTACATACTTCATACCTGAGGTTATGAATATATTTTTCAATGTGCCCTGAAGCGTACGGAGCTGTATTTTTTGAAAAGATGTTTGATTTAGTCTCCTGAATGTCTTACTAATTACTTAGCTGGATTTCATTCAAACGATGCACTTTTGTAACTGCTCTCACAGAAAGAAAAGCTAAGAGGTCACAACCTCTTTCATTTACAATCAGTGTGTATGTGAAGTTTGAGTTACAGTACAAACTAAAAACTTAAACGGCCTAAGCAGTCTGAAAATCACCATAGAAATAATTTGACATTTTTTCCCTTAGAAATTGAGGTTACCTGTACTTTTTTTTCTTATAAAATTATTTTTTTTAAATCACTGTAAAAGTGCCTTATCTTAGTATTATATTAGTATGTGTATTTCACCATAAATTACAGTATAAAAAAAGTCATACTTTTTACTTCTACAAAAGCATTAATATATTTCCCAGCATAATTAATGGATTTCCTTAGTAAATTTAAAATTTTTCACTGCAGGTTTATTGGCCCTGATTAACAGGTGCTGTAGTGTGTAATAATGCAAAATATGGCAAAAAATGCAAAATAGCATTTTAAATGAAGAGCAGAGACCTTAATTCCCATATGGAGCTTTGTGATTAGCAATAATTCTGTCTGTGGGGCCACATAACTCAGCAAAAGCCAGGATGCCACCTGCATTATTCTGTCTATTTATCAAAGGTTTGTGCATTTCCAGCTGTATATTAGGATACACGTTGGCTACGGTTGCAAGTGCAGGTTTGCTTGATTCTAAACATTACTTCAAGAAGATTTACTCCCCTCTGTTTTATATTTTAGGTTGGCTGAGTCATCCTTATTTATACACTGTAAAAAATAAGTTGCTGTATTAAACTTTTTTAAGTACAATCAACTTAGCTGTTTAAGTCATTTCAACTGAAATTACATTAAACAGGCTTAAAAAATGAGTTGAATCTTGTACAACTTATAAAATAAAGTTGAAAATTACCTTATTTTGATGAGTTAAAGTAATGTAAAAACATGTTGTCATAACGTTTTGGTCATGTCATTTTTACAGTGTATGTGCTTGACCTTTAATGATAATCTTATGCATTGTACCTATAAAACAGTATGATTTACATACTCAGTCTTTGTAGGACATTTGGTATTATTTAGCTTAGTGTAAAATGGACCATTGGGATGAATTGAGGTATGAACGGGTGTCAAGTGCAGGATAATCCGACATGCCATATGTAATATACGTAACTATCTATAATTAATGTCCTTCTCCGCTAAGACTCCCTCTGGTTCTGCGGTTTAGCGCCACTGGCTAAAAGGTCAACCTCAGCAAATTAGTCTTGTCGTTCCACCAGACCACCTGCATGTTTCAAACAGGAACATTTCAAACCACAGGTATAGTGTCACTTTGAGTTATCGCCAGTTGCAGAGTAGCTCAGGGTCTTTGGCACAAAGCTCGGTGGTTGCAGCAGAACAGAGGAAGCTCGGAAAGCTAAAGGAAGGATGTCAAAAAACTTCTTATGAGAAAGCCAGCGAACGGATCTACATCTCGCCCCCCGTGTCCTTTCCTTTGAGTCCCGCTTGTATTACCCATCTGCATTTGAATCATTACCTGCTCTTGACCTGGCGGATATAGACACCGAATGGGTTTCCGTGGTAATGGTTATGTGAATAATTAGTTTAATCACATAATTACGGGCTCATTGGGGCTTTGTAGGCCCTTGGGGACTCGCATCAAGGATCCCACTCAAGTGCAGTGAGACACAGAAGCTTCAGCACTCGACAGAAGTCTGTAGAGACGCTTTTACGTCAATCCATTCATCTTGCACAAAACAGAGGCTAACGTTGGCTTTTTTCATACTCATTAGAGGTGCACTTACGAGCTAATGAGGGAAGAGGAGGGATGAAGTTCTTTGCATGGAGATGCACAGCGGTCACCCCATTTAGACTTGAAGAGCGTGTTTTGTGTGTTCGGCTGCACGGTGTCGATCGTCTTCCACAGGGCTGGTTAAAGCTGGTGTGTGAATTTGTGTGTGGTTTCTTTCTTTCTCCTGTTCCAGTTTATTATGTAGAGATGCAAGTTAGCTATCCGTAGGATGCTTTCTGTGAAAAGTGTAAACACTGTGGCTCTGTGGTGCTGTCAAAACATTGTTAGTTTTTTAGTGCGGCAACATGATGTAGCAACATTAGTGCAACCAATAGTGTGAGTTTGGGGGTGGGATTTTCTCCATGAACAATGGCAGATGGGGGAAGAAAAATTATTTAGACATTCATTGAAGCGATATGCAATATGAGGAACAAGAATATGAGATTTTTTTATACATAAGTCAGCTAGAAACTGTAATTGAAACTGCATTGCAACACCCTTCCATGGCATTCTAGAAAGCATCAAGAATCCTCTCACAGCCACAAAGCAGCGCACTAAAAAATTATTGGAAATGTTTTAGCAACTGTGTAGTAACACCCTAGCAACATTCTACTTAAACACTCTGAACGCTTTAGCAAACACATTCTGTAGCAACGCCCTTTAACCACCCATAAAACATTAACAACCATCCAGAATACTCTAGCAATGACATAGAAATTAGTGTTGTCAAACGATTAATCGCATCCAAAATAAACGTTTGTTTACATAATATATGTGTGTACTGTATATTTATTATGTATATATAAATACACACATATGCATGTATATATTTAAGAAAAATATGTTACTTTTATATATTAAATATATATATATATATGATATAATTTATATGAATATAAATATATACATGTAAATACATGTAAATATTTTCAAAATATATGCTGTATGTGTGTATTTATATATACATATTAAATATACAGAGTACACACACATATTATGCAAACATTTTTTTATTTATTTTGGATGCGATTAACACTCAGCACACTTTAGCAACCACAAAAAAAAAATGTCCTAGCAACCTTTAAGAATACTTCAACAGATGCTTAGAAATGCACTAAAAACTCTGGGAACACTTTAGCAGCTGTATACAGTTGCAACAAAACCACCCAAAATGCCTTAAGAACTACATTTAAAACACTCAGAACACTTTAGCAAATGCAAACTAGTAGCAACGTCATTGCAACCACCCAGAACACACTAGCAATGGCATATCAATGCAAAATTCCAAATCGTGTGCTTATGCACTATTATATGATGTTTAAATTAGGGCTGCATTTTGACACAAATTTCACGATTTGATTAGATTCTGACTCACAAGCTTTAGATTCGATTCGATTTTCAATTCGATTCAATTCAATATCGATTATTATATACAGTTGTGCTCATAAGTTTACATACCCCTTGCAGAATGTCAATAATTGAAACAAAATAAGAGGGATCATGAAAATTGTTATTTTTTTTTATTTAGTACTGCCCTGAATAAGCTATTTCACATAACAGATGTTTACATATACTCCACAAGACAAAATAATAACTGAATTTATAAATATTTCTCCATTCAAAAGTTTACATACCCTTGAATCTTAATACTATGTGTCATTTCCTGGATGATCCACGACTGTTTTTAAATTTTGTGATAGTTGTTCATGAGTCCCTTGTTGGTCCTGAGCAGTTTGAGGTGAAAATATGCAGAAGATGCTGGAAAACCAAAGAATGTGCAGGAGCTGGATGATTTTTCTGAAGAACAGCGGGCAGTTGAACTGCTCAGGACAAAAAAGGGACTCATGAACAACTATCACAAAATATAAAAACATTTGTGGATCATCCAGGCAATGATGCACAGTATTAAGATTCAAGGGTACGTAAACTTTTGAATGGGATAATTTTTTATAAATTCAGTTATTATTTTGTCTTGTGGAGTATATGTAAACATCTGTTATGTGAAATAGCTTATTCAGGACAGTACTAAATAAAAAAATAACATGGAATTTTCATTCCATGAAGTTTCAATTATTAACATTTTTCACATTCTACAAGGGGCATGTTAACTTATGAGCACAACTGTATATCAGGTACAGTACATGCCAAATTTTCTCATGGAAAAAATTAAATAAACTAATGCTGTAAAATATACAAGAGAGTCAGTTGGTACTACATTGCTATAATATTGAAGGTTAAAATGATCTGTATGGTGGCTGTCATAAAAACTTGATGTATTTATTCAAACATACAACTGCCTCGAGTTGCTAGCAGTATGGCGCATCCCGTCGCAACTCGCCCGCCATCTCCTCCTTTGGAGTCAGAAGCATCTGAGGTCGCTTTGTGCCTTTCATGTCCCAGACGAGCTCAATTGTCTAGCTGACGAGCTCTCACGTCAGCCTGCCCTTCCAGGGGAATGGCGACTCCACCCCGAGACAGTCCAGCTGATTTGGAGACGCTTCGGGGACGCTCAGGTGGACCTGTTTGCCTCCCTGGACACATCCCCTTGCCAGCTGTTTTACTCCCTGTCCGAGGGGACCCTCGGCACGGACGCGCTGGCACACAGCTGGCCTCGGGGCCTACGCAAATATGCATTTCCCCCAGTGAGCCTTCTCGCACAAATACTGTGCAAGGTCAGGGATGACGAGGAGCAGGTCCTCTTAGTGGCGCCATACTGGCCCAATCGGACTTGGTTCCCAGAACTGATGCTCCTCGCGAAAGCCCCTCCTTGGCAAATTACTCTGAGGAGGGATCTCTTTTCTCAGAGAGGGGGCACCCTCTGGCACCCGCGTCAAGACCTGTGGAAACTCCACATGTGGTCCCTGGACGGGACGCGTAGGTTCTAGGTGGGCTACCTCCAGCGGTAGTGAACACCATCACTTCAGCTAGAGCCCTGTCTACAAGACACACTTACAGGCTGAAGTAGAACCTGTTCATCGATTGGTGTTCTTCCCACTGGAAAGACCCCCGTAGATGCCCGATCATGGTCGTGCTCTCTTTTCTACAGGAAGGGTTGGAGCGAAGGCTGTCTCCCTCCACTCTCAAAGTGTATGTTGCCGCTATTGCCGCACATCACGATGCAGTAGACGGCAAGTCTGTGGGGAAGCACGGCTTGGTCATCAGGTTCCTCAGAGGGGCGAGGAGGTTAAATCCTCTGCGCCCTCATCTGGTACCCTCTTGGGATCTCCCCTCGGTCCTGACGGCCTTGAAGAAGGAGCTTTTCGAGCCTCTGCAGTCAGTAGAGCTTAAGCTTCTGTCGTTAAACACAGTGCTCCTCATTGCATTGGCCTCGGTCAAGAGGGTAGGGGACCTGTCTCCAAGCAGAAGGGAAAGGCTGTCTCCAAACAGAGACTTGCCCACTGCATAGTGGAGACTATAGTCTTGGCATACCAGGCCCAGCGCGTACCGTGCCCCCTCGGTGTAAGAGCACACTCTACGAGTGTCTTCTTGGGCATTGGCGTGGGGCGCCTCGATAGCAGACATCTGTAGAGCTGCCGGCTGGGCGACACCTAACACGTTTGCAAGATTCTATAATCTCTGTGTAGAGCCTGTGTCTTCCCATGTACTCGCCTCAGGTGGCCAGTAACACCGGACCCACTCGGTGTCGATCACGCTTGTTGCGCCATTCCCCTCTACGGACCGGATGCGTGCGCTTTTACTGCTTCTCAGTTTAGTTCCCCTTGGCGAACCCTGTTGAAGTTCCTCCCGCACCCTCGGCAGTCAGGCGTGGTGGAGCACCAGACGCCAGGTCCAGCACTCGTGTGTATGCCCAAGGTCAGCCCTTGTGCTGGGCTAGGTGCCTGTGTGTAGTGACGAGCAGAAATACAGCAGTTGCCATGGTTACCCCTGCTTATTACTATCATTTATACAGAGATAACATGAAAAATGTCGATAAAACCTTTCTGAAGAACTTTTCAATTTTGACTTGTTAACTATTTCCAAATAGTCTCACACATCCCTAACTAAAACCACTTCAAACTGCATAACATTGAACTAGAAACCACCCAGAACACCTTACATAGTTATTTTTGCAGTTGTGCTTGGTGCAGGACTACTGACATTAGAAATCACATGAGCTTAGAGTCATTAAGCTTTCAGTGTGTGTTTTCTTGTTGTTGTCATGGTTAATTTATGTTGTGTAGTGTTAGGATGCACACTCTCTAGTGTATAAGGGGTGTCAGCAGTAAAGGTCAAATGAAATGGACTCGGCGAATACGACTCAAATGACAGCGCTTGGTACAAAAAGATTTCTTAGTCACCTTGCTTGTCAAAAAAGTGACGGCTTTAAAACCTTGCTGCGTCCTATAACCGTGAATGAAAGTTGAGAAACGCAATGTCAAAACCATCTCTTTGCCTTTCACTCTAACCATGTGTCCACCAACCAACAATCCTGGTGTCATTTTTCCCCTTCAGCCAGGCAGAAAGCTACCACGGTTCACCTGTAGGTCATACATCTATATACAGCGCTTACCTTTTGGAAATGCAAAGAATGACAGCTAAATGTGGCCTTAAAGTGTCATCATTCAGGGATGCATATCGCTTCAATGGTAATGTTTATTGCATCTGTCTCTATGACATTGACTGACATTGATTTCTTCCCCCCTGTGTTTCTGATGTATGTAAAACATTTTAGTTTGTTTAACACAATATCAAACAGGTACAACCGAATATTCAGACTACCAGTTGATGTGTACGGCTTTGTTTTGTCTTTTCTCAAGGTTTTATCTTGCTGTGCACACTATGCTATATTCTCAGATGCATCAGCAGTCGGGACGAACCATTGCCCATTCAGTGTTTAATAGCATCACACTCTCGAAACAGAGTTAAGGCTCAAATTGAACCCTATTAAAAGTCAGTGAGGCTTTGCTCAGATATTTCAGGCCGCTGTTTGGCAGCTCAGAGAATAATCTAACATGCATCAAGGGTCACAATTAGAGATCGACCGATATTGATTTTTTAGAACCGATACCGATAATTTGTTTGTTTATGTGCCCGATAACCGATATGCAGAACCGATATTTATTTACTGTTATACTTGTTTTTGACACAATGATTACAACACCACTGAACTGAACAAACCATTTTATTTATAACAATCACTCCCTTCTTGCATAGAAAACAAAACAAATCTTATTTATACACCAATAAATAGTGGGGTCTGAGAGTACAAAAAATAAAAAAGTGCACTGTTACTAAACGGTTTTTGTTTAAAAATAAAATCTTCGATGAGGTAAAAAACAAACAAACAGGTAAAATAAATAAAGCACATAAAAGTAATTCTCGCCAATTAAAAAATAAATAAAACTTGTGGCGGCATGTGACATCACGTTAATTTGCATGTCATTGTGTCAAGTTTGCGTTCAGACGAGTTTTGGCACTTAAGATCTGTTCTAAATGTCACATACTGTAATTAATACAACAATGCCAATAAAGCTGTTCACATTATACTTTCTGTTGTCATACATAAAACAAGTATAAATAGTAAACAGGAACCATTAATTTTACATGTTAACCAGGAATCACTCTCACTATACTCCTTAAATCCTGATTTATAATCGCAACATCGTCTGATAAAATCAATATACATCTAACTTACACTAAAAAGCGACTATATGCGGTGGTTTTGGCTGTATTACTGTCTTGTCTCATTCAGCGCACTGTCTGCGTCTGAGTAACAAGCTATGCGCATATTAACAGACGAATTATGTTCATATTTAAAAGTCCAAACAGTCAGTAAGCGACAGGTGCTTGGAAACGCTGTTTTGAAAATGATTTACTGACGATTTTGCTGCGTTACGGCCAAATGAATGCGCTGCTTCACTGCCGCTCACTACACAGAATAGACGCAGAGAGAGGCGACACTGCGCCGGGAGAGTCAAATCTCGCACTCGCGGGGCAGTAACGTTACTGGAGACAAATTCCAACTGAACGATAGCTAAGGTTTTTTCAAAAAAAGTCGCTAGGTTTGTCAGTATGTACTTGTTGTGGGAAAAAAGCCGCCAAAAGGGTCTGAAAGTTGCTAAATACTGAAAGTCGCGCTCTTGTGTGTGAGAGGCGGGAGCTGATGGCAGCGGGCGGTGGATATTGTTGCAGCCCGCCACAGATAAAGAGAGAGAGATCATCTGAGGGAGTGTGGACAGTTCTTGAGCACACAGAACGTGCAGAGCGAAAAGCGTCGGGCGAGGGGAGATTCCTCTAGTTAATCGATCGCGGATGGTTTCATTATCTCGGGCGGATAAAAAAAATAAAATAAAAGTGTACGATAATAATAGTAATAAAAACAAAAATGTGTCACCAAATATACTTGGGCGGCCGTTAATATACCTGGGCGGCCCGCCCAGGTAAAGTCTATGTGTGGGAAACACTGGAGTTGTGTTTAGTAGGTCGTTTATTAGGGAATTGATGGTTATATAGTAAATGTTTATATAATTACGGTGTTTTAATCGTGAATATTTTTAAAAGTTACATGCGGTGGCCGTGCTGTAGCATTTCCTGAGCATCAACCCACTGAGTGAACAGCAATATGAAGCGGCTTCACGAGACTAATGATGAGCAAATATACAACAGAGAGAGAATTTAATTCAGCGCTTTTACTTCCAACTTGCGCTCATTCATGGCTGTATTATTTAATTCATACAAAGTTACGTCTTTATTGGGACAGGACTTGACGGATTATCTTACGTGACTCGTCTATTTCTTAGAGCCAAGCTGCATAAACTACATCAAGCATATGTATCACATCTAATTTGTGCATTAATGGCTGTTATGTTAAATAAAATGTACTAATTACAGCAAAGCAAGTAATACTTTACCTGTGCACGCCGTTGTCTCGTCTCCCCTCAGATGCGCTGTAATGGCGAGATGGCAGCGTTTATCAGCGCCACAAGATGGCGGCGTTTATCGGAAAATCCGATATTACAAAACCGATATCCGATTATGGAAAAATGCTTAAATATCGGGAAAAATATCGGTAAAACGATATATCGGTCGATCTCTAGTCACAATCTAATATTTGAGGAACAAAATTAAAGGAAACCTTAAAATGGTGAGTGTTTTTAACATAGTGAGATCAGAAAACATTTATATACTGCTTGTTTTCTCCAAACACATGCTACATCAATACTGAGGAGTTAAGCCTTAAACAGATAGTTCGCCCAAAAATGAAAATTCTGTCATTAATTACTCACCCTCATGTTGTTCCATACCCGTAAGACCTTTGTTCATCTTTGGAACATAAATTAGGATAGTTTTTGATGAAATATGAGAGATTTCTTACCCTGCATAGACACATGGACTATTTTAATGATGCCCTTACTCAATGCCGGCGCCACGGGGGGGCGTCACCCCCTCACTCAACACAGTTGCCAAATTAATAGGCTTTCTAGCATTAATATGATGCTACTATAGCAAAAATTTAGGACAGTCTGTTTCAAAAAGTCACATTTTAATTGTTACATCTGACACACAAACTTCCCGCGCAAGCGGTTCAACTAAATGCAGGCATTATGCAGCACTACTGACTAAGCTAAAGGTATGATGAAATAATTTTTTAATGTTTAAAGAGGGCTAGATTATCGTAGTTAGTTGATTATTTTGCTGTATTGTTTGATGCGGTTCAAATTGTTAAACTTAAAATGATGCATCTGTTAAATGGGCCGCAATGAATGTTATGTCAGGGAATCGGTCGCAATTGTTACGGGTTTGACGAGACGCGAGACAGGCGGATCCATTTGCAGTGCTTTATTAAAAGACATGGTCAATACAAGCAGGGTCGGTCAGTAGCAAACAGGTATGGCATGGGCAAGACACAAGAATAATCCAAGGCAAGCGTGGGTCGGAGATCGGCGTACAGTATCCAGAGGGCGAGGCAGAGAGATAGTCCAAGGTAACGAGCAATAATCCACAACGAGGTAATCAGAGTCCAAAGGGCAGAGCAGAGAGAATATCCAGGAAAACGGGCGGAGTCAAACACAGGAAATCAGAACTAGAGAACAAGAAACGCTTAGTATGCAGACTGGCTAAACAATACTCGGCAGCGTGTGAATGAATGTCCATGGTATTTATAGTGCTTGTGTGTGCGTGTGATTGGGTGATGGTGATAGCGTGATTGTTTGCAGGTGCGTGCGGGATAAATGGTGAACAGCTGTGTGGGTGCAGTGGATGCTGGGAAATGTAGTCCTTAGTGTGATCTGTGACGGTGTGAAAGTCCATGTGGTGGGTGAGTGACCTCTAGTGGTGAGTGTCTGAAAGTTCATGGATTGGATTTGTGACATAGCCCCCCCCCAAGGAGCGGCTTCCAGAAGCTCCTAAAAAGATCCAGGGTGGAGCAGACGGGCCTGGAGCCCACCGGGGCGGAGCGGACGGAGCTGATGCCCACCGGGGCGGAGTGGACGGAGCTGGAGCCCACCGGGGCAGAGTGGACGGAGCTGGAGCCCCCCAGGGTGGAGCAGGCAGGACTGGAGCCCCCCAGGGCGGAGAGGACGGACCTGGAGCCCACCGGGGCAGAGTGGACGGGACTGGAGCCCCCCAGGGTGGAGCAGGCCGGACTGGAGCCCCCCAGGGCGGAGCGGACGGACCTGGAGTCCACCGGGGCAGAGTGGACGGGACTGGAGCCCCCCAGGGCGGAGCAGGCCGGACCGGAGCTCCCCAGGGTGGAGCAGACGGGACCAGGACCCACCAGGGCGGAGCGGATGGACCCGGAACCCCCCAGGGCGGAACAGCCGGGACCAGGACCCACCAGAGCGGAGCAGACTGGGCTGGTCGCCCTGACAGCACCTGGAAGTGGGGAAGCACAAGGACAAACAACACAGGGAGAGCAGAGACAGACAACACTGGGAGAACAGAGACAGACAACACAGGGAGAGCCCTCCTGATCTCAGGGACCATGGCGTAGCAGGTCTGGGAATCACCGGCGGTGTCCACAACCTTGTCAGGGCAGGACAGGAAATCCCAGACGGCCTCCGTAGTCGTGTCAGGACAGGGCGATAGTTCAAAGACGGCCTCCCTGGCCGGGACAGGACAGGGTGAGAGTTCAAAGACGGCCTTCCTAGCCGTTACAGGACAGGGTGAGAGTTCAAAGACGGCCTTCCTAGCCGTTACAGGACAGGGTGAGAGTTCAAAGACGGCTTTCTTAGTCGTACCATGACAGACTGAGAACTCACAGGCGGCTTCCTTAGCCGTGACAGGGTAGAGTGAGAGTTCATAGGCGGCTTTCTTAGCCGTGACATGACAGACTGAGAGCTCACAGGCGGCCTCCTTAGCCGTGACAGGACAGGGTGAGAGTTCATAGGCGGCCTCCCTAGCCGTGACAGACTGGGGTGAGAGTTTACAGGAGGATACCTCCGACACCTCTGGAGGTTCTGCAGCTACTGCCGCCACCTCTGGAGGTTCTACGGTGGTAACCTGACCGGTTGAGAGTACGTTGCTGGGCGCTGCTACCTCAGGCAGTCCAACGGCGATGTACGCAGCCCAAACGCAACATAGAGCGATCCCTATCATGGGAAGCGCTTCCGACAGGGAAATCAGTTCAGGAATAGGAGAGTTGGAGTGAGTGGATTTGGGGATACCAGCAGTGCGTACAGATATCAGCTGTGCATCCCTCACGTTGGATATCAACCGGGGAACTTGAAGGACTGGCCTTGAATCTCTGGGTGGGATAGGTTCTGGCTGAGGAGCTGAGACGTGAAGCGGCTCTGGCTGAGGAGCTGAGACGTGAAGCGGCTCTGGCTGAGGAGCTGAGACGTGAAGCGGCTCTGGCTGAGGAGCTGAGACGTGAAGCGGCTCTGGCTGAGGAGCTGAGACGTGGACTGACTCTGGCTGGTCAGATGCGACGTGGCGTGACTCTGGCTGGTCAGATGCGACGTGGCGTGACTCTGGCTGGTCAGATGCGACGTGGCGTGACTCTGGCTGGTCAGATGCGACGTGGCGTGACTCTGGCTGGTCAGATGCGACGTGGCGTGACTCTGGCTGGTCAGATGCGACGTGGCGTGACTCTGGCTGGTCAGATGCGACGTGGCGTGACTCTGGCTGGTCAGATGCGACGTGGCGTGACTCTGGCTGGTCAGATGCGACGTGGCGTGACTCTGGCTGGTCAGATGCGACGTGGCGTGACTCTGGCTGGTCAGATGCGACGTGGCGTGACTCTGGCTGGTCAGATGCGACGTGGCGTGACTCTGGCTGGTCAGATGCGACGTGCTGTGACTCTGGCAGATCAGCTGAGGCGTGGCGTGACTCTGGCTGGAGAGCTGAGGCGTGGCGTGACTCTGGCTGGAGAGCTGAGGCGTGGCGTGACTCTGGCTGGAGAGCTGAGGCGTGGCGTGACTCGGGCTGGTCAATTGTGGCTTGACTTGACTCACGGAGATCACAGGTGGCTTGGCTTGACACGTGACAATTAACTGTGGCTTGGCTTGACTTGACTTGTGGTGATCCACTGTGCTTTGGCTTGACTCCCGGAGATCACTGGTGGCTTGGCTTGACTTGTGGTGATCCACTGTGCTTTGGCTTGACTCCCGGAGATCACTGGTGGCTGGGCTTGACTTGTGAAGATCAACTGTGGCTTGGCTTGACTCACGGAGATCACTGGTGGCTTGGCTTGACTTGGGATGATCAACTGTGGCTTGGCTTGACTCACGGAGATCACTGGTGGCTTGGCTTGACACGTGACAATTAACTGTGGCTTGGCTTGACTTGTGGTGATCCACTGTGCTTTGGCTTGACTCCCGGAGATCACTGGTGGCTGGGCTTGACTTGTGAAGATCAACTGTGCTTTGGCTTGACCCGTGATGATCAGCTGGGCTTTGGCTTGACTTATGATGATCAACCGTGCTCTGGTTTGCCTTGTGACGATCAACTGTAGCTCGACTTGATCTTTTAACATCGTCTGTGACTTGACTTGACTCTTTAACAGCAGCGGTGACTGGACTTGACTCTTTAACAACAGCGGTGACTTGACTTGCCTCTTTAACAGCAGCGGTGACTTGACTTGCCTCTTTAACAGCAGCGGTGACTTGACTTGACTCTTTAACAGCAGCGGTGACTTGACTTGACTCTTTAACAGCAGCGGTGACTTGACTTGACTCTTTAACAACAGTGGTGACTTGACTTGGCTTGTGATTGGCAGCAATGATGCTATGGGGTGTTGTTGTTGCCGCCATTTTGTGAGCGTGCTCTAGCGCGGCTGTGATCTCACAATTGGGTGCGGTGTCTCGTTCCTCCGCGACCCCCACAGTAAATGCTGAATCCACAGTCCACAGAGCATAATCCAGGAAATGACTTAATGTCAAACGAGGGCCATTTTGAATTACGTTAGATTTCAACGGCTGGTTAAGGCCATCACAGAAAAAGTCTATTAATAAACAGTCTGGTAAATCCGAGCCATTAGCCAAAGCCAAATATTCCGTGATGTAACCCTCAAGTGATCGAGTTCCCTGCTTGAGGGCTAGTAACAGGATCGCTGTATCCATACCTGACCCATGTTGTTTGGGAAAGCCGCTGGATCCTTGTTTGGCCGAGTATTCTGTTACGGGTTTGACGAGACGCGAGACAGGCGGATCCATTTGCAGTGCTTTATTAAAAGACATGGTCAATACAAGCAGGGTCGGTCAGTAGCAAACAGGTATGGCATGGGCAAGACACAAGAATAATCCAAGGCAAGCGTGGGTCGGAGATCGGCGTACAGTATCCAGAGGGCGAGGCAGAGAGATAGTCCAAGGTAACGAGCAATAATCCACAACGAGGTAATCAGAGTCCAAAGGGCAGAGCAGAGAGAATATCCAGGAAAACGGGCGGAGTCAAACACAGGAAATCAGAACTAGAGAACAAGAAACGCTTAGTATGCAGACTGGCTAAACAATACTCGGCAGCGTGTGAATGAATGTCCATGGTATTTATAGTGCTTGTGTGTGCGTGTGATTGGGTGATGGTGATAGCGTGATTGTTTGCAGGTGCGTGCGGGATAAATGGTGAACAGCTGTGTGGGTGCAGTGGATGCTGGGAAATGTAGTCCTTAGTGTGATCTGTGACGGTGTGAAAGTCCATGTGGTGGGTGAGTGACCTCTAGTGGTGAGTGTCTGAAAGTTCATGGATTGGATTTGTGACAGCAATAAGCTTGTGTTTCATTGTAAAACAGACACAATTAAGTATTTCTGGTGGTTGTGGTGGTATTTGATTGTATTTGTGGTAAAACTGCTGCCCTAAGACATGTTATTTCCTGGATGTCAGATTTTCGAATTTGATGCGATTTTGTTGTACTCTGCCATCTGTAGCCTATTTGCTAAGTAGGCTACCTTTTAGTAGGGTCATTCACTCAGAGCGCATTTTTCATTCCACTGCATACTTTTCCATTGTATTTCAAAGTAAATGCGCTACGGATGTCTTTGAATTTGAATGCTGCGGTCTGCCGCTCTCGTCTTTTATAGCAGCTTCTCCGCGTCATTCTAAAACTAAAATAAATTCTAAAATTTATTCTAAAAACATTCTAAAAATAAAATAAAACTTCCACTGACCTGTCTCGCGACCAAAACACTATCTGTGTGTGAACCCAGTATTCTAATAGTTGTAGTAGTAGCGCGGGCAGGTTTGTTTACGGTCCGACAAATACGTGAATGGGCCACATATGTTTTTATTTATTTATTTTTACTTTGCGCTACGTCATCGCCCCCTTTTGTTACCTCAGCCGCCCCCTCATCAGTGCTGCGCTGGCGCCGGCTCTGCCCTTACTACCTTTCTGAGCCTTGAATGTGTCATTGACATGGACGTGTCATTGTCACTGTTGATCATTTGTGTGAAGGAGAATAAAAGATGAAGTAGTTAAACTGAGAACAACAAAAAAAAATGTATCCGTCATCTGTCAACTGGAGAGAAATAGCGCAGAAACTGGATAAAGATTAAACTGTGTGTGGACTATCTGTGTTCAAATATGCTATGCTATGAAATGGAGTATACTTTGAAAGTCTGTGTGTGCGGCTGTACACATGCTACGCACTCAAATTTACACTTCTGGGGAAGGGGAAAATGCCATTAATAGTATTTATTGTACTGTGCACAGTAGCTACATTTACGCATTTAGCAGACGCTTTTATCCAAAGCGACTTACAGTGCATTCAGGCTATACCTTTTTTTATTATCAGTATGTGTGTTCCCTGGGAATTGAACCCACAACCTTTTGCGCTGCTAACGCAATGCTCTACCACTGAGCCACAGGAACATAGCTACATTTGTGCATCTGGTAGATGCTTTTATTCAAAGTGGGAATCGAACCCATGACCTTGACGTTGCTAGCACTATGCTTTTCTGTTTGAGTATGCTACAGGAACAGAATTAGAATTGAAATTAGCATGACCGTAGCTGATCTATTCTACATACTGATTAGCTTATAGTTTGGAAAGCTAGCTGTGGTTGTATCTTTCCCAGTTTTGTTTTTCTTGAGTGAATGGGAGGCCAAAATAAAATCGAAACTGAGAGACAAAGAACTGGTGATGGAGAGCTGTGTGAAATGCCTGAGGGTGGGTTTGATGTAGTCCCAGTGTATTTCTCCTCAAGAACTTGACTAACTGTGGTTTGCCAAATGACAACTGAGAATGACAGTCAACTGGTGTGCCAAATAATGGTCTTTCCACACTACCATTCAGGAATGTGTCTCCATTGGCCCAAGTCGCTCGTGAACTTGAAATGAAGAGACAAAATGATGTATTGATTTATCCATTCTCTTTAGAAGCATTGTGCGTGTGTGCGCGAGAGAATCTGGGTCTGTGTTTGATTGTGAGCATGAGAGAGAGAAAGAGGGTGAAAATGCTTATTGAATGATGGAGATAATCTCCCATTGTAGTGTCGAGATTGTCTGTAACGCAGATTTAGGATATGTAGAATACCCAGAGTTTCCTTGCTGCTGTTCTTAGCTATTCCAAGTGGACATTTTTCACTTTACCGTATAGCTACTAGTTAGACAAGAAGGACTCCATCAACCCTGCAGCCGTTCCCCATGATTAGATAACTGCTGCTTCACTGCGATTCCTCAACTAGTCATCTGAACCTGAGAGCCCCCTCCAATTCATTCCCCAGGGCAGCGATGCTTGTGCGCGTTGAATGGCGGGGGAATTTGCTCTCCCTGAGCAGATGTACACACCTGATTGCTTCAGACTCCCCTGACAGTAGCCCAGAGCCCCGGTGAGATGGGTGACCTTGTAGAGAGACGCAGGCAAACCACGGCTGCCTCCTGTGTTACCTTATTTAGGAAGCTTTTGACACAGCTCGCCAGAGACAAACGAGCATCCTCTGCGTCTCTGTGGCTGGGTCACATTGTGACCTACAGAGCGTTCCACCTATTCCCCGCTGCAATACCTCATTGATCTGGTGGTCTTTTGGGAGGGGGGTTGGAGGGATCCAATCGTTAAAAAAAAACTAAAAAAACCTGTCTTTTTATTCAGACATTCTTGGTAAGGCACTCATAATTTTATTTTGTTTTATTTATTATTTAATTGAATTTTATTTTATCCTTTCACTTCCATTTCATATAATCTTAACATTTTATATGTATATTTTTAATATTGCTATACATATTTTATTATATTGGTTAAATATTTGTATTTAATTTTATTTATATTATTACATTTAATTTTACTAATTAAATTTTTATATATATATATTAGTTTTTGTTCTTTTTAATTCTATTTTAGTCATATCTTATTACAATTAATTTTTATTTACAATTTTAATATTTTGCTTATTTTTGCTAACTTTTTAATATTTTAGCTTAATTCATTATTATTTTTATTTGTATTATTTTTTAGATTTTATTAAATTTATTTTAAATTGTATTAAATTTGTTCATTTTATTGTTATTTTTTAGATTTTAAATTGATTTAATTAAATTATTTTTTATTTTTAGTCTTATTTTTATTTATTATAATATTTTATTTCTATTTGAATAGTTTAATTTAATTTATTTTATTGTAATATTTTATTTTCATTACCTTTTTCTCTGTTGCCCTGACCTTTAGTATATAGCTTTTATTTATTTATTTACTATGGGACCTTTAAGAAAAGCTCTCTTCAAATGTAACTTAATGACTGAAATGATCATGTGATCAGGGACATTGTAAAGAAAAACAAAACAAAACATAATTGTTAAAAAATAAGCTTGTTTCTAAATCCTTATTCAAAGCAGCAGGTGTTATGTAAACCAGGTTCTTATCTTACCATACCTAGTGGCCCAATGACTTGTAAAACTGAGTGATCAGATGTTGTTGATGCATTAGTTCTTCATCGGTCTGATGTCAAAAAGTTGTGGAATGACTCACTTTTGCAGGTTCCTTTCCATAAATGCTCTTTTTGGACTGCAAAGGAAGTTTTGAGTTCTGAAAGGTACAGAGTGTTTCAAAGAGAAATGTTTCATCTGGCTTTTTATCTCTTGAGATCAAGGAAAATGCGATTCCTCATGTTATGACTCCTTTAGAGCATCTCTCACAACTAAAATAAGGGACCTTTTCTGATTATATCACACGACAGGAACACCTCTATGGGGGCATTTAGGATGTTTTTGGTGGGGATAAGGGCTATTTATTAATTGGGCTTTCTGGGGTGTTGTTTATTTATTTTATTTTATTTTATTTTTTTGTTTTTTTAACATCCTCTTCTGTGCTTGCTTAGAGTTAAAGATTGTTTAAAGGGGACCTATTATGCCCCTTTTTACAAGATATAAAATAAGTCTCTGATAGTGTGTATGTGAAGTTTTAGCTCAATATACCCCACAGATAAATTTGTATAGCTTGTTAAAATTGCCACTTTTAGGGTATGAGCCAAAACGTGCTGAATTTGAGTATGTTGCTTTAAATGGGAGAGAGCTGTTGCTCCCGGAGAAGAGGGCGGAGCTTCAAGAGCTCAAGCTCCGGCATTAGCAGTGCTAGCCTTTGCAAATAAACATTCCACTATTAATACAAGCCTGTTATCTTTACAGAAAACTACTCCGTTTCAAAGTCAGTCATCTGATTATACTGTGCATAATAAATTCGAGTTTATATGAATTACACAGACGGAGAGCACGGCGGGATAAAAATAACAACATAGCTGGTCTCATGCTATCACAAACTTTATACGTCCCACTTCTGATTATGAGCTCAACAACTTCAAGCGATCAACTCACATTGCTTTCATATGCAACTTTTAACTACCACATTCCTATTCACGATCATTCTGGCAGCACGTGAAGGCAGCACCAGTGAAAACAGGCAGAGACAATGATAGCTTTAGCAATAAGCCTTACAGAGTGCCAAGAAGCTCTTTCAGAAAGGCAATTTGGAAAACAAACGCGTGATACTTACTTTGTCTGGAGCTGACGTTCACGCACGAAGCGATGGTATTGATCCCTACACGTTTTGGGGACTTTACCGATTTTTTACGGTATATTTCCTTCGAAAATGAAATTTAACCACAGTGTCCTCAGCAGCTCAGATGGAGGGAGTCTATGGAGACTCCTATGTTCATTAGTGCATCCCAAAACACAACACTTGAAAAGCCTCTTTGGTGCTGACATTGTATATCTCCAGCAGCTACAGCAAGTGCTCAGTAATGGCGGAGGCGGACCCCAGCTTCTCACTCAGGGCTGTGTTTATGCTAATAGGGCAGAGAGCGTCACTAATGGCTGGGACTTTTTCCCCTCGGTGACGTGAACAGAGGGAGAATCTGAAACAAAATGAGTTGGTGGATTTTTAACATTATAGGCTGGTTATTTTCACACACTGCGGCCACACAACTGTGTTCAAACAGCTTATAAAAGTGATTTTTGCATAATAGGTCCCCTTTAATGAGAGCGTGTTTTGTTACATATGCAAATTCAATTAGTTCTAGACACAGATGAATACAGACAGACACACATTCTCACAGAGGCTTTGTTATGCAGCAACAAAACAAACCAGAAAACCATGCCACAACACAGTAACCACAATACCTAGTCAAGCGTTGAGCTGCTTGTATCTCTTTGAAACATGTACTGTAGCTGTCCTCGGCTGAAATCCATTCTCTATACTCGCCACCCACAATTATTGCCTTCTCTAAGGCGTGAAACGAGCTGTCAAAACGTCATATTGTTTTCCATGTCGCTGTAAAGAAAACTTTTAAGCTGTTTTTATTGATCAGCTCAGCTGTTTTGCCCAGACGTGTTATTTGTTTATAACGGTATGATGTCGATGGCACAAAGTCAAATCATATTAAGAATCATGCTTTGCCATCTGGTTATATATTTTTTAAGAGATCCTTTCTCTTTGCATTTTGCTTCCCATGTTGTTAAAAGTTTGCTGCCAACTCTATTTTGATTGACAGTGTTGTCTAAAATGTTTTGTAAATGCATGCATGTTGAATATTAATTAATAATTAAGCAAATAGCTGAACATTTTAAAAAGCCTAACCAAGCTTTTGTCCACCATACGGCACTAGTGAGCATTTAATCCAGTGCAATGTGCTTTAGTTCTTCCATTAAGTGCCTCTTAAGTGAGAAAATGGTGATTGGATAAAGTTTGCTAGTCCTGGCAGAGATATTGATCACACTTTGATCCCAGGCTGGAAGTGAAACTCGAGATATGCTTAAAAGCAAGAATTAATTAAATTTCAAATATGCGCTCTCCCTTCGCTTTCTAGACTTTCTCCAAGTGCAAAAAAAAAAAAAAGAATGTGCTGAGCATCTATAAGTGGCATATTAATTTCTAAGTAACAACCAATATTTGTATTCTCTCACTAATCATTAGGAAAATTATCATTCATTTCAGGTCTTTTTTTTCAGGTCTTTTTTTTTTTTACTTTATCTACATTGATATATTCAGGCCATTTTCTTTTTAGTTATATGGTGGTGCCATTGTACAAAATCATTATGAATCATTATAATGGTGTTTACTGCACATCATCATGGTATTTTATGCAAAAACCATGGTTCTTTTTGTTTGATTGGAGTGCATAAATTTGATTTGGGTACCAGCAAAAACATATTATTAAAAGAAAAGTTTATCTAAAAGTGAAACTTTGCTGAAAATGTACTCACCCTCTGGCCATCCAAGATGTAGATGAGTTTGTTTCTTCATCAGAACAGATTTGAAGAAATTTAGCATTACTTCACTTGCTCACCAATGGATCCTCTGCAGTGAATGGGTGCCGACAAGGTTTTTATTTATTTATTTTTTATCTTAAAACATGCAGCTTGTCCCTTCACAAGACAATAACTGATGGACTGGAGTTGTGAGGGTTACTTGTGGATTTTTGAGACATTTTAATCAGCTGTTTGGACTCTCGTACAGTTGGCACCCATTCACCGCAATGGATCTATTTGTGAGCAAGTGATGTAATGCTACATTACAAATCATTTTTATCTTACATGTCCTGATGGTGAGTAAATTAAAAATTTTGGGTGAACTATTCCTTGAATTGTTGCAGCCATCTTGTTTGATTCAGTACATGCACATCTTGAAGTGTCAGCTTCAGAGTTACTGTACCTCCTGCCCAAGACTTCAACATTAATTTAACATGTTAATCTATTTAAATCCACTATATCTGGAGTAATTAATTCTATTAACACAACCTGTACTCATGCAGATAATTTCTCCCCAGGTGTCCATGGGTTACTTTAATTATAATCATAATTGCACTGATAATTACATTGATTGGCTTTGTGAAACTATCAGTGAACGTTGTGAAGCGAAAAGCGATATGATTAACTTACAGTCAGAGATGGGTCGCGCTATTTAAAGGCAGTCGCGCTTGGGTGAATTCAGTGCCTGTCAGAACGCTGATGATTCTGTCCTAGCTCAAGTCCACTTGAGTCATTTATTTGCTGTGAGAGTGATCTATGCGCTGAATTGCCACCTGGTGAATTACATCCAGAGATGTACGCCATGCTCCAGGGAGATCGTAATCATTTGTGCAATACTGCTGCTATATCATCAAAACATAATATGTAAACAGAACTAGCACATGCATTCTTCAAGTCAATATATTGTTATGATTTTACCGTCTGCCAGACGTGACAGATTTAGATCAGAGATGATGTAACCCCCATACTTTAGTTGATATGCGAGCATAAACTGTATAAATATTTCACCTGCATTTGTGCATAAAATCCAAAACCTCAAGGCTGAATTCTGACTGAAGTACTTTTCATTTCTTGGCAGAGCCGGGATAAGTGTAGAGCACAGATAATTGTATCATTCAGTAAATGTAATAAATGTATCAGTAATAACTTAATGGACAGTGCAAACACTATGGCTATATCCGGTATGTGCATGCACAATTCAGTCTTCTACCTTTTTTTGGAAATAATGGACAGTATTATTAATGATCACATGAAAATAGTTTTAAGAGAGTAAAAATGTCTTATGCAATGTTTCATATTCAGAATGCACCGAGATCAACTCAGTGTCCATTTGCTATAAATGTTGATATTGAAGTGTGGATAAGAGGTAGATTTGAAAGTACGGTTTACTTTATACTTTATTTGAAAGTAGTTCACTTTATTTTAAAAGTCTCTTTTTGGTTTCAAATTAATTATGATAACATGTATTGTCCATTTTTTCTGTTCTATTAGGGATGCACAGTATATCACTGTACAGGTATATTAATAATAATACAGTACTAATACAATAGGGGTGTGACGAGACGCTTACTCCACGAGACGAGACGAGACACGAGATTGGGTTCAAGGTTCAAGGTTCAAGTTTATTTGTCACATACACAATCATACAGGGTATAATCAGTAGTGAAATGGAGGTCAGGACAGGTCCGCTCAATGGACAGTGCACAAAAATAAAAGATGATACATAACACAGGAGCATATATTTAAATATAGGTAGGAATAAGATTAAAAAAAGATAAGTAAAAAAAAAACAATAAAATAAGGAGTAAAATGTGCAATGAACTAGAATGTGCAAAACAGTCTACTGTGGATTTAATAAATATTAATATAAACAGGGATGTGCAAGAGGAATGTGCAAACCGGTTGTACTGGGTATGTACACATAGCAGCAATGCGGAAGATGGAGAATGATGGGTGTTACAGTTAATTAACTGAGTCCTGAAGATGTTATGAGACTGAGTTTAGGAGCCTGATGACCTGAGGGTAGAAGCTCCTCCTCAGTCTCTCAGTTTTTGCCATCACACTTCTGAAGCGCTTGCCCGATGGCATTGTGATGAATAGACGGTTTCCGGGGTGATTTGAGTCCTTTATTATTTTTACAGCTCTGCTTCTGCAGCGTTTGAGGTAGATGTCCTGCAGAGAGGGGAGGGCAGACCCAGAGATGCGCTCAGCTAAGCGCACGACTCTGCAGAGCTTTGCAGTCCTGATTTGTGGCATTGCTATACCACACTGAGATGCACTGAGTCAGTACACTTTCTATGGCCCCTGAATAGAAAGTTTTCAGGATTGCTGGAGAGACCCTGAATTTCCTCAGCTGTCGCAGATGGTACAGTCTTTGCCTGGCTTTCTTGACCTGTGTTGAAATGTGTGCAGTCCAAGTCAGGTCCTCGGAGATGTTTACACCGAGGTACTTGAAGCTGCTCACCCTCTCCACAGGGGTCCCGCTGATCATGAGAGGAGTGTAGGGCCGCTGCTGTCTCTTCCTGAAGTCTACAATCAGCTCTTTAGTTTTGCTCACGTTCAGAGAGAGACAGTTGTCCTGGCACCATGATGTTAGTCTCTCTACCTCACCCAAGTATGCGGTCTCATCATTGTTGGAAATGAGGCCCAGAACCACAGTATCATCAGCAAATTTGACAATAGAAGTGGAGCTGTGAGAGGACACACAGTCGTGTGTGTAGAGAGAGTAGAGCAGGGGACTCAGAACGCAGCCCTGCGGGGCTCCTACGTTCAGGGTGATGGAGTTGGAGGTGAACTGGCCCATCTTCACCACTTGAGGTCTGCCGGTGAGGAAATCTTGGATCCAGTCACAGAGTGAAGTGTTTAGACCAAGGTCTGAGAGTTTGACAGCTAGCTTGGAGGGGACTATAGTGTTGAAAGCTGAGCTATAGTCAACGAATAGCAGTCTGACATAGTTGCCATTTTTGCTGTCAATATGTGTGAGGGAGGAGTGCAGTACCTGAGAGATGGCATCATCAGTAGACCTATTTGGGCGATAGGCAAACTGAAGAGGGTCCAAGGTAGCAGGGATGGAGGAGCATATGTGTTTCTTTAAAAGTCTCTCAAAAACCTTCATGACTGTTGATGTGAGGGCAACTGGACGATAGTCATTCAGGCAAGAGGGTTTACTGTTCTTAGGCACAGGGATGATGACAGATTTCTTAAATGAGGTGGGAATCACAGAGGTAGCAAGGGACTCATTAAAGATGGAAGTAAACAAACCAGCAAGCTGATCGGCGCACGATCTCAAGACGCGTCCGGTAATCCCATCAGGTCCGGCGGCTTTCCTGATGTTTACTCTCCTTAATTCTCTCCGGACCTCGTCCTCCGTCACGGTGATAACATGATCAACATCGCTGCTCTGTCTGCTGCTTCCTGACGCGTTGAACGGCACAGACGCGCCGCCATTGCGATCGAAGCGGCCGTAGAAGGTGTTTAGCTCTTCGGCCAGCAATGGATCTGCTCTCACCTCGGCGGAGGGGTTATTTCCAGAGGAACAGATGGTCTTCAGTCCCTGCCACATGCGTCGAGAGTCATTGAGCTGAAAGTGTGACTCAATTCTCTCCCTGTATCGGAGTTTAGCAGCTCTAACTGCCCGTCGGAGAGCATAACATGATGCTTTGTAGTCGCTCATGTTTCCTGACAGAAGACCAGCGTTGTATGCGGCAGTGCGTTGGTTAACCGCAGCCCGGATTGTTCTGTCCACCCACGGTTTCTGATTAGAGAATGTCCTTATTGTTATCGTTTCAGTGGCTTGGTCAGTTAGCATGTAAACAAAGCTTAATGCTACATCCGTGAACTCGCTGACGTCAGCTGAACTCGCCCGGAACATGTCCCAGTCGACGTCATCAAGAGACGCCTGCAGCATAGCTTCAGAGTGGGAGGACCAGCGCGTCACTTCCCTCACCCCCGGGGATTCCTGAACGATCCTTTGTTTATATTCCGGTGTGAGGAAAATGGCCGCGTGGTCAGACTTACCGAAGGGTGGCAAGGGACGAGCTTTGTAGGCATTCTTGAACTGAGTGTAGCAATGATCCAGTGTATTCGGTCCTCTAGTTGGACAGGATACATGCTGGTGAAAGTTCGGCATGACCTTCCTGAGGTTGGCTTTGTTAAAGTCCCCCGCGATGATAGAGGCTGCATCAGGGTGTTTGTTGATGTAGCCGCTGATCTCCTCGTGGAGTTTGGACAAGGCCAAGCCGGTGTCTGCCTGAGGTGGAATGTAAACGGCAGTAGCGATGACCGCGGAGAACTCGCGGGGTAAATAGAATGGGCGGCAAATGATGGAGAGATGTTCCAGATGAGGCGAGCAGGAACGCGACAGAATGGAGATATTCCTGGGGTCGCACCATTTCTTGTTAATCATGAAACACACTCCACCGCCCTTGATTTTCCCGGCCTCAGCTGTTCTGTCCATCCGTAAAACAGAGAAGTTATCAAACTCACGAGAACGTTCACGAGAACGAGGTTCACGAGAACGAGACGAGACGAGATTTTTACACTATTTTTAAGAAATCCTCAATGATGAAATATATGAATGGAAAATAGTCTTTTATTCAACTGAAAATCACAAAATGCAAAACAATTTAGGAGCATTTTGAAATCAACTTGTAATGAATGTTATTTTACTTCTATTTTAATGAATTCTATGCAGTAAAGGACATGCAAACAGTGCAAAATGTTTTGCTATAAACTCTACCTACTGGCTTCTCCCCTGTATGATTTCACATGAGAAATGTAACTTCTTGCCACAAATCGAACATAAAAAAAAAATATAAACAGTATAAATAAAATAAATATATAAATAACAGAAATAACACTTTAAGTGCAAACAGTAAGTGTATCCATAATCAAAGTACTGCTCTCTCAAAACTAAAAGTGCAAACAGAAACTATTTTTTT
This sequence comes from Aspiorhynchus laticeps, assembly GCA_023376895.1. NCBI lineage: Eukaryota > Metazoa > Chordata > Actinopteri > Cypriniformes > Cyprinidae > Aspiorhynchus > Aspiorhynchus laticeps. The sequence goes on along the minus strand of CM041810.1, from coordinate 23,805,137 downwards.
CTTCAAGCATGAAAAAGAGATAAATGAACTACACAGAACAGCCTAAGATATGGCCTCATATCAGCTGCAATGAAAACGCCGATGTCTCTCGTTATTGCCGTGGCTCTTGCATTTGACGGTGGAAGCGATGCAAAGGCATTTAGAGTTGTTTGCCCTTTTAATGTTTTCGTCACAGGTGCGGCTGGTTTTAGTAGAGAGCTGTGGTGGTTCTGTATGTGTTTTTGCATAGTGCTCGTGTTAGCCGCGGTGTACGGCATTGTTTTCTTACAATGTTTACATATTGTGTTCGTCTTCTCTGTCACTCTTTCGCCGTTTCTTATTTCCACCGGAAAACCAAAATGTTGCCACACAAATGATTTAAATGTGGCAGGGGGATCTTCAATACTAATTTCACCCTCACGCTCCATCATGCTGACATCACAACTCACGACGAGACAACTTTTCACCTCGACGAGAAATCTCGTCGCGTTTTAATCTCGCGAGATCTCGTAACACGAGATCTCGTCACACCCCTATAATACAATATTAATTATTTATTTATTTACTTGTAGTTTTTATTTTTATTTATTCATTAATTTTTTTATTTTTTTATTGCACATTTATCAGTTATCGGCCACAATGTGTACTTATCACCTTATCCATATCTGCTGGAATTTTAATATTGTTACAAATTTTGTGACATGGGTAGTGACTCCTTAGATGTGTGAGATATTTTCTGAATAAGTGAGCAAAAACCTAAATTATATCCTCTATTCTGTCACATTTTAGAGCCTTTTTTTTAATGAAAACCACAAAGCACTGCCAGCTTTGCTTGGCAGATCAAATAATTTCCTCAAGATGCACGCAGGAGAATAAAATAACGAAGACACATTGCCCTGTGTGTCGTCTTTGATCTCATAAACCTGACAGATGCAATTCATCTACCACTTAGAGCCGTGCAGTAATTCTACCTCCATCCGACTAATAGACTTTAGTCCAATTAACACTCCTGCCTTTGCCTCCCTGCCATCAAACAGGAACCTGTAGTTGTCTGAAGTGTCCGAAAGCTTAAGGGCCTGAATGAAAGCCAATACTGCCTCTCCTTCCATTCCCACTTGAACAGGAATAAGGTTGCGAAGCTGATGGACCTAAAAAGGTGGCCGGGAAAAGAGAGAGAGGTGTGTTGAAGCAGGAAGATGGCATAATGGAGGTCACCAACAAAGGACTGCAGAAATAGAAGCAACAAAGGTTTTCTGCAATAGAGAGAGATAGAAAACCAGGATACAAAGAGCAAAGGGTGAGAAAGAGAGAGATAGTTTGCGGAGGGAATAAAGCTTACTATTTCACTTGTGCTATCAGAGGGAACAACAAATAGAACTGTCAGCTGCTAAGATTGTCCTCTCTATCTTAATGAAATACACTGAGGGTAATATGATGGCGGCGATAGAGATCTCCCAAGGCTGTTGTCAGATTGGGCTCCACTCAGCTGAGAACGGTGCACTTTGATCCCCACCGTTCCTTCCATCCTCCGTCCCGTTCCTGCAGATGCTGGCTGACGCATCTTCTCCGTCCTCTGAAAGGTATAATAGCAGCAAGGAAATGACACTGAGCTTAGCTGTTCTCACACCTGCTCTATGACAGGCCAGCACGCGAGGATGAATCGGGCGCGTGACAGCGTAGCCACAGCTGAGAAGGCGAGGATAATAAAGGCTGATTAATACGGGGCCGTCATCGCGGCAATACAGCGAAATTTGCAGGGAGTTGATTGCCCCAGCATCGCGGCTAATCGCGCCGGACGCCCTTGACTCATCACAAGCAAATGTGTTTGCGCGGTGACAGCTGTAAAGGAGAGGAGGAGGTGGCGTCGTTGACGTCCGGCGGAAGAAAGGGGGAAGTGAAAGTCAAAGGAGTGAGGTAATCACCTCTCAACCCCAGTAACCGTTAGCTCAAGTTAATGGTGAGATTTACACCTTTGTTTACCCTTTCTGAGTGCACGCGTCTCCGTCTACGCTGGTAATGACTTTTTCTGGAGCGAGCGGAGTCAAATTTGTGTTCTGAACCGACGTCACACGTGGAGCTGGAGGTCGGAGGAAATTGTCATTCCGCTCTTGATGCAGCCTGTCCCTACCAGACATGCTGTAATTAATTGCCGGAAAAATGTTGTCCCTAAAATTGTCTCCTTGAAAGAGGCGGTTGCGTCATCGTGGCTCCGGCAGTAATGAACAAACAGCAGAGTGCTTACCTCTCATCAAAATGGCAATGAATGTATGCATTGTGTGGAAAAAAGTGCTGGTGAAAAGTATTGTTCGGCTTGCTCACTTTGTCACGGCATGGCTAAGACAAATGTGCAACGCTGTTGGTAATCGAATTTTCTTATGCTGGAGACGTTACGTTTGTTTATTCTCCGCGTAACTGCCAAGTTATTTCAGTCAAACAGAAATGCACTAACTAGATTGATGTGATGGAAACATTTTTGATGTAAGCATATAAAAAACGCCTCATGCTTTTTCTTTTGTTTTCCACATTCTTTAAAAATGTGAGGTGCAAACTCATTCATCAAATTATAAGACGAGAAATGAGATGACAGATAACTTTACAACAGGACATCCAGGTGTTTAGGTTAGCAAAAAGTTGAAAAGGTGTAGACAACAAAATGTTATTAATAGGAATATCCTATGAATGTATGCGTGTTGTGTCTGTGTGTGGGTCAAAATGATTGATTTTTCTTTTATGCCAAAAATCATTGGGATAGCAAGTAACGATCATGTTCCATGAAGATATTTTGTAAATTTCCTACCGTAAATATATCAAAACTTCATTTTTGATTAGTAACATGCATTGCTAAGGACTTAATTTGGACAACTTTAAAGGTGATTTTCTCAATATTTAGATATTTTTGCACACTCAGATTCCAGATTTTCACATAGTTGTATATCGGCCAAATATTGTCCTATCCTAACAAACCACACTTCAATGGAAAGCTTATTTATTCAATTTTTAAAAAATTGACCCTTATGACTGGTTTTGTGGTCCTGGGTCACATATATATATATATATATATATATACACTATATTGCCAAAAGTATTGGGTCGCCCCCTTCTAATAAGGCAAGGTTCAAAAAGAAAATGATTGATTCAGTCAGTGTGGAAGAACTTGACTGGTCTGCATAAAACCAAGTCCTAATCCCAGTTTAACACCTCTGGTGTGACTGTAAATGCAGACCTTGAGCCAAAAACTCATCACCAAACACCAATGACTTGTACATATGGGTACAGTCATTTTAGACACTTCCAAAACTATTGCAACAGAGATGGAAATACAATTTTTAAATACATGAATTATGTTCCCATCGTTGTTGCCACAGATTTGGAAGTGCATTTTTCTGTTCTAAAGAAGGGGGTGTCCCAATACTTTTGTCTATATAGTGTATGTACAAGTCATTGGTGTTTGGTGATGAGTTTTTGGCTCAAGGTCTGCATTTACAGTCACACCAGAGGTGTTAAACTGGGATTAGGACTTGGTTTTATGCAGACCAGTCAAGTTCTTCCACACTGACTGAATCAATCATTTTATTTTTGAACCTTGCCTTATACACAGAGACATTGTCATGTTAGAATAGAAAAGGGTCCTGTCCAAACTGTTGCTATAATATTGAAGCACACAATTTCCTAGAATATCATTATATGTTTTAACATTAAGATTTGTACTCATAGAAATTACTAAAGTAGTCAAAACTGTTCATTAGAAGGGGGCGGCCCAATACTTTTGGCAATATAGTGTACGTACAGCATGGTATCTTCTTTAATGTATTCTGTTACTTAAGTTTCATATATCAAATTATGACAACTATGATAGCATGACATGACAGCTAATTTTACAACAGGGCATCCATGAAATTACATTGCTGTAATTTCACAACCCAGTCTCTTGTTTTGGATATCAAAATAAACATGCAAAAGGTCAGTATAGCGGACACCAGGCAGGGCTATGCCATTCCTAGACCAGACTAAAGCACTTGCTTCAGTGCCAAGCTGTAATCCTCTTTAATTTGTTTTCAGATCAGGCTTTGGAAACAGCAGCCCGCTCTCAGTACTGCGCACTCAGAAGAATGTGGGCAGGGACAGCTGTCTTCTCTTCCGGCACTGTGTAATACAGTTTTTTTTCCCCTGCTTTGCCACCTCAGGCCTCCGCTCTGATGAATAATTCTTGCTGGGGTGGAAACAGTATTCTATACCAGTCATTTTGAGAGGGCTACTAATCACACGTTTTTCAGTGGTCCACTCGGGCTTGTAGAGGGGGTTGCAGCCACCAGAGGGGGCGGGAAAGAGGGGGCTGCAGCCACCCGGATTAGTATTCATGTGAGCTGCCTTTCACATAAAAAAATAAATAAAAATTGGTTAAATAAAATAACATAAAAAAAGGCAGCAATTGAGTTTGAGGCTTGCTTGTCTGTCCTTCATTTGATAGTTAAGGTTGAGCTATAAAAAGACACAAAGATTAAAAAAGCCCCTTTTCGTTTTGCTTCTGACACTTTGTGCTAGATGCAGGTGATTTGTATCCATGAGCGCTGGCTCTCATACAACGTTATTTTAATATTGCTTTTGTTCCCCGAATGTTCGAGCAAAGGCATAATTCTGTTGAAATGATGAAGCACATCTTGAGAGACAGAGGGGGTTTAAAATGCACTGAAACAAAGCATGCAGGCAGAAGGTTGGCAACGCAGGCAGGGTGGCTGGCAGTCTTTTAATCCGTGGCGCTGCACTGATAAATCGCCACGTGTGTTTCATTTTTATCCTTCTCACCAGTTGTCTGGCCCCTGAGTAATGAGCAGCCCTGGGTCTTCTCTCAGACCCTTAGATATAATGTCCAAACGGGGGATTAGTGAGTCGTCTGGGCTGCAAATTGAGTGGGAAAGTGCTGCTCGAGGTGCCAGGTGAATGTTTAGAGGCCGCTCTCCCGCAGATCCCAGGCACAGCTACCCAGCGTTGGGGGAAAGTGGTATATGGCGAGCGGGGGCAAGGGTGTGGATGCTCGGCCCGTGGGCCAGAATGCTTCGGCTTACAAGGACGCTTTGTCCTCTGCTAAGTAGGGAGTGACACTGAGCCCTGAATTCCTGTGTATTTTATATGGACTTCCAACCTCACAAACAATGGGAAACAGATTTGCTGTTGTTAGGCAGCTGAACTTAGCCTGACCCAGGTCGGTGGCTGGCACACGCACAGCTTTTCAACGCTGATGAAAAGTGTTAAAAAGTTAAAACGGGTCAGTGATGCAGCTAATTTAATTCTGATGTTGTTTATGCTGTTGTTTCTCTGAGAAATGTTTATCTGAAGAGATGGAGAAAATGTCATGCATAACAAAAGTGCTTACTGTCTTTACAATTTAGTTACTATTTGTCTGATTTAACTGAAAAACACTGAGATGCTAAAAATGCTGTAGACTGGAATGCAAAAGTTTGGGTTTGTTTGAATTTAATGTAATTTATTCCAGTGATTTTTTTTTTCTTCAGTTTTCAGTGTCACATCATCCTTCAGAAATCATTCTAATATGCTGCTTTGAGAAACATTCCAGGAACATGTCTTATTATTATCAACGTTAAAAAAAGTTGATCTACTTAATAGTTTTGTGGAAACTGTGATACATTTCTTTTTTTCAAGAATCTTTGAATAGAAAGTTAAAATATCATCATTTATTTGTAAAATAAGTATTTTTTAACAAATTATTTTAATTTCACTTTTGTATTAATTTGTTTTAAATATTTTATAATAATTTAATACAGCTTGAAAAAAATCAACAGTTAAACTGTGCAACATATCTGTTGTTGCTGGTAAATTTCCATATTCCATGTGTTTTATCTTCATACATTGTTGGCATTTGCCTTTTTTTTTCTTTTTTTTTTCTGTTCCAATATATATGACAAATGTAGCTTTTTATTAAATGTCAAAATTTCTTATAGAGAAAAGCCTTTAAATGCAGCCATGGTAAAAACTAGAGCACAGAAGGACTTATCCTTCAGCCTGTCCATATTCCCTGTCATTTAACAGATCGATGGAAGCAGCACTGTCAGTAATCTTTTCCTGTGTGTGTGGGTGTAGACAGCAGATTATATGCTCTAGTGTTCGGTTACGTCAGTGTCCTGCCTCCCCCTAAGAAGTCACTGAACAAGCCAGCCACAGCAGTGGAAGAATACTGTTGTTTTTTTTGTTTTTCAGATGTATTGTGCTGTTCTGATTTAAACATAATGAGTGTACTGACAGTGCTTTAACAGACTGTTTCCTGTTAGGAAGAAGCTTTTTTATTGTATTTTTGAGCTTTGCCATTTGGCAGAGACAAAGCGAAGACAGAAAGTTATGATGATTGAGGTAGGGAATTGGATCAAGACATAGCACAAGATGAATTTGAACCTGTTTTTTTTTCCTGTCTGAGCACCAAAACATGTTGCATGTCTGCAGGGCCGTAGCTAGAGGATTGGGGGCCCCCTGAAAAAATATTGATGTGCCCCCCCCCCCCCCCCACACACACACACACATCATATACTGTACAATATACAAACATGGAACCAAATTGCATGCTTTTTTTGTGGTTTTCATAATATCTCAGTTATATAACTAATAAAATATTAGAATTATTCACAGAACATGGGCCTATATAGTATAATTCCTGGAATTTGTGGGGCCCCCTGGGTGGTGGGGGCCCCCTAGAATTGTCCCCACCTTTCACCCCACTAGCAACGGCCCTGCATGTCTGTTACATGTGCAGTAATAGTAGTTGGTCACAGCTTTTATATTAGGAAACTTGTTAGCTACTAAACTAACAGACTGCTGAATAGGATTGAGACACCACATTACTTTGAACATTCATCTCCCCCATGAGCACTATGGCTCAACGTGTATAACATATGTGTTTACTGCAAGGCCACAGCTCCCATATGAATCAGATGTGACTGAAGTGAATGAGTAAAAGAGTACAGTACAGATCTCTAGTTTGATTCAAATCTGCATATCCCACATGAGCTCAATGGCTCACAATATCTGTAGCATTTGTACTAACCACTAAACCCAACCCAGGCTCATTGGAAAAATGTGCCTGTGGTGACTTTTCTCTAAAATGATAGGCTATTATGTTGATTCTTGCACATATCACGACATTTTCAAAATGAAAAGTTCAGTGAGTGGTGCTAAACACACATTCAGTTTTATTCAAAACAGCCAATCGCAAATTGGTTAAGTCAGCGCGTCACTGCAGCTGCCGTTAGAAGCCCCAGTTGCTATAGAAACAGTCAGCATTATGAGATGTGCGTTTAGGACTGCATGCGCACTGGCTGGTCTAGTCTGAAAAATAAGCTTTTTTAACGCTATTTAAGCAAAATAAACAACATTTATGATACAGTTGTTGTCTGATTTCATTGGTGATTTCAAATATGAAATTTAATCGTAAGGTTGGCGAACTGTTTTGGAGAATTTGATGTTTCCCCATTCAAAGAGATAGGAGCTGCACTTGCATGCCTGAGAGGCATTTCAAAGATGGCCGCTGAGTGACGAGACTTACCTTAAAGGGACTTTAATATTTAGAACTTTATAGTTATCGTCCTTGGTGTAAACGGGCCTTAATGCTCTATTGAGTTTGAAAATAATGTATCACCTACACTAAACCCTTCTCTAAACCTAATCACTATTGTTAACAATAGCAAATGTGAGATATATCAGAATCAGAATCAGAAAGAGCTTTATTGCCAAGTGTGTTTGAACACATAAGGAATTTGTCTTGGTGTTAGGAGCTTCCAGTACAGAAAGTACAAACATAGTGCAGACAACATATTTAAGGTAATAAAAAACACTAATAATGAAGAGAATAGACAATAATTAAGAATAACAATAGTAATAAAAAAAGAAAAATATACAGAAAAGAAAAATGTCCATAGACAGAACTGTGAATGTGCATGTGTCCTATGCACAGATGAAGGTTTGATGAGTTATTTACAGATGTACAGTACCAGGGTGTGTTATGTGTTGTTCAGGTGGGATATGACCTGGGGAAAAAAATGTTCTTGTGTCTGGCTGTTTTGGTGCTCGGTGATCTGTAGCGCTGGCCAGAGGGCAACAGTTCAAAGAGAGAGTGAGATGGGTGTGAGGGGTCCAGAGTGACTTTCTTAGCCCCTTTCCTCACTCTGGAGGTGTAAAGTTCTTGGAGGCTGGGCAGAGGGGCACCGATAATCCTCTCAGCAGTCCTGACTGTCCGTTGTAGTCTTCTGATGTCTGTTTTGGTAGCTGAACCAAACCAAACAGTTGTAGATGAACACAGGACAGACTCGAAGATGGCAGAGTAGAACTGTTTCAGCAGCTCTTGAGGCAGGTTGAACTTCCTTAGCTGGCGGAGGAAATACAGCCTCTGCTGGGCCTTTTTCACAATAGAGTCAATGTGATTGTCCCACTTCAGGTCCTGAGAGATGGTGGTTCCCAGGAATCTGAATGACTCTACTGCAGCCACAGTGCTGTCCGTGATGGTGAGTGGGGCGAGTGCAGGGGTGTTCCTTCTGAAGTCCACTATCATCTCCACAGTTTTGAGAGTGGTTAGCTCCAGGTTGTTAAGACTGCACCAGCCAGCCAGCTGCTCAACCTCCTGTCTGTAAGCAGACTCGTCACCGTCCTTGATGAGGCCGATGACTGTAGTGTCATCCGCAAACTTCAGGAGCTTGACAGAGGGGTCCTTTGAAGTGCAGTCATTGGTGTAGAGGGAGAAGAGCAGTGGGGAGAGAACGCAACCCTGAGGGGCGCCAGTGCTGATGGTGAGAGTTCTGGATGTGAGTTTGCCCAGCCTCACTAGCTGCTGCCTGTCTGTCAGGAAGCTGGTGATCCACTGACAGATGGAGGTGGGCACAGAGAGCTGTGTCAGTTTGTCTTAGAGAAGGTCAAGCATGATGGTATTGAAGGCCGAGCTGAAGTCCACAAATAAGATCCTTGCGTAATTCCCAGGTTTGTCGAGGTGTTGCAGGATGGCTTGCTTTAGCATTTTAGCTTGCATCTACAAGTCTTTAAGATCATTTATCATGACTCATGCATGTTTCACAGGACACCTGTATCAGGTGAGCTTCTGAGCAAGTTTACCACGTCAGACATGCCATACATGTGGAGCTGATTATGTGATGCAAATGTCAAAATGTTTTAGTTTAGAAATCATGTATTATGGTAAAAGTGTTTTAAGGTCATATCAGTATTGTGTAATACACAATGTGAAAATAACCATTTATTAATTGATTATCTGCCCCATAATCAATCATTTGTGTAAAAAAAAAAAATTTTGTTGGTGTTTTACTACCACTGGTGTTCATTTCAGCTAGAAACCGTGAATTGGATGTATAAGTATAGTTAAAAAAGCTAAAAATCTTGCTAAAGCTACTGTACACACCAACTTTTTGAAGCACTTTCCTGCTGAATGGGATCAGGGCATGACACCGGTTTGATTCTACATGTAGCATTTATGCCGACTTTTAAGCCACAGTTCCAATACTATATGTGAAAGCTTGTTTTTAGACTACCAAAACAGTTTGAGTCTTCCCTCAATGGAACATATTAGACACACAGAATTGTTACTGAGCTCTGACAACCGATCATGATACTCTTTGATTTCTTTTTAGCATTAACTGGCACAGATACTGATCACGTTAGGGGGTTTGCATGCCTGGAGTGCCACTTCACACATCTGTCTGTCTGTCTTTGTACTGTGATGAGGGAGACATTTCGTTTTGAGGGTCGCTTGACAGAGACTAGAGTTTGTGGATAGAGAGACGACAATGCAAAGGACCACTCACTGGAGAGGCTCACTACATAAGGCCAAGAACAGAGAAGCGCATGTTTGACTTTGATAGATGGACTCTACTATTTATGCTCTCACACAAACTCTCTCCAGATTGACAATGCAGTGGCCCCTTCTCCATTCCATCCTTGTCTCCTTCGTATCGGCCGCTGTTGCTCATGTGACCTGCAGCGATGCTGGGGTCTCCTGATTGAACATACAAACCATGATTGATCTTAGAGGTTAGCCAAACAACTGCCTTGCTCTGCTACAAGGACCATCCACCCTGGCCGGTAGTCGGGATTTAGCTGGCAGCAAAGGTTGTGTTTACCTTATTAAAACAGATTGAAATATCTATTTGCTAGCCAGTGCTATTTAATCTTTATCAGGTTTTCTTTTGAGAGCTGTTGGATGTCCTCCTTGGTTTGACTAAAATGAATAAGGAAAAATTGTGTAACACAATTTTGAGTCACTACTATTCCAGTATATTTGACAGTAGTTCCCCCAGTGATTTCCTTGTAAAAAAGCTACATTTTCAAACAAGTACCATTTAAAAACTCTAATTGGTGTTTTTAATGACATGTTTTTGTGCATAACAACTGATCAAGCCAATAATCAGACATGTTCTCCTAAACTTTGACTATCAGATTTATGCTAGTGAATCAGTTTGTTCGGATTATGTTCAAATGAATCAAAATGAAATGAATCAGTGATTCAATTTTGCTTTTTTGCTATTTTAGAACTAGTGTATATTAATCTGTTGAGGTTAATTGAAAATCCCTTTCTGTGCTAGAAGAAAATATATATATTTTTTTATTTCTATATAAATATTTATTCTAATATTTTCTTTATAATTTATATTATAATTATAATTTATGTCTTTTGCACGTTCAATCTTGTATGATATAATAAGCTAAAATAAACAGAACTGAAATTAATTGTGCATAAATATAACTGACTAAGGAATGGGGATATCTAAAAATCGTAAGATTTTTAAAGTAGTTTGTGAACTTTTGTTCAAAGCACATCACAGAACTACAATTAAAAATCTAAATAAAATAAATGATTTGTGAATGTTTTATGTTAGGGCTGCAGAATTAATCGAATTTCTAATCGCGATTACAATTATGGATGCCACCATTACATAATCGTTCAAAGCCGCGATTACAAAAATAAATAAATAATTAAAAATGCCCACTTGCACTATTCTGTGTGCTTAAGAGGTGTTTGCAGCGCGGGGTTTAACAAACTCAAACACACTGGATAAAAGACATTTTGTCTAACTGATAATCGTTGTCACTCTGTTGTGCATGATAGATATGTTAAACGCCAAACGTGTCAAAAGCAGAACAAAACAGCGGTACTCGTTTGAACTGCGTGCCACAGACATTTTATCCGCTCGCCTCAAAAGAAAACAGCGCAGCGCGAGCTGCATATAGCATATGCATAGAGCGTATGCGTTTATTACAGTGACCAGTCGCGATCACGCACTAAACAACGCTGTGAAATCCAGTAAGAAGCACTGGAGTTCAGCGCAGAGTTCTCCAGTACAAATCACGTCTCTTTAATTTAAACAAATAAATCGGAGCTGTTATTCTCATCAACACTGATGCAGAAAGCAGCAGAAACAGTGCAACAACGATCCAGTTAGAAGACGTTTCAATCCACAAATCACCCACATTTACCATAGTTTTACTGCAGTAACACTAAGGTTAACAATGGTACGGTGGCAGAAAAGTAGGATATTCATATTGATTATTATATTATTAATATACTACATATGTTAAAGGAGTAATGGAATGTAATTACATTATTTTGTTAATTATACTATCAGTGGATGTGGATTTGTAATTGACTGAATGTCTTTAGGCTACTGTTTTTCAATGCAAACACCACTTTTTTACCATGGTAATGATGTGCTGTACTTTTGGTTATGTATAAAAGATGAGTCTGTTACAGTTTTCATAATGCTGTCAAATGTACATCTGCATCCCAACTCAAGCTCCTGCTACTCTGAACTCAAGCTCCTGTTCTAATGTGCATTTCTAAGAGTTTTCTAAAAATTTCTAAAACTTGTAATATTACATGTTCAGTGCTACCAAATCAGGTGCTGGCGCCACTGCTCTCCAATGTTAGTCTGGAGCCCTGATAATAGAAATTGTACGGTAAAATGTTACTGTAATATGAAATTTCGTCTGTTTAATTGTAAATGAAATATATAGCTTTAGTAAACCATTTTTTAGTTTTTTTTTTATTTTAGTTTTAGTATAACATTATTATACCATGCATAATTTTACCTTTTTTTGTTTAAAGAAGAAACCAAACCAATGTATAGTTGACATTTGAGGCTCAATGCTATAGAAAAGCAATACAAGTTCAGGAAGAGAGATTTCAGCCTTTTTTAAAATATATATTTTATATAAAAATATGGCATGCAGCTTCAAACAATGGCACAAATCTGTTCAAAATAATCGTTATTCATAATCGCAATTACAATCTCAAGGAAATACAGGGCTCTCAAGTTATAGCAAAAGTTTGGAGTGAGATTAGGGGAGGGGCCACACAAAGGGGAGGGGTCGCTCAAAGGGGAGGAGCAAGTCAAAGGGGAGGAGCAACTCAAATATTTGCAGTACCCAAGTTTTTGCTAGCAGTTCAATTTTACCTATTGTTCATAATTGACCAGCACAAATAGAAATTATAACATCTGGTAAATCTGATGACAATCTGAAAATCTAAATCTGAAAGACAAATTCATTCTAATAAAATAAAAATATTTATGTATTTTAATATACAAATGTATCAAAAATAAAAATAAATTCTGCCCCAAACGTGTGTGAGAGAGAGAGAGAGAGAGAGAGAGAGAGAGAGAGAGAGAGAGAGAGAGACAGCGAGAGTACACATTTATTAAGCATTATGTTTCTTTTTTTCTGTTGTAAATGTTTGTTGCACATTTTGATGTCTGATGACAGGGGTAGAGGACTCCCACATAAAGCACTTCATGTTAGATAATAGTGTTCCATCCAGAGTCAAACTGTTCCTAGTTTTGGTTTTGTTCAAACCCACCATGGAAAACACACTGCATCTGAATTTGAGTGGGGAAGCCATAATGCCTTATATGGGAGCCCCCTACCCCTGTCATCAAGGCATCAAAATGTGCAACAAACACAACAGAAATGAAAAAACAAAAAAACATACATAAGCTGTATGAATTCACTCACTCACTCACTCACTCACACACACACACACACACACACACACACACACACACACAGCTTGACATACATGCTCAGGACAAGTTCTGTAATGTATGTACATTGAGCACTGCTGTTCAGTTGGCATGTTTGGGGCCAAAATTCTTGGTATTTTTGATACTTTTTTAAATATGTAAAACTATTTATTTTATTTGGATGAATTTGTCTGTCTTTTATCAGATTTACCAAGTGTTATAACATCTCTAGTACTTTCCTTTCAGGAAGCCAAAGCTAAGTTAAAGCTTCTGGTTGCAAAGTAGTTGGAGAGTTTTTTTGACTGCATCAATAATACTTTAGCACGAATTTGGCTATATTCCTCAACATCAGCTCTCACTATCTATTCACAGGCAAGTGATTTCGTCCAGGAATCTTAAAATGAAAAAAAAAAAAATGAAGGGGTTACCATTCATCGGATCTTTCTCTTCCAACTTACACTCCATGTGCGAGCGCATCCATGTTGCTTAGTAACGAACGCGCTTGCGGCAGAATCGCGTAATTTAAACAGAAACAACAACATCCTAATTTCTGATTGGCTGGTAGGCAGTGATGGGAACAGTGTTGGGGAAAGTTACTTTTAAAAGTAATGCATTACAATATTGTGTTACTCCCTAAAAAAGTAACTAATTTACGTTACTTAGTTACTTTTTATGGAAAGTAATGCGTTACGTTACTTTTGCGTTACTTTTTAAATATGAGCAGGGCTTGATTGTTTTTAATACAATAAGTTCTAATTATAGCAAATGTAAAAGCCCTTTCACACCAAAAAGTGTAATGAATAAACCTCAGGCTGAAGGAAAAGTAAATTCACGTCTGTAAAATAGAATGCAGGAGAAGAAGGTTCAACACTCTTCAGCAATAAAAAACAATGAAGCACAATTGTTAGTTTATCTAAAGTCATTTTTGCTTATTAATATGATTGAACTGGATCATCAAAGGTCAGCAGCAAAGACATTGGTTAATAAAATGGGATTAGATACATTTGTGTTGTTTAACATTTAATTATTGCAGGTTTGCGTCATATTCTGAGTTTGCATTTCACTGTTTTAATTCATTTTGATGAATACTAAATCTGTTTTTTTGTGAATGGGATGAATTAATGCACATTCACATTTAGTCTAGATAGAACTACAGTAACAGCATGTTCACACAGCACACTGTCAGTCAATAAACGTGACCCTGGAGCACAAAACCAGTCTTAAGTCGCTGGGGTATATTTGTAGCAATAGCCAAAAATACATTGTATGGGTCAAAATTATCAATTTTTCTTTAATGCCAAAAATCATTAGGATATTAAGTAAAGATCATGTTCCATGAAGATATTTTGTAAATTTCTTACCGTAAATATATCAAAACTTAATTTTTGATTAGTAATATGCATTGCTAATAACTTCATTTGAACAACTTTAAAGGTGATTTTCTCAATATTTAGATTTTTTTGCACCCTCAGATTCCAGATTTTCAAATAGTTGTATCTCTTATCAGAATAGTTGTATCGCTTATCAGATTATGTATAAATCTCAATTTAAAAAAAATGACACTTAAGAGTGGTTTTGTGGTCCAGGGTCACAAATGGGAAAAAAGTAACTCAGATATTTTCTTGTAAATTAAAAAGTAATGCGTTACTTTACTAGTTACTTGAAAAAAGTAATATTATTACGTAACTCGCGTTACTTGTAATGCGTTACCCCCAACACTGGATGGGAATAACGGCGTTATAAATAAACGTCGTTACTAACGGCGTTATTGTTTTCAGTAACGTGTAATCAAACGAATTACTGTTTCCCCCGTTACAACGCTGTTACCGTTACTGACAATAAAATGTGGCGTTACTATCATTTATTATAATATTATTAGAATTTTATTTTTCAGTTCATCTGAATGGATGCGCAGTATAGCTGTATTTGACCTACCGTAAACTCTAGTGTGAAGCGCACGACTCGCTGTAGCTTTGTCTCACACACCCGCAAAGAAAGATACAGAGCAAGAGAGTCTTTCATAACATGCAGAATTGACGCACTACATGTAAACGATATCCTTTGTTGTATTTTCCTGTCAAAATAACGGAGTTCCTTCGGAATTCTTCAGCTTTTAAGAACTGCCGGGTCCTCCGCTAGTGGGTGGAGCTAATGCGCAAACGACAACCTCATTGGCCGGCGCTCACCTAATATCATCCCTGTTTTGATTTCAGCAAATCAATTCGAGCGAACGCAGACAACGTGATTAATATTCATGAAGCCAGCAGCTCATTAATCCTTAGTGCATTTTATATTGTTATTAGTAGTAGAATTCATAGTAGTTTTATCTTATCATTTTTCCCCCTTTTTTTATAGAAACACTAAATGACAAACAATGTCTTAAGCACCAGTCCTAAGTTCAGTCAACATGACAAATATTCATTCATACTTGGTTATTCTAATTACTAAAGTTCTATCATCATATAATGCTAAATTATCATAATATCATATTATAATACTTGACTGACTGATGATAAGTGTCAGTAGATAAATAGTGTTGATTAATGTACAATGTTTTATAATAATAATTTATTCTATTTAGTGTACATTTCATTCATTTAACATATTTAATATTGGGGGCATCCAAGTTATTTGACATATACTGTATATATATATATATATATATATATATATATATATATATATATATATATTTATTTATTTTTTAAGTAACGCAATAGTTACTTTCCCTGGTAATTAGTTACTTTTATAATGATGTAACTCAGTTACTATTTGTGAGAAGTAACTAGTAACTATAACTAATTACTTTTTTAAAGTAACGTGGCCAACACTGCTGGTAGGTGGCATGTAACTCTGTATAACTTGAGACAGCTATGAACTCGGCAGAGAACTTACTTCCGTATTCCCTCGTCTATTAATTGTACATATAGCGGGACAAGTTATCCCTTCTCAGCGAGAGAAATACAAGGTGTGGCGTGAGATTGTGTGAACTGGTTGAAATGTGTGTGTCTCACGGTGAATGCGTGAGACTTGAGAGCCTTGGAAATAATTGACAACTATGATTTTTGTCATAATCGTGCAGCCCTATTTTATGTGTGTGCCAATATGTGTATCTTTTATATTGCTGTACACTAGCATCTGAAAACAAGGCTTAATTTTCATGAATACAGGCATGAAAGTGTGTTAATGAATACAGATGATCCATCAAAGTTGACGTTGAGGAGCCTGTATCATCACAATCCACAGGGAAACGAGAGTGGATTTTGCATCATTTCCATCGATTATGTGATCATAATTGCATAACCTATAAAGCAATTTTCACTGTGTAGGATGCATGCAGGATGCACATGCAAATGTCATCTCCTCTCACAGATGGGTTCTCTAAAAATGTCTTTATGTCTGTTTTTGATGGAATGCAGAAATGTCATAAGCGCATTTCTCAATTGCCTACCTGCCATGGTAAGGGAACATTTCTGGAGCTTTTGACCTGAGCTTGGTTTTTTTTATATAATGGTAGTGCAGCTATTGTAAGAATTAGCAGATATGGGGTTGGCTTGACTTTTATATGTTGTAAAAATATCTGGAAATCAGATAGATAGATAGATAGATTGTGTACTTGATTGTGTACATTTGATTTGAACTTATTAAGCTTACTTCTAACTGAAAACTGAAACGTTCTAGTACATTTTGATTGTCTTTAAGGCATATAATTCTGTATTGATAGGCAGTATGTGTTGCCTGAACAAAAATTTGTAGGTCATGCAGAAATCCATACACAAGACAAATCCTTTGCAAATATAGCCTAATACAGCTGTTTATTTCCCTAAAGTCCTGATTTTAACTAAGCTGTATGACTCATGACCACTGATGAGAGCTCAAGGCCACTTTCAAGTTAGGTTAAATGTTATCTTGTTAACTTCTCTTGCCAGTGATTGTTGCGCCTACAGGCTTTACAATTCAAATAATTTTGAATACCATCATTTAATGATATTGTAGGCTGGATTCTGATCAAATCAAACGAGAAACTGGCCTTGTGCCGAACGGTTTGTGAATGGTTCATGTGCCATAATAAATGCGAGGGCATTACTGTTTGCATGTCAGTTGAGCGCTATAACTTTAAATTAACAGTGTACAAACATGCTGACTCCCCCCTTTTAGGACCTTGGCAGAGCTCAGCATATTTACATCCAACTTGCATTTTGCGAGGACTGAAAAAAGACAGAATCTGGAATGCAGAAGTCGAACTGTTGTCTCTGTCTTACTGGATGTTTGCATTAAGTTGTTTATCTGACAGGGAATACAGACTCTGAATGCCACCCGTCTGTGACCTGTGCCAAAAACAGAATGTCTGATTGATTTAGGGGTTAAGAAAGAAAAATTGATAGGACAAGAAAAAATAAAAAGACCACAAATGACAGAACACGAGAAGTCTAGAAGACCAAGACTTAAATATTTAACATTAGAGCTGGTATTCACATTCATCTGAAAGCCAGTCTCTATTATCATATTACACTTCACTTATTTTCTCTGTTTGCACTTTGTCTGTGTTATTGGTCTGCTAATATTGATGTCTCCATGTGATTTATCGTTTGTGTTTGAATTTTTCACAATTTCTAAGTCACCTTGTAAAGTGTCTGCTAATTGAATAAATGAGAATGTCTGAAAAACATTCTATATTCTTACTACTTGTCAAAATTAAGTTTATGGTAATTTTTCACATTTCAATTTGTAGTTTGTCTAAGAATGTGCAGACATTTACAATAACATAACATTTAATGGTTTTATTATATAGAGGGGAGAGTAGGGCTATTTGTCACACTGTCAAGTCGTACTCAGGACAAGGGAATCTTTCAAAAAAACGGTCAGGCATGCATGCTGTCACATTATTATAGCGCAGGTTGTTGCATGTGTTTTATTCTGTTGTGATTTTTATGCAACTAATTCATTCTTTAAAAAAAAAAAATAATAATTCTGTTGGCCAAAACAGCGGTTTAAATATTTTGCCCAATATTGGAGCCTGTTGTCACAAAAGTGTCCAATCGTCCTGTTCTCTCTTGCATGATAAATTACAAATAATACATACATTTGCATTTGCACAACAGCAAATACAGCTTAACTCCCATCTGACCTTCCATAATATGGTTTTTAGGGTTGTGTATGTGATACAATTGTGATAAAATCCTGCTGTCAGTAATTCATGACCGATTATTCATGCTGCTTTTTGTTTTTTGTTGTTTGAGAGATGAGGGAGAAAAATGTCAGCTTCTTTTACACTAGATACTGTGTGTGGCCAAATTGCATGAATACCTATTTCTTGCATAACACTTTTTCATAATTGCTTTTTGTTTACTTTGTTGGCAGAAGTTGCACTGGCAATTTATGCAAAAAAAAAATCATGGGAGATAGGATTATTGTGCATTAGATTAAACTCTAAAATCCAGCTTTTTTGGTTTCTGGATTCTTTAAGGCAGGGGTCATCAAACTTGATCCTGGAGGGCCTGTGTCCTGCAGAGTTTAGCTCCAACTTGCCTCAACACACCTGCCTGGAAGTTTCAAGTATACCTGTTAAGACTTTGATTAGCTGCTTCAGGTGTGTTTGATTAGGGTTGGAGCTAAACTCTGCAGGGACACCGGCCCTCCAGGACCGAACTTGGTGACCCCTGCTTTAAGGCAACAGAACATACATACCATTGGCTGCATTTATTTGATAAAAAATACAGTATAAATAAATAATGTGAAATTATAGTCATAACAACTGTTTTCTATTTTAATATATATTTGAACATGTTAAAGAGTCTTTAACAAGCTGAAAAGAACGCATGTCACACCTCTGTTCATCAAATTGCACTGGCTACCAATAGCCGCTCACATAAAATTCAAGGCATTGATGTTTACCTACAAAACAACCACTGGCTCTCCACACCTTTACCTAAATTCACTATGTCAGACATATGTGGCCTCCAGAATCTTGTGTTCTGCAAGTGAGTGGCCATCCTAAAGAGGCACAAAATCACTTTCACAGAGTTTTACCTTAACTGTTCCCTGCTGGTGAAATTACCTGCCCAACTCGATCCGAGCTACTTCAAGAAATAGCTAAAGATACATCTACACTTGACACTCTAACACTAGCACACTATTTCTATTCTATCTACTTTTTTTTGTATTTATATATAAAAAAAAAATCTTGTCCCTCTAACACTAGCGTTCTCTATTCTTTTTCTGTTCTATCTACTTGTTTTCTTTTTATTTATTTAAAAAGAATAATGATTATAACTTTACCCTTTAACATTAAATCTCTCCCTGTTCTATTTCTATTATATCTAATTTTCATTCTTTTCATTTATTATTAAAAAAACATGCTACATGTACTGCGGTAGACTAATTGGGTCTTGTCACAGCACTTACATATTGTTGCTCTTTTGTTGGTTTGATTGCTTCTATTGTCCTCCTTTCTAAGTTGCTTTGAATAAAAGTGTCTGCTAAATTGTTAAATGTAAATGTATTGCAATGTAAATGTATTTCAGTGATGGCAAAGCTGAATTTTCAGCATGATTACTTCAGTCTTCAGTGTCACTTGACCCTTCAGAAATCATTCTAATATGCAGATTTGCTGCTCAAAAATTATTTCTAAATATTATCAGTGTTGAAAACAGCTGTGTTGCTTAACATTTTGAGTAAAGTTATGCTGCTTAATATTTTTGTGGACACACATATTGGTACATTTATTTCAGGATACTTTGATGAATAGAAAGCATAAAAGCACAGTTTTTATTTGAAATGGAAATCCTTTGTAAAAGCCTTTACTGTCAGTTTAATGCATATTGCTGAGAGAGGTTTTTTTTTCTGAGAAAAACTTTGGAACTGAATATTATAGTATTTTTAAATTAATTAATTTATTTTAAAGAACTAGAGCATAAAAGTTATTTGCAAAACTTTATATCACTATCAAGTTCTAAACCTTTAAGAGTATTTGGTATCATGGCAGTATATGAGATCTACAAATCAGTTGTATCCGTATAAACCTCATCCGGACCAGTTGCAGGAGGTTCTTCGGTACCAGGGCATCTGGTCACACTTGGCCGGGCTCTCCCCACAATCCTCCTCATCAGACTCAGCACTCCAATCGCCAGAGTAGGAGAGATAATGTCGACAGCCCACAGCAATTAAAACCCTCGAGTCTAGAAGCAGCTGATATGGGCTCCTGATTGCTGTCTATTCTGTCGTGCATGGGGAGGAGGTAGATTAGAGATGTGTCATGCATCCCTAAGCCTAACACTCTCTGGGCTCGAGCGTGTCATTAAACAGTAAATCATTCTGATTGAACATGCATCATCTCATAGCAACTTCATGACAAACCCAGTCCCAGCTCCAGGAGGCAGATCATCTTTTTAAGCAGCATAAATCAGCTGCCATCCATGTTCATCATTCACAAATCCTCTTGTAATGCTCGCAGGTCCCACTCTCTTCATCCTAAACCCTTGAATATTAAAGCCTATTCAACACATGAGGCACTCGCTCCTGGCTTCATCAGCCATTAAGGTGATATTAACGATTGGTTTGCCGCTCTGCCTAAGATTATCTTAAAGCAACGTTTCAGATTCAAAACAAACTCTTTTGACACCTTTTGCAGCATAATGTTGATTATTATTACACAAAATAATTTTGTCATCTATTTTTTTTTTTTTTAGGTGAGATTATTATTATTATTATTATTCATGAATATGTAAATGTGAATCTTCCCTGTATAATTTATTGTTATATTGCATTTTCCATTTTTTTTAAATATATTATTGTATTATTAATTGAGGGCTTTCAATCAAGGAACTTTGCTGCTGTACCATGAGTGCAGCAGGCGTAATGATATGACGCAGCGCCTGAAAGTAGTCCCCAGCTAAGTAGCCTATGATATAGCTGGGGACTACTTTCAGGCGCTGCGTCATGTCACTGCACCTGCTGCACAGATAGTACAGCAGCAAAGTTCCTTGATTATTACGCCGCAATGAGAGTATAGTTCCTAGCCATATCAGCCTAGAAAATCGCAACTTTTCATTTTCCGTCGGTCTTTGTACACGATGTAACTACAGAAGAGTCAAGCTTTAAATAGGAAAAATATCGAAACTCTTTGGTAATTTTTTAGCGCGATGCTAATGGTCTAATCAGATTCAATGATCTATGCTAAGCTAAGCTAAAAGTGCTACCGCCAGACCCGGAGATCGGCTGAATGGATTCAAAAACGGTAAAACTCAACTTTTTAACTCTTGGGGACTTGGAAAATGAGACTATTTCCAAAAAAAGTGGAGTGTTCCTTTAAAGCTTTCTCAAGGTCTTTTAGACATAATTTGAGTTTTTACCCCATATTTATTTTATTTTTATTACCAACAGATATAATGTTTAGGTTTAATTGCTCTACATTTAAAAACTATGTATTTTCTAGTGCTGTCAAATGATGAATTACGATTAATCACATCCAAAATAAAAGTTTTTGTTTACATAATGTATGTGTGCATACTGTGTATATTTATTATGTATATGTAAATACACACACATGCATGTATATATTTAAGAAAAAATATGTTACGTTTATATATTTAATGTATATATTTGATGTATATATTTACATATGATATAATTTATATGAATATAAATATATACACATATAAATGTAAATATTTTCAAAATATATGCTGTATGTGTGTGTCTTTATATATGCATAATAAATATACACAGTATGCACACATACATTGTCAACAAAAACTTTTATTTTGGACTATTATTTTTAATCACGATTAACCGTTTGACATCACTAGTATTTTCATGTTTACTTGGCCCTTTGTACTTCAATATAAGTGTGTTCCTATATATGTTAAAACTCAATTATGTTCTATAATAATCAAATATTATGCCACAAAAGAGCTTAACTTTTAAAAAGTGGATTTATTTTGAAAAAAAAAAATTGTATTCAAAGGAGTCGGCATCACAATATTTATATAAAAACCATGATTTTTATCAAACGTTTGTTAATTATGGCAAATCTATTCTCTGTGCCCGGATGATGCTTGGCATGATTGCACTGATTGCACATTTTTGTTCTGGGTCTCTAATTGGCTGTTAAACAGAACTGCTTCAGAAATCTGAAGTGCAGTAATAAATGTAGATTGTGTGGGCATCTAAAATCTGATGCATTTCAAAACATAATGCTTTGTTTTAGTTTTATTTAACTTGTGCTGTTACATAAAGAACATGCCACTACAAGCAACCTATATTAACGCACTACATGCAATTAGCGTGACAAGGATGGAAAAGCTGAACTGCTTAAACAAACACAAGGTTAGCCTTCTAGAAACTAATTAATGTCAATTACTGATTTGATTTATTGGTTTTAATTAATAATAACCTTATTTTCTTATTTTCCAGGTGCAAATTTGTTTCTAATCTTGAATTTTAATGGATTTATATAAGTGCTAAAAATCACAGCGACGGTGGTTATCTTCATTACTAATCTTGATTTAAGGACTTTTTATTTATTAGACCACTATAATCACTTCATTAAGTTGGAAAGCTTTGTGCATAATTGCTGGTCTCTTGAATCATTGTAGTTACCTAAAAATGGAGAAATACCAATTGTCTCTGCAAACTTACTGTAGTATCTCTTTGGGTAATTAAGATCTCGTTTGCCTGTTGTTTCCTTAAACTGCTGAAAGGTGTGTGTTTATGAAGTTAGAGTTTTATTTTTTAGCTCTTCCCTCCAGTTGCCAAAATGGCAACAGAACAAGAGGCAATCAAGAAATATTCACCATATCAGCTGCTGCTCTTCTGAAGGGTTTTAATTGCCTAGCGAGACAAATTATCTCCTATTCTTGAATTAGGTGTGGAAGCTGAAGAGGGACACTCAGTGTTAAAATGACTCAATCTTGAACCATTGAACATGCAGATCATATTACTTGCTTCTAAAAGAGCTTTAAAAGTGTGATCGTTGAACTGTTGCTCTTAGTGTATAAACTTTACTTTTCACAAGATTTTTTTCTTTTTTGTGACATGAAATGCAATTTTAATAATTGCAATTAAATTATTAAGTTACATTTTATAATATATTATTTTGTAATTTATGCACTACCGGTCAAAAGTTTAGAATCATTTTTTTTATGTTTTTGAAAAAAAGTTTTTTATGCACGCCTCATTTATTTGATAATTTTTTTTTAATACTATTAAATTTTAAAATGTTTTGATCTCTGATAGCGTGGTTGTGATATTTTCAAGTATTTGTTTATTTTGGGCATTAGTTTTATGCGTTGGTAGTGCATCACAGTTTCATCAAAATATTAAGCAGCACAACTGTTTTCAACAGTTGGAAATGGTAAGAAATGTTTCTTAAGCAGCCAATCAGCATATTGGTATGATTTCTGAAGGGTCGTGTGACACTGAAGACTGGAGTTATGATACTGAAAATTTAGCTTTGCCATCACAGGAATAAATTAGCTTTATATATATATATATATATATATATATATATATATATATATATATATATATATATATATATATATATATATGGTAGAGTGGGGGAAAACGCCTCCCTACTGTTTTTTCCCAAAATAACCACAAGATAAAGTCTAGATAAATTTTATTGTAACTATGGACTACGTTGACAAGAGTGATGTAGAAGTTTTCACCATGAAGCTTATACTGGTGATGTACCGGAGAGAAAATGCATTTCACAGTAAATTATCTAATTTTCAGCAGTAAGAAAAAAAGTGTTTTAAAGCTTGTTGTTTTGTAGAACATCACAGTTATATATTATATGAGAACAGTAGGACCTGTAGATAGGGAGTACGTGTTATTTAATGAAAATATAATAGTATTTTCAGAATGACATAATTTTTTTCTCAAACATATTGTGTGGGGTAAAACGCCCCCAGGGGGCAATGGGCAATTACTGTAGTTATTCTGTTCTGAAAATCAAATCCTTTGTTTTTCCATCAAATGTATTCTAACTAGTTGGTTAAATAAAAATATTTGGACTTTATATTTAAAAATGACCTCAAGTTAGCATCAGGTAGCTAGTTAGCTACCTAATCATCAGCTAACTTTTTTTTTCAAATAGGCTATTATAATTTTGTAATTCATAATTATTGATTATATTATTTTTTATATTATAATTATATTTTATATTATAACTGCCTGTACTCTGATTTTGCTGTAAATGTTTAAAGCAAATTGCTTTGTCAGACTTTGGGGCATTTTACCCCACCCATAGATTCCCCCACTCTACCCTATATATTATTACATTTTTTTTACTGTGTTTTTGATCAAATAAGTACAACCTTGGTGAGCAAGAGTTTTTTTTAGAATCATTAAAAAATCGTAATGAATCCAAACTTTTGATCAGTAATGTAATATTAATTTTTATATTTATGTATTTTAAATCATTACATATAAACCAAAAATCTACATTGTCTTGTTTTTTTTGGATATTGTTAACATTTAAGTTAACATTTAAAATCCATTAAATTCTCTGTACTTACTGATGACTTTGGCCTCTCTTCCTTATCTTTCTCTCTCTCACAACAGTTTCTTGGCTCAACACAACAGTGTTTCCTGAATTAGATTTAAAATGCATGCACGCCAGAGTGCCTGCTTCTAAAATACATGGAGGTGCAAGGAGCATCTCTAAATCTCCTCTAGAACAACATGTCTGAGCTTTAAGGGCCATGTGGCCTTGCTGCTTAATGTGTCTCAAGGCTTTGTTCCAGAGATGCTTTCTCAGCATAAACACACACATTTCATCTATTCCCTTTTTCCCACGAAGAACAACAGGGCTGCTTTGTTCCACCCTATTTTCTCCTGCGAAGTACCATGAAAGCGCTTAAAAATCTCTGTGACACTACAAATCAATGGCCTGTTTATCCCACTTATGATATAGCATAGAGGAACGCTTGTAGACAACAAAGTCGACCATTTCTCTCTTCCTGGAGACATTTGCTTCGCCATTGATGCCTTGGAAAGCCATTACCATTAATCACATCAAAGAATTACACGGCGTGCATGCTGTCCGGTCCATCTCGCAGTTGTGTTTAGATTTCTTGTCGTGCCTTTGGCAGATTACTGTTATTAATGGCAGAAAGGCTGCTTTGCAAACTCTCATTAGATGTTATTTTAATGGTGAGACTGATGGATTAAGATACAGCAGAGGCCATGCTTGCTTCTAACAACCAGTTAATATGAGCCAATTACTGCTACGTGTTTTCCGGCCTTAACATTTTTTATTTTTTTTCAATGATAGTCAACCGGTTAATTTCAGATGATTTTAGCACTTGTACACTCAGCATTTTGCTACGTAGTCCATGCTATACTTAGCCTTCGCTTCAGATCCCAACTGCTTTCCTGAGGCGATCCATGAGCAGTGCTGGTTTTTTTTTTATTCATTTGTTACTCAGTACTTGGTGATGTGTTTTTTATGAGACATTGCAGCAGCTTCATGTCAGCCCCGCGCTCCATCTCTCCAGACATGTAAGGTGCCGTTTTAACAGTGACATACCAGGCAGCACAGGAACTGCATTAATAAATGTTAGGAGCACAGTGGAGATGTCTCACTGACATTTAGCAGTAATATCCGGCCTGGCAGAGGCTCCAATACATGTGGTGGTTGAAGGTGAGGAGCAGATGGAGAGCATGGAGCCTATAAACAGGTCTGTCTGACTTCCTCTGGGCAAAGGCTTATGCCGCAGGGCAGATCAATACAATGCTGCAACGAGCCAGAGTAACGGAATGTACTGTAAGCCTGTTCAGTGGATTTAAGCTCAGTTAAAGCTCAGCTCAACACATGAGCGGGCGTAGTAGTCCAGCGGTATTAGATATGTTCAGCCTTCAAATTCTAATCATTTATGACGGCTTCCTGTAGCCCCAGACTGGATGCCTACGGACCACCTTATTGTACATAAAACTGAAAGCGCTCCAATTGGATTACCTAAATAGTAATGCTATTTTCTTATATATTTTTTTTTATCTTCTTTTTAAATGTTTTAAGTTTAAAGTTTAACTTCTTATTAAAAGTTTTAAATTCCGAAATATTATCAAGATTTTGACATGACATTTTACTACCTATAGGGTACAACGGGGCTAAAGGCACACCCTAAGAAAAAAATGTGCTTTTCACTGCGCCCAAAGTGTATGATTGCAATATATATATATATATATATATATATATATATATATATATATATATATATATATATATATATACCTTTGTATTGCACATTTATGGAGCAACAGATTTTGTGTGAAAATAAATCATACAAGTCGTTTATTTTGTTTAAAAATCTTATAAATCTATGAGGTGGCAAGGGGGGTACCCACACACAAGGTAAAAGGCTCATCAGCATGGGGCAAAAGGAACACACTATTGATACAAATACTTTAGCTAAAATAATGTTTTGTTTAATAATGTCTAAGTTAATACTTGTTCAAAACAATCACTTAAGCAAAGTTCGTACTTCGTACTATTTTCTGCTTATTTTCATAAATAAAATAATTATTTTTGTTCAATAAATATACTGTCTTTGAAATATGTTAATATAAAACATATTTTAAAATACAGAAACAAAATAATTTTAAAAAGTAAAGATTCTGAAAGCATTGAAGCATAATAATTTAATATAGGTTTACAGTAGTAACAACAAATTATATTTTAATATCATGTTTTTAAATATGATGGTTTCATTTCAAACATGGTGATTATCTCTAAGATGGACACCCAACATAATATATGATACTTACCATCTGCATCTAACCATGTCATGTCAACAAATTGAAAAAGTCTATTAATTATCACGTTAATTACTGTGTGCCTTTAGCCCCAACAGCAGGGGCACTTTTTACCCCAAATACCATACTTTTACATATTCTTTCTTTATTTAAAAACTGTTGCTTTAATTATCTTAAACAAAACTGAAAATCATAAAGAAGACCTTTGTCTCAAAATAAATTCAATAATTTTAGCGATTCTCATTTGCTACTTAAATCTACAACATTTTAAATATCATCAAATATTAGATCAAGTAAGCACAGAATCAACTTTGTGCTGCTGTGCGCGATCGCGTCAAGGATCAGACAAATCTCCACATGCATCTTGAAAAGCGGATGTTTTGGAAAGTGCTAAGCCAAATTTTTCTGCCATCTAGTGGTTTAGAGGAAAATAATATCAAAGGAGCCTTTTACCGCAGGGCGCCTTTAGCCCCGTTGTACCCCACTAGTCCATTGGCTGAATGTCTGATGCATATGGCATACAAAATTGGAAACACTTCAGGAGTTTCAAAAGTCGTCATCTGATTGGTTGAATTCTGCAAGATTTCTGAGAGATGTATGTGTTGTGTTCTTTAATGTTCCATCTGGAAACAAAGGTGCCATGGTGCCAAACCCCTTCATGAAGAAGAAAGCCGTAGTGTTTACAACTGTAACAATGAGCGCTTATCGGGTTCAACTAAACGCTGGAGTTTTAAAAGTATGTGAAATATGTAAAGTTTTCAGCAAAGACTCTTTAAAATACACCCAAGAGTTTTACACACCGGTCTGTTAATGTGTAGACATTTCCACACACCTAAACATGATGCGGCACAAAACAAAACGTGATTGGTTGCTTTACCTGTCAGTCATATGGACTCCTGGGCAATAGTTAGCCATTCAAAGCAGCCAAGGTTTCCAGACCTTCTGCTGTCAGTCTGAAGGTCAGGCTATGCGAGACTATAACTGTACTAACCTCACCCAGTCATAATGTCAAATAATGTGATAATTTAACATCTTAACCTGCAAAGATTGCCGTCAGCCCCAGATTATTGTTGTTCAACATTTACTGCACTGTAAACCCATCGTGCTTTTTATTGTAGAACTTGGTTGCAGTGACAGTAATTTCTTAATTTTTGCAAGGAATTCAAAATCAGCATACAAACTCAATCAGTGGATTTTAACATATTCATTCTTGTCTGTTCCAGTTTATTTGTGTTCACATAGCTTCTCTGAACATTGTCAATTAGGGCTTTTAGTCCAAAATTGTGCACATTGGAGAAAATATTGATATATTTGCATACATACATACATATATATTTACTGATGTTTAATTTATTGATATATTTATCTATATGCTTGTATGTATATATTTATTGATAATTATTGACCTTGACACATAATCATTAAGGTCTGCAGGGGTCATTTCTATGATTTCCTTTTTATTTGTTTGTTTTTTCCCCCTTGCATGTTTCTGTATGTTGGCTTGAAAAAAGTTAAATTTTTCTAATATTTTTAAGCAATGAAGCAGTTTTGATAATTTGATAATCTTATTATTACTTAATAATTAAGATTAAGTTTTCTTTTCAAGAATGCAATTGAGTATTTTTTTTCTGTATTATATAATGAGGGCATTTGTATCACTGACATTTTTGACTTTTCCCCTCAAAATATTAAAATAAATATTAATACAGAAATGTCAATTATTTATCATATTAGTGTATGAATTGCATTTTATTGTATTTTTGTAAATGAATTAATAGAGATAATTGAGAGAGCGTTTTGATTCAGTGCAATAGGGGAGTCACGATGCACTGGTTTTCATAAGTCCAATAGTGAATGCCACATGAACACAAAATAAAATGTGGTTGGCTGCTTTAAATGTTGTTCAGATGGTCTCTTCCTGTCTAAGTGGGCGGTTCTTGGGCAGAATAATCTGTGAAGTGACTCATTGCCAATCAAAAGCTGACTATGTGAGACCATGGGACTGGCATCAGAATTGTCTAAAAGATTCTGCAGTTGATCAGTCAAAAGAAGTTTTAAAAGTATTTTGAGGAGGTGGACACTGTTAGATTGATGGTGACTGGCTCTTTAAAATGTGCAAATGAAAAAGGAGAAAATGTTGTGGCAGAAGTGTTATAAAAAGAGGAGGCATGGTGTCCTTATTGTACCAAGGGAAGTGAAGGTCACGTGGACATCGTCATCGTCTTATACTTAGACCTCAAGGACACCTTGCTCGTGCACCAGGGAGAACTGGACCTTTGAAAAAGGAGAGATGTAATGCTGAATTTATGGTAGTGGTGACAGGCGTAATTAGCATCAGGTGCTAATAAGTTGCCAGCAGCAGCAGTATGTCATTCCTGCTCTTGTTCATCCTTTTATGAGCTTGGATGTTTAGTGTTCCTGAAATTAAAGATACAGGAAATCAAATTTGAGTTTTGTGTTTTTTAGTTCATGTCTGTTGCAGTAGCATATATACAGTATATATATATATATATATATATATATATAATACAATTCCTGATATTTAAAAGCAGTTATGATGATAAAGTTTGTGTTAATCTCGTCGGCTGATTCCATTTGACCTGCTTTGGTCTATTTACATTCTGGTTGTTGTATCCATCCCTCAGCTTCACATTGACAAGCTGAATCCTGCCGCCCATGGGAGTGAGTGCTCAGATTGGCAGCAGACAGTTATGTGATGTGAGTTTATGCTGGTTAGGGCATGATGCTTACAGTTTGTTGACATCAGAAGGATTGAGCATTGGGGAGACCCAGGTGTGACGGGATACAGGATGTGTCATCTGTCAGAGGTTTGCCGGATTGAGCTGATTTCCCAGCCGTCCAGAGCAGGTGTGAACGTATGCCCTCCTTGGTGATATGGAGACGGCCTGAGAGGAATTTAGACAGAGGTATGTGCCAAGAATAGTTTGGTTTTAAATCATTTAGCTTTACCTTACAGAATTCCAATGCGGCCTTGGGCTAAATGCTGACTGTGTCCTTCATTCGGCTGTAAACAATACACTACCCTGAGTTTTCTTGAACGCCCTCGTGTTAGCGGTCGTTCCTATCAACCTCATTAGTATTTTCATTAAAATGTGAAGACAAATCATATCGGGGGGAATTCTTGACTCTTAGTCTCCGGCACAAAGATGACGGATGGCGTTTCTGCTAGAAGGTGTTATGAGGTTGATTCAATTACAGTTGAGTCATAGGCTGACGCGCATGATGTAACATGTAGCAGCGAAGTAGAAATTGAACTGCCTGTGTGGTTAACAGCTACGTCGATAGCGACGTGAACTTCTGGGCCGACCCCCTCATCATCGCTCCATGTAATGGGTAATCCGGCCGTGGTCTTTCCTTAAGCTAGCTCTAGCCAGAAACTTTGTGGCTTAGCTGAGCCTGACCGCTTTCCCGTGGGCGCAGTTATTGGAGAAAATCAGTGAGCCCTTCCAAACACTCCTATTCCTGCTGTGGCGGTCTGCCCTGTCATTAAAATATTTTGTTTGTCGGCTGTCATTTCTTGTGAAGGTTTATGAAAACTAGACCTTTCCCAGTTGGACATCGGTTAAGTGGAAAAGTGTTTGAAATATGTACTGCTCAGACCCAAGTGCACAAGTCCATGTAATGAGCTATTTTAAAATCCCTGCTCATGGCTCTTTCCATATCAGTAAGTCACGCAATATCACACCATCCTGCTCGTAGCCATTTCTCCCCCAAAAATTAGCATGCAAACACAAAGGCATATACAACGGCTCGCAAAGAAGGCAGCTACCGTAGCTGTGATCGGGGTGGCAAACTGTGTCTCATTTGAATTTCAAAAGCAGAACGATTAACAATGCAGAAAGAAAAGATCGGACAAAAGAAGTATATTACATCAGCATGCTTTGTACAACGCTGGTTCCAACTTACAACTTGTAATTTATTTCTTTATTCTATATTGTTTAAGCGTTGACCCCATAAGGATGCTATTAAAACGCTGGCAGGAGTTAATTTAGTTCATCTAGGGAAGTAGAGACAAGCACTATTCAGTGTTTTTAGACAAGTTTAAAGTTCCAAGTGTGTGTGTGTGTGTATTTGTTTAAATGTACACTACTGTTCAAATGTTTTGGGTTAAAGACTTGAGTAAAGACAAAAGTTTCTATTTGAATTTGCAGTTGTACTTTTGAACAATCTATCTATCCATCTATGTATCTATCTATGTATCTATTTATCTATCTATCTATGCACACACACACATACATTAATACACAAATACTAAAGTAAATCTGTTTCAGCTAGAATTAAGTGCCCCAACTCCTTTGTGTTTAAGTGATGATTTTCTAGCTCTTAGCTTGTATCTTATTATTTTACCCTACTAAATGATTTGACGTTTAAATAAAAATACCACATATGAACATACACACCAATTTCTCCAGACTTTCAAATCTCTTTATGGACGTATGGGTGCTAAGTGGAAGGGATTTTATTTGAGAGCTTCAGCTCCTTTTAATGACCTGTAGCTCTCGAGGCTTATCCATTCAAATCTCCTCCAGCATAAAGATCCCTCGAGCGTGATGATTAAATTAAGATTCTTTAACAAGCACATCGAGGTGCAGCTAAATCTCAGAGAGAATGCTCCACATGTTACATTGGCAGACCACCTTACTGTAGGAATGTATTCTTATTGACAGAAAACTGATCTGAACTACTTTTCATAATTTAAAGGAATAGTTTAATAATTTGTGAAATTTTGCTGAGAATATACCCATCTAAGATGTTGATGAGTTTGTTTCTTCATTGGAACAGATTTGGAGAAATTTTGCATTCAGTGGATCTAAAGAACATCTGACGTGAATGGGAGCTTTTCATTTCACAAGACGCTAACTGATGGACTGTAGTTGTGTGGATTACTTGTGGAATATTGTTATGTTTTTATCAGCTCATTCTGATGGCACCAATTCACTGCAGAGGATCCATTGGTGAGCAAGTGATGTAAAGTGTAAATTTCTCTGAATCTGTTCTGATGAAGAAACAAACTCATCTACATCTTTGATGACCTGAAGTTGAATACATTTCCAGCACATTTTCATTTTTGGGTGAACTGTACCTTTAACAGAAAAGTCCGTCTGCCTGTGTCCATATGGTGCATTTAACACATATATTTTGTGCTCGGCAATCCATCTGTGATCTTGCTTTAGGACCCAGAAACCGACTCAATTTCTAGAAGGCAAAGTTTTGGGAGAAAGTGATTTCTTGGGGTTCAGGCTCCATCATAGTTTGGGAATTTTAAAACTAAGTGAGGTTGCAGATCTGCTGGAATTTGTTCTTATCCTTGCTCCCTTATTTCCCTTAAGGCTTAGAGTGAGCTGCTCTGTCTTCCACTGAGATAAATGTACAGAATTGCCAAGTCAATTCTGTCAGTCTGACACAGTGATAAGGCCTTGGCTGATGCGGTGAGCAATTGAGCTGTTTTGTCTGACAAGAGCTAATTGAGACCTCAAGATGGACAGATTATTGAAAAGCACAGAATTGGTCCGGCGAATCATTTTGTTTTATGTTCCTAGACTATTCTGAGGTGTAGTGATTCATGCTCACATTCTTGTTTGAGCACTTGACAACAGTTGTTGTTTTGGGCACAATGCATAATTCATTGAGAGACTTAAAACAGTAAATGGGTTTTAGAAGGAAATGTTGTTCTAAGAGCGCTGTGGGAAATCCTCATGTTGCTGTCCGTGGCCCTGAAATTGTATTACAGCATTGTTGCAATGAAGAGTAATATCTAATGTGACATCACTATTAGGTTGAATGTAAATATGATGTAAATGTAAAACATATTTGATTGTGAAGCAGCACGTCAAGGCTGCAATCGCAAGGACTCGTCAACGGTGAGATTTTCCATGGAACAATGAATACAGATTTGGGTATTATAGTATTTCATTCTCCAGGTAATAATCACTCCCCTAGAGAGCTTTGAAAACCCCATGTTTCTCATTTCACATCAAAATTCAATAAATCTGCTGTAGTCTATAGTCTTCAATTAAATGTTTTATCTCTTAAGGTAAATGAGGAGATTGGCAGGGTGCGCTAAGGAGTTTTATTTTAATTTGTCCCCTACTATGAGGGACTTAATTTCCCAGCATGCACTGGCATGCAAGATTGGATATCTCCTTATGAAGTGATGTTCCAGATGAACATAAAACATCTGCAGTTATCATTCCCTCCTTTAATGGGGATTGAATGAATACTGGGATTTGGTATAAATGCAAACAAATACAGTAAAACAAATAATCAAATGAAGTTTTCTCATATTGATGTTCTGGATCTCCTTCCCCTTTCGCTGTCTGGAGTATTGACTGGTTAGATGGATAGACTGTGCAGTCAGTAGGATCCAGGCCACCTGCTAGGCAGATAGAGAGAGTGCTCACTAGAGCAGGACGTTCCCATCTTTATCCTTGAGAGGCAAGAGCTCTTCCACTTGTGATTCATGGCTGTACCTAAGCATTTTGATAAATGTGTTTTCAGTGTGTTGGAAATGTGATCAACTTTGTAATTATGCTCATAACGGGGAGTATTTTGTTGATTTGGAATTATCTGCATAGGTGCATGGATGCGGAAGAATTTGTTTCACATAAAATTCTTTTGAAACAACACAAAACTTTGCAAAACTTTGTTAGTGTAGAATAACAAGAACACAGCTATTTTTGCTAACTAATAATGTGCATTAAAAAGTTGGCCATATGCCATGCTGAAGTGTAGTGAAGTGCTGAAGTTGCTGGCTAATTGTGTGTTATAGCTGTAGTTAGAAGGAGTTAGCTAAAGCGTCAGTTTATTTGTGGGGTGGGACAGCCATAGCCAAGCTGATTTGGAGACAAAATTAAACAGATGGCAAAGTGTCCATGGCTTAAGTGTAATTAATGGAGCAAAAGAAGCTCTCCTTCACACGTCTGTGTGTGCACGATGTGCTGTTGAGAAGATCTGAGTTCAAAAATGAAAGAAAAACTTTGACACATTGTAAATATTTTATTACATTTTAAAGCATTTTTTTTTATTTGTTTGCCTGTTTGATACTAGGGAAATGCAGATTCCCTTGAAGAGCCAATCAGAGCTTTGGGCCTTTTTGTGTTGCTTCATATCTTCAAATATTAGAAGAAAATAAATAATGTGAATTCTCATTTAATGGCTGATTATGCAAAATTAGCACAAAAGAGCTTAGTTCTGTAGAGCTGGACACTACATTTAATTTACATAAATTTATAAACAACACTGTTTAACATTTACTTTTTTTCAACAAATGCATATCTGTGCAGTTTTATCTAATACTAAAGATATGTCTCAAAAGTGGATGCAATGTTACAGTATGATGTGAAACAATGTTTACTTTTTTTTTTTTTGCAAAGTACTGCAATAATAAATGGTAACCTGCAAAAGTGGTATTTATATCTGATTTAACCTATACAAATAGTGTTGTTGGTGTAAATGAATGTAATAATTAAATTCAGTGATATTACATAATATTTTTTACTTGAATAAAACGTTATTTTGATGTTAACATTTTTAGTTTACCATTTTTTTTAGTGTCCATTTGTGCATATGTGCTTAAGCCCTTGTTACATGGTCATAGAATTTGACATTTTCAGTGATTTTAATTTTGTAGATTGATTAATTTTCATATCAAACATGCTTTGGTTATTTTGAAGTGATAACCTTCATTTCCTTGGCAACGAAAATGTTTTGAGCTGGCTGTTAGCTTTTGTCAGTTAGTTTTAATTCATTCTGCAATAATTCTGAATAATATGATCTATTATAGTGTTGTCAAAAACCCGGTACTTCGGTACCAAGTCGGTACTAAAAAAATTAAAACGTCACGGTACTAGCTTTTTTCAAGTACCAGTGGTAGGTACCAAGTACCCTGTCAACCCGGTTCTTGACCCATACAGCTCTATGATTTCCACGATGCAGAAAACGCGGACGGAATCTCGGAATCCAGTTATAAAAACGGAATTTACAGTTTAGCACGGAATGTCACGGAATTTGTCAAAGTTTAGATGAATTAATCAAAAGTAGGTCATTACACTTAAATCAAATCGCGACATGGACTAGTATCTGAAAATATTAAGCCGCAAACGTCAATTCAAATATGAATCCCGCATGTTCTGCGAGTCTCTGTGTGAATGAATGAATGGCAGAGACGCGGGTTTTTTTTTTTTTTTTACTACATACACTGAAGCGCGCGTGACGCTCGCAGTGATTTCAGCATCTACCGTCTCAATGAGGACATAAATACATAAACTACATCTCCAGAACTGCTCTGAGAGTCACTTCACGAGCATTTTACCGTTTCATTTGAGTAAATCCAGCGTCATATCATATACACACACACACACACAGAGAAATGTAAAGGTATTCACGGCAACACGTCAAAATAAAAGTTTGTTTTTACTTAAAAGACATTGTGCCAGAAATATATTACTATTATTTAGTAGAATGTATGTGATACTATTACTACTGTTGAAAAAATTAATACATCTTTATTTTTAAAGAAATTATCACACAATATTTCTTCCATATTTTAATTTTAACAGTAAATCCCCTTTATTTACCAAAAAAATAAAATGTTTTTAAATTTCATTAATTAAAAGACAAATTAAATTTGGGCGAAATTTGTTTACTGTTTTTCATACTTTATTACTTGCGGAAAAACTTGAAACACAATTTTAAATAAATATAAACAATGGCATTGTTTTTTTTTTACATTTTATTTTTTGTTTGACTTTATTAATAAAAATAGTATGTTTTTAATTAGCATGTTTTTGTGTTTTGCTTTGGTACCGAAATTGGTACCGAGAACCGAGGATTTTCACTGGTATCGGTACCGAATACTGAAATTTTGGTACCGTGACAACACCAATCTATTATATAATGAAGTTGTCTGGTTTATGTTAAGCTTTTCAACCTGCACTTCACATCCCCAACCCCATCTGGCCATTTGGCTCTTTTTTCAAATGTGTGAAAATGAACATGTTCCAGTGATGTCTTACTTTGCCTCTGCAGGATATCTGACCGTAACGATTGAGCCATTGCTACCAGTTGTTGTGGGAGATACAGTGACTCTGAAGTGCAACTTCAAGACAGATGGAAGATTGCGAGAGATCGTTTGGTACAGGGTAAGTTGTTATGTTCCACATATGAGCTAATATTCATCTTTATTGTATTGTTCGTAATCTGTTTTTTGTTCTCTGATTGGATCTATTATTGCAACAAAACATGTTAACGTTCTGCCTTTTAAACTGCATGACCTTGAGGCTGCTTAATTGCTTTTTATTAAATGGCTGCATATCAGACCTAGTGCTAGTGCTACCCCTAGAAAACAAGTCTGTTTGTTTGTGGACAGTCTGTTTGTTTGACCAATGGCAGAACGAGGAGTGTTTAGGAATCATTTTTACAGTTCTGTTTGTTGACGATATTGGCACAGAAATACTTCACCTTTAATATTCAGCTGGTCATGATGGCTGTGTCTTAATGGATCCCAGCTGCATGCTTTACATTTTACTACACACTATTAGTGTATTGCAAAGCAGTGAGCGTATGGATTAGTTAGGCATTTGCAAGAGACATTTCTGAATAAATTATACCATATATAGCTTCATAAAGTGCTTATGCAATATATATGAACAGACTGCCTGAATGTAAAAATTGTATAATAAAATAAAACCAATAAGGACAAATGTTATAGCTGTGGATGTAATGTATATCAACACACAGTCAAAAACTGTAATCTGTTCATGTATGGACAGATAGTTTAGAGCATATCTGTTTAAGTGCAAAACACCGTCTTTGATTCAACCTTCTGTTCACAAATGCGACACATCTACTGTCTCCAGACTTGTCTTTGTCAAAAAGAGATTAATAGCACTTTACATATTAGCTATAGTCTCATACATCATACTGAACGGTTAGACAGTCCCACTGAATCAGTACAGGTTCCAGGAAGCTTGTTTGTTGGTACAAGGTCTCTTCCCTGTGTGATTGGTTGTTTATTGCACAGGTGAAAGTTATAACTTTGGTGGTTTTGTTGACAGGAAAAAAAAGGTTATTAATGATTGAGAATATATTTTTTATGAATATATTCAAAATCTTATCTTACATCCTCACAGAGCTATGAGCCTGTGGAAATAGCAAAAAGCACAGGCCGCTTTTTTTGCAGCAGAACACGTACGAGTGATAATGAACGGATGCAGAGCACATACGTCTGATTGGCTTAGCAGCTGAGAAGAAATGTCTATTTGCACATTGACAACCGCAATTTAAGGGAAGCGCCTCTGCGGGTAGAGCTGTCAAAATTGCCTATTGGCGTCTGATCAACCTCAAGGTGGTAATATGAACCAACCCGCCGTCTCCTCTGACTGCTGATCATCACACGGCCTAATACATAATAAATCAATTATCTGCGCTTGGCTGCCAAAGTTTCTTTAATCTCAGGCTTTTATTTGACTAAACTGTCGACTTCTCAGTTTTCGCTTGTGTTCGAAATGTAACCCTGGTTGATATCCACCTTTGGGATTTACAATATCTAATCAACAGCTCTGGCGAACACAGAGGCTGTTTGAATAAAAGATCGCAGCTGGGGGTTGTTCATTACGGGGATGCTGTTATCTTGACAGGTCCTGTTTGAAGGTTTTGTAATGCACACCGTAGTCCGATTTCTCCTTTAAGATTCTCTGTCGAGCTGAGGGGCTTCCTCTGCTGCTCAGATAAATGATATTGCTATGGAGAGGCTCTTTAAGCAGCGCTGCCAGAAAGCACTGATGCCAAATTGAGGCTTGTTGCCTGATTGGAGGATTTGTTTTCGTCTTAATAGCTGCCTCTGCTTCAGGTCCATGACAACAGCAAA
Source organism: Aspiorhynchus laticeps (assembly GCA_023376895.1). Taxonomy (NCBI): domain Eukaryota; kingdom Metazoa; phylum Chordata; class Actinopteri; order Cypriniformes; family Cyprinidae; genus Aspiorhynchus; species Aspiorhynchus laticeps. The sequence continues at coordinate 23,767,490 of CM041810.1, read as the reverse complement.
TCAAGTTTTGAGTGAAGTGTGCATTTCAATATCCACTGGCGTTTTACATGCATAATCTGTGATGAATGAAAGCTAGTTCACACTGCTCCAACAAAACCAACCATTGTTGCAATGTGATGTTTGCTGGGGAAGTGCAAAAAAAAAAAAAAAAAAGATTTATGTAACATACTATTTAGAATGTTGGTATATGTTCAAGCAGTGTGATCAGCTTTAAAATATAGGCTACTTATTATTACCTGCTGGCTCTCTTGAATTACTTTATTCTGTTTGGTTGATTGGTAAAACAAAAAAAAGGGGAAATCAATTTTGTTAATTTACATAAACCTTTATTTAAATTAATAAATAAATAAAATAAAGAAATAGTGAAGGTAAAAAAAGAAGAAACCTGAGAATAAAATGAATACATACTATAATATAGACCATAAATAATGTTAAATAGCACTAAAAATTACCACTCATTCGGATAATTTATACCTTTTGGCAACTAAACAGTTGACGGTAGCCATTGACTTCTATAGTATGAAAAAGAATACTATGTCAATGGCTACCGTCAATTGTTTGGTTACCAACATTCTTTAAAATGTCTTCTTTTGTGTTCAACAGCTGAAACAAATACATACAGGTTTGAAACAACTTGAGGGTGAGTAAATAATGACAACATTTTCATTTTTGGGTGGTTTTAAAATAGAGAATAGAACCGAGAATATAATCTTTAAAATAGAAAAGGACAAGTAAATTGGATTGCAGGTGAATAATAAATAGGCTTATATTGCTTTAGAGTTTGTCTTGTTACTAAGCGATATGCTTCTGTAACGATGCTTCATCGACATAGTATTCTTCCGCTTCCGGCGCTGCTCTGTACAGTTGACGTTAAGGATAGCTCCGCTCAATTTGTGCTTTTATATACTTTTTTACGTATTTTTACTTTCTCTTTTTACACGCATAACATCTGCACTATTTATATACGACAAAAGAACACTTTTGGACATTGGACACCGCTGCACTAACCTGCTTCAGGACACTTTATCCACGGATCCAGCGTGGCCATTGGAGATACTTCGGAACACCGAGGTTAACAAAGGCCGCCTGAATAATCCCAGGAGACGAAAGAAACACCGCGGGCGACGCGCTGGAATTCGTGACAGACTGAGAAAAAGGGCTCACAGTCCTCCTCTACCGAGTATTCTGCTCGCTAATGTCCAATCCTTGGTGAATAAGATGGACGATATTAGAGCCAGGATAAGTTTCCAACGGGACATTAGGGACTGTAACATCCTTTGTTTGACTGAAACATGGCTCACTCCCTCGGTCCCGGATACCGCTGTAACACCGTCTGATAACTTTTCTGTTTTACGGATGGACAGAACAGCCGAGGCCGGAAAAACCAAAGGTGGTGGAGTGTGTTTCATGATTAACAAGAAATGGTGTGACCCCAGGAATATCTCCATTCTGTCGCGTTCCTGCTCGCCTCATCTGGAACATCTCTCCATTATCTGCCGCCCATTCTATCTGCCCCGGGAGTTCCCATCCATCATCGCTACTGCCGTTTACATTCCACCACAGGCAGACACGAGCTTGGCTTTGTCCAAACTCCACGATGAGCTCAGCGGCTACATCAACAAACACCCTGACGCTGCCTCTATCATCGCAGGGGACTTTAACAAAGCCAACCTCAGGAAGGTTATGCCGAACTTCCATCAGCATGTATCCTGTCCAACTAGAGGACCGAATACACTGGATCATTGCTACACTCAGTTTAAGAATGCCTACAAAGCTCGTTCCCTGCCGGCTTTTGGCAAATCGGACCATGCCGCCATTTTCCTCACACCGGAATATAAACAAAGGATCGTTCAGGAATCCCCGGGGGAGAGGGAAGTGACGCGCTGGTCCTCCCACTCTGAAGCTATGCTACAGGCGTCTCTTGATGACGTCGACTGGGACATGTTCCGGGCGAGTTCAACTGACGTCAGCGAGTTCACGGATGTAGCATTAAGCTTTGTTAACACGCTAACCGACCAAGCCACTGAAACGGTAACAATAAGGACATTCTCTAATCAGAAACCGTGGGGGGACAGAACAATCCGTGCTGCGGTTAACCAACGCACTGCCGCATACAACGCCGGTCTTTTGTCAAGAAACATGAGCGAGTACAAAGCATTGTGCTATGCTCTCCGACGGGCAGTTAGAGCTGCTAAACTCCGATACAGGGAGAGAATTGAGTCACATTTTCAGCTCAATGACTCTCGACGCATGTGGCAGGGACTGAAGACCATCTGTTCCTCTGGAAATAACTCCTCCGCCGAGGTGAGAGCAGATCCATTGCTGGCCGAAGAGTTAAACACCTGCCGATCAGCGCGTCAGGAAGCAGCAGACAGAGCAGCGATGATGATCATGTTATCACCGTGTCGGAGGACAAGGTTCGGAGGGAACTAAAGAGAGTGAACGTCAGGAAAGCCGCCGGACCTGATGGGATTACTGGCCGCGTTCTGAGGTCCTGCGCCGATCAGCTTGCTGGTTTGTTTACTTCCATCTTTAATGAGTCCCTTGCTACCTCTGTGGTTCCCACCTCATTTAAGAAATCTGTCATCATCCCTGTGCCTAAGAACAGTAAACCCTCTTGCCTGAATGACTATCGTCCAGTTGCCCTCACATCAACAGTCATGAAGGTTTCTGAGAGACTTTTAAAGAAACACATATGCTCCTCCAGCCCTGCTACTTTGGACCCTCTTCGGTTTGCCTATCGCCCAAATAGGTCTACTGATGATGCCATCTCTCAGGTACTGCACTCTTCCCTCACACACATTGACAGCAAAAATGGCAACTATGTCAGGCTGCTATTCATTGACTTTAGCTCAGCTTTCAACACTATAGTCCCCACCAAGCTAGCTGTCAAACTCTCAGACCTCGGCCTAAACACTTCACTCTGTGACTGGATTCAAGACTTCCTCACCGGCAGACCACAAGTGGTGAAAATGGGCCAGTTCACCTCCAACTCCATCACCCTGAATGCAGGAGCCCCGCAGGGCTGTGTCCCGAGTCCCCTGCTCTACTCTCTCTACACACACGACTGTGTGTCCTCTCACAGCTCCACTTCTATTGTTAAATTTGCTGATGATACTGTGGTTCTGGGCCTCATTTCCAACAATGATGAGACCGCATACTTGGGTGAGGTAGAGAGATTTACATCATGGTGCCAGGACAACTGTCTCTCTCTGAACGTGAGCAAAACTAAAGAGCTGATTGTAGACTTCAGGAAGAGACAGCAGCGGCCCTACACTCCTCTTATGATCAGCGGGACCCCTGTGGAGAGGGTGAGCAGCTTCAAGTACCTCGGTGTAAACATCTCCGAGGACCTGACTTGGACTGCACACATTCAAACACAGGTCAAGAAAGCCAGGCAAAGACTGTACCATCTGCGACAGCTGAGGAAATTCAGGGTCTCACCAGCAATCCTGAAAACTTTCTACTCAGGGGCCATAGAAAGTGTATTGACTCAGTGCATCTCAGTGTGGTATAGTAACGCCACAAATCAGGACTGCAAAGCTCTGCAGAGAGTCGTGCGCTTAGCTGAGCGCATCTCAGGGTCTGCCCTCCCCTCTCTGCAGGACATCTACTTCAAACGCTGCAAAAGCAGAGCTGCAAAAATAATCAAGGACTCAAATCACCCCGGTAACCGTCTTTTCATCTCACTGCCATCTGGCAAGCGCTTCAGGAGCATGATGGCAAAAACTGAGAGACTGAGGAGGAGCTTCTTCCCTCAGGCCATCAGGCTCCTAAACTCAGTCTCATAATATCTACAGGACTCAATTTAATAAACTGTAAAAACATTCATTATTCTCCATCATCCGCATTGCTGCTATGTGTACATACCCGGTACAACCTGTTTGCACATTCCTCTTGCACATCCCTGTTTATATTAATATTTATTAAATCCACAGTAGACTGTATTGCACATTTTATTTCATTGCACATTTTACTCCTTATTTTATTTTATTTATTTTTCTTCTTATTTTTTTTAATCTTATTCTTACCTATATTTATATATATATTCTCTTGTGTTATGTTTCATTTTTTAATTTTTTTTTTGCACTGTCCATTGAGCGGACCTGTCCTGACCTACATTTCACTACTGATTATACCCTGTATGATTGTGTATGTGACGAATAATAAAGAACCTTGAACCTTCTACATTTTAATCTAGGAGTATTTTTCTTTGCAGTAGCATTAAGCTAATTTGCAAGTAAGATAAATCAATAAATCAGTACTTCATATCCATGTATTTATTTATTTACAAAAGTACCATTGTAATTTACAGGAAGATGTTCAGTTCAGTCTTTCTTTTACTTTGTCCTTTTTGGGAACCAAACAAAATTTGTTAAAAATGTTGACAAATTGAGAGCAGTTCTCTTTTAAATTGTACTGTAGTATTACAGTGTGTTAATGGATACAAGTGCTGTGTGATGTTAGCAAAAACTGTTATTTTTTATTTAATAGACTCCATCAGGTTTATAATGTTCTTGAGCACAGACTTAGAAAGACAAGGAGCCCACCTACCACACTTGCTATAGCTTTAGAAGTTAAATTATTAATGCAAATATTAATCCAAATAAATAAAAGCATCCAGAGTAAGTGCAATATTGCAAAAAGGCTTTAATTAACACATTGATGTCCCTCTTTCCCAGACCAATAAAACTACAGACAAACCTCTGATGATGCACCATGGGTGATGCTAAAAATAGAGATAGAAATCACTTTGAAGCAGGGCCGTCGCCAGAACATCTTCAGTGGGGGGGGGGGGGGCATTTCGTTTTCATAGGGGGGCACACTTTTTTATGATCTCAGAAACAGACATTCACCAAAACAACCTGTATTATTACAACCCCAAATCAGAAAAAGTTGGGACAGTATGGAAAACGCAAATAAGAAAAAGAAAGTAGTGATTTCTAAATTTACTTTGACTTGTATTTCATTGCAGACAATATGAACACAAAATATTTCATGTTTTGTCTGGTCAACTTCATGTCATTTGTAAATATACATCCTTTCCTGTCATTCAGACCTGCAACACATTCCAAAAAAAGTTGGGACCGTAAAGCATTTACCACTTTGTAATGTTGCCATTCCTTTTCACAACATTTAAAAGATGTTTAGGGACTGAAGACACCAAGTGATGAAGTGTTTCAGGTGTAATTTTGTCCCATTCTTCCTGCAAACAAGTCTTAAGGTGGGCAACAGTACGGGGTCTTCGTTGTCGCATTTTGCGCTTCAAAATGCGCCACACATTCTCTATTGGAGACAGGTCGGGACTGCAGGCAGGCCAGTCAAGTACCCGTACCCTCTTCCTCCGCAGCCAGGACTTTGTAATGTGTGCAGAATGTGGTTTTGCATTGTCTTGTTGAAATATGCATGGACGTCCCTGGAAAAGATGTCTTCTTGAAGGCAGCATATTGTGCTCCAAAATCTCTATGTACTTTTCAGCATTAATGGTGCCATCACAGAAGTGCAAGTCACCTTTGCCAAGGGCACTGACACAACCCCATACCATGACAGACCCTGGCTTTTGGACTTGTTGCTGGTAACAGTCTGGATGATCCTTTTCTTCTTTGGTCCGGAGCACACGGCGTCCATTCCTCCCAAAAAATACCTGAAATACTGATTCATCTGACCACAGTACACGTTTCCAATGTGTGATGGTCCATCCCAGATGCCTCGGAGCCCAGAGAAGTCGACGGCGCTTCTGGACACTGTTAACATAGGGATTCCTTTTGGCACAGTACAATTTTAACGCATTTGTGGATGTAACTACATATTGTGGTACTTGACAAAGGTTTGCCAAAGTAGTCCTGAGCCCATGTGGTGATATCGCTTATAGATGAATGACAATTCTTGATGCAGTGCCGGCTGAGGGATCGGAGATCACGGTTGTTCAGCTTAGGCTTGCGCCCTTGTCCTTTACGCACTGAAATTCCTCCAGATTCCTTGAATCTTTTAATTATGTTATGCACTGTTGAAGGTGAAATATCCAAATCTCTTCCTATCTTTCTTTGAGGAACATTGTTTTTAAACATTTCAATAATTTTCTCACGTATTTGTTGGCAAACTGGCGATCCTCAGCCCATCTTTGCTCCTAAAGGACTAGACCTTTCTTGGATGCTGCTTTTGTACCAAATCATAATTACAATCACCTGTTGACATCAACTGTTTCAAAACACATCATTATTTAACCAATTTACCTCATTACTAGCCCTAAATTGCTCCTGTCCCAACTTTTTTTGGAATGTGTTGCAGGTCTGAATGACAGGAAAGGATGTATATTTACAAATGACATGAAGTTGACCAGACAAAACATGAAATATTTTGTGTTCATATTGTCTGCAATGAAATACAAGTCAAAGTAAATTTAGAAATCACTACTTTCTTTTTTTATTTGCGTTTTCCATACTGTCCCAACTTTTTCTGATTTGGGGGTTATACTTAAATTGATCAAGTTCTATATTAAAACATATTTAAAAAGATAGTCTGTCGATAATCTGTCGACTTTTGTGTTATGTTATATTATGACTTTTATGTAGGCTATGTTAGAATCACGGCTCAAATCGCCAGAGTTTAGTTCTGCACGCTCGCGAATCTTCTCTTTATAACACTATGTAAATAGAGATTCACTGCGCGGTGTAGAGAGAGATTCGTTGATTATAACTTAACTTTGTGAGATCGTGATGAACTAGATGGGTGACAGCTTTTTAATTGCTATAAAGGGAGCTTTCTATGTCATATATTATCCATTCAGAATTTGAATATAAGTTTTGTTTATCATGCTGCTAAGCATGACAATAGCAATATAAAATTTGATCCACGATCGCATGCGCAGCTGAGCAAAGGGAGATTTTTTTTTAAGGAATTTAAGGGTTTTAGGTTATGTTTTACAGTTAAGACACTATCTTGTATGATTTATCTATACATCATGCTACGCTAAAACTATTTTTTTTTTTTGCTATCTGTAGGCTTATAACAGTGAATTTGTATTTTAAAATGGTAATACAACGAATTTATGACAATGTTTCATACATTTTAATTTTTTTTTATACAAGTTAATAGTGAAAAGTTCTTTAAAAGCACCTGTAATGCAATAATGTAGGCCTAATTTGCTATTTTTTTTTTTCAAGCCGTTTTTAAAACATTTGCTGCATGGATTAAAAAAAAAAATCTGCTATAGCCTAGACTCATGTCAGACAAAATTATATAGAGAGAAAAAACAGAAGTTGTCAACAAATCATTTAAATGTTACGGTATTCAGAACAAAGCAACATAAAAATCAGAAAATGGAGTCTAAGCAGCTATAAAATTATAGTATTAATTTATATATACAAATCATAAAATAAAACCCAAATTATAGCCTAATGGCATTCATTATAAAGAACATATAAAAGTCTTGCCAAAACGAATGTATTTAAAGAGAAACTGAATTCGGCACGAATACAAATGTTTCCCACGAGAGGCTCCGGCGCAATTGCTTAGATTCACTTTTATTTGTGTAGGCCTACACTCACAATAAAAACAAAATATTGTGCTTTTGTAAAATAAATAAAACAAATAAGGTGAGCTTTCAGTCCTCTCGGTTTCCTTGAACTTGCGCGGTCCCAAAAATGAGGTGTGTGAATCCTTATGTGCTGCTATTTGCGCGCCCCACACTGTGTGCCCGTCCGCTACGCCACTGTGTTATTAGCTTCCTAATAAGTTACCATTGTAGAGATTAGTGGTTCTTTGAGCTAAATGCTGCTGAATACATAATTTGTTTCCCCCGCAATATTTATAGATTAGATCAGTAAAATAAACGTTTTTCGTTCTCAATATTAAGTTCACTCGTGATCATGTAAGCAGGGGGGCACGTCGAGTCATTTGGGGGGGGCACTGCCCCCTAATGCCCCCCCTTGGCGACGGGCCTGCTTTGAAGCTATTTTATATTACGCCCATGGAACTGGGCGAGAGCTTGGAATCTTGGGATGGCCCATGGAGAATTTTCCTCAATGAAACGTCTGGCAGTTCATCTCACGTTGTGCTTGTACTGATTATGTCATTCTAATGAAGAGATACCCTCGGCCCCGTCCCACCGGGCGGCTCCACTGTGACGGCTGCTAACACTGAGTTTCCGCCTGATTGCCTGTTGAGTGCCACTCTGAATTACCTATGAGCTCACCAGATTAACCCTCTCTTGCACATTACTCTGTACTAAAGTGCAGGTTTACACATGCTGGGCTGCGGTGTGCTCCTGATAGAGGGTGTTTAACACCCATTTGCCCTCAGGACACATACAGATTGATGCCTTGTGTTTTTATATGACACTGAAAGGTTTGTAGACAACTACAGTAGATCAAATAACTTCTCAATATGCACTACTGGTTGAAAGTTTGGAAAAATTAGATTTGATAAGTCTCTTATGCTCATCAAGACTCAATTCATTTGATTAAAAATACAGCAGCAAAAATATTATTACAATATTATTAAATATTATAAGTATGAAATATTATTATAATCTAAAATCTCTCTGTGTATATTTATGTGTATATATAAACAAACACACATACATGTACAGTATATATTTAAGAAATATATTTAATGTATATTTAGATATAATATGAATGATACATACATTTGAAATTATATATATATATATATATATATATATATATATATATATATATATATATATATATATATATATATATATATATGGAGAGAGAGAGAGAGAGATTTGACAGGCCTAATTTAAAAATGTAATTTATTTCTGTGATGGCAGCTGAATTTTCAGCAGCCATTACTCCAGTCTTCAGTGTCACATGATCATTCTAAATCATTCTAATATGCTGATTTGGTGAATTATTATTATCAATTATTATTGGTGCCCAATTACTATTAATGGTTCTTATTAGTGTTGAAACAGTGTTTGCAGCTTAATAATTTTGTGGAGACAATGTTAAAATTTTCTAGGATTCTTAGAATCATAAAAGTTCAAAAGGACAGCATTTATTTAAATAGAACTCTTTTGTAGCATTATAAATGTCTTTACTGTCACTTTTAGATAAATTTAACGCACCTTTGCTAAATAAGGAGTATTATTATTATTATTATAACAATAATAATAATAATAATAATTTGTATCTTATTTTGGTAATGTTATATATTATATTTTATATATTTTATATAATATCAAATATTAAGTAGCAAAAACTGTTTCAACATTGCCATCACAGGAATAAATTGAATTTTAAAATATAATCTTATTAATTAATTAATTAATTAATTAATATAAATATAATCTCAAAAAATGTTAAAATTTAGTAATATTTCACAATATTTCTGTTTTTACTGTATTTTCAATCAAATAAATGAAGCCATGGTAAGCATAAGAGATGTTTTTCAAAAACTTAATTATTCCAAACTTTTGACCTGTAGTGTTGTTTCAATAAGTTACAGTCCTTAAAGACATAGTGGTTGAAAACTGTCAAGTCATTAACATAATGCGTTTTCAAGGTGAGCCTTCACTGAAAAGCTACGGATATCATCAAGCAACATCTCAGAAAGCTCATTTTTGTTCTCCAAAGTAAGGTCAACCTTTAACTCTCATGTGCACATCCTCAGAGTTCTGGCTCCCACTCAGCTTTAATATTCCGGACACTTTGGTTGTTTCCCGGCTTAGTTTGTAGCCCACGTCTCCGCAAATCCCATTACCACTATTGACACTGAAGCACACCATTACAGTATGCAAATTACTTTGCTCTTGGCAAGATAATGCAGCTTTAAGGAGTGGAGGAGTGTGCGGATTAACACGCCTGTCTTCCGGACCACCATAACAGAACGTTACCTCACCAGTTCCTGTTTGTTTGTTAGCGCTATATGTACTGTCAACCGCAGAGGACCTTTTGACCCAGAGGTGGTGATCTCAGACTGAATAATAAAACGGTTTCTTAACATTAAACCTGTGAGGCACTGCATTCTGATTCCTGGTTGGAGAATTCCTGCACTTGGTTGCTATAGTAACAGAGGTGTTGGATGAGGAGTCTGTGTGTTCTCACTTTGTGTACTTGGTGCACTCCTGTGAGGCTCCCACATGCCACTCTTTCTGCTATTTCAGAAGCCCTTGTGTAATTGTGTCATGCAAATTTGCTCCTCGGCGGGAAAAAAAGCTCTTTAGTCTTCGCCGAGAGTTGCACGGCGGAGCTAAAAATATTTTTTCTGGATATTTTTACCCTCCCATGACTCTGAAGAATATAGATTGCTTTCTGAAGGTGGTTATTTATGCTGTGTAGGCTGTCTGAGGTGAAGGCTGTGAAAACAATGTGATTATTAGGGTTTTCATTTTCATTAAAGCCTCAGATTAAGGCAGTGAGATGAGATTACCTATGAAATGACAGGAAACATGCGGTTTTCCTCCGTTAACAAGGGTTTAATACTCTGGATGTAGCACAAGTTGCAAATTATTGCCAAGTAACTCAGGCTTATGAGGGTAATACGGCATATAATGATAATCAAACAAATGGTCCACGTAATTGTTTGATGTCCTCTGATATTTACACTGAATATGGCTCTGAATGTGGCTTTAAATCAATATTCAGATGAAAAAATAAAGAGCATAGATGCTTACTCCTTTATATGTAGTGTAAATCCACACAAGAAAACTCTCCAGCGCAAATGATGCTCTAAATGTAATGTTTCTGTCTAATGAGCCCCTAAAAGACCGATTTGGCTTCGAAAATTGCTGCTACTGAGATTGTGTTATCTCTGAAATGGAAAAAAAATAATGAAACGCTTTAATTTCTTCTCAATTAGTTTTTTAAAGGCCTCTACCTTCGTTCATTAAATGTACTGTGCTTTTTGTCGAATAGATGGTGTGAAAATAAAGATATTAATTAGAAAATCAAACAAACCAGAGTTTGCTACAATAATTTGAGTTGGATTTCAAGCTAGGATTGTTTAATGTTCGTCTCAGAAGCTTTGTGCTATTAAATTACATGGGTTTAGATGTAAAATGCTGATCATCAAGGTTCTTGGTTCTTGTTTATTTGTCACATACACAATCATACAGGGTATAATTAGTAGTGAAATGTAGGTAAATGACATTTAGATCATCCTGTCAGAGTTGTTTTTCCAAAGAAAATTGCATCTGATGATTCCACAATGTTTTGTGTGCAAAAGTGGAACAACATGCAAAATGCAACATGCATTTGTTGAGAGGCGCAGCATTTCCTTATGCATTGACTGCTTTCATTACATCAGTACAATACAGTATGCTAATAGAATACTGTGTACACATTCAACAAAACTACAATTTGGTAAATAATGATAGTGTTAGACAAGCTTTGAATCTTGTCATCTTTTTTTATATTTAATTGATTAATTAATTTTACATGCATTTATTTATTTTTAATTTGGATATTTTTAGTGGTGTGTATTTTAGTGGTTTTTTATTTAGCAGGCTGACAAGTTAAAAATAGTATGACTTTTTTAAATTTCTCTCAAGACTCCTAACATATTTTGAGTATAAGAAGTAAAAGTGTAAGAAATGTGTCTGATCAACCCGGAACCCAGCCTGATGATTTTATGCTTCTTCAAGACCAATTTTTCGACTAATTATGTAAGCCTCTGGTCTTTTAAAACCTGGGGGTTCCAAGGATCCCCAAATTTGATTATCATTTTCTAAAATACAAATGCTTGTACACAACCATTGAAATATTTGAGGTCAGTAATTATTATTATTATTAATTTATTTTTTTTACATTTTTGAAAGAAGTCCCTTAAGGCTGAATTTATTTGATTTTATTTGTCCGTTTTCTATTTTATTTCATTTTAAAATGTCATTTATTCCTGTGATGCAAAGCTGAATTTTCATCAGCCATTACTCCAGTCTTAAGTGTCACAATATTCTTCAGAAATCAGTGTAATGTGTTGATTTAGTGCTCAAGAAACATTAATTATTAACAGTACATTACATAACATTAACAGTTATTTTCACAGTAATATTTTCTCCTAAATTTTAGCCCATTGTATATTTTATTTTCAAAAGTTGAATAGTAGCTGGTTTGGTAAAGCCAGGGGGTTTGAATCTGTGTAGTTTTAGTGTAGTTTTATTGTCTGTCATTATACATCAGTTACAAGATCCAAGAGGCATAAAGGCAGTAAAACCTCTGTAGGACACTTGTAAAAACTCCTCTGCTGTAAGTAATAATGCTTTTTTATAACATAGCAGGCATCATTGGTCTCAAAACAGATTTTCTAAATCCATCTTGCTATCACAGAATGATCAAACAAGGCCATGTTTACTGAGCGATTAGGAGTGGATCAAAGGCTGATTGTGACATTTACATAAAAATAGGAATGAGATTTTCATTCTCGGGCCGACTTTGTCATAGCCCCCTGCCAAAAGCATATTTTCTTCAGGAATATGGGAAAAAGACATTTCACCTTGAGTGCTTTTTTTTTATATATATATATATATATATTTTTGCTTTGTCACACTGCAGTTTTCCAAGTTTTCTCATTGTAAACATGTCCGGGAGAGACAGCGCCTGTGTCTTTGTTCAGAAGAATCAGATGTTCATCCATTGTAAAGCTGCCATATAGATATTTTTCCAAACCCTCTGTAAGAATTTCTATTCCTCTTTTTTTTAAAGCACCGAGAACAAAACGGTTGTGACTTGATGTACGTCTGAAAGGTTCGGCGATGTGGCCTTTGCTATTTGAAAGAGGCAACAGCTTGGAGAGGGCTGATTGTGCCAGAGAAGTGCACCCTGAGTTGATTTTAGAAAGGGGTTTACATGGGCACCACATTGTGCTCTGAAACACATTTTTGCAACAAAACAGTACAGTATGTTGAATAGGTAGGAAAATACAGCATGAGGGTAGATCTCCATTTAGCCAGAGGAACAAGGCCGCATTAAGTGGAGGAAATGTGGCACATTTCAAGGAATATTTTGTCCAAAAATGGGGAGACAAAAAACAAGAAAGCTGAAAATGTTCTCACCATCATGCCATCCAAGATGTAGGTGAGCTTGTTTCTTAATCAGAACATATTTAGAGAAATAAATTATCATTATATCACTTACTCACCAGTGGATCCTTTGTAGTGAATGGGTGCCGTCAGAATGAGAGTCTAAACAGCTGATAAAAAAAAACCATTGTAATAATCCACAAGTAATGCACATGGCTCCAGTTGATCAGATAATATCTTGTGACGTGAAAAGTTGCATGTTTATAACAATCAAATTCATCAACACATTTTTTAACTTCAAAACCATTCTTCCGAAGTTTGAGTTCTCTATTCATAATATTGCTTTCTCTAGAGAAAATGTTTTGTCTGAGTCAGGAGAGAAATATGCACAGATCAAACACTGTTTACAAGTGAAAACAGATCAAAACAGTTGTAAACAAGTATTTCAGTGGATTCTGATGTGAGAGAACAACTATGGATTATGGACTGGTATTTTGGCCAGAAGCAATGGTTTAAATTTAAAATGCCTTAATGGATTTGTTTATTGCAAACATGCAACTTTTTGCTTTACAAGACATTAACTGATGGACAGAAGTCATGTGGATTACTTCTGGATCACTGTGATGTTTTTATCAGCAGTTTGGACTTTCATTCTGACGGCACCCATTCACTGCAGATGATACTTTGGTGAGCAAGTGACATAATGCAGAATTTTTCCAAATCTGTTCAGATGAAGAAATAAACTCATCTACATCTTGGATCGCCTGACGGTTTTATTTTTAGGTGAACTATTCCTTTAAATGGCTTCAAAAAAAAAACAAAAAAAAAAAAACCTAAAACATAATCTGTCAGCCCACAAAAAAAGTTTAACATCACTTTAGCAACTTTGTGGTCATGTGGGGATAGCTGTTTTTTTTTCTCATCTGCAGCAAATTGTGGTAACTAAGTGATTTTGACAGCTGTGAATCAATCGTGGAACATGGTCATCACCGTCGAAATGAAGCGTCTCTCCCTTGCCCTTTCTGACTCTTCATCCTCCAGTGGCCTGAAGTTTTGAGCTAGATCAATGGCCGCTTCTTCTCGTCCTGCGCTTATCTTTACGGTACGGACCACAGCTATTTGGGTCAGCTGTGTGGCAGAGGAGAAACAATTAAAGAAACCTCCCTCTTCTCCTCTGGGTATAACTCTTTGTGCGGAAAGATGGGTTTTGTAATAGATTTTTGTCGGTGTAAAATGAGACGCTGACCTCTGAGTCCGCCAAGCTCAAAGGCATCTGGAGAGGCGAGGGCAGCACTGTCCCCGTGGGCTTGGAGCAATATTAATTCTACCCATCACTATGTGATGATGTTAGTCATGCTTCCGATAATGAAAAAAAACACATTCATGCCATCACTAAAAAAGCTTTCTATAATATTTTAAAAGCATAATTGGATACAAACAATTATGGCATGTTGAGCAGGGCGCTGAACCCAGACAGATGGTTTTGTCTGTGTTTGTTTTGGCTTGTATATGTCCTCAGCAAAGTGTTTGGCTATGTCTGGTTGCATACTGAACAATTTTTGTTGTTGTTTTGTTTTTGTTGGTGGTTGTGTGTGTGTGTGTGTTTTTTTTCTCCTTGTTTGCTTCCAGTCGTCTTGGACGTGCACCTGTAGCTGTGATTCATGAAGTTTCTGTGGTTTTGTTGACCTTTTTTTCCCATTTTTGTTGCAGTTTGCTTCAGCAAGAACTGCTTGTTTGGACTGTTGTTCTTCCAGTCTTGTTCTGTTTGTACTAGTAAATTGCAAACATGCTGATCCATACCATCTCTCTGGACTATACTGTTGACTCAACTGTTATGTTGTGTATTAAGGATTTTAAAAAAATATATATAAATTTTATGTTGTTTGGCACTTGATAATTCATTTTGTTAAGTTCGTGTATTTCTGTTGTTCTTAAAATGTAAACTTTACTAAATGTACAACATTTGTATTTAACCTCCAAAATAATAATATAAAATGTATTATGCAATTAGTTTTTATGTTTTAATCCATTTTTGCCTATATTTTTATGTTTGATAAAATATATGAACAATAATATCTAAAAGCTTAAACATTTTTAAAATGCATCACATTTTGTAGTTTAAGTATTTTATGAATCTTCTTTCAATATTTCATATTATGCATTTTGTTTATAGTTTCATGTTATGGTAAGTGTATTTTCATAAAATTATTATAATATAAAAAGAAAAACTCTTAAAATAATTAAAAAATAAAATGCACAATATGTGTTGTTCAGAAAATATATGAAATATGTGAACAAACAATTCTAAAAACTTCAAACTGCATAACAAAATATATAACAATAAAAAGCAAAATGAAAAAGATGCTTTTTTTTATATATATATATATATATATAAAGCACCTTGAGCACTGAGATGACAAGTAAACTTATTGTTATTAGTGGTAGTAGTAACATGACAGGGTGACCCACTACTCTACACAACTTTTTCCAGGCCACAGATACGACTGATTTCGTGTGAGCATAAGTTATTTTAATCATATTTGTCTAAAGGGCTATTAATCTTTGTGTAAACCCTTTTTAATGAGTAAAATATAACTGAGTGCCCCTTTAAGTGTTTAAGCAGCAGATTTTGTAAAGATGGGTCACTCTCAGCCTCGCACTCCACTTGAAAGGCTGACTTTCAGCTTTACAGCAGTGGGATAAAACACTTCTCCTCTCCTCTGTTTTATCTTTCCATAACGGGGTCAAGTGACACCCCCCCCCCCCCCCCCAATCCACTCAAAGCTTCTATCTTTGTTATAATTCATCCTTCCAAGGGCTGTTCATTTCACTTCTAATCTGTACCCAAGCTTGCCTTGTCCTTCTCAAATCTGTTCGTCTCTTGTGACCGGTCGTGGCTTAAGTCACATTGTGTTATCATTCAATTTTGCCTTTCTGACAGATGAGTTTATGCACCGTGTTATCCCTGGTATAGCATAGTGTGCCATTTTGTGTTGATGTGAGAGTAGATTTTATTATAGATTATGGTCTTGATTTGTTGTAAAAACTGAATAATTACCAGGATCACAGGCCTGTTGTGGTTTCAAGTGTGTTTTAATCTATAGATTTGACTGTTTGCCAGTTAAATACATGCAAGAAAGAGCTTGTGAATTACGTCAATGGAGGTGATGGATAAGGCTGGAATGTTGCAGAGAAAAGCATTGTGCCGAGGTTGTACTCCTGGTGCTGTTCCCATCTGGAGCATTTATATTTTTTATGTTCCTCATCTTTGATGTTCACTCACATCTCCAACTTATGATTCAGCTGATGTATAAAGGATAGTTATGGATAATCCCTAAAGCTTAGAGAACATACGTTAGACCATTTCAAAGAAAACAGACATAAATTTGATCTTTTATTTATTTGTCTATTTTCCATTGGACACCTAACTCAAAACTAAGCCTTTCCTCTAGAGCCGGGTTTTTAGCTGGCAGTCCAAGAACCCTTAGGGGATCCATAAAGGTTCAGCAGAAGGTCTTTGTATTGGTATTTTTTTAATGTTTCTGAAAGACATCTCTTATTCACTTAAAATAGTAATATTGTAAAATATTATTACTATTTAAAATAACTGTTTAGCATCTTAATTAATATAAAAAATGTAATTTATTCCTGTGATGGCAAAGCTGAATTTTCAGCATCATTATTCCAGTCTTCAGTGTCACATGATTCTTCAGAAATCATTCTCAAAGATTTAATGATGAAGAAACATTTCCTGTTATTAACAATGTTCAATATTAGGGTACAACGGGGCTAAAGGCGCCCCGCGGTAAAAGGTGCCTTTGATATTATTTTCATCTAAACCACTAGATGGCACAACAATTTGGCTTAGCACTTTCCAAAACATCCGCTTTTCAAGATGCATGTGGAGATTTGTCTGATCCTTGACGCGATCGCGCACAGCAGCACAAAGTTGATTCTGTGCTTACTTGATCTAATATTTGATGTTTTTTTAAAATGTTGTAGATTTATGTAGCAAATTAGAATCGCTAAAAATTAATGCATATATTCTGAGACAAAGGTCTTCTTAACAATTTTCAGTTTTGTTTAAGATGATTAAAGCAACAGTTTTTAAATAATGAAAGAATATGTAAAAGTATGGTATTTGGGGTAAAAAGCACCCCTGCTGTTGGGGCTAAAAGACGCACAGTAATTAATATGATAATTAATAGATTTCCATTTGTTGACATGACATGGTTAGATTCAGATGGTAAGTATCATATATTATGTTGGGTGTCCATCTCAGAGATAATCACCATGTTTAGAATGAAACAATCATATTTAAAAACATGATATTAATCATATCATATAATAAAATATAATCTGTTGTTACTACTGTAAATCTATATTCAGTTATTATTGGATCTCCTTCAATGCTTTCAGAATCTTTACTTATTAAAATGATTTTGTTTCAGTATTTTAAAATATATTTTTTATATTTACATATTTTAATGACGGTATATTTATTGAACAAAAAAAAAAATATATTTTTCAAAATAAGCAGAAAATAGTACAAACTTTGCTAAAGTGATTGTTTTGAACAAGTATTAACTTAGACATTATTTAAAAAAAAACATTATTTTAGCTGAAGTATTTGTATCAATAGTGTGTTCCTTTGCCCCATGCTGATGAGCCTCTTGCCACCTCATACATTTATAAGATTTCTAAACAAAATAAACAACTTGAATCATTTATTTTCACACAAAATCTGTTTCTCCATTAACGTTCAATACAAACATATATATTTTTTCTGCAATTATACATTTTAGGCGCAGTGAAAAGCACATTTTTTTATTAAGGTTTGCCTTTAGCCCCATTGTACCCTATAATTTGTTATTATTAACAAACAGTTGTGTTGCTTAATATTTTTGTGGAAACAACAAAACCATGATTTTCAGCATTCTGTGATGAATAGAAAGATCAGAAGAAGAAGAAGAAAAGAGAAATTTAATGCATCCACTCTGAATAACAGTGTTAATTTCTTTAAAGGGGTGGTTGACTGTGGGGTTTTTTTTAGGCTTGATTGTGTTTATGGGGTGCAGTCTAACGTGTTAATGCTTCGTTTAAAAAAACAACATTATTTTTCACATAATTTACCTTTATTCCACACCACTCTGTCTCTTCTCTGATAAACGCACTGATCATTTCCTGCTTTTATGAAGCCCCTCCCTCAGAAATACGTGATGGGGTCAGATTGGTTAGCTGGTCCAGTGTGTTGTGATTGGCTAAAACGCCTCTAGTGCTTGTCTGAACGTCCCGCCCCTCAGCTCAGTGGCATGTGCTCTGGTTGTATTGTAAACATCAATATGGCTTATCAATTTGAGTCCGATTGAGACCCAGAGAATAATAGTGAAGTGAAAAGTGAAAGTGTGAACGTGACATACGGCCCGGGGAGCAGTTGGAGGTTCGGTGCCTTGCTCAAGGGTCTCGCCTCAGTCATGGTATTGAAGGTGGAGAGAGTGCTGTACATTCACTCCCCCCACCTTCATTTCCTGCAAGACCTGAGACTCGAACTCGCAACCTTTGGATTACGAGTCCAACTCTCTAACTGTTAGGCCACGACTTCCCCATGAAGTGAAGAGGATCGTGCAGAACCTGTGCAAGGCTCTTAATGGTATGTTTTTTGTTGTCTCATACTTTTAGATATGCTGTTATTTGTACATTTTTAGATTTTTATTTGCACCCCTAGTTTTCTCTTACTCTTCTCTAAAGCAGCACAACATGGCCTCGCCCCCTTTGCTGCATGTTCCTGACATAACGAACCAGGGAAGTAACTCGTTGAAGTCCCTACTAGCTGTTTTTGGCATTAAACTGCCATAATTTTAAAAGACAATATCTCCGTTTGCATTGAACTTTCAGCGCCGCAACATTGTAGATATTGTTTCTTTTCAAACAGCAACATTACACAATAATAACGTTAAAAAAGTGAAATCGCAATCAACCACCCCTTTAGAAGAAAATACTGTATAATTGAGGACATAACCTACCAGTTTATTCTATAGAACATAAAACCATAAATTACAAATGCAAATCTTGTTCTGTTGGACAATACAGTGATGTGATGTCAAAGGGTGTAATTAACTGAGAATCTAGAACATGTTCATGTAATAAAGTTGTTAAATTGAAGAATTATAGAATACCATTCTGGAAAAGAAAAAAAACACCTTACTAAAACCAGCCTAAGCTGGTGATTCATGGTTTTGCTGGGTAACCATGTGCCTCAAACCTCTCTAAAACCACCCAAAATGCCATTATGAGACCAGCAAATCAGTTTAGCGTGCTTTAAGCTTTTTTCAGCAGGGTATATAGTGTTATTGGGCGTTTTAAGCATTTTATTTTATTTATATTTTTTGGGCTATATTTCCTTTGTTGTCATTTCGATTATTGTTTCTTCTTTCACTGGGTAAACATCTCTTTTTTTTGCCCCAAACATTAAGAATCAGAAACATGCATAAACAACCGACTCCATGTGATAATGCATCATTGACTTTTGTGACATAGGTTAAAGACACAAATAAAAAGTCAATTTTACCAAAAAGCGGATAAAACGTCCCCAGGGCAAAGAAAGATCTGCCAGTTTTCTGGAAGCCTGTCTGTAGTGAAACAAATGGGTAAGATAAGTATCTTTCTCTCTTTTGTTGACCAGAACAAACAAAATGTATAATCCAAGGGTCAAATTGATCCGTTGTCGGATTTTAACCAGCACCACTTATCAGGTGCGATTTCATAGAACAAAGCAACACTGGATAGTGCTAGTATTTTAACAACAACAGAGATGCATTCACAGGCCATTCAAGCCCGAGAGTGGCAGCTAGAAAAATGTGTAACAGAAAGGAAACATGTCGAGAGGAACAAAGAGAGGAAAAGATATGAGATTTGGAGCAATTTCATTGAGTGCACTGCGATGGTGGCTATGACAGTTATGAGATTGTATCTAAAGCAATAACTCAAGTGCTAATAACACATAGGTATGCTATTTCCCATAAGTCACTGCTCACATAGTGCCAATGGCACAGTACTGCTCAACTCCTAGACAAAATTGCACCATTTCAACTACTAATGCTGATGACAATTCTCATCGTTCTCACCTTTGTTGTGAAATAAAAGAATTTTAGCTCTAGACAGTTACCTATGGCTATGATTTTATTAATACAGTTGTCTGATTGATTTTATGGTCTCAAGCATTCAGAAATCACACAAAAGAAAATTTAGCAGTTTTACTACGATAAAACCGTGGTTAATTTTTGTAAGAGTTGTGATGTCCACATGTTTTGAAGATAGAGGCTGTAGCATTTCTATCGCAAAAAGGTGGCCAAAAAATTAAAGATTAGGCTAAGTGGATATTTGAATTAGCCTATGTTTGGTCAATATTAAAGGACTTGATCGTTCTGTAAGTGTATTACCAGGCCTTTGGCTCCCTTTACAGGCATTTGTAACAATATGTAATGTTAATATCTAAATTGTTTATTTTGTATTACAGTATGTATTTTAAGTGTTTTTCAATTAAACTATATAATTATTAACCAATCATTATTGCATCATTGTTTTTATATAATTCAATTTTAAGTCATTTTAAAGGCTATTGTTGGCTTAGGTCCGTTTTTATAACCACAAAAAAATATCTTAATACTTCCTTGTAAACTATTATTTGAAGTAACAAAACCATGGTTAATTTGTGGTTACCTTCCATGGGTACAAGAACCATGATTTTTGGTTTTATTCGTAGTAAAACCATGGCTAGTTTTCGAAAGGGAACACGGAAAGTCAGAGAGAATATTATATGCGTTGTTGGTGGTTAAATTATTACTGACATTAAAACACGTTATTAACGTCAACAGCCAAAAAAGTTACAGGATTATGAATGTAGGCTACCTAAAAGTGATGCACGGGCTTAATCTTTTTTCTTTTCTCGGTGCCGGATTGCTGATATCTTTTCACGGGAATAGCTGTCCATCAGTTATGATCATTTGCTTTCAGCCGCAAACATGAGGCGCGAGCGGTCACGGGCGCGGATGCAGGAATGATTAGCCTACTGCGTCTGCGTTCACTGTAAAACTTTTTATAACTATACATATGTTAATGTTTAGATTTGTATTTATGTATGTCACGGTGCACACAGCAGGGAGGAACAAGGACACGCAGACGAGGACGTAAACTCAAATAATATTCTTTAATAAGACATCAGTGCTAGACATGGCAAGGCTGACAGACAGGAAACACCGGGAGTAGCGAGTAGACCAGACGAAATCAAACTGAACAGAAAGGACTATAAATACACAGGTAAATCATAGATAACGAGACAAACACAGCTGGACACGAATTAACTAATGATCACACTTAACAAGGACAGGAAACAAACCAAATATGGACACAAGAGGCAGGAACAGATGACACACACAACAGAACCCTGACAATGTACATGTATTAGGGATTGGAAGATTCCCCGATTCACTCGGTGCATCGGCATAAAAAGTTAACGATGCGATGCATCGGTTTAAAAAGTGTGCATCGGATACAAGTTGGCATTTATATCGCGATGCATCGTTCCTAACATATTTGCATCGGTAAAAAAATATTTATTTATATATAATTACTAGTGGATGCGCTATACTTTTATTATTTAGAAAGTGACCAATATTTTATATGTAGATTGATTTCTCCTCTCGAAACTGTTTCTCAAGTGCGCCGCTGCGCGTGAATATGACGAATCACAACACTGCAGAGACCCGAGGAAAAATGGGGATTAAAGTCCAAAACCTGACTTGAAATAACCTAACAAATCAATCGGAGCTGAAGCGGTTCCATAAACGACCAATTAAATTCACACAATCTCATTAATTTGTGCACGCTTATTCTTAAGCAGACCTTAATGTTGATCATGGATCAAATCGATCCACCATGGTAAACAGCGAATATATCTGTGCTCTTTAATGCATTTGAGACGTTGTGTTTTCCTCAGTGCATAACTGACATGTCACAGGTATATTTTTCATCTGTAAATGTTATAAAGGCATGCAAACATATCCATTTTGCTGTCATGAGTGGGCGAGGCACGCATGCACGCTAAACAGACGGAGCGCAATCGAATAGGAGCGCAATAATTATACATTTAAATTAGCAGTAAAATATACATTTTGCTAAAATATTTGTTGTTGGACATTAAATGTGTCTTTTGTAGAATTTTAAACCTACATATAAGTGTATTTTTTTATGATAGCAGTAACTGTAAAGGGACTATTGTAATAGGTAGCCTAAATCAAATGTAAGCTAGTACAGTACTAATTACTAAGCTCAAATGAGTTAGTCATTTTCTTTATTATTTATTTTAATTTTTAATTCAGTGATTTTAACTTTTAATTTAGTTATTTTAACGTTTTAAAGAGCAATTTTAGATTGTAATGTTCTAATGTTCTGCTATCTGTTCTGCAAACTATAAAACCAGAGAGAAAGGCTGCATGGCTAGAAACTGTTAAAAAAAAAAAAAGTCAAATAATACTATGCGAGACAGTGGTAAAATCATTGTGTTCCTATTGGTCAGTGTTAAAGGAGCTCAGCTTAGCCCGACAGTTAGGCCTGCTTTAGACCAGGTTAGTTTCCCAGCATAAGTTGCCACAGTGACTGATCTAGGCCTATGTTAAATTTGCTTTATGGAACCAAATAATTTGACAATGACTAACTGAAATAAGCCTGGCTTATTTGGTTAACTTGTTTTATAAAACAGGCCTCGAGGCATTAAAAGTGATCATATTTTCTCCATTGCATCGGATCGCATTGTGTTGAATCGAATCGAAATCGGATCGCACTGCAATCGTAATAGGGGTGAATCGTATCGCATCGGTAGCTGCTTCATATGTATCGTTGGCTATGCATTGAGATGCGTATCGTATCGTCCTGAGTCATGAGATGCACATCCCTAATATGTATATGTTAATTGTAATACTAATAGCCTATATAACGAAAGGCTATAGGCTTTTTTTTTTCTTTTTTTTGAGCAAATGGGATGGTGCCCCCCTGGGACAAACTGCGTACTCTGCGTATAGGGAGCGGCGGTACTGTGTGTGTATGTATTGTGTGTGTATATATATATATATATATATATATATATATATATATATATACATACATACATACATACATACATGTGTGTGTATATATATAACTAGGTTTTGGAATGGAGTTTTAGTCTCTCCAGGCCTTTGTCCTCTCTTAATGCTGCCCATGTTTACATGCTAACAATCAGTTGTCTGAAAAGACAAAGCATTAGGTTTGTGTTCAGATTGTCATGATCGGGGGATATCGACAGTCTGATCAGCACTTCTGTGCTTTGCTTTCTCTGTCAGTATCAGTGACTTGCTCAAGCGAAGTGTTGGGCCTTGCAGACCGCTGGCAAGAAAATGAATTACGTCAAGACTTGACTTGAATGCTGAGAATTATAGACATGAGATCCAAATGAGAGGTGTGAATGAAAATGGCGGCTGACTAATGCCTGTAATTTGATCCAATAGCGCTGATGGCATTTTGTCTAAATTGCAAATTGCTTTGGAAAACAATTTTGTCCCTATAGTATTGCATTGCACAGACAGGCTGATAATCAAAGGGACAAGAAAAATTACATCCAACATGCACAATACATACAGTGGAGTCCAAATGCCTGAGACCACTCTGAAAAACATTTTAGGAAAATTCAAACACAATAAAATAATAAATGTGATCAATCAGGAATTTGTGACATTCTGAAATGCATTTTTTTTTTTTATTTTTTTTTTTTAGAAAAATTAAAAATTAGGAATATTTGTGATAACTGAGCCAGTAAACATTCGAAAATTAATATTTCAGTATAACATAATTCACGGTTTTATTCTGCTATAATGTAATATATGCTGCATTCTCGCCATATCGTAATTACCGTAATTCCGAGATGACAACACGTGACGTTCAACTCGGTGCTGTTCACGTCCTCGGACTGGGGATTATCCGTTTCTATAGCGACAGCCAACAAAATGAACCCGTGTGAATAAATGTTGAGAACAACAACAAAATAATAACAGTATGAACACTTACATAATGTTTTTTATTGTAGTACATTAGAGTATATATATATATATATATATATATATATATATATATACACTGTATATATATACTGTATACACACAGTATATATATACAGTGTATATATATATATATATATATATATATATATATATATATATATATATATATATATATATATAATTACATTGGGTTACATATTGAATTGATTTCAGATACATTTTGAATTACGTTCAGTTGCATTTTAATTTTTTTGTATTGTAAAATTAAAATATATTTTAAATTAAATTAAGAATGAATAGTCTATATAATATTACAAACATACAATACACTGTGAAACGTGTTCAGTAATATTTCAAAGGATGTCCACATCCCTCTTAACCATTTATGATTTCTGAAGCTTTTATACTGAACAGCTTCACAATGTTTGTGTTAGGGATCCATGAAAAACTGCTATATTAAATGTAAATTTATATTAAATGTAAATGATCAAATCAAGCTTCAGGTTAAAGATAATACATTTTTTAAAGCTAAACTCTTAGGTACTGATCAAGTCGGCACAATAGTCATGCAGCCTTATCTGGCCTTATAAGCTAGATTTGCTAGAAGACGATAGCACAATACTCAACGTAATATTTTCGATGTAACTTGAACCGCTTAATGCCCTTCTCCGTTTTGGTGTTACAGATGAACAGCAATTACAGTAACCCGGGGTTAGTTCTTGTAAACTGAAAAGTCTCTTCGTTAATAACAATGGCTTCCGGCGCAACACCAAATGTAAATATGCATCCCGAGCAAGAATGCAGGTGCAGGTGTATACATAACTTGTGATACCCTCACACTTTACACACACGCCCAGAATTGAGAGATTATTTAAAAGACATGTCTCGAGATTTTTTAAATATATTTTTTTGTACTTCTGCTTCAATATCCATATTATTTATTGGTGTCTTTGAAGGTTGTGTTACTATATTTTCCTTTAAAGATTAATTTCGGTCTCTCTCGCGCACTGTCGCTCTCTCCCTCGCGCTCTCTTTTGTCCAATACGGCGCCTCAGACACTGTATGACATCAGCGAGAGCGATTCAAATGCATAGGATCCATCTGCTCTTTTATCGCTCTCGCGGTACTTTGATGTCATACAGTGATCATTCTGTGCAGCGCTGCTTCAAATCGAACGCGCCTATTGATAGTTTTCACGTGACGTCACACCCTTATAGGAACGCCCACCTGGAGGGCAAAAGGAAGCTTTGCTCCACTGACCGCCAGTTATTTTTACGCAGATTGCATCAAGTAGTAATGTAGTAAAACGCAGATATTAAAATGCAAAATTCAGTAAAAATTATGTATATTTTGTACAGGCAAGAAGATGAAGCCAGAATATAAACACAATGTGCAAAGTTTCACATTAAATGGCTTCCCATAGAAAACCATTAGAAGGAAAACACTGAACCGTTAAGCAGATTGCGTTCATATTCCGGTCTCATCTGCTTGCCTATGCATCATTAATATGGTGAATATTGAATTTGATCTTTTAATATTACCGTTTTAAATATATTACGGCACTGTTTTTACAATGTTTTGTCGCACTGTTTATGATTGAAATATTGCCGCGGGTGCTTAATAAGTATTGCAAATGGCCAAAACTTGCATTTTGTTCAGAAATACCTTTGAATGAATTGGCCATTTCTCAAACGGAAGGCTGCATCCTCCGGAGGTCGCATTTTAGGCTGCATACGTCATAAAGATCTTATTTTAGAATATTAGCAGTTATAAATTTGACCATTATTCTTAGTTAAGTGTAAATTGTTGTAATATGCTTTTGACTCGCAAATGTAATGCTCAGTTAACTGAAATAAACCAGGCTTGATGACGTATGCAGCCTACAAATGCGACCTCCGGAGGATGCAGCCTTCCGTTTGAGAAACGGCCATAGTCTCTCAAAAGAAAGAGTCGACTCTGAATCATTGAAACGAGTCGTTTTTAAAACAAATCCCAAGCCGTTTCATGTTGACGTCAACATATTGCCTGCCTGCCCACTTGTTGCATGCAGACCTGGGAAAACTTTATTTTCGCGCTGGTCTGAATGAAAATGCAAATTCATTCTTTGCCATAGGTGCCGCTTTTGGAGCGTTAAAAGCTCACAAACACTGCTTTAAATGAAATTGACCAATCACCGCAGATTAGCGTCACGCAAAGGAGGGGTTTTGAAAAATGAATCGTTGAACGAATCGTTTGGGAGTCGTTGAGCAAATAAGGTAAAAATAAATGCATATTATAAGAAAATGAAAGTGTTTTTTGATCTTGCATGCATGCCAACCTGTTGTTGGGGACTCCCAAAACCAAAATATGAACCTTTCATAACCCATAATAGGGGCACTTTAAGCTCCATTAGATGAGGCATGTTCGGAACATTCTCTTGCCGTTTAATGTTGCTGTCAGGAACTATTTTTAGCGGAAGGACAGTATTTAACGAACTTGATCAAAAAAGTAACATTTCAATACATACATTTTTGGTTTTAATATTTTTTATTGTGTGCTTCGCGTCGTGCCTAACAACGCCCTTCTGCCGTGATTGCATGGCCTCTCCTTATTGCT
Organism: Aspiorhynchus laticeps; assembly: GCA_023376895.1. Lineage (NCBI taxonomy): Eukaryota > Metazoa > Chordata > Actinopteri > Cypriniformes > Cyprinidae > Aspiorhynchus > Aspiorhynchus laticeps. The sequence continues at coordinate 23,740,823 of CM041810.1, read as the reverse complement.
TACATATAGTCTTTTCATTTTGTTTTATTAGAAAAATGAAAAATGAATACAATATATCATATAACAGCATGATTTTAAATAATTTTGTTTTTATTAGAAAATGTAAGATTATTTGCGACTATTGAGATTATTCATGTTTCAGTCTAACTTAATTTACAGTGTTATGCATATAATATAATATAATATAATATAATATAATAATAAAGATTCACCATTATGAAATTTCTCAGCCAATACCGATAATTCAGAATATCTGCCGATAACAATAGTTTGGTTTTCTTAAGGAAGAAATTTAGAAATTAAGAGTATTTGTGACATTAAGCAGGTGAACTTTCTGAAATTCATTTGAATTGTTCAGTGCAACTTTGAATTGAGTCTTATGCTGTAATTCAGTATGCAGTAATATAATTTTTTTTTTGTTTTGTTTTTTTTAAATGAGAAAAATGAAAGATTGCAGCATTTTTTAATAATAATCTCAGACTTTTAGACTCACTGTACACAGTGGTACACAAAGGGACAGTTGCTTGATGGTGACCATACAGTGTATTTAAGTGGCCGTTTTGTCTTGTCATATGGTGAGAGAACGCACAGAGTATGGACTTTAGGCTGGTGTTTTATTCAAGCAGAACAGTTGGGCCCTGAGGGCAGTGCTGCAGGCTGGTGATGTAATGCAGTCTTGCTGTCAGTGTGTTACTGTGAGTTTTACCAATACATCTCAGCACACAGACTCCCTTGCTAAACCCAACAGTTTGAGCTAAGTTATCTGTGTTCCAGGTAAATTATGTAACCTGGTCAAAAAGTGTTCTCCTCACTGGTGTTTTGTTGTGTGTGTGTGTGTGTGTGTGTGTGTGTGTGTTTATTTTTTACTAAAAAATGTTTGGCCCAAGTGGAATGAAAAGCCAGAGAGGCAGGGCCGGATTTACCTCTTATCGTGACATAGGCAAAACTATTTTTTGGGCCCCCCTTCCTTATTAATAGGCCTATATAATATTACCACCCCAGCAAACAAAAATATTTTGTTAACAGTGTTTTCTATCGCAATAAGCACTTGCGTTCAGTCAATAAAAATCAAATGACATTTCCATTAATAGGCAGCGTCGTGGCCACATTACCACTTCGGGAGTGCATTATTCCTCTAATAATTTTAACGGCCTAGCGTCACATCCACACCTCAAGACATTGTTCAGATAAATTATTTTAAGACATTTGTCATGTTTCTATCCTGAAATCTCGTGTGTGTTGTACTAATTTCTTGTGCACCTCATAACAATGCAAATTTCAAAATGTCATTTTAGAGCTAATAACAGAGGCTTGGGCCATTGATATGCAGGCTAAAGCAGTTATTAATGCAGTTTAACATAGTTATTAGAGAGAGAGAGAGAGAGAGAGAGAGAGAGATTAAGCGAGTGTGAATACCAGCGTCTGTGCGTCTCTCAGCAGTGTTCAGCAGCAGAGTAGCGAATCTTTAGAAGTTAAACTGCTTCAAGAACCTCGCTACTGATAAATGTCATGTAGCTTTTCAGCTGCGGAACTATTTTACTGATGAATCGCGGGGCAGCTGACAACAAGTTTCTGTTCGCGTCTCCACGTGTGTGTCTCTGTAGGCCTACTGCGTGTGCGTCTGTGAGAGAGAACGAGAGAAAGAAAGTGTGATTTCCGTACATAAAAAGGTGGAAAACATGGAAATAGTTTGTCATTTTTTACCCTATTGTTTTTTATATTTATTTGCTCAATGTCTTCTGGTGTTTTGGTTATTTTACTCTTGTAGATAACCCATAGTATAACAAAAAATATTATATATCTTCATTCTGTTTGGGCCCCCCTTTACGAGTGAGTGTAGGCATGTGCCTAGAATGCCTATGCGTAAATCCGGCCCTGCAGAGAGGTCTAGCATCTGTGCCAGTTTTTTTTTTAAAAGTGTAGAGAGCAGTGTGTGATCTGTGTCATCAGGATTCTCTCAGCATTCTTCTGAAAATAATAAGGTGTCTTGGTGCTCCTTTAATGAAAGCATATTTTAATGATTTATGTTGTTTGTTTTTATGGGTAAAACCATCATCCACTGAAGAGGAGGGGGGGGGATAATGAATTGATAAAGATGTTAACAAACTAAAGATTAATTTCAAGTTTCCTGCTGCTAGCATTTAGCTAATTAGGACCAAGCCAGGAACTTAATAAATAACAATGAAACAATTAAAATGCGTCCCAGTTAAGATGAAAGACCGCTGTTAGCCTTGAATTAGTATGATTTTCTTTCTCTTCAAGCATTTTCTGACTTTGTCTACAAAGGGCTCAGGTTTTGGCTGGTTAGCATGGCCTTGTTATAGACCCTGGTTGATGCCACAACTACACCATCTGACTGCAAAAACATCGTTCTCCATTGACGACAATTCAAAAGTGTAATTTTGCTTGATTTAAGGCTTCTTTAAGTGCGAAATAAAATGCTAACAGCTAGCTTTTCCAGGTCTTTTAGACTTGGTGCTTATTTTAACAACTCAAGTTAAGCTGTTTTCTGATTCTGTTTATTATCCTATATCTAAAGATACTCATGTACTACTCATTGTTTATGAAAGTTCAAAAGGAAACAGTCATTAACACCTTTTTGTTCTTTACAGGTGATTCCTCAAGTGCTAATTAGAAGGAAAAAATCCCTTTGACAGGAGATTTGAACTATCTAGAGCTTATCAAGTGAAATTAAAGGAATATCCTTGCAAGAAATACAGTGAGGTGCTATTTGAAGGTGAATATACTGTATATGTAAGGAATAATTGACGACGGGCCGTTGAATTATTAGAAAAATAATGCACACCCGAGGTGGTGATGCGGTCACGACGTGAAGCGGAGTGGCCGTTACACCTCGGGTGTGCATTATTTTTCTAATAATTCAACGGTCCGGAGTCAATTATTCCGCTTATACTACAGTTGCCACACCTCAACACATCGATCAGATGATATATTTCAAGGGATTCGTCTGGTTTTTGTACTTAAATCGCTATTGTGAGTAGGATTATTTCTTCCGCATCTCATCCAACGCCTCCCTTGCTAATTCCAAAACGTCATTTTAGACCTAGTAACAGAGGTTTGAGCCATTGATAACAGACAAATGCAGCTAATAACTAAGTTATGAGAGAGAGAGAGGAGATTGAGCGTGCGTGAATTAGCCTACCTCTCTGAGTCTGTCTCTCATCAGTGTTCGTCAGCAGCAGCATCCCTACTAGTGAAACTTTAAGTTCATTTTCCTCACGAACAGTGCCGTTGTTACCTCGCTTCGCTTGTGAGAAATATCATGAGCTTTTAAGTTGCTAAACTATTTACTGACAAAGTCGTCAGAGCAGCACTAACAACATTAGCGTGTATGTTTTCATGTGTGTAAACTGTGTGTGTCTGTGAGGGAGAGAGAGCAGGAGAAATAGAGTATGTGCTTTACGTACATAATAAAACGTAATTTTGTGGCAAAACATGGAAATGATCTGTCGTTTTTATCCCATTGCTTACTATATTTATGTATTTGGCAAGTGTCTTGTTGGTTTTGGTTGTATTGCTGTTGTAAGACCTTTTGAAATAACAGAAATCATTTGGCGAAGTGATACGGAACTGTAATGCGGTCGAGACCTGTCTGGAACTACGTTCGCCATGCGTTGCCCTGAAAATAATTGCACATCTTAGAACGTTCGTCAGCCAATCAGATTCAAGCATTCAACGGCCCCGTAGTATAAATATATATATATCAATTATGCTGCATAATTCAAGTTTGAATCAAAAATAGAACATAGATGGAAATAAATCATTGCAGTATTTCAAGTGAGAATCCTACAATGTTAGCATAACGTAATTATAATTATCTTCTCTCTTTAGCTCCATATTTTGTTCCATTTTGTTTTAAGATATGTTTAAGTCACAGGGGGACACTAAGAAGTCAAACAGCACCTCCAAAATCTTTCCGATCTATTTCAAGGCTATAATTATGCTATCATTGAACTATAATAAGAATAAACCAGATGCTTTCATCTCTTCCTGCTTTTATTTTCAGGGATATATAGCCTCTTTCGCTCAGAAAAATCCACATATTTTGCCCAAAGAGCACCTCAGCATGGAATCCAGGCTGGCTTCTCCAGGTCTGGATTATCTGGTTAAACCGTTTTTCTCATTGGACTAATGCCTGAACCACCATAAGCCAAGTGGCTTCAGAGAAAATTAAAATTTCCATAATTTTCCTCTTTTCTGCCAAACGCATCTAAATTACAAGCACTCTGTGTTTCTTCACAGCTTTAATTGTTGACAAGAATGCATAGTGTTTTGTACATGTGCCATATTATTGGGAATAAGCACTCGGGTGTCCTCCGAGGGCTGTCCCATATCTCGCTTCATTATATAGTGTTGCCAGTGCAATTGAGTCTGTTTTTTTTTCCCGTAATATATTTGCATGCTTTCTTCGTCTGCAAAGAAAAGTATTGCGTTCAGATGTATAGCAACAACCTGATGGCCTTGAGTACTTCATAACGGCTTTGTTCGCATTTTCAGAAAAGCTGCAACTGTGGAGAGGCAGGAAAATTCAGTATAATTAAATTCCGAGGAAATGGTTATTTTCTGTCTCTCAAGCCTTTCTCATAAAATCCCTTTCATATTTGAATGCATTTTTCCCTGTTCTATGCACTAAAGTGCTGTCATTAAACGTGGGGTAAGCGATTTCTGGTAGACAATTTTTTTTAAATCACCAAAACAAACACGCCCCTACCACAAAAGGGTCTCGCCCCTATTTTGATAGCTCCGCCCCACACATACGTAGCCTACGCAACCCAGGCAACGGTTAGTTCTGTGAAACAAAGCAAAACCAATGTTACACCATGTCTACACCGGATGCGAGCGGCACGCCAAAATACTATAGAAGTCGTTATAATCAGTGATGCTGTCTACACTGGATGCTGCGCGGCGCGAAAAATCTCGACAGAAAACTGCTGACGCATTCTATTTATGACGTGCTGACACAAAACTCAAATGATTTTCAACGGTCGCTTTATCGCGTCCAGTGTAGTGTTGGCAGACTTTAGCTGCTGCAGCGTGCCGCGTCTGGTGTAGACACGGTGTTACTAACCTATCGAGAAGAAACAAAGCAACCTCGGCATCCGATCGCAGGCCTTCTGCTCCTTGAGTTCTCTCCAGCGCTGGAAATCTGATCTGATATTTACACGGGTCCTACTTCTTGCCTTATCGTTCCGCAGATGTTTTCCTCTTTTGTTTTTGTATCCACCATCTCTATCTTCTGTCGGCTTCTATCGGCTCGGCTACTGTCCGTCCTGTGCACTGAACGCTCTCTCCTCCACATCATGAGTAGACACGCCCCTTACTGCTGATTAGCTACAAGTTTGTTTTGGTACTCGGCCCCGACTTTGGTACATACACCACCTTTAAAGACCTGCCGTTCTTTCTCTTGATATAGAAGGAGGAGAGAAGACTGACATGCAACATACGACACTAATGCAATTATTCATTGATTCCAGAAAGATTACCAAGAGGCTTTGATGTTATTGCCGAACAGTGAGGGCATTGCCAACCAAGGGGCTCATCCATAAACGAGACGTTTTTCCTCTTTGCTTTTCAGCGACAGTTCCCCAGTTGCAGCGTCTAATGCATTTTTGATGGTCTTGTAATCTGTGACAAAATCAGCCTGTTAGCTGAAACGGACCCTTTTGCATTAGATCGGCTGCCTGACTTGCTTTTGATCACGTTGATCTGCAAATGCTCTTGCTAAGCATGAATGAGATTTGTAACAGCAGCCAACTGCCAGCCTCATCACCAGAGTTTTCTCAATTAAAAAAGTTGCATGTCCTAACCTCATTCCAGACCTCCTTGACACAGCAGTCTCGACATGTACACTGATGCGCTAAATCAGTCAGCTGCAGATGCGGGTGAGGAGACTATCTGTGCCCAGCTCCCAGATCACGTTGTTATCGCTGTAATAGGCCTGATCAAATCAAGCTACTCCAGCTAATACTGTCAACAGGATGTCTCGTATCACAGCTGAGCGCAGCAACTTAGTAAAACACATATACTATTCGGGGGGTGGGGGGGGGGGGGGTCTGTGCTTATAAATGATTATAAACTTGATGCAAGTGATGAAGAATTTTGTAATCATTGTTGAGTACTACTGTAAGTTTAACTCTGCCTGGTTTAATTTTTTTTTTAAATGATTAATCTAATGAAAACATTAGTTAGAAATTTAGAAAAGTTATCAAAAAAGTAATCAAATGTAATCAGTTACATTACTTTAATAAAGAAATTGAAATTAGAACTACTTATTACATTTTAAATAGGGTAGCTTGTAATCTGTAACCTATAACATTTCCAAAGTAACACTGGAAAACACTGGAAAAGGGCCTTCAAATTCAAAAGAGTTAAATGAAGAGAAAAAGAAAGACAAATATTCTAAATTATTGAAACAGAAAGGGCATTTTGGAAATGTTTTAAATTAATTTTAAATGTTTAAATTTACTCAGACAAGAAACTATGAAAAGCACTTTGACTATACACAATATTTAGTTGCGATCCTCGAATATGACTTTGAACTTTTCACTGTTTTTTTAACGGGGATTTATAGTGACTCTTTCTACTGGTTACATTATTACTCCAGTAAACGTATCCAGCAGCCATATCACCCTGCAGCCCAAGACTGGTCACCCACTGAAGCTAAGCAGGGTTGAGCCTGGTCAGTACCTGGATGGGAGACCTCCTGGGAAAACCAGGATGCTGCTGGAAGAGGTGCTAGGGAGGCCAGCAGGGGGTGCTCACCCTGTGGTCTGTGTGGGTCCTAACGCCCCAGTATAGTGATGGGGACCCTATACTGTAAAAAAGCACCGTCCTTCGGATAAGATGTTAAACCGAGGTCTTGACTTTCTGTGGTCATTATAAAATCCCAGGATGTCTTTTGAAAAGAGCAGAGGTGTGACCTCGGCAGTGGTGGACAAAGTACACAGATCAAGTACTTGAGTAAAAGGACAGATAAGTATAATAAAATATTACTCCAGTAAAAGTACTGCTTTTTCAATTTTACTCGAGTGAAAGTACAAAAGTACTCGATTTTTTATGTACTTAAGTAAAAAAGTACTGATAGATAGATTTATTTTGCAATTTTATATAGACTACTTTATTTCATTTTATATTAGCACATCTTTTTATAATCCTACTGCTCAAAATACCTGGGATTTCCCAAAATAACCACTATATGGAGTCAAGATTTATTTTTGTTGTTGATATGGACTACGTTGATGAGAGTGATGTAGTAATGTTCACTGTGAAGCTTACACTGCGATGTACCTGAGAGAGAACAGATTTGACCATCTAATTTTCACCAGTAAGAAAAAAGTGTTTTAAAGCTTGTTGTTTTGCAGAACGTCAGTTATATATGACATGAGAATTAGGCCTGAAGTTAGGAAGAACATTTTAAGGAAAATATAATTATATTTTCATAATGATTTTTTTCTTCTCAAACCTTGTCTGTTGTGTAAAAACACCCCTGGCCAAATGCCTCCAGAGGGCATCACTTCCCACTTTGATAATTACTGTAGTTATGTTTTGAACATCATATCCTTTCTTTTTACCTCAGATGGAATCTATCTAGGTGGCTGAATAAAAATATTTGGACTTTATATCTAAAAATTTCCTCAACTTAGCACCAGCAAGCTTGTTAGCTAGACAGTTAGCATCAGCTAACAATATTTACTTATTTTCAGTATGGTTATGAATAAATATTCATATCTGTCTACTCGGCTGGATGATCTAAACAATATAAAAAGTATACTGTTGATAAACAATATAAAACAGACGTCACATAGGGCTAAATGTGTAGCATTTTAATAAAACTGCTAACGTTACAGCAGCGGGGAATATGAACGTGCATGAGTTATTTTATTTAATCTGTGTTATTTTAATGTTTCGTTTTTTGACCTAAAACATAGAGACACTGACATTGATCTGTCTGCATTCAAGCATTTCAGTGGGCTTAAATAGATCACCCTTTACAGCAGATTTATTTCACAAACAACTGACAGTTTTTACCTAAATATGATTTTCAGTTACAATAATTAATCCTAAAATTCGACATTAGTAACTTACTTTTCGCAGCATCAGTTGCGCTCACAAGATCTCCCGGTTCTTTACTTGTGAGTTCAGTTCACTGAAGACTCGCTCTAAACGGATAATTTGAATCAGTGAGTTTTCGACTCGAGAACAGCTGCAATCGTATCATTCCAATTCTTGAATGAATCGTTTGTTGCGATTTGCGAACCGATTTAACAGGTTCATTGAAAAGAATCAGTTGTTCATGAATCAGACACTGCTTCTGCGTCTCGGAGCACGTGATGTATTATAAGGAGTCACGATATGTTTTATGAAATGTAGTGAAGTAAAAAGTACGATCTTATGCTTTGGAATGTAGTGAAGTAAAAGTTACTCAAAATAAAACTACTCCAGTAAAGTACAGATACTTGAAAAATTGACTTAAGTACAGTAACGAAGAAGTTTTGCTTCCATTGGCCTCTGACCATCATGGCCTCCTAACAATCCCCATATCTGCTGAGTGGCTTCATCACTGTGTCTCCACTCCACCAATAAGCTGGTGTGTGGTGGGCATTCTGGCGCACTATGGCTGCCGTCGCATCATCAATCATCCACAAATTATTAGTAGTAGTAGTAGCAGTAGGTGGCGACAAATGACTCATTAAATCATTCATTCAACAGATTCGTTCAAACATTACGGATTCATTCAGGAACCCCACTGCTGTGCGTTGCTTGCTTGTGCAGTGGTTAATTGGAAGCAGGCCTATTTTCTTTTAGGGAACAACACTAGACAAAGTAACTGGCAATGTGTCTAAAATGTAAATAATTTAAAATTAACTTCTTGTCTGTTGAACTGTTGTATAAGAGTTGTTGTATCACAGTCCTGCTGTTGGCTGCTCACTTATGATATTGCTATTGTTGATACTGAGACTGACAAAAGCTTGCTTAATTTCTATTTTAGTGAGTGAATAATGTTGATTCAGTAAACTCTTTGATGGATTCAGTTATATTCAGTTATATTTCTCAAACTCTGTTTGAACTGTTGGATCACTAAAATGAACCATATCGTAAGAGTGAGTCATTAGATTGGGAATCATATTACACTGGTCGCGTTGTATGTTTTTGATTCACTAAAAAGTACCGACTCATGTCAGTAATTGTTTTGTGGTATCCAGGCATTTCTTGCCACACATTTTTTATATTGCATTCCATCTAGTACAATGGCACACTCACATTAACAACTAAAATATGATTTTAGTTTTGTGATGCAGACGATGTGGTGCAGGAAACACTGTCATCAAAGCTGAAACATAGCTAACAGTGCTGGAGCACAAAGACCAGCTTTCTGAACATTTTAGGTGTCGTTCGCTTTCACAGCAACCAAACAAACCGAACTCTGACACCAAAAAGCTCTGGCATGAAAGCACCTTTATTCTCCTTTTTACTTGCAGGCCCTGATTTATTGTCTCAATCAGGTATGGTAAACACATCATTTTGATTTATAACGCTCCTGTCCTTATCCCTAGGCACTCATGAAAGAGCTGCCCCGGAATGAGAATACGAGCATTCAGTGTAGCGCGCAGTTTACCGATTCAATTACCTCATTCACATCCCTGCATAAAAGTCAGAGATACATAAACATCAGAGAAAATTCATAGTATCAGATAAATCTGTCAAAGGCCTCCTTTAAGCCGTTTTTACAGGCTGCTAAAGTATCTTAGACGCAAGCCATTTGTTCCCCTCGCTATCAGGCTGAAGCAATAAATGAATGGTAACATCCAAAAAAAACCCTGATGAATCAAATTCAGAGAAGTGACAGGAAGATGAGCTGAGATGAAGAGCAGCTGGGATATGAAGATACCTTTTGGAACACGACGTCACCGCCATCAAATGCACTTTCGGAGGGAATTGATTATACGAGAATGCTTAATGTGTGTTCAGGGCATTGTGGTGGAGGCTATTTGAAAACCCTTGAGCTTCTCCATCCATTGTTCTGATGCTGTACTCCAGGCAACAAGTTCTCAAGGTAGAAAAAGCTTTCAGGAGGGACTAAAACAGCTGATGTTAATGCACTGCTTATTATTAGTGTGCCTGTGTTTCAACAGAAAATATGAGAGTAAGGTGAGATCAAGAATTCTTCAGATGTCTGAAAAAACTTCAAAGTGCTGCACAGATGGAGGAGAGGAATCTTAGCTGGTGTGGCTTTTCTGTTTCCTAGCTATTCTTTCCATTCCACTAGTCCTTGAATTGAAAAAAGCAGCATGGTGAGGTGCTCATTTGAACATTCGGGAATATCTATTGTGCCATCTGTTGTATACGTGGCAGATGCTCATTTCATGTTTTCCCCCACGTGTTAAGGTAAAAGACCAGACACACTTGAGGTATTGATATACTTTGTATAGCACAGAACGTTTGCATATTGGATTTATAAAGGTGAGTTTTATATAACTCGCATCCATCTCACAAGAACAGTGTTGTTTTTCTTTTGCATTGCGCTGTTAAATAATACATGTGATGGGGGATTTTAAGACTATTTTTTGCTCTTTCATGTCTTTCTCAGTGTGTGTTTTTTTCTTAACTTTTGATCCTGTTTGAGTGATCTCTCAGAAGAGAATTAGATGCTTTAGAAAATTCTCTGACTTGACATTTTAGGGTTATTAAGATTTTATGATGCAACTGACCTTTGTTAGAGGCCACAGTAAGGGGCAAAAGGAGCCAAGCACAGTTTTATTATATGTTGTAAGTCTGTGACTAGTCTGGAAACAAAAAGTTGTAGATCGTAGCTCATCGCTGACGTTCGTTTAATATACACACTTTGTTTCAGACTAGTTACAAATTTGATATCAGGAAACCTGATGTTGCAATTGTTTCCTGTTATAAATTGTAGTTTAAAAAAATATAGGAATTTTGACTAAATGAGTGTAGTACCTCTGTATAGAAAATAATAATAATAATAATAATAATAAACAAATGTGCAAACCATCCATGATAATTGCACCTAGCCATATCATGATTTTTTTTTTCTTCTTCTTTTTTTTTATTGTGCGACCCTATTTCAACCTGATTTCAAGCTGGTTTCAATAGGACTCAAAATCTGATACTTACTATTTGTGTGAAAAAAATGCAGTAAGCAAAAAATACCAACAATAACATGCACAAGGTGATGTTCTTCAGTCTGTTAGTGTGTGCTTGGCATTAACAGAAGTTTCTAAAATTGAGCTCTAGTTCTGCATTGATTTCAGTTGAAAGCTTTGTTTGTGAAAATTCTGAATTGTACTTGCTGAATGCAACACTGTCTACTCTTAAAGAAAGATAAAAAAAAATGTGAGCAAAAAGGGAAGAAAACATTCAGAAACCGAAAGCGTGTGTCACAAGAGATCGATTCAATCTCCCCAGTTTCCCTCAAGAACAGACAAAAATTGCCTGACAGTGGCAAGGGTCAGTGCTGTCTTACTCGGCAAACAAAGTGTAGCTCTTAGCATCTATTTCCTCCTATCAGCCTTGGCACTCAGCACGAAATCTGACTCACCGTCACCGACTCTGTAAGACATTATTTCTTGATTCACTCAAGCATGTGATGTAAAACATTCTTTGCGGGATGGCAGTTTGTCCTATCTTGGCCGGCTTTGTCATTGTTTTTACTTTTCACTGGTTCGGTGAAATTAATTGCTTCAGCGCTGGAAGGAAAATAACTATTAAGTGCAAATATCAATAGCATTAGCCATTCCAGGGTAACCTGTACAGCTCCTATGGCCTGGAACGCTGTCCATGGGCCTGGACTTTTCATTATAAGCTAACCATCAACAATACCCTGACTTTCCTTACTTTGCTTGTTGGCAAGATAAGAAAAAAAAAGTTTTATTTTTTTTGCTTATACTTTATAAAAGGATACATTTTTCTATTTATTTATTTTTTAATTATTTAAATACATAATTTTTCTTTATAAGTCATTCTCAAACCAGTATTTAGCACATTATACTGCATATACTTTTCTTTAGTGGTAATGAAGTGGTAATCAAGCTTTCTATACATATATTTCTCATGTCTTTGAGGCAAGTATTCGATGAGATTCATGTTGTTTTATTTATGTGTCTGTGAAGAGAGGTGACAGAGACAGAGGAATGCACCCTGTTAATTTTCTTTATTTTACAAAAGCATATAGTTTTGTTGTTATTATGACTATACACAAATAAAAGTAGACCCTTTGCAGTTTCAAACAATACCTTATTCTTATCTGTACGAACAAAACTGACGGAGTATTTTTAGTTCTTTTCGCGGTCATAAAGAAAATACGAGACTGATGCGGGCTTCGACCCCAGGGGGTTAATATTTAGTTAAGCTGAACTGTCAGCTTTTTGTGGCAGAACATTGATTAGAAAAAGTTTGTGAACAAAGTTTGTGAATCCTCACTGTTTCAGTAGTGTAGATACAAGACAACCATAAAAACAGCTTTGCAGCTCAAATAATTAATCTATAGAAATCCACTGATTACAGTGACCTCACTGACAGCCAGGGCAAAAAAAGCGGAGAGAGACAAAAGGAAAGAGAGTGAGCAAGTCTGTATTTTTGAGATATAACAAGAGCAAAAAAAAAAAAGGCTGTCTGTTACACTTCAGCGGCAATGACAATACAGTTGTATTTTCTCATGGGACAAAAGTTTGCTCAAGGGATCTTTGCTCTGTCTGATTTGATTTGATGTGAAACTGCGGCTGTGCCACTTAGGACATCTGACATGGCGTAATAGCATAGCGGTCAGCCTCCCTGAATTTGTTGTGGGAGATAAACAAAGACAGTAACATCCAAATTCTCCAGCGCACAGCACATTTAGCCATCTATCTCCCTTCCTCTCCCATTTCCCGCTCTCCCACAGCTTCCTTGAAGTTCTACAGCTGGCATAGCACAATGCTGCTGAAACAGATCCAGGCCAGGGAAAAGCAGTTGATATTGCAGTTTCTGTTGGTAAATAATGCATGTCTCCCTCTCTGTCTCTCCCTGTGGGCCGTCATGGTGCCTCGTTGTAGTAGTGAGAGTGATTTATTTAGTGTCTTATAGGGGCACTCAGGATAGCTTTTCATTATTGCTGCAAGCCTTGCAAGGGACAGTTAGTTAGTCCCATTCCTCGAGGGTTATGTTTCTTCTGTTCCTTGTATCTTCCCGATTGTGCACTCTATCACGTATCACCCATGCATGCTTTACGTATCGATTCTTCATGGAGCCATTAACCTGTGAGAAAACAACAAAGCTTGACCTGTTACGAGAGATGTCTCTATGACAAGCGACATGTTATTGCAGCTTAGATAACAGCTCTCTTTTGAAGCGTCATGCTAACTGCAACCTCAAACATCTCACTATTATAATGAACATAAAATATTGTATTTTTTGTCAGTCAACTTTATTTGTGTACTATTTATTGCACTCTTAGCTTATCTTACTAAAAATAGTCAACTTTTATGTGATTGCACTTTTTATTGGACATTGAAAACAGCAACATTTTCTAATAAGCAAAAAATACAGAAGTTAGAAGTTATATATTTTAAAAAAGTTATATACACATACACACACACTTACATAAGTCTTTTTGTGCATATTGTATTTTATTATTAGCATAATAACATGTTATCATAAAATAGTTACTTTTTAATTTGATTTTACTACTTTTTTGGATATTGATGATATTCATTCCAATGAGCATAAAATGCAACCTTTTTTGTAACAGTCCCTTTTCTTTGCTGCTATTTTTTGCAACATGCCAGCATAAAACATTCCATTTTATTTTGATGTTTTGCTTTTTTAATTAACTTTTCAGTTTTTAAATATTATTTATAGTCACCATTTTCTTAGTTATTATCTGCCATTTGGAATGGATTTTAAGGGAGCCAGCTGCAACACTTTCTAGGATTATCTATGAGTTGTACTACATGCAGTGATGCTTTAGAATTTGGGCAAAAAACATATCTTAGAAGACAGCATAATTATGCCTTTAAATGCATCCTATGTGGGCAAGTTCTGGAAGAGAGCCCTAGTGTGTGGGGTTGAAAATTTAGGCCAGTAGAAGCCCAAAAGCACGTAACACTCAAATAACGCCCATTTTCTGATGGCACTTTCTCTCTTTTTATGTGGATTTTTACTCTTTCAGCCTGTGATTCTTGTATATATGAGTTTCTATTCCCTGGGCATGTGCACGGCGAGGAAACAATAGCTTTCTTCATGCTTTCATTTTGACAGCCCCCTCGCCCGCTGCAGACTCCAAGAGAGGCGCGCTCTATGTGAAAACGCAGAATAATGAGAGAAGATATGCGGTAGTGAGGGGAAGTAGGAAGAAAGTATCTATGTGCCTCCGTCCCTCTTCTATGGCAACATGTGATGATGGTGTATTAAGTCACACTACTCGATCACAGGGCCTTGAAATCCCCTCAGCTCAGAAGCTTCGTTTTTTTTAAACGGGCCTCATGTATCACTCCGTCGTCACAACAATAATGAGAGGTTTGTGGTGAGCTCACCCGAGGTTTTTAAGCACTTCGCAAGTTGCGAGCATCAAGGCCATGTCCTCTGTCTCCAATGCCACGAGAACGTAAACATTTATGCCTCGACATGCTCCCAAGTGTTCCCCCCTCCAACCAGAATCCATTAGCCCACATTTCTCTCAGCAGCTTTCTACACCATAACTGCTTAAGCAAGCTTTCCCAGACAGTTTCGTGTCTGGACAACAAATTATCTGCAGCAGAGAGACACTAGGGGGTTTGGAAGCAGAACGACACAAAATATTTAGGTTCGTGCGAATTGATGGAAAATAAAAAGCTTGTGTTTTGCTGTCAAAATGGCTGTCAGTGGGAAATAGATCCTTGTATCTGCTTGTCACATTGTTCAGTGTGAATGTGACTGGCAGCATTCTAGATCCTAGCGAGACCTGGTCAGAGATTGAATAGACATGGAACTTCCTGACCTGAGATATCCTGTGAGCATCAAGTGCCTGTTGTTGTTTTGTTCCTTTAATGGTGGAGTCAAAGCCATTATAGCTTTCATTTCCGTGTCTGGAGCGTAAAATGTGTCTTCGGGAGAAGAAAAAAGGTCCATGCACTTTTTACTCTCTGGAAACCTGGGTCCTTCACAAGCCAACAGTGTTGTTCTTTTTTCTTATTATTATTCACTATTCTTTTCTCTCTCTCTTTTTTAGTTATTTTCTTTTTCGTGAACAAAGGAAGAACATAAATTATGTGTGCAGACGAAAATGGCACACGCCTCCTCAGAGACTTTAATATAAAGCATGCCTCAGAAAACCTGAAATATTATATGTATGTGTAAACATGCTTCAAGCACACAAGTAAATTTACAAAAATAGGAGAGATATGTTGGCAGAAAGCGAAAGTGAGTGAAGCAGACATAACATACAGTGTTTTATTGTCAAAGATAGAAGGAAATAAAAACAATTCAAGGTGAAATAAACAGCACATGAAAACAATTAGTCCAAAGAGAAGCTCTTCTCGTGAAGGACGTCAACGCAGCACTTCTTCGGCTGTGACTAAGGACTCATTATGCATTTCTGACAGCAGCATGGCTGAAGCTCTATCCGCAGGCTATGGCATTTCCTTATTTTTTTCCGTAGTATGGGAATAGGACATTAAGTCAAGCCCCACAGGGAAATTACCGTGTGAGGCTACAAACCCATATCACAGAATGCAAAAACACCACACATCTCAAACGTGAAGGGACAACAAATTTGACTGGCACATTGAATGGTGCACCTGAAATAATCTTGATAGTTCTAGCCTGACAATGCTAATTAACAGTGCCTGGGTAAACGTCCGAGTTTCATTGGTTAACCTGTTAGACTGCTCAATTTATACTCATGTAAACTGTCACAAACAATTAATATTCTGTTTAACCTGTCAAGCTCATGTGCTCTGAGAAGTCAGCACACTCAAGTCCAATATTGTTAATTAGAATATTGCCTCTGGAGAACAATTATTGTAATCAAGGCAAAGCCTATAATAGAGGTAGACCGGGAGGCGTAATAGTGCTCTAGGTGCTGTGTTAGTTGTCAGAGCACACATTTACTCAGTCCTACCTACTACTGCAAAACAGTCATTTTATTAGCCGCTAAAGTATCTAACTGAGTGCTCAAAGTGGTAGGGTGCCATTTACAGAATTTACCTGGCATGTGGCAGGAAGCTGTGATATTTTATCAACTGGGGGTTATGCATTCAATTTTAACAGTGTCGAAAATATCTGTTTTGGTAGGCGGCAGCATTATCTGCCGAGAGAAAGAGCTGATAAACATGGCCCCTCGAAAAGATTTGACTTTGTACTAGTGAAAATTCTAGCACAACAAACTCCATATAGAAAGCCAGGAAGGGTTAATGTATTGTTTAGAATGAAGATTAGGAGGTCAGAGGTCACTAAATACGCTTTGAACGATGTGTAGAAAGTAAACTGTTAATTTAGTTTCCCTTAGTTTTCTGGCTCTGTAGTGATGTTTGTCAGCTTGTGGAATATTTTACTATATATTAGGGGTGGGCAATATGACCAGAATCTTATCACAGTATGAGTGGTTTTATTTCACGGTAATGATATATATCACAATATAGTTTTTTCTTTCCTTTGTTGTTTGATTAACGTGAATGACAGACAGCAGGAATATTAGACTGCTGTCACTTTAAGAGCTGCCCAGATCCAATATACTGTTACACATGTGTTTTCTTTCTCAGCCGTTTGCTTTACCTAAAGACATAAATTATTGTGTTTATGAGGATACTTGCAAAGACGGGCATTTTGACATACAAGTGTGTGTATTTAACCGTTCAAGGCCTATAAAGCAACAAAAATAACTGTTCAATACTCACGCGCAATACATGCACACACCTCTCTGACAGTGCTCAGAAACAGTAATGGATATAAGATAATAAACAGGTAATATTTTAAAATATATTAGTGAAAATATAAATGTCCATAAATCAATTTATCTTTTTATTTATTAAATGCTTTAATGGTGTTGACCCCCCCCCCCCCCCTTAGAGAGTATAGATACATTTTTGTGCTTGATTTAATGTAAACACAGTCAGTTACAGCATGTTTCAAGTGAATATAACAATAATGGACATGTATTAAAATATTTAGTCTTACAGCATGCTGAGTGAAAGCAGCCTAACAGACCTACTGTAGTCTATTATGTTGCTAATATTATTCTAAATACAATATTGACAAGAAAAAGAGGAAACACTAATGGTTCTTGGCTGGATAACCGTAATAAGCTCTTTAGAATCGAACATGAACACAAAGTTAGGCCTAGAGAAATAAAAGGAAATTGTACCGCTAATTTTAATTACAGGCCTGCCTCTGCATTGAATCAGCAGGCTATTCATCTATTATATCTCAAAATCATGAGGTAAAGACTTTCGGATGATTTAATTGAGGAATACTTTAAGGCCAAATGCCTTTGTTTTAATTTCCTTTTTAATTATAAAATATTTAACCTTTCAATTAAAGGAATGTGTTTAGTAGCATACAGTGTTAGTTTATGAATCAAGAGTAAATTTGACTGGTAAAATTAGCACCTATTACGGTGTCACACTGAGTTCTGGTCAAGGCTGCATCCTTAAAAAAAGTTTTGATCAAATTCAGCATGACACCATGTGCCCTGTTTGCAAAGAGAAATCTTATGGAAGCCATTCACGACGGAATCTTTTTCACACGCTCTGAGTAAAGATGACGTTTTTGGTTTATCTTTGAAAGCTTCCCTCTTACACTTCATTTTAGAAGTTCCCTTTGAAGCCCCCCTTCAGCTGCCACAACGTATTATGATCCAGCTAGTGCATCGATGTCAGTACCTCATGACAAACAGAAAAACGCTGGAAAACCAGATTTGAGACATGGTGGAAAACTTGCATCAAAAGACAAGGAAGAGGTTTAATATTGAATGAAGGTTTTGTTCCGTAATTAACTGTGCCAAGTGCAGTTCAGTTGGTGGAGATAAAGTCACACTGCAAACCTAAATGATTTGTCAGTAATGGGCCACCGTCTGTTCCGTCTGTGAGGTTTGTCAAGTAAGTAAATAAGTAATATCACACTGCGCTTGGTATTAAGAGAAGTATAAAATAAGCCTTATTGCTCAGTATGATGAATATTTGAAGGCTTCATCTCAGGATAAACTCTTTTTATTTATTTATTTTGTCGTTGTGCAGGAAACGGGAGAAATGATTACTTCAAATCTGTATGTTAATCCTTGGTAACCTGCTTGACACCTCATCATCAGAAAATAAAGGCCAAATCCCTCCTCTGAATTACTGATAAGCCCGTCTCTGAACGATGCTTCTGTCATCTCAGTAGCAGGTGGAACCTAAAACTGGAATGTTACACAGGAAGTTCATGGTGAAATTGTTTCTGTGTTTTCTCAAACATGACATTACAGGACTGTTTTAGAATGGCATGAGAGATGTAACACACAAAAATGTGCCTGTTCCTGTGTGTGAACATTGCAAATGTAGTTGAAACAAAATATGTGTAGAAATGAACTAGAATGGGTGCACTAGATAGAGTGTAAGGGAAACAGGTCAATTTAGCTCAAAGGGAATCAATAGGGAATTTGAACAGAATCGCTGTTCTATAGCAGATCACTGAGTCGGCCAGCAATTCATAGAATGCATCAGTTCAGCTCAGCTAGGATCTGGAGGTTGTACTTGCGTTGCCTTTGTGTTAAGGGATTCCCTTTGTTGTCGTCGTTGCAGAAAGGGGTTTCCCAATTTTTGCTGATTGACTGACTGGAAGTTCAGTGGTCGTTCGTAGTCTTGGGCGTTGGCTGAAGTTGCGGAGTTGTGGGCTGATTGAAGCTTTAGATGGCACTCGAGGTCGGACTCGGAGACACGGCGTTGTGGCAAAACTTAACTCGGAACACAAAACTCTCAACGAAAAGAAAATAAACTAAAGTAAAAGGATGTAACGAGACTAGATGTTTTTTCTTCTCATCGTGGTTAAGCAGCAGCGGGCGTGCAGGCCGAAGCACATTGGAACGGCGCTTGAAGAACACAAAAAGTGATGGCAAAAAGCATGGCTAACAGCACAAAGCAAAAAGTGATGACTAAAAGCCTAATTTGATTATGTCCTGAGTATTTAAACTGGGCTGTTGGACAACATCCCAAATGGTGTCTTGACCAATTAGACATTGTCTTAGCTCGGGGTGTTGCTATGTTTCTCCTCCCAATACATAAATCAACATGTTATCTTCTCAGTCAAATTATCCGAATTTTCCCACTCTTGCAGAGTATAATTTGGACATGATTTCTATAACAAGAATATGATACATTTGACAAAGAATTGATTGGAAGAAACATTTCAAGCAAGAAGACTCAAACACACACATACTAAACATGAATATGAACCCTTAAGCTATTCAATAGTTATTAAAAGACATACACAATGAGTGATTAGAACATGATAGTCAAATGAGTGGGTTACATACATGATATGGAGTGAAGCAATGGACTGATATTCATTTATAAGTCCTTTTGAGATCATTTTGGTGCATCTACATCTGTAAAATACATTTTCTGTGCCATTCTGTGAACGTAAGGACATGTTCTGTGAAGACCAGATAGGATAAAAGGTCTCATAAGGAATCTCAGCCTGGTTCTTGTCTTCTAGGTGGGGGAAACCAAGTCTTTAGCTCGTGATTTCTATCATGGATTTACATGTGATGGTCATGCTGTGCTTCTCTTTGACCATTAATCTTGGCTACTTGCCCCAAAATTGACAATCTCCTTCCTGAGTTCCTGAGATTACCAAGTGTTCTTTTGTTTTAATGTTTCAAGCTGTTCTGTGAAAGAGTCGGTTGGTTAGGCTTGCTTCAGACGGGCTGGCATCTGGGTATCGTGGACAGATTTATGACATTGTCTTGTTGTCCTGGGCCTCTTTGTGGAATTTGGCTCTCTGGGTTGTTTCAACCATATTCTTGATTGAAATTTAAATTGTCTGATTCGCTCTGATACCCTACATAGAGACACAAAAATACTTTTTTTTTGTCTTAAAGTCAACATCAAATTCCACTTGGAACACATTTTACTGACTTAAGGGATAGTTCACCCAAAAATGAAAATTGAATTACCCTGATGTCGTTCCAAACCTGTAAGACGGAACAAAAATGAAGGTATTTTTGATGAAATCTGAGAGCTTTCTGACCCTGCATAGACAGCAATGTAATTACCACGGTCAAGGGCCAAAAAGGTAGTAAGAACAACGACTAAATAGTCCATGTGACAACAGTGGTTCAACCTTAATTTTATGAAGATACGAAAAATACATTTTGTGCACAAATAAAACACAAATAATAACTTTATTCAACAGTTTCTTCTCCTCAGCACATTCACAAGAGTACCAAACATTGCTGTTGCCATTATATTGTCATGCTTACTCTAGCTTTGCATGATTCACGTGATCTCTCCTTATTTAACCGTGCCGCCACCACCACATCCAGATGGTGAGAGTTTCTGTCCATAGGAGCAGGTTGTAGAGCAAAGACACAGTCTATTCTGGAACGCTCCGAACATATGCAGACACACAGGATCTGCTGTGGCCCATAATGTCTTCTGGACCATCTGTCTGCTGGCACTCGCACCCACCCCTGCCTGTTCGCATCTGCAGAAGGATAAAATTAAATATTCAAATGACAGATCAACTGAATAATTATTGCCCTGACGCCATGGTGTGTAGCGGTGCCAGAGTTCGGATGCTCTCGCAAACCCCAAAATAAATTAAAAAAAATATTTTATTTTATTTAATTTTGTGAGAAATAATGTGAAGGTAGGAAATCCCTTATTTCCAATTCCTTATCTCCTTCTTTTGTGGAAAGTGTGGATACATATACAGTACAGTCAAAGTTTAATTATTTTTTAATTATTTTCTTTCTGAAAATCTTCATTTCCTCAAATAACCCATGCTTGCTCTCTCTGGCCCAAAGGATTTAAGGGTAAGCTCTCCCAGAGGTCTATGTCCTCTTTTTGTAGCCCATTGTCACATTGTCCTTCAGTCAAAGCTTCCTACTGCAGAGTGATGCTTACATAATGTGTGTTTTTGTCTCCTCATTAACTAAAACTTATATAACATGTTTTTTGTTGTTGTTGTTGTTTTTAAGTGTGTAGGTGGGTATGGGTGGGGGAATAGATGAGTGTGTTTGTTTTTGGTGCGTATAGTTGAGTTTTGCTAGAGATGCGGTGTTGTTTCCTAGTGGTGTCAAGCCCTGTGGCACTTCAGTTGACAGGAAATGAGTGAAAATCTATGTAAGGAAGTCCCCAATTACTATTAACATGGGGCCAGGGAATGCTTCCTGCCTTCTCTGTTTTGTGGGAAATTGGACCTCATGCATGATGTCCTTCTGGCAGAGCAAAACAACCTCTTTTAGCCTTCCCCTTGGTCTTCATTGTCCTTAAGCAGTAGGTTAATGTATGCCCCAGACAGCATATCCCCAGCATTTTAAATAGCATGGACGTTCTCTCTATTTAATTTACCCTTCTTATTTATTTTTCTACTGCTTAGAATACAAAAATACATGACTGACAGGCTGGTTTTGTATTGACAAAAAAGTATGGCAAGATGCACTTCATGTATTTAAATTGTACATAATGTTTACATTTTGATATGCAAATATGGCCAATGATGATTATGAGCAGAATAACACACCATGGTCAAGCATGGAGGTGCGCGAGTCTTGTTATGGGGCTGCTTTGCTTTTGCAGGAAGTGGAAATCTTGAGTGTATGAAGTAAATCATGAATTCTTTGAAGTATCAGGCTATTTTGGCAAAGATTGTGATGCCATTGCTGCAGAGACTAAAGCTGATGATCACAGGACTTTTCAGCAGGGCAAACATTCCAAAGTATTCGTCCAAATCTTCTAAAGCTTGGTTCAGGGATCATTCGTAGAATGTGGAATGTGGAACGTAGAATTCTGTACAGTCTCCAGATTTAAATCTCATAAAAAATATTCAGTTGGATTTGAAAAACAGCAGTGGAAACACAAAAACCAAAGACTATCAGTGATCTGGAAGCTTTTTCAAGTGAGGAACGGTTCCAGTAGAGAGGTGACAGAAACAAACTTTCTGTAATAGTTTACTGATGATGCCTTGGTTGAATTATCAGACACATTTTTATATATAAAAATATATTTTTTATATATTTTTAAAACTGTAAACATTAAGTATTTTGCTTATTTGATATATGCGGGTGCATCTCAAAAAAATTGAATATCATGAAAAAGTTCATTATTTTTGTAACTTATTTCAAAAAGTGAAACTTTCATATATTGCAAATTCATTACATGTAAAGTTAAACATTTCAAAAGTTTTCTGTTTTAATTTTGATGATTAGAGTTTACAGCTCGTGAAAGTCAAAAATCCAGTATTTCAAAATATTAGAATATTTCCTAAGATCAATCTAAAAACGGATTTGCAAAACAGAAAAGTTCAAGTTCTTTAAAGTATGTTCATTTATAAAATAAGTGTTGAACACGTGAACATTTTTCTCAGTAAATATATTTCTAAAGGTGCTGCTGACTTGAAATTTTCACCAAATGTCGGTAACAAACCAGCAAGTAATCCATACATACAATCATTACATTTTATTACACATAACTTAATTTCTGAACTTGTTGTTTTGTTTTCTTTGTATGTATGGATTACTTGGGTTGTTACCGACATCTGGTGAAAATGTCATGTCAGCAGCACCTTTAGAAATATATTTACTGAGAAAACTGGTGACGTGTTCAATACTTATTTTACCCGCTGTAAGATACAAAAGAAAAAGAAAAAAAAAAAACGTATTCACGATATTCTAATTTTATAAATACACCTGTGTGTATATGTGTATATATATATATATATATATATATATATATATAATAAGAAATGATTAGCATTAAAATAAAAAGCTAAACAATCCAAAAAATAAACAACATAATAAAAATGTAATTTTATTTCATTATATACTCAATATCGCACCAAGTGGCAAGTCTATGGCCTATCTGGCCTTTGGCTTGACCTTGTGAAACCAGAGTGGTTCAGATGTTCTCATCTGCCCTGATTTGGGCTCAACTGGAACTGGAACATGTCTGGCAGCATGAGTTTTAATCCCAGAGTTTCAATCTGCCAGAGAATGCCTCATCCAATCACTGTTCTGTCCTCCCTGGTGGTCTTGGAATAGAAATGAGTGACAGCATGCCTAGAGCATGTGACACTCACATCGGGGCAGAGGAATATGTATCACCCCAATGGCTATCTTGTTTTTTTTTTTCCATGCATACACATTGGTTCCTCATTACGGTTTTGGGTTTTACCTTATCAGGCAGATATCAAGTTATAAAGTGGCCCGTTTGACAAGTGTTAACAAGGTGGGCGCCCTGAATAGATATAAAAATATATGAAACGTGTACTTTTGACTGCTTATGTGCCTCATTACTGTAGTTTTATTTGTTATGACACACAAAATGCACTGAGCCTGTCACAAATATTCTTATGCAAGACATGCACATGACAGCTCTGCACCTTGAAGACACGGTTTATATAATGGCACCTATCAGCCGCATGAGGTGGGATGGTTTTGTGTCTGTGTTTAACTGGATAACCCATCCCAAGGCATCTGCGAAAGCCCTGCAGAGAGGCAGATCCCTTTCAGTGTCATAACCGGGAGGGAGGAGACATCTGACATGTGCAGCGTGAAATTCATTCAGCACGCCTCTCACTGTACTCGGCACAGCGGGAACCTCGGCTCTCCACGGGTTCCCAGGTGAGCAGGTAGAGCAGTTTAAGCTCACAGCTGCGTCCTGTGGAGACGTCACGGAAATATCATAGGGACCTACTGGAGAAACACCGGAGGCTGCGCTTTAGTTACAGTTATTACGACGCAGCGTTGAATTAGATTTTAGTGTTTAGAAAGAAGAGGCCCTGGTGTTGAAGAAATGGCCACACTTCCAGTGGTACAGCGGCCCTGTTTTGTGTCCCTTTCAAAGCGCCCATTGTTCCCATTTTGGGAGCACAATATTAAACCAATTGCCATGCAGATGAGCTGTTCTATAACACTCTGATCAGCACAATGCACCGGTCACGTCTTTTTTGTTAGCATTTCAACAATGTGTCAGCTCATACTAAGAACTGCAATAAATCTTATTAAACCCGAGTTCCACCGCCATCCAGTCGCCAAAGTTTAACAGGAGACTACAGAGATTCTCTAGTAAAACATCACGCTTTAATGAGTCAGCCTTTGTAGATTTACATTTACATGAGTTAATTTAACATGTTAATTTACTGCAATTAATAATAAATTAACTCCTCTCTCACTGTTTTTCAGCAGTACATGGTGTATAATACCTAAAAACAACACAGATGGAAAACAAGATGCTTTGTTGAATGTTAAACTATACAAAGAATTGCAGAAATATTTAACTTACTTTCTGAAAGGTTTGGGGCATTTAATATTTTCATATTTAACCAGTATAGAGCCAGCAGAGCCAGCAGCAAATTCCAGAAAATCTGGCTGAGATTAGTTTGCTCTCGGCGGGTTCATGAACACTTGAACAGCCGCTGACGCTCTGGAGCTCACATTTCCAAAAACGTCAAAGTAAATTTTCAAATAGACATTTATCTTTATTAACAAACCACATATTTGAAATCGAAGTACATTCTCGACAAAAAAAAAAAAAAAAACTACATTCCGTGACACAAAAACAGTATTATTTTAAAAATTATAGTGGATTTGTGCATCTGCCATGACACCCGCTGTGAGAAATACCACAAGTGGAGTGATACAAACTGTGAAACATTTGGAGTTCTGTTATCACCAGAATATAACACTCTTATCAGCCAATCAGATTTGAGGACCAGAAAGAAGTGAAGTTATTAACGTAATTTCGGGAGGAGAATGCCCATCTAATATTCTAATTAATATCTGAGTATAAATACAGCCTCTTACCACTTCCGTTGTTAGTTCTTTCGGCATCCCGCCTCCTCCCCATCTCATCCTTTTATGCATATTTATTTATTTATCTTTCTGTCTATAGGGTGGCTCTCGGCGCTTGAGTAGAATAGTCTCTCTGAGCCCTCCATTGCAGACATCAAGCCAAATCTGTTTACCACTAATGCTAAGATTGTATGGGCACACAAATTTGTTAAATGTTGTATGTATACATATATATATATATATATATATATATATATATATATATATAGGTGCATCTCAATAAATTAGAATGTCGTGGAAAAGTTAATTTATTTCAGTAATTCAACTCAAATTGTGAAACTCGTGTATTAAATGCATTCAATGCACACAGACTGAAGTAGTTTGTCTTTTTTTTTTAATTGTGATGATTTAGGCTCACATTTAACACAAACCCACCAATTCACTATCTCAACAAATTAGAATACTTCATAAGACCAATAAAAAAAAAAAACATTTTTAGTGAATTGTTGGCCTTCTGGAAAGTATGTTCATTTACTGTATATGTACTCAATACTTGGTAGGGGCTCCTTTTGCTTTAATTACTGCCTCAATTCGGCGTGGCATGGAGGTGATCAGTTTGTGGCACTGCTGAGGTGGTATGGAAGCCCAGGTTTCTTTTACAGTGGCCTTCAGGTCATCTGCATTGTTGGGTCTGGTGTCTCTCATCTTCCTCTTAACAATACCCCATAGATTCTCTATAGGGTTCAGGTCAGGCGAGTTTGCTGGCCAATCAAGCACAGTAACACCATGGTCATTGAACCAGCTTTTGGTACCTTTGGCAGTGTGGGCAGGTGCCAAGTCCTGCTGGAAAATGAAATCAGCATCTCCATAAAGCTTGTCAGCAGAAGGAAGCATGGAAGTGCTCTAAAATTTCCTGGTAGATGGCTGCGTTGACTGTGGACTCAGAAAACACAGTGGACCAACACCAGCAGATGACATGGCAGCCCAAATCATCACTGACTGTGGAAACTTCACACTGGACTTCAAGCAACATGGATTCTGTGCCTCTCCACTCTTCCTCCAGACTCTGGGACCTTGATTTCCAAATGAAATGCAAAATTTACTTTCATCTGAAAAGAGGACTTTGGACCACTGAACAACAGTCCAGTTCTTTTTCTCCACAGCCCAGGTAAGATGCTTCTGATGTTGTCTCTGGTTCAGAAGTGGCTTGGTAGCCCTTTTCCTGAAGACGTCTGAGCGTGGTGACTCTTGATGCACTGACTCCAGCTTCAGTCCACTCCTTGTGAAGCTCTCCCAAGTGTTTGAATCAGCTTTGCTTGACTGTATTCTCAAGCTTGCGGTCATCCCTGTTGCTTGTGCACCTTTTCCTACCCAAATTCTTCATTCCAGTCAACTTTGCATTTAATATGCTTTGATGCAGCACTCTGTAAACAGCCACACCTTTCAGTAATGACCTTTTGTGACTTACCCTCTTTGTGGAGGGTGTCAATGTTCGTCATCTGGATCATTGCCAAGTCAGCAGTCTTCTCCATTATTGTGGTTTCAAAGAACAAGAGATACCCAGAATTTATACTGTATGGATGGTCATTTATTGAAACTCAAATGTAAATATTCTAATATTTTGAGATACTGATTTTTGACTTTCATGAGCTGTAAGCTCTAATCATCAAAATTAAAACAAAAAAACTTTTGAAATGTTTTACTTTACATGCAATGAATCTAAAATATATGAAAGTTTCACTTTTTGAAATAACTTACAAGAAAAAATGAACTTTTTCACGACATTCTAATTCATTGAGATGCACCTGTATGTATATATATATATATATATATATATATATATATATATATATATATACACACACACACATATACATATGCATATATATATATATATATATATATATATATATATATATATATATACTGTGTATATATATATATATATATATATATATATATATATATATATACTGTATATATATATGTATATATATACTGTATATATATCTCCCTGGGAATCACATCCATGACCCTTGGCTTTTCAGTGCCGTGTTCCACCAGCTGGGCTGTAATGCTCCTTCAATTTACACAACTCTTGTTAGCGCTAGTACTACGTAGTCTGGTCACCATTCACTAGATGAAAGCAAGTTCATGGCAAATAAAAGCTGTTTACAAAAGCTTTCTTACCCAGGCTATGACAGCATGTTTTGCAGGGGTTTGTATACTTTGCACACAAGACTAGATTGACTGCTGGATGCACAATATTTGAAGAACATACAAAGGAAGTCAGAGGAGTGTGGCTGCAAATATTGTATAGGGAGTGTGCACCCCCTATCGCTATGTTTGTTTAGAGTGCTAAACCGCATACAGAGATTGCCTTTTAGAAGTTGAGAGCAAGATTATTGATATGTACTTTGAGTCGACAAATAGTTGTCTGTCATGCCATCGATATACGTTTGGTTTAAGTGTGTGCTATGTGGGTTAATTATTTTCTGTCAAATCACTAATATTAGGCCTGTCAACCTTTATCAGGTTATGAAATAATGACTTAGAATAGGGGTGGTGGTAGAGCGAGCAGTGGGTGTATCTTAAAATGTCAAATAGTTTGGGGGGGGGGCAGCAATCCATTTTCTATACATATACACTATTGTTTTAAATTTTAGGGTTAGTAAGATTTTATTTTTTTTGGCTGCATTAATTTGATTTAAAAAAATATAATATTGAAGTTTTGTATTATACCATTTTATAAAAAAATATTTATTCCTGTGATTCCTATTTTCAGCAGCCATTTCTCACGTCTTCAGTGACATATGATCTTTTAGAAATCATCCGGATATGCAGATTTGGTGCTCAAGAAACATTTCTTAGTATTAGCAATATTGAAAACAGTTATGTAGCCAAAATACATTTATTTTCTTTCAGGATTTCTTTTGATGAATAGAACATTCAAAAGCTCAAAAATTTAAAGGTGCCATACAATACTTGATACAATACTTTAAATTGTTCTCTGATATCTACATAGAAGCTATGTGGCTTAGGTAAGGGCTTTTAAAATAAGGGAATTTAATTCTCCCTAGAATTAAATGGTCTGTTATTGGCTTATTTGGAAGGGTCATGAATAATAATGTTGAGCTCTGCTCTGATTGGCTGTTTCACAGTGCGGCTCATTTCAGTAGCTCACACAGCAGGAAGGAAACACAGGGAGGAAAATATATATTTCAATACTTTCTCTCGCAGTTATATCGTCAGGTAATTATACTGTATATAAAATGCGGGCATCATGGAGCCGCTATTAATATACTTTCGCTTTCGAGATTCGCGATCGCACGTACTCTGTTTATACTATAGAGCGACAGTACTTACCACACATTTTACAAGATCAGATGCTTGTCAGTGGTGCTCAGGATTTGTAAATCATTTGCCATCATCCTCCGTCATCTTTCCTTACTCTGTTTATGTGGTAAGTGAAATCTTATGTACTGTAATGTAACAGGCTACCGCTAGCAAGAAGCTAACCATGTTAGTGGCTCGCGTTATTTTATTAGAAAGCGTTATTTGCTTTTTGTGCCTTTCTGAATACAGACACCAACCAATCCCTGCGCTTCACATCCCCTGCACAGCCTAAAACATAACATTTATTTCCATGATCTTCCATTTTCGCTGTTGTCCTCGCTTGTTTCTTCACAATACCTGCAGAACTTCTGATGGTTCGGCTGGCGGCTGGCATAGAACGTGGGCGGGTATATGCAAATTTTGGGGGCGTAACTATTAAGCCTCGTTCAGACTGTCAGCCCAAATCCGATTTTGTGCATATCCGGATGGAATCTGATTTGAATAACTGACTGTCCACACAGCATATCACAACTGTTCATATCCGATTTGTGCGTCCATAAACGCTCTTTCGTTTTTACTGAATGTGCATTGGTTTCAATGGTAATGCCGTTGCGTTGTTATGCCTACGCTAAAAACAACAGTAATACAGTTTGCAATACAGATGTTGTCTTACCGTTGCGGTTGCGCTGTAGTATTATATTTTGTCTTGTGAGGCAGCGGCAGAAATGCAAGAAGCTTGAATATGCGGCTTTATTCCGTGCTGCCGTCTCCGCTTCTTTGCTTTCTTTTTTTTTTGTCTCCGCTACTTTCAAAACAAAAAGGTTTCAAAAGAGGTACGTATACTAGCAGTATATTGTCTTTTCCCGCTTGACTTGCACTTCGCAATGACACAAGCTTGTTTCTGCAAAGATGTTCAGCATGTTTTCTGCAAAAACGTCTGACGTATTTACGTTTTACGTGGCGTGAGGATGTGAAAAAGCTATGCTAAATCCGATCTGACCAGTCAGACTGAAACGGATTTCCAGAAATGCGATTTGAATAGGATTCCAAACCACATATGAATGTAG
This sequence comes from Aspiorhynchus laticeps, assembly GCA_023376895.1. Classification (NCBI taxonomy): domain Eukaryota; kingdom Metazoa; phylum Chordata; class Actinopteri; order Cypriniformes; family Cyprinidae; genus Aspiorhynchus; species Aspiorhynchus laticeps. Next base: position 23,711,438 of record CM041810.1, on the reverse strand, counting down.
CACAAATCGGATTTCATGTAGTTCGTTGCCGTTCAGACTATTTAAATATGATTGGATTTCAATCGGATTTGCACAAAAATCGGATTTGGGCTGACAGTCTGAACGAGGCTTTAGTGATCCCGACTGTTACGTAACAGTCGGTGTTATGTTCTGATTCGTCTATTTTTCAGTGGTCTTTTTTATTCATGAGATTTACATAAGGAGGAGGAAACAATGGTGTTTGAGGCTCATGGTATGTCATTTCCATGTACAGAACTCTTATTATTCAACTATGCCAAGGTAAATACAGTTTTCCATTCTATGGCACCTTTAAATCTTTTGTGACATTATAATGTTTTTACTGGCAATTTTGATCAGTTGAATACATCCTTGCTGCATAAAAATATACATTTCTTAAAAAAAAAATACATATTTGTTTGTTTACTTGCATCTGATCAGTTTGTCTCCGTTCAGCGGAACATGTTGGATAAGCCAAAGTAAACAGGTGGCCATACAGTATGATGAAATGTATGTGAGGTCTGCTACTACCTGAAGCTTCATTTTCAGTGAGGATATGGAAGTGATCTAAGGTCACGATCGGATTAAGCCATTGAGTGTCTATGTGAATGTGTATGTGTGTTTCCTCAGGCTGCAGAAGTGATTCAGGAGTGCTCTATAAATAACCACAGCTCAGTTAGGCCCGAGGGATGGGGTGCCACTCTGCTGAAGTGAGCTGAGTGAAGGTAGGGAGAAGGCCAGGGCCTCCATGTGGAACCGCAGCAGACGGCGTGCATTGTTTACACTCTGTAGGGATCCTCAGCCTCAGCCGCTCAACGCTTGTAGGTTGCACCCTTCTCCAACCCCTCTTGATCCCGTTTGCCTGCTTGGCTGCACCCTTCTGTAATGTGGTACTGATCAAAGTTGACTGATTATGGTGAATATGAGCGTTTCTGGTTAGAGCGTGAGTTTAGGACACTATGATTTCTGTGATGCGGAATATAACCATTTCATGATAAAACTATCATCATCAAAGGTCTTCACGACAGCCTGTCAAAATAAAAGTCTGGTTTAGCTTGTAGAAATTGTGACAGGAATATGAAACTTTATTTTTAAAGGAATATACATTTTAATTGCTTCCATGTTTTCTTTACGACAGTAAATCTGTAGCAATTTGTTAAAAATAGGGCTGTCAATCGATTAAAAAAAATAATCACGATTAATCGCATGATTGCCATGAGTTGACTTGCGATTAATCACAATTAATCACACATTTTTATTTGTTCTAAATGTACCTTAAATCAATACTTTTCAAATTTTTAATACTCTAATCAACATGGGCATGGACAAATTTGGATGCTTTATGCAAATGTACACTATATTGCCAAAGGTATTGGGTCGCCCCCTTCTAATGAACAGGTTTGACTACTTTAGTAATTTCTATGAGTACAAATCTTAATGTTTGGACAGGACCCTTTTCTATTCTAACATGACAATGCCTCTGTGTATAAGACAAGGTTCAAGAAGAAAATGATTGATTCAGTCAGTGTGGAAGAACTTGACTGGTCTGCATAAAACCAAATCCTAATCCCAGTTTAATACCTCTGTGTGACTGTAAATGCAGACCTTGAGCCAAAAACTCATCACCAAACACCAATATATATTATACACAGAGGCATTGTCATGTTAGAATAGAAAAGGGTCCTGTCCAAACTGTTGCTATAATATTAGAAGCACACAATTTCCTAGAATATCATTATATGCTTTAACATTAAGATTTGTACTCATAGAAATGACTGAAGTAGTCAAACCTGTTCATTAGAAGGGGGTGACCCAATACTTTTGGCAATATAGTGTATGTTTATTATTACTGAAACCATAGTCAACATAAAGCATGAAGAGTAGACATGTTTCAAAGGTCATAGATGTTTTTCAAAGAACTTGTTCATGTCTATTAGAAACATGAAAAAAGAAATTCCAGGTTCCCATTACTTCTCTTTCTTTGCACTGAGCAATTTACACAAACCTGTTTACATTTAAGCACACAGGGCAGCTCTTCTTCTGAAAATGCAAAATGTACATTTATTATTTATTATTACATTTGTTTCCCTATCTTTGCCCACATACTGTATTTTGATGAAGCTAAATTCTCAATAAAACTGTTTTCATTGGTATATTTTATTGTTTCTGTTGTCAGACAACGGAATGAATATGAAATAGTGACTGAAACGCGACCCATTAAGACATAACCAGCTCTCCCGTCCAAGATGTTAATCTGCACAAAAAATCATGATAATCGCACCGTCGTCTGATGAAATCAAATACACATAAGATAAAGACAATAGCTGTGCTGTGATTTCGGCTATACTTGCATGTTAAATTAGAGAAGCAACATAATATCTGTGTTTAACTGAATTAAAGCGCTGCTCCTCTCTGCCGCGCGCTGTACAGAAACTGAGCAGACGCAGAGAGAGAGAGAGGTGTGTGCGCGCGCTGGGAGAGCAGGACCTCGCGCAGTACCGGTGATTCACAGAAACTAGGTTTGGGTGCTTTTTTGAAGGGAAAAAAGATCGCTAAAGGGGTCTGCAATGTTGCTAAGTTGGCAACACTGTGCATCTCCATTTCTCCAACTACGGGTCGGGCCACGGGTCCCGTGACAGAAAATACGCGCTGCATTAATCGCGCGTTTAAAAAATTAGTGCCGTTAAAATGAATTTGCGTTAACGCGTTATTAACGCGTTAACTTTGACAGCACTAGTTAAAAATAAAAGGAATTGTTACATTTTCATGTAATAACATTTGAAAGATTAATTAAATTGTTAAAATTGTATGCCTTTATTTGATTACCATAATTTTTGATGATATTTTTTTATTAAATTATAAATCCAGAAAATTTAAACAGATACACACAGTTTTTCTGAAAAATATTTTATAGGCCATATTATTCTAAAAATTGTAATGAATTAAACTAATTAGACATGCTTTTAAAATTATTAAAATTAAAACAGAAAAAAAGTAATCCAGCAGAAAAATAAAAATGATTTGTTAAAAAACGAATAATAATGAAATGAATAACACAGGGACCTATGAGCATATATGCAAGGTATCCTACTGTTAGAGTTTATTGTGGGTACACAGACAGACTTGGAAGGCGGAGATTGTTCTGGCCCACCCAGATTTTCTTCCTCCTCTCCAGAAGGTATACGGCCACTGCTGTACTTCCGTGTCTCTGCGGTAATGTGTGGAACGGATTCAATAAACTACCTCGAGCTGGATGTACGTTTCCCCCATGTGGCCTTTTTGCTCAATAAAAACACATTTATCTGGTTTCCTGTTGTCTGCCTGTCTCTTTCCACATTCTCATAGCAGAGGTAGTCATCAAGACAACAGGGCGGACAGTCATGCATGATGGAAGTCCTTTCGCATGGGAGTTCAGGTCCATTTTGATTACGAGGGGAATTCATTAGGCCCACATGTATGAGCACACCATGGAGACGAGCCAGCTAAATGTCTAGTCGTTTCCTGCCATATATGCATGGTTGTCCCCAACAGTGTTGAACAAACCAAATTTCCAAAAAATGGTGAGTTTTGATTAATTTTAAAATGAATGGGCTAAAATAAGTCTTTATATATACACTAGTAAAGAAAGAGAGAGATAATTTTAAATTGTTAAAAGTATAATAGCTGTATTAGGAAAATGTATTTTTAATACTTTTAAATATTTGTTTCCTGAAATAAATATATTATCAGCATTTTGGGGGATTTTAATCAAAACATTCAAAATAATAATTTCAGAGCAGATTCATATACTGTTCTGAAATAAAGCACTACTTTATTTTATATATTTTAATAGCTATTTTTATTTATTAGTGTGGATACACCTACATCAAACATTTGGAAAACCTTTGGGGGGGGAGGGAGTAATTAAAAAAAAATAACTGTTGGATAACTGTATATTTTTACATTGTCATGCATAATTTATTTCATGCAACATATTTCAAATATATTTTGAAGTTAAGAATGAACAGAAAAAGACCACAGGAAACTGATCTGAAAGGGTCTTTGTGTTCTATCAAACATCTACTATACGAGATGTGAATTCCCATCATGCTATTCATTTGTTTTTCATTTTTTTCATTTATGCCATTCCATTGAACAATGGCACGTTTTGTTTCCCACCATGCTCTTGATGTTCTCATTACTGTCCTCTTCTCTTGTCATGATGACAAAGTGGGTGACGGTGTCTGTTTTTCGAAAGGTCCATTTTGCGTTTCTATTTATCAGAGAGAATGTCAGAACCTTTACTCTGCCTCTCCCACTCATCACGTGCTTTCTGTTTTTAGCATACGCCCGCTGCTTATCGAATATTGCCATACGTGCTTGAATAAATACAAGCACCCTCTCATTTTATAATGCATGTAAACAGAGCAAACCCTTCGCCTTGTGTCTCTCCCCAATTATAGATTTTTATTTTTATTCAGAGTCTCTATAAAGGGTAAAAAGAAGTTTTAGGTACAAAAAAACACTTATTCAGTATGTTCGATTTTCTCCTTCGCTTTTTTCTTCTGTGCTTCACTAATGCAGTTCATTGTGATTTATGAAACAAGATACAGGTGATTTCACGTTATGGTTGTACATTAAAGGGCAGAGTGCAGTTTTTCATAAATCTTTTGAATGGTTGCTGCATTGCATTGAAAGGAATGCAGGCAGACCCATCTCAGGCTATCAGAACAATGCTTGAGTCAACAGCTAAATCCACCAAAGGAATCTGTATTCAGCTACTGGGAGCACTTTATGTTTTGCAAGACATATCAGACAGAAACGATGTTGCATTTCACCTTTTAAAGCATTTTTAAAGCATTATTAGAGTCAACTACGAAAGCAACTAGGATAAACCTAAGGGGAAAACATAACTATCAAACACAGGTTTGCTTTTAGTGACCGACCTTTCAATGTCACCACTTCCCTGTAAACCTGTAGCAAAATGTAGCGGGACCTGTAGCAGACGCATCCTTGCATGCTTACGAGACAGCCAGATGATCAGGGTGATCGTCGTTCTCAAAGTGCAATGCCGAAGCATTCCTTGGATGGTTTTTAAGTGGCATCACTTAAAAATGCCTTGGGATGTCAAAATGAGCATTTTGCTGACCTGTTTCTCAGACACTAGAGGCATTTTCATCATACGTCATATCATAGTCATCATATTACTGCACAAAATAATATACTTAAAATGGTGGATACATTTTTGGAAGGTTTTAATATACTTTAAAATATAATTGATTTCTGTGACACAGCACTGAATTGTCATCAGCCATTACTCCAGTCTATAGTGTCACATAATCCTTCAGAATCATTCTAATATGCTGATTTATTATCAGTTTCAAAACTGTTGTGCAGCTTAATATTTTTGGAACCTGTGATACTTTTTTCTTTGATTCCTTGATGAATAAAAAGTTAAAAATTTATTTAAAATAGAAATCGTTTCTAACAATATAAGTCTTTACTATAACTCTTTATCCATTTAACACATTCTTGCTGAATAAAATATACAACGTATATATAGATTTTTTTTTTTAAAAAAGACTGATCCCAAACTTTTGAATAGTAGTGTATATTGTAACAAAATTTATATTTTGAATAAACACTGTTCTTTTGTAACTTTTTATTTATCAAAGGATCCTGAAAAAGTATCACAAGTCCAAAAAAATATTATGCAGCCCAACTGTTTCCAACATTGATTATAAATCAGCATATTAATAGTAATGATGCTGAAAATTCAGTTTTGCTTCAGGAATTAAATTGCAATAATATTTCACAAAATTAGAATTAGATTATAAATATATATACATACAATTTCTAAATATATACATGTGTGTGTATGTATATATACATTATAAATGTACACAGTACACACTCATTTAGTATGTAAACATAAACTTTTATTTTGAATGTGATTAATCGTTTGGCAGCCCAATTTATATAAGGGCTGTCAAACGATCAATCGCATTCAAAATAAAAGTTTATATATTTCCTAATATATTTCTTACTAATAAATATATATATATATATAAAGTAAGAAATATACTATTTTTACTAATTTCCTGGGACATAAATATGTATAAACGTACACTGTATCTGCAACTCCGGAAATTTGCAACTCTGAGGTATAGAAATGGAAACATACTTCCATAAAGAGATGGAAGGGCTTGAAAATATTCTTAACCCACACAATTTCACATTTAGTTTCACTAAAGACTCTTGCTCCAGGTGTATTAAAATATATCAAATCATGTTGGAATTGCTCTGGAATAGCTGGCTGTTATTGTGCATTTTCAGTTATGCATTATGTAAACATCATCCTATACGCTTGAATTGTTTATTCCCTGTATTCACTGTGCCCATAATTCATTTCTAAAGAGAATTTGAGCAATTATGAATCATTGTGTGTTGTAGTGGCTGCAGGCATTTAGTGTGAATCTCTAGAGGAATAGAGGTTATTGTGGCCTACCTACACTCATTTGTGAGGGCAGCGTGAATTGTTTGTTCAAATCAAACCAATTTAACATTGTCCTTGTGGCACTGTTGTTCCTCGCGCAGAGGAAAACCAATCGCAAATCCACCTAGGACTGATTTACAGCACCGGGGGAGCAGATTAAGAGGCCGTAGATAGCATCTCAAGTGTTCGCCGAAAGAAAGACACCTGTCCCGCCAACAATTCCCCTGCTTCAAAAGCAGGCATTAACACTTCCATTAAAATCTGTCACCCCTCTTTCTCTCTCTTTTTTCTGTGCACTGAAGAGAAATCACAGTCATTCAAATGCTAAGCGACTTTCTCTCCCCTGTGGATATTAGCGCAAAAAGAGCCGCACTCCATCATTTGCCAAGAACGTCAGGGAGGGGAAAAAGATGCAAAATGAGCCAATGGTGCCACGAATAGCCCTCACCTCTGCAATATCTCTTCACATTTCATTACCTTTCCTGTGCCGCAGACCAACAAAATGCAGCAAAAACGTCAGTCATCATTAGATCGCTGCCTTATAGTGCACTAAATTCCTAATGCCACGTATGTAAGTGTCTCGCTGATTTCATCATGCTCGGCAGGTTTCTGAGAGCTCATTTCAATTCATCTCTTCACAAGCTCTTAAATAATATACCAATAATAACTCTAAACGGATCAATGGGATAATTTTAAAGTGTGAGCACTAACTTTGCCTGTGGGCATTGAGCTCTTGTACTGTCTCATCTCATTATTTATGTATAGGGGTCTATGGAGTATCCACTTCATTATAAGACACATCTTTTTATTAATGTTTTATTCTTATTTCTCAACAGGTTACAGACGGAGGCACTATTAAGCAGAAGATTTTTACATACGATGCTATGTTCAATACCAATTACTCCCATATGGAGGATTACCGGAGACGGGAAGACCTGGTGTATCAATCGACAGTCCGGTAAGAGCCGTTAGTTGATATATGATGTCACAAAATATAATATTTATGCAATATGTGAGCATGGACCACAAATCAAGTCATATGGGTAATTTTTTTAAAATTTGGATTTATACATCATCTGAAAGCTGAATAAATACGCTTTCCATTGATGTGTGGTTTGTTATGATAGGACAATATTTGACCGAGATACAACTATTTGAAAATCTGGAATCTGTGGGTGCAAAAAAAAATCAAAATATTGAGAAAGTTGCCTTTGAGGTTGTCCAAATGAAGTCCTTAGCAATGCATATTACTAATCAAAAATTTAATTTTGATATATTTATGGTAGGAAATTTACAAAATATCTTCATGGAACATGATCTTTACTTAATATCGTAATGATTTTTGGCATAAAAGAAAAAATGATAATTGAAATTTAAAATTGACCCATGCGACTTAAGACTGGTTTTGTGGTCCAGGGTCACATGTTCTCTGGAAATGGCAATTTTTTTTCATAGCACATTGGACTGTAATGATAATGTGGACAGTAAGACTTGCAACTTGCCTGGATTGCAACATTTCTGACTGTATTCATTTCCTATTGCTTTTCTACATTACTATAAAGAGAAATGCCTTGGGTTCATTCTGCATTAACTTTCTTATGTGTGCATCAGAAGGGCATCTTTGTTGATCCTTCACTGTTTTTTCAGAGTCTTGCGTCATGAGCATTGCATTTCTAAAATGTTAAAATCAAATCAATGTTTGACACCCAGTTCAGCACATCAGTATAATTTTTAACAGTCGACCAATCAGACCAATGTAGGGCGGGATTAGAATCTCAGGTCTATTGAGTTGTTCATTAGCATATATGCTAATGAACATTCTGTTTAATTCTGTTGTGCTCCATCTAGTGGTGCTGTGTCCTGTGTATACTGGCCCCTCAAAAGCCTAAAAAAGTTAGAGTCTTTAAGTAAAATATGACCTGATTAAGAAACTTTGCCTCAGTATCCAGTACTTTTTGGTATTTTCACCCACTGAGCCCCAAGCCAAGCTTTTGTTTTGGGCCCACAGTTGCAGTGCTCCCCATTCAGGAAGCGTCATCTTTAGCCTTCCATTTCCGAACATCTGCTGTAGTGTTTCACAGGCCCGCTGAGGAACAGACGTGTTTCCCAAGTCATCCTTGATACCTGAGGCTCAGCTTCAGGCGGAAAAGCAAAAGCAAGCCCCATAAATACTTTCTCATATCTGCTCTGCTCCTCACCCAAACATACAAGTGTCTTGTCAAACCAAAAGCTGGTACAAACTATTAGATGAAGAGCAGAGAAAGGAAGGTTTCGATTACTAGTTCAACCTGCTGCAAGACTAGCTGTATTTTCTACTTCGCAGATGTGCATCAAGTCAAGCAGAGTTTTTCAGGCAACAGGCTACAATACCTCCTTGCTTTGCTTGGAAAGTGGAACAGTGTATGCTGTGTACACACGCACGGAAACAAACACTCCTACCCAGCAGGAAGTAAATTGACTGTCACACTATAAGCAGCAGTAGGGATCACCTGTATTGACCTCGCAGTCTCACATAATGCTCGGGAAGGAAGATGGCAACTCCATAAATACACACACGCATGGTCTCACACTGAAATAAAAAAGAATTTGTGATTTGTTTTCAAGTAAAAATATATACTAAAATATTTATAGTTCAGATGCACTTACAGTATGCAACTACATGTAAAGTTTCCACAGTGAAAATCCAAGTCAACTCAACTCAGTTGCCCTGCTAAGCAGACATACAGATAGATAGAAAAGCAATAAGATAGATGGATAGACATACAGATAGATATAGAAATGGAAGGACGGACATATAGATAGACAGAAAATGATAGATAGATAGATACTGACAAAAACACAAACATACACACTTCACAAATCCTTTCCCCTGTAGCCTCCGACACGGCATTCTGCGGGAGATCCAGAGTGCCCAGACAGGATATTTCACATGTATTATCTCTCATTTTCATTCCAGAGTGGCAAGAAGCCACACCAGTAGGCCTTGCCACTCTAATTCATTTCTCAGCATTTCGTCTGTAAATAAATGCACTAGTAAGGGTCTTTCTAGAAATCGAAAACAGAGAGATAGACATGTCTGCCTCTAGCTGGGCCACAGAAGTTTGCTTGTTTTCACATTACGACTTCTTCTGCTTGAATGCTGCTCAGAAGTACGCATCTCATCTCTTGGAGTATTGAGGAATAATAAAAAAGCTTTTGTTTTTCCATTTTGAACAGCACAGGATTTGCCAGTCCCATCACAGTCTTACATGACATTCCCTGAAAACGCATCACCACACAAGGTGTCAAATGAGACATTATTACAGCGCAGATTGAAATTCTGTGTCTTTTCTAAACTTTCCCCTCACAACCCCCCTTAAGGAGGCTACGTTGTTGAAGGGGTTTGAAAAATTAATTATTTTCCATTTTAATATTTAATATAAGTCATAACGTTAGTTTTTTTTTCTTGTTCTTTACTAGCTTCTCCTTGTCACAAAGCTGCCAGTCTATTAAGATGGAAAGTTTGAGCTGTCAATCAAATCTCAAAGAGGTCCACAGGACCCTCCCCTTGCTCTCCAATCTGGCCCTCTTCTCTCATTACCATGGACACCTCAATTCTCTACCTGTTCCTATGAGACCTAACTGCTCTTGGCAAAACATTCAGCTTTATACTCCAAAACAAAAGCACTTACGCCCACTGGGCCCTCCAGGGCCCTTCAGGAGAAGCCCGTTCTTCAATAAAAGCCCCTGATTATCACGCACATCTATCAGATTTTTTTTCATGACTCTTCACCGAAATGCGACAACAGTGTTAAAAGAGAGAGATGAAATATGCTGTGTGTCATTAAAGCATGTGATGACTCTTTTTAGTCTGGAAGTGAGGACACTGTGTAGTGGAGCAGCACTGACTGTTATATACCTTGTCGAGAAGGTGAGCAAGATGGCTTGTGTTTATGCCAGTTGCACTGGTATGTAGGACCCAAATGTGCGATTTAGGTTAGTGTTAATTTTGTCAGCCATGTTTTATTTAGTTTTAGGCCCGGTTTCAAGACGGGGCTTATCTTAAGCCAGGGCTAGGCCTTAATTAAATTGAGACATTTAAGCAGCTTTTATAAAAATGCCTTAGAAGAAAACGTTACAGGTGTGCCGCTTGAGACAGAACAATGTCACTGACATATTTTAAGATATGTCAGAGCAAGATATTTTTAGTTGAGACAGCTCAAACATGCATATTAGTCTAGGACTAGCCTTAAAGGGATAGTTCACCCAAAAATGAAAATTCTGTCATTAAATACTCACCCTCATGTTGTTCCAAACCCGTGAGACCTTTGTTTATCTTTGGAAAACAAATTAAGATGTTTTTGATGGAATCTGAGAGCTCTCTGACCCTCCCATAGACAGCAAGGGTCCTTACTTGATCAAGATCCAGAAAGGAGATCGGTAAAATAATCCATGTGACGTCAGGGGTTCAACCATAATTTTACAAAGCTACGAGAATACTTTTTGTGCGAAAAAAAATAAAAAAATACTTTATTCAAATTTGTCTCCTCCGCATCACCCTAGCACCATTTGACGCAAACAGCGTATGCTGTTCTGTTTCAGCCGCACCACACGGATCGTAAAATTACGGTTGAAACCCTGATGTAACATGGATTATTTTACCGATCTCCTTCTGGACCTTGATCGTGTAAGGACCCTTGCTGTCTATGGGAGGGTCTGAGAGCTCTCAGATTCCATCAAAAATATCTTAATTTGTGTTCCGAAGATGAACGGAGGTCTTACGGGTTTGGAATGACATGAGGGTGAGTAATTAATGACAGAATTTTCATTTTTGGGTGAACTATCCCTTTAAGCCCTGTCTGTGAAACCGGCGGTATGTCTTTTAAATTAGTCTTAGTCTTAGTCCTGTGTCAAACTCTTTAGTTATTATCATATTTAGTCAACATTGTCCTGTTTTTGTTTAGCCAAGTTTTAGGCGACAAAATGTCATTTTAGTCTAGTTTTATTCACTGAAAACATTCTTGTCATGCTGTATAATAGTAAAACTGCAAAAAAAAAAAAATAAGATCAAAATTATAATCGCAATGATGGTTATCACTTGATACATTTATTTTTACATTTCAGGTATTGCATTTTTGCCAATAAGCACAAACCAAAAGAATGTGAACTCATATTGATGGTTTATTTTACCTCATCTAGTGTACTGATTTATTATAGGCTATTTAATATGTAAATTAATATCAAAGACTTAGACATGCACTCTCTGTCTACATTATGAAAACTAAAAATATTATAACAGTAAATTCCTAATAGTATTTCCAATAATTCCAAATTGCAATAATGTTTTTCTATTAAAACAACAGCAGTCGAGTAAGTGCATTTATTCAGCAACCACAATTACAAACAATATAGTCGAGATCTCATGACAGAACACAGTTTTCAGATCATCGTTGGCACTTCAGCAATGAAGCGCAAATGCGTGCACATGGTTGCCAGATTGCAAAAATTAATTGCCAGATTAACACCAGGCAGAAAATGTATCCTTTTAACAGAGATGTTCTGATTTGTGGATAATGAACCTTGATATCTGGCAACTGCACACATGAAAGATCTCATAGTAGAGGCGTGTACAGCAGTCCACAATAATATTGTGTTTATTTTTTCGACGTAAATAAAGAGATATTTTTATAATTTTTATTTTTCAAGATATATTTTAGTCTTTTCTTTTATCGTCAGCAATATTGCATGTTGATATAGTCATAGTTATCGTTTATTGACCTTATTGTCATCTCATCATTGTTTAGTTTAAGTCATGGGAAAAAGCTCATAAACAAACTTTTTTGGCATAGTTTTCGTTAACAAAATGAACACTAATTTGGGTATGATAATGCAATGTACAAATGTTACATTTTGTCTAATGCCTTTAAAGTGGGAAATGTGCATCAGTAGTACCTTTTATTTAAACCTGCCAATTTTGTTATTTTCTAAATTTGAACTAATATTTTCTAAAATTATATTTGTAAACAACAGCTAGGCCATCTGATTATCGTCAGCCTTGCCAGTGAGTATACAGTATTTCCATACATGACCTTACATTGCTGTTGTTGTACAACATCTTGATTTTTATCTTTGACATTTTTTAAGACTTTTTATTTTATTTACCAGTTTTAAGTAAAATTTTATATTTTCTATTATTTTTTTCTATACTATTATTTTATCGTTTTGTTTTGTTCATCTAGGCCCTTTGAAAGTTTGCAGAAGCAGTGGCATTTAAATTGATCATTTTCGTTTTGTTTTGTTTTGTTAAATGTTTTGTTTTGCAAGCCCTTTGAAAATAAGCAGAGTGGCATTTTAATTACAAATGTATGTTTTTTTTGGTTTGTTCATGTTGGTAAGCCCTTTAAAATTTTGCAGAAGCACCATAAAGGCATGCAAATGGTAAGTAAGTAGTAAGTAAGTAAGTAAATAAATAAATAAATAGCCCATTTGAACATTTGCAAAGGGCCGGCGTAGTGGCTTCCTAATTCAGTTAAAATTGTTTAAAAAAAAAGTGTGATTTCAGCAACCATGAACACAGAGATTGATGTCAGCCATTGAAAAGACCATGTTGGTCAACCATGCTCACAATGAGCTTCATTCATGAAACACAAATACATTTCTTTGTAAATCATTCAGAAATCTATTCATGCAATTGTGAACAGTTTTTAACTGATGTTCAAGGCCCTATGAGTGAATGTTCGAGTGAAAGATCACCTCAGCTGACCTATGTGTTTGATGACTCATGAAAACTTGAGCTATTGTGAATATTCCAACACCATAAATTCAGCCTTGGACATATTCTAACATCATACGCCCACAATGCCAATAAGAACAGGCCTCAGCTGAGAAATTCATGGCACATTTCTGTAATTACAGAATGTTATATTCCTGGCAGTGAGCGCTCTGTCCCTCTCAGCGTGCACACACACACACACACACACACACACACACACACACACACACACACACACACACTTACACACACTGCAGAGTGGCAGGACCTGGCTAGGCAAATCCCTTCTTGCATCGGTGTGATTTAGTGCTAATCGGCTTTTTATTACTCTCTGATTAACAATCCATCTACATTTTTAGAGCACAGTGAGAGAGAGAATACAGAGAGGGTGAGAGTGAGAAAGACTGTGAAGAAGCTGGAGTTTCAGTCCCATTGAGGTTGTTTTGAAGAACTGAATACCAGAGCGAGCCAGACTATTGTGCAACATCGCCGGCATTTCAGCAATCCAAAGAGGAAGTATGCAGCAGAGGGGAGAGAATGAGCGAATAAGAGAAAGCGAGTGTCAAAAAGCAGAAAGAAGGAGAGGTAAGAGAGGCAGGAATTGAGAAATTTGCTGGCTGGGATTCAGAGACCCGGGCAGTAAAGCTCATCCAGAGAGAGGACACTTGTGGGGTGGAACGTGAGACCAATGCCAATGTACAAAGCTGGAGTCAAACCTCTCATCCAATCATCACGGTCCATGCATGCCAAGCAGCCCTGGAAGAAAAAAAAAATAAAAAACTAACAAAAACAACAATAAAAACTCTAAAAACTGCCAATAGACGGGGTTAAAATTATAGACATCTGTGAAGAGAAATGGCAGAGTGGTTTAGTTTACAGCCGCTGCTTTGTTGCCATCGCCATGATGGTGAACGCACTGCAATTAACTCAGCCTGTGTTTCTACTCATCAAGCCTAAGTGAGCTATCTGAGGTGCAGGGGGAAAGAAAGCCGCGGTGGGGAGGGGTGAAGGCATACATGAAAGGAATGCTTATGCGCTTGTGCTGAGAACTCACCCGCTGCCCTCATTCAATATAAATGAGTTGATTTCAGTCCATTTCTGCTTGTTTTAAAGGGGCTGAGCAGCAGGACATTGTCGGCCGGCGTAGAGCATATAAAGATGCTGTTGAGATTGTTAAAGGATCACTTTACTGAATGGAGAGAAAAAGGCTCAGATTTTTCTTCTTTTTTTAACATTATTTTTGTATAATTCTTTGTTTAACATTATAATGTCGAGGCTTTTAGAAAATTATGCTATCCAGATTTTGGAACATGGACTCAAAAGATCTGCAAAAAAAAAAAAAAAATTACTACCATTACCATTTACAAGTCAATCATTTGATCAAAAATATATCACAGTTTCCACAAAAATAATAGCAAATGTTTCTTGAGCACCAAATCATCCTATTAGAATGATTTCTGAAGGATCATGTGACATTAAACACTGGAGTAATGGCTGCTGAAAATTCAGCTTTGAATTCACAATAATAAATGACATTTTGAAATATATTAAAAATGAAAGTTATTTTAAATTATAATAATATTTCACAATATTACTGTTTTTACTGTATTTTTGAGCCTAAGGGACTTTTTTCACAAACATAAAAAATAAAAAATCTTACCGACTCCAAACTTTTGAACGGTGGAATTTAGCTGTAAATAAGATAATAAATAAAATGTACAAAAACAAGAAATTATTTGGAAAAAAAATATTTGCCAGTGAAAACATCATAATATCTTGTGCAATTTTGCTTTTCAATTGTGCACAAAAAAAAAAAAAAATGTTTGGATATTTTTTTATGAAGAGCAAGATAAAAGACTTAGACAAGGGTTTTTATTTATTTAATTTTTTTTGGTAGCAAAGAGCTCAAAATTAGCCGTCATTATAGTTACCAAGATTAAACTTGGCTCACATTTTCTAATCTATTTGTGTGGTTTGCAGCAATAGCCACTTTTACTCAGCCAGTACAGTTAGTAATATAGCCTCCTATTTGTTTTATTGGGTGTCCTGAGAGAGAAGATGCAAAGAAAAAGAGAATAACAGAATGAAACAGCAAAAAGCTACAAAAATGGATCACAAAGTCGAGCATTTGAGTATTCCTATCAGCCATCGTCAGCAGTCTACCCCCCTCTGTGGGGCTCCAGGACAGCAGAAATGGATGGATGGAGTGAGGCATTATGGGAATTTGTTGAGCCAGCAGACAGACAACTGTTTTTTAGGCAGTAGTCTCTCTTTTCTTTCGCCTGGCACATTACTATGACAGCACACTCAGTTGCTTCAGCTTCACTGCAGTCTCTCTTCTTCTACAGGAGGCCAGGAAGGACAATTGTCCTCGATTTTGATCTGCTGCCTGCAGCTGAAAATCTCACTTTGATTTGCATTGTAGTCCATGCTCAGAATGCAGAATGAAGCCTTTGACTCTTTGGAGAAGTCTGTATTATAATAAAACAATTATTTTGTATATTTTATTATTTCCTTTGGAGTTGTGAAGAAATGTGCTATTATGTTTCTAAGCAATTGGATTAAAAAATAGTTTTCAACTTGAAGGTGCTAAAAAAGAAGTCGTAGTTTACACTGAAGGAGAAACCAAGTTCAGAATGTCATTGACAATGTCACTAATGAGCTGCCAGAACACCCTAGCATCATGACAATGGGCAAACTTAGCTTGGATTTGTTTAAAAATGACTTGAATCTAGTTTCAGGATGTACTGTATGTCTGTCATGGGAGCTTGACGCAAACCTCCATAATAATATTCAGTCTTTAAATCACTGAAAACATCTTCCAGTTAATTTTGATCTTTTTCCACAGGCTCCCAGAGGTTCGGATCTCAGACAACGGACCTTATGAATGCCATGTAGGAATCTATGACCGAGCGACGCGGGAGAAGGTCGTCCTAGCATCAGGGAACGTCTTGCTCACGGTGATCTGTAAGTATAAATTCACTTCTGAAATGTTCCCTTCTGTATTTTCTCTCATCAGGCTTGTGGAACAGCATGCACTAATCTGAAACCATCTTCAAACAAGAGGATGTAACTACAGTATATTCAGAATTAAGTGGACCATAATTTGCTCAGATCGATTTTGGCATTATGTAGTTGACAGGAAAGTGGCGGCGTTGCATCCAAAAGCTGACCCCAATCTCTTTCGTTGTCCTTTAACTCATCCCCTGAGGTTTTGAAGTGCTTTATCCTGTGTTTGTTATTTGGAAGTCTGCCGTATTTTCTGTAAGAGCTTGGCAGGTTGGTCCAGAATGGGCTGATCATTAAGGCTGACTGTCTCCATGTGATAAGGACCTTTGAATAGGAGGTAGAGTAGCGTCTGTGTGTGTGTTTGTGCGTAATTCATAACACTTCACTTTGAACTTCCCCACTTGCTGCTTATATTCATGCTGTGCTGCAAAGCATCATTTGGGAAACTCGGAGGCGATAAAAATGCAAAGATTACAAAGAGAGCTGATTTGCTTTTAATCGTTCCCATCTATTATTTATTTTTTTGGTAAGACTTTATAAGAGCTTCCCTAACTTTCATAAATAAGGCATAAACAACCCTTATTAGAACATTATCTAATGCTTTGCAGATCATAATTGTACAGTGAAATAGTTTAATTGTAAATGTTTAAATGTAAAATAACTATATTCATGTTTGAAGATAATCTGCTACAGCATGGATTCCCAAACGGGGGTTCGGGAGTTGATGAGAAGCTGATAATTAATTATTTCAAATGTAAAATTAAAGATAAATAAATGGGGCTGCATGATAATTGCAAAATAGTTTCATGCTATTATCAAATAAAAGGCTGTCATTGAATTAAATAAATGTATAGTTTAATTTCATTGTTATAATTAAATATATTATTTTTTTATTTTACAGTACAATTGTAATTTCCAACAGTAATATATTTCTAATTACAGTTAAAACATTATTTTATAATTACAGTTTAAACATACTACACATAATAAACATAATAATAATATTATTATTATTATCATCATCAACATCAGAGAGCCATTAACATACAGTACAAATGTGTGATTGAATTATTGAAATAGTAATTTAGATATCATAGGGTACTTAAATATGTTACATGTAAGTGGTTCAGCTGGCAAAAAAAAAAGTTTGGTAAGTTTTACCATTTGTTTATTATATTTATTTTTTTATTTTTTTGGATGACTGGCTGTTAGATAGAGCTCATAAGCAATTCTCTCTATCGCCAAATCAGCCACCACAGAGGGATTATTTCTTACTGCACTGTCTTGATTGATGAAGGTGAAGGTGTTTTCTTTCATCTGTTGCTTTAATAGCACCTCTGTGTCCATCTAAAACGAGGACCCCAGACACTCATGTACACTCTACACACTTCTATAGCCATTATCCAGGCACTAACATAATGACAGCCAGCCTATTTGAGTATGTCTTGGTTCATCCACTGGTCTGAGATGCAGCTTGGCATTAATAAGGAACCTCATCATTTTTTGGCTCATTGTTAAAATGAACAAATAAGAAAGTGTGTGGTCCTCAGGCTGATAGTTCTATCCTGGAAAGCTGCTGAGCTCTCTGATAAGACATACTGGAAGTCGGTGAAAAGCCCTTGAAGGGCTGTTGTGAATAAATATGCCCCTGAATAAAGAACGCCACTTTCAGCCCCTTGAGCTGGAGAACACAACCCAGTATGAACGAATTACATGCCCATCTGAAGCCTTGTCGATGGTAGAGTTGATGTTAATGGGATGCTCTTTATCAATACGGGATGTTTTGAAGAATCTAGCTTGTAATTGGTTAGGAATCGAAGGAATGTGTGTGCGCCTCGTCTAGCTGACACTCGTAAATCCCTACACCTCTACAGGGGAAGAAGGATAGCCTCTAGCATTGTGGCTAATTGCCATCTAAGCTGAAACAGAATTATTCATAACCTATTAGTGCGGCAAGTTCACCGGGTAGAGGGGAGAAAAAAAATCATGACGAGTGAGAGAATGAAAATGAGTGAAAAAAGTTCATTAATAGGAAGCCTTGTGCAGACGGTATTTTAATTTGCTAAAGGACGTCATAAATAAGAATGTCCATTTTAATGAATTTTTGCCTAGAAATTCAATCATTTGCTTTTTAGGCCTAGCATTCAAAGTATTAGGGGCTCTGAGACTCGCCTTTATGCTAATTCAAAAGTCTGGGTTGACTCTACCATGAACTTCAACTTTAGAGATGGTTTATTTTGGGAGGCAGTGTGATCAAGAATTTGAATGTCATATGAGACACATGAGCTTTGACACATAAGAATTCACTAAAGCCCAAAGTATGCTTCGGTTTTGCATATGAACACAGGTGCTTGACACATGCACACTAAAAGTTTCATCTTTGTCCAGTGTCTGCACCTTTTCTCTCCAGAAGTTATGACCGATAAAAAAACATACTGTACTTGTTTAAAGTAGAGTTTCAGGTATCTTTTTACCCCCTCACACAAGCTCAATGCGGGCATCTGCAGTACTTTGTTGTTGTTATGTCTCTTCTATTTCTTTTCAACTGTGAAACAAAGGACCGGGCCAGTGTTGCCACCTTGTGGACCAACTCATTAGTGCAAAAGAAAATTAAAGCCAAGGTTAGAAATGTTATAGATACACCATGCTTATGATGAAAATTACATTACTGTAGTCAACATGTAAAACAAAATATAATTTGGGCTTAATAAATCACTAATGGCACCATTTATTTGCAAATGCTCTATGCATTTTATTTGACAAATAATTTATTTTGATGTAGTCCATTATCTACAGAAAATATGCATGTTGCATTCTATTGGAGACAATGGTGTTACATGAAGATTAAAAATTGAATAACAGAATTTTGTGAATATGGCCAAATTAGCTTCATTTAAATAGAAATTGTAATTTTTGCACTGAAATGAATCAGCGTGATTTCATTTAAATTCTTACAACAATATTTCAGTGCATTTTGCAGCTGGTTAAACTGTTTTGCAGGCTGTTTGCAGATAAGCCATTGGTTTTGCAGGGAAATATTGTTTAGTAATTCGCCCCTGTGTGTATGTAGGTCAGGAAGTCATTGGCAAATGTCACAGGAAAGTGGCACAACACATGTATGCAGCCATACATAGCTGCATGCTTTGATGGTATCTTTCTGTATAACCGTTTTCATGACCTTTCTGTGAAATACAAGGGAAATTAGCATATCCCCTTTTTTGTCGGTGTTGAAAATGTGCTCTGTTCTCTCACTGCTGATGTTTGTCCTGTCATTTGCGACTGTGGGGCCATTGATTGCCTTATCATCGACAAACAGAGATGTCCTCATCTCATTATAATGATGATATTGGTTCTTGCTCATTTCATAATAAGTCTGGTCCACATATCTCCAACTGCATTTACCAACACATCACAGGCTGACAGGCCCTCAGTGTCAGCTTTTACTTGTGTATACTTATTGCTATTTATTTATTTGAAATTGATTTATATAATTCCTTTCTTGAGGCTAAACGGTATGCTAAACTGCAGCACTTTAAGTAGCATTTAATACCAAATTTAATAATTTAAGAGATGACCTTAGACAAACCTGTGAAGTAAGTCAGTTGAGCAAGTAATTACTTCAATTAAATGCTATATTCAGTAAAAGTAGTCCCGCTGGCTATAAAGGATTAAAGTTGAAAAGGCTCAGCTGAATTAAGACTAATTAATTTATTTTGTCCACTACCACCTTTTAATTGTCATGAAGCAAATTTAATGAACCAAGCGTAATTGAGAAGAAGACAGTGTAGCCAAGTAAAAGGGTTAGTAAAGTGTGCTCGTGGTTACATATTACGAAATATTTTTTTGTACATAATGTCTGCATTTTACTTGAGGGTAATTAAATGATGACAGAATTGTAGTTTTGTGTACTATCCTCTCACATTTTTGCTTTTAAACCCTCTGACAATTTCTGACTGCTTGGCTTAATTTATAAGTGCACTACTGGAAAGGTTAGCATCAGCAATGATCACTGTTTACTTGTAGGCAGAGTTTTATGTAAGAAACATGTTTAACATTTTCTGTTGGTCATGACAGCAGTTATTCATCAAATGATGAAGAAGTAGTACACTTTCTGTATTTTATGAGCCGACTCAGAAGCAATGCTGTAGAAACGTTGCATAGTACGTTAAATTGCTGCGGCTTCTTTCGTAATCTAGCTCTCTGGTCTGCATGATGGAGAATGTGGGGTGCAAATTGTGTTCAGCACAAACTTTCTGGGTGTGCTTGCACTGTTACCTGATTTACATAATTCCTTTAGTGAACCAGGCATTAAAACAGCACAGACAGTGCATAAAAACAAACAACACTATCAATGTGCGCGCAACTCATTTTTAGTGAATTTCTCCCCTAGGGTACAAAAGCAATCAAGGCTCAAGGATCGTCCCTTGCTAATTCAAGTCTTTTGGTTACCATTAAAGATCTTTAAACATGGGGATAGGCTACACTGTTAGCAAACAGGTCTTTAGGAGAGAAATTGCATGTACATGTACAAATTGCATGTATCTTTTTAGTTCAGTTTAGCGAAGACTGTAAACTATTCAAAGTGCCAAACCCATCTATTCATGTCTACATTTTGTGTTCACATCACGTAACTGTGCGAATACTTTGTTTTAACCTTTGCAGAGTGCGAGGAGATAATTGAGAGGACATCCTTCACGAGACATGAGGGCCTTATATTTATATACACATTCAAAAAAGAGACAACGAGAGAGCTGGAGGCAAAGAGAACGATGAGCCGTGGGGTGCTTGGGGAGCAATTACTCCTTCATCCCATAAACTGGTATTCACTTCAATTACGGTGCCCAACTTTAATCAAGCAGTGTGTATATATAGCCGTGCAGCTTTTATAAATGGAGGAATTAATGACACCTTGCTGCAGCACAAACATGAAGGAGTTTGGAGACTGTGTTTGGTGCGGGAGCAGCTGCAATGGAGGTGGTGGTGAGGGGGGGAGGGGTGATAGATAGCTGTAGAGCGTCTGTGAGAGTTTGTGTGTGTGCATGCACATTGATCCTCGTATGTTTGGGCCCAGACCAAGAGACCCTCTGGCCTTGTCCTGAGACCGTGGAAGGATGTCGGTGCCAAAAGGCCAGGATATTGCTATTGAGGACAATGTATCCATCATATTCCTCTCCGAGCAGGCATAATGTTCACAAGGTTACCATGGGGCACAAGTCCTCAAGTTTCAAGTTTTCAAGTTTATTTGTCACATACACGACTATACAGAGATTGTATAACCAGCAGTGAAATGAGAGTCGGGTCCGCTCCATGGACAGTGCAAATATTGAAAAATACAACACAAGGGAAATATACATAAAATAAAATGAATAAAGAATAAGATATAAGAATAAAATATAAAATATAAAAGAATGTGCATGACAGTATGCTGTAGAATTAAATATTAAGATAAGCATGACTGTACAGAGAGGAATGTGCAAACAGGTTGGTTGAACATGATTGACATGAAGCCGCCAATCACAAAAAAATTATATAAATATAAAAATAAGATGAGATATGTTACAAGACACAGAAAGTGTTGTGTGCAGATGTGCAAATGAGCAAATGACACTGACAGTATGAGGTAGAGAATAATGAGTGTGTGATTAGTGATTTGAAGTAAGTCAGATGATGTTAGGAGGCTGAGTTTGAGTTCAGGAGCCTGATGGCCGTGGGGAAGAAACTCCTCCTAAGTCTCTCGGTTTTTGCCATCAGGCTGCGGAAGCACTTACCAGAAGGCAGCATAGTGAAGAGACAGTTTCCAGGGTGGTTTGAGTCCTTGTTGATTTTGACAGCTCTGCTTCTGCAGCGTTTGATGTAGATGTCCTGCAGAGAGGGGAGAGCCGACCCAGAGATACGCTCAGCTAAGCGCACAACTCTCTGCAGGGCTTTGCAATCTTGGCTGGAGCTGTTTCCATACCACACTGAAATACACTGAGTCAAAACACTTTCTATGGTCCCTGCATAGAAAGTTTTCAGGATTGTTGGTGAGACCCTGAATTTCCTCAGCTGTCGCAGATGGTACAGTCTTTGCCTGGCTTTCTTAACCTGTGTTTGGATGTGTGTAGTCCAAGTCAGCTCCTCTGAGATGTTTACTCCGAGGTACTTGAAGCTTCTTACTCTCTCCACAGGGGTCCCGCTGATCACAAGAGGAGTGTAGGGCAGCAGGTGGCTCTTTCTGAAGTCCACAATCAGCTCTTTGGTTTTGCTCACGTTCAGAGAGAGACAGTTGTCCTGGCACCATGATGTGAGTCGCTCCACCTCATCCAAGTATGCGGTCTCATCATTGTTGGAAATGAGGCCCAGAACCACAGTATCATCAGCAAATTTGATGATAGAAGTGGAGCTGTGAGAGGACACACAGTCATGTGTGTAGAGAGAGTATAGCAGGGGACTCAGAACGCAGCCCTGCGGGGCTCCTACGTTCAGGGTGATGGAGTTTGAGGTGTACTGGCCTACCTTCACCACTTGAGGTCTGCCGGTGAGGAAATCTTGAATCCAGTCGCAGAGTGAAGTGTTTAGGCCAAGGCCTGTGAGTTTATTAGTCAGCTTGATGGGGACTATGGTGTTGAAGGCTGAGCTATAGTCTATGAATAGCAGTCTTGCATAGTTACCATTGCTGCTGTCAATGTGTGTGAGGGAGGAGTGGAGAATGTGTGAGATGGCATCATCAGTTGATCTATTGGAGCGATAGGCAAACTGAAGAGGGTCCAAAGTAGCAGGGATGGATGAGCTAATGTGGCTCTTAACAAGTCTCTCAAAAACCTTCATGACTATTGATGTGAGGGCCACTGGTCGATAGTCATTCAGGCAAGAGGGTTTATTGTTCTTAGGCACAGGGATGATGATGGATTTTTTAAAGGAGGTGGGAACCACAGAGGTAGCAAGGGACTCGTTGAAGATAGAAGTAAACAACCCAGCAAGCTGATCAGCGCATGATCTCAGAACCCGGCCTGTGATCCCGTCAGGTCCAGCTGCTTTCCTGATGTTCACTCCCTTTAGTGCCCTCCGAACCTCGTCCTCCGACACGGTGATCACATGATTCTCGCTTCTCTGCCTGCTGCTTCCTGACGCGCTGCTCGGCAGAGCCGCGATGCCGCCGTTGCTTTCAAATCGGCCGTAGAAGGTGTTTAATTCTTCGGCCAGCGACGGATCTGCACTCACCTCCGCGGAGGATTTGTTTCCAAAGGCACAGATGGTCCTTAGTCCCTGCCACATGCGTCGCGAGTCATTGAGCTGAAAATGAGACTCAATTCTCTCTTTGTAACGATGTTTGGCGGCGCTTACTGCTCGTCTGAGAGCGTAACACGATGCTTTATACTCGCACATATTCCCGGACAAAACAGCCTCGTTGTATGCGGCAGTGCGTTTGTTAACCGCATCACGGATTGTTCTGTCCACCCACGGTTTCTGATTAGGGAAAGTCCTTACAGTTATTGTTTCTGTAGCTTGTTCGGTGAGTGTGTTTACAAAGCTCACTGCCACATCCGTGAACTCGCTGACGTCAGATGAGCTCTCCCTGAACATGTCCCAGTCGACGTCATCAAGAGCCGACTGTAGCATAGCTTCAGAGTGGGAGGACCAACGCGTCACTTCCCTCTTCACCGGGGGTTCCTGTGCGAGCCTTTGTTTGTATTCCGGTGTGAGGAAAATGGCGGCGTGGTCTGATTTACCGAAAGCAGGTAGTGAACGGGCCTTGTAGGCATTCTTAAACTGAGAGTAGCAGTGGTCCAGTGTATTCGGTCCTCTGGTTGGACAGGATACATGCTGGTGAAAGTTCGGCATGACCTGCCTGAGGTTGGCTTTGTTAAAATCCCCCGCGATGATAAAGGCAGCGTCAGGATGTTTGTTAATGTAGCCGCTGAGCACATCGTGAAGTTTAGACAAAGCCAAGCCGGTGTCTGCCTGAGGTGGAATGTAAACGGCAGTAGCGATGACCGCGGAGAACTCGCGGGGTAAATAGAATGGGCGGCAAATGATGGATAGATGTGAGGCGAGCAGGATCGCGACAGAGAGGAGATATTCCTGGGGTCACACCATTTCTTGTTAGTCATGAAACACACTCCTCCACCTTTGGATTTACCGGCCTCGGCTGTTCTGTCCATCCGTAAAACAGAGGAGTTGTCAGACGGCGATACAGCAGTGTCCGGAACCGAGGGCGTGAGCCATGTTTCAGACAAACAGATGATGTTACAGTCCCTTATGTCCCGTTGGAAACTTATCCTGGCTCTAAGATCGTCCATCTTATTCTCCAAGGATTGGACATTAGCGAGCAAAATGCTCGGTAAAGGAGGACTGTGAGCCCTTTTCCTCAATCTGTTTCGAATCCCAGCGCTATTTCCACGGTGTTTTTTGTTCCGTCTCCTGTGTCCTTTGTTCTCCGCGTTCCGAAGAATCTCAAGAGGCCACGATGGAATCGGTGATAAAGTGTCCTGAACCAGGTTAGTGAAGCGGTTTCCAATGTCCAAGAGTGTACTTTTGTCGTAGGTGATCAGTGCCGACGTTATGTGCGTAAAAATAGAAATCAAAAGTAAGTAAATAAAAGCATAGTCTTAGCGGAGCGACCCGGACGGCGGCCGAGCATAGCAGCGCCATCTTGGTTAAAAGGCGGCCGAGCATAGCAGCGCCATCTTGGTCCTCTGTCTTCATCTGGCTTCTAAGCAAAACTCATTATTCTAAATACACGTGGTTCAATGTTCCCTGTTTCCTTGAAAGGCTGCCGGGTCATCGTTCAGACATTCCAGCTGGATACTACCTTTTTCATCATAAAATTAGTGGTTTGAAAAGCATCTGAACAGAATGATAACATTTATAAAAGCTTAATTTTAGACATGATATCTGACCTCCTGCCATTAGTTCTTTGATGGTCGAAAGATCTTTTTTGCAGTTGTTTTGCTACCTTAGCAGGAGTCTCATTGAAAGGAAAGAGAGATGCTTTTGAAAAACCAATTAATTATTAAATTCGTCTGAGGGAGAACACAACCCCCCCCCCCCCCCCCCAAAAAAAACAGGAGTGATAAGGGAAAATAAACAACCATCAACTTTTCATTGGATTTCCAAACTAACTCTTGCCTGTGCGTTCTCTTAAATTAAACTTAAGATTTTGTGATCTGTTTCCTTTCAAGTTTGAGGTCTTCAGAGAACACGTTTGGTGCCTTGTCAGTTCAAAGCCTCTGAAATAGTGAAGAGGTGAGCTTTAATAATTTGTGCTGTTGCTACACTATGACCTGTCACCTTTCCCAGTCCACACAGATCATTTGGCTTTCGTGTTGCTGAGAGAAAGCGTGAGGAGAACTGAGTGGTATAAACATCAGCTGCGACCCTGAGGTCACATCATGAGGGTCATTGCTCCTGAGAATAGACAGTTAATATATCTTCACCCACATACAGTACAAGTAGTTGATGATTTTGTTGAGAGCAAATGTAGATGTTGCAGGCTTCAGCAATAATTGTATTATCTCTTGATTCTATTAGTTTCTGTGGAGTAGTTGTATGTCAAAGTTATGAAATAAAAGGAGTAAAATAAGAGGGCTTTTTAGAATTTTACATTGACTGAATGTTATTTTTTTAGATTTTTTAAAATCTATTTGTACCAGCTGATGTTAGATTTTTAATTGTTTAAATATTGTAATTTCCTATTTATATTACCTATCATCATTGTTCACTATCATCAAAACCTATGTATAGTTATCCTATATTAAATGTTTTTTTTTTTTAAATCTGTATTGGTTGACATTGTTTATTTAGTTGTTTAAATGTTCTAATTTCTTATTTTTTATATATATTTTTAGATCACTTTTACCATCATTTAATGCCTGCTTAAAATGTATGCATTCATTGTGGCTAATTGAAAACGGCTCACTTCTGGTTAGGAAACGATGTAAACGTGCTTTTGCATTTGAAGGCCAGAGGTATTAATTGACCTTTGACCATCTGAGAGCATCAAGGGCAGAATGAACCTGTGGAGTGTTCAGTAGCCGCAATCCACCTGGCAGTATGACTATATGAAGTGATGTCAAACCCTCTTTCTCTTTTAATTAGAAGATGATTCATTAACCCCCGATTACAGCACTATAGAGAATTGAATGCTGGATTTCTATGTAAAGGATATTGTACAGCCAAGAGTCAATTGATGTAAAATAACCCCAAAGAGGCTCAGGGTTTTAATTACCCAGAAGGGGATTTTTTTATTACCTTGAACCGACTTGCTCCCTCTACTTTGGCTCCTTTATTCCAGGTTTGCATATAAAATTAATGTTTTTTTTACGGTGTTTTCATGCATTGTAGTAATTAGTTGTTGAAAACAACTAAAAATGTGCATGTTATTAATTATAGAGCACTATAGAGGCGCATCTGTGCATTTTATGCCATGACTGCATTTCATCCAGTGGACCGTAAACAGCAGACATTATGCAGATAGCAGCACTTGCAACCAATCAAAGTGAAGTAAGGGCCACTATATGGGCTCTATTCTATGGGGTTTGTGTAAATATATAACATACAAGCAAACAATTAAAATCAAGTACAAAATTTCATGACAAAGTATGGAAATCATCCCCTCCACAAGCACAACAGCATAATGAGCATTTATAACACACGCATTTATAAATAGGCCAGCAGTCCCTGAAGTGCTCGCAGATGTCGGAGCAATGTTGGTGGTCCCCGTGCCATTTTATTCAAAGTGTTCACTTGACTTCTCACTTTAAGTATAGAGGAGCCAAAAGAATGGCACACAGCATTTGCTTTCCCATGCTGCACTATTGTTTTGCAGATTACATTAGGAGTGAGTGTCCAATGCCTGTAGAGGATCTGCTATTATTTTCCCTGCATGAACTGAGAGCTGTTTATTAGAGTCTGGATGAATGCACTCCTGTGGATGATTGGTTGTTGCTCAGCAAATGATGCCCAGCGTGGTCAAGGCATTTGACCAAATGTGTACTTAAATTTGATCAGAATAGAACTTTTAATTCATTATTCTGTAACCCTGTTAGTCATCTAGGTAATATATGTTTTAGAAAATTACAGCTGCTGCCATCCACAGCAGGACGGGCACTTGAGTTTTGTTTCCAAATATTACTGACACTTTCACACATTTTGTGGCCTTCTCTGAAATGTGAACTTGAGTCCATCACTGCATGCAATCGAGCTAAGACAAGCCATTTATTTTTATAGACAAAGAAACTTAGTTGATCTGAAAAGCATTAATAACTAATTCAGTAATGGAAATTCGGTTTACTTGGGGCCCATGACTCATGGTCAAAATGTTAAAATGTTTATTTATTGTAGCCATTAAAGAAAAATAGTATTTGTCAAAAAATATATATAATAATAATTTAATATTCAGTTTAATTAGTGTTTTTGTCTTTCACACGTTACAGCATAACAGTGTAGCAAATGAAAAAAATGTGAAAATGTACAGTCAAATGACTCTTCTGAGGTTTTCATTAGTGAGTCATTTTCAAAACTTAGTTTGAATCATTGTCTGAACTGACTGACTCAATCATTGGTCATTTTCAGTCATGTTCCATTCTAAATGGACCATTGTTTTGCTTTTTGGGTAACTACAAAAGGATTAAATTAGCTAATGGATTAACCGGAATACTTAATTTTCTTCTGGTCTTTTGATTGATTGATTTTCCCATTTCATATATTTTACTGAGCCGGATAGCATATAATTCATCTATTTGCATTTTCAGTTAGTCATCAGTTGGCAAGTTGGCCTAACACTGAATGGTTCATTTTGTTAGCACTTTTTTGTTTTCCTTTTCAGATTTTTTTTTTTTCAGCATTATGTTTTAATAAGGACAAGTGGTTTGGATAATAGATGGGTGCTAACACATTTTCAACATTTCAAGTTGTGTAAATGAACATAGCCATTAATAAATGCTGTCAAAATTATTAATTGTCAGTTCAGGATATCTAAGTGAACCTAAAATTAAACCCTAATGTAAGTTTTTAATTCTTTAACACTAGTGGTGGTTGAGGAGATTCCCCCCTTCCATGTAAAGTGCTTTGAGTCCCCAGAAAAGCGCTATATAAATGTAGCGAATTAATTAATTAATAATAGTGTTATTCTAATGAAACAAATCTAATAAGGGATACAAATAGAATTGGTTATGTTGCATATTTGAACCTATAAACGCAAAGAGTAAAACAAGTTTTGTTAAATGAATGAATGAATCTTCATGTGAATCTTCGGCCACCTGAACACGGATGACAGTACCTCTTAACAACACTTACACTGAGTGATTCTGTCATTTATGTTCAAAATGTTTGATTTTGCCATTGCCTTCCTAGGCCCTGTTAAAGGTAATCTAACATTTTCTGCTTTCTTTGCCTGACTGCTGACTGATTTGCCCCAAACCAAACCTTAAATTCAATGACAGTAAGTTGAAATAATAAACATACCTTTAAACATTTATTTTCTCTCTGTAGATTCTCAAAAGAAGAACTCGTCTTGTCTCTTTGTAAGCTGTGTTGAGCAAGTCAAGATATCATAAGCTGTTTTAAAATGATGTTGTGTTGCAAACCCACATTTAAATTTGCAAATTCCATTTGAACTATTACAGTTATTCCCCAGCAGTGAATAAAGAAAAGAAAACTCAGCAAGGTGACATTAGGAGCTGAGCAAGGGTTCAAGTTTTCAGAGCAAACATTGTTTGGAGCCTGTGACCTTCAGCAAATTGAGAGATATTCATGAAAGCTGCTTAATAATCTCTGAGGTTTCATCTTCAAACACTGAGAAAACTTTAAAAGAAAATTTGCCTTGACAAATAACCTTGGATATGTACTGTATATACACTAAAATACTATCTAAACATATATATACATATACACACACACACATATATATATATATATACACAACCCGAATTCTGGAAATGTTGGGATGTTTCACATGAGCCAATATTCTATTCACAATAGAACATAGAGAATATAACAAATGTTTAAACTGAGAAATGTTACACTTTTATCCACTAAATAAGCTCATTTCAAATTTGATGCCTGCTACAGGTCTCAAAAAAGTTGACACGGGGGCAACAAAAGGCTGAAAAAGCAATACATTTTTTAAAAGATTCAGCTGGGAGAACATCTAGCAACTAATTAGTTAATTGACATCAGGTCTGTAACATGATTAGCTATAAAAGGGATGAAGGGATGTCTTAGAGAGGCAGAGTCTCTCAGAAGTAAAGATGGGCAGAGGCTCTCCAATCTGTGAAAGAGTGCGTGAAAAGATTGTGGACTACTTTAAAAACAACGTTCCTCAATGTCAAATTGCAAAGGCTTTGCAAATCTCATCATCTACAGTGCATAACATCATCAAAAGATTCAGAGAAACTGGAGAAATTTCTGTGCGTAAGGGACAAGGCCGAAGACCTTTGTTGGATGCCCGTGGTCTTCGGGCCCTCAGACGACACTGCATCACTCATCGGCATGATTCTGTCATTGACATTACTAAATGGGCCCAGGAATACTTCCAGAAACCACTGTCGGTAAACACAATCCGCCGTGCCATCTGCAGATGCCAACTAAAGCTCTATCATGCAAAAAGGAAGCCATATGTGAACATGGTCCAGAAGCGCCATCATGTCCTGTGGGCCAAGGCTCATTTAAAATGGACTGTTTCAAAGTGGAAAAGAGTTCTATGGTCAGACGAGTCCAAATTTGACATTCTTGTTGGATATTACGGACACCATGTCCTCCGGGCTAAAGAGGAGGGAGACCTTCCAGCGTGTCATCAGCGTTCAGTTCAAAAGCCAGCATCTCTGATGGTATGGGGGTGCATAAGTGCATATGGTATGGGCAGCTTGCATGTTTTGGAAGGCACTATGAATGCTGAAAGGTATATAAAGGTGTTAGAGCAACATATGCTCGCCTCCAGATGACGTCTATTTCAGGGAAGGCCTTGTGTATTTCAGTAGGACAATGCAAAACCACATACTGCAGCTATTACAACAGCATGGCTTCATAGTAGAAAAGTCTGGGAGATGAACTGGCCTGCCTGCAGTCCAGATGCCCCTGTCCTAACTATTTTGAGACCTGTAGCAGGTCATAGCATAAAACTGTAAAATTTTTCAGTTTAAACCTTAACTATGTTATCTATGTTATATTGTGAATAAAATTATTGTTCAAAATCTATGTACATGTGAATTGAAATTCTTTTAGTTTTCATTTTATTCAAATAAAAAAAAAATGTCCCAACATTTACGGAATTCGTGTTTTTTATTTTTATATTTTTAACACTGACCTACTTTCATATGTGAAATGCAAAAGAAGATATTTTGAAGAATACGTGCACTTTTTTTCAGCCATATAATAAAAGTATGTTGTTTTGGACCCTAGTGTCTTTCATTGTATGGACAAAAGCAGTTCTTCAAAATATCTTCTGTTGTGTTCCACAGAAGAAAGTAAGACGTCATACAGGAAAGTCTTAAAGTAGGCTATATTTAATATCACCATGTTGTTATTTACAAAATCAAAAGAATAAGGAAAAAAAACTTTAGTTACCTAACATTTTTGTAAGTATCTTTTTTGACACAATCAACATTGCTTCCCTTTCTATTTTTTTGTGTTGTTTTTGGGTGAACTCACTTCTGCTTCACATAAACCTTCTTCTCCCCTCTCTCCTGTTGTGGTTAGAGGTTTTCACCTCACAGCAGATCACTTTGTACACCCCCATCTCCCAGCAGGCCATCATCACAGACTGGGCTTCTCTCCCCATGTTGGCCTCTCCTGATGGAGGAAGAACATCACCTCCCAAGAGAGCTGCTGATTGAAGCAGATGATGAGCAGGAGAAATCCTATTTCCCCCTCTCCCACCGTGGTGATGCAAGTTATTGAAAATACGCCTCGTTCAAAGCTCTCTGTTGCTTTTTAACCTCCAAGACATATGCAGGCATATATAATGCATAACATATAGCGACCAAAATCATCCTTGATTTTGGCTATGTGCGTTGGAAGTATATTATATGTGTGAGTGATTTAGCTTAGCTTTTTGTTTCTCTCGAGTCTGCTCGCATGCATGAACTTAACGCATTATGCGAAACACAAAAAATCAGACCCTGCCTAATCTGTGCCAAGTCTCGTCCCCAAAAGTTCCCACCGCATCACATCACAGCTCGACAAAGTCAGGATTTTGTCCCTCAAAGGGAGCGCATTGCTTTGGCGAATGTCACATGTCATATGCCAACCTTCCGTGGCTGCCGCTTTAAATTAATATGTGAGGCAGACGTATTTTTGGAGTTGGTCCCAATGCATCTTTCACAGGGGCAGCTGTTGCCTGGCGGTGACACACACAAACATTCGCAAACACATGGCGATATGGGTTCAAGGACTCATAGATGCTGCCCATAGGCATGTAGCTAATGGATTTGTTTTCACTCTACCAGCTTACCCAAAGTTTGAATACAAATTAGAGAAGAGGAGCTGTAATTCACACTGGATTTGGCATACCTCCTCCCACAACTCCGTTAGGTTTGCTCCTGAACAACTCTGTCCCACCAGGCTGCTGTTTTTTTAATTGACTAAATGGAAAAGCCATGTACCATCTGGATGCTGAGGCAGTGGCTGGCACTGTGTGGAGACACATTTGTAATGAGCCTCCTTTAGAACGTATTATATATCCACTTGTTTTTTATTTTTAAGCTTCACCTGTTGAAATGTAATTTCATGTCACTCCATCTCAGACTCTCAATTTATGGGAACAGTCAGGAAGTGTGATATGTTACCAGGCTTTCTGTAAAATAAATTAAAACATACCACATGTAAACGTGTTTCATTCCAGCTCAGACTAGATGTGAACTGTACATGGTCTGACTTTAATTAAGCAAATTCATAACAATTTATTTGACATTCAGAAGTGCAACAGGCTTCACTTCATTAAATATCTTGTATTATAAAGTAGTCAGGTCATCTAAGCTGACATTTAAAGGGGCAGTTCAGTCAAATTTATAATTCTGAGAATAGTGTACTCAATCTGAATTATCCCTTTCACTTTCCACTATAGGGTACACTTTGATATCCTGTGACTTTATATATCTATCCTTCTGTCTATCTGTGTGAAAAAAAAAAACAAAAAAAAACATTATTCTGGCAACTATTTGCAACTAACTTCATAGTAATAAATGATTCTGTCATTATGTACTCAACCTCATACCATTCCAAACATTTTTGAGTTTATTTTATTTGCATATCATTGCTCTTTTGTTGATTTTGATTGCTTCCATTGTCCTCATTCGTAAGTCGCTTTGGATAAAAGCGTCTGCTAACTGACTAAATGTAAATGTATTTTGTGCAACAGAAAATATATTTTGAAATTCAGAGGGATCTCGCTAGCTTTCATTATATGGCCAAAGCAGATCTTCTTTTGTATTTCACAGAAGAAAGAAACTCATACATTTGTAACAACATTAGGTTGAGGTTTTGATTCTTAGATATCCATTTAACAAAAAAGTTTTTTGCATAGGGGACAATTCGCTAAAAATGGCACCTTATACTCCAAAACGAAGACTTCATCGTTTCATTCCGTTGAATGTGACTTTTCCCGAAAGCTCTGGGTCACTTCATCTAACTTATTGTGACTTAACGATTGTAAAATGAAAACAAGGTCTCCACCTGAGTTACAATTATAGCAGGACTATTTCTGCTGGAACCTGGGAGGTTATCTCTGGACAGTTTCTGTAGTCTGCTCAACTGAAAAGTCAAAGCACAGCGTCTGTTTAGCTCTGTGATTAATGCTGTGGAATCTGTGTCCTTATGGCGGAATTTGGATATGTATCTATACAGCCTGGTGTTATTTTAAGTCTCTGTGGAGGCTGATGGTGTTGTAAAAAGGTTGATGGTGATACATTATGCCCCCTTTTTTCCCTCTCTCTGGCAGGACTCAGAAAGTGCTTCATGAATTATTGTTGCCAAACCTGTTATCTATTCATGGCAGGTAATTACTCAACAGAAATATGGCTACCTTAACACCATCTGCACTTTGTCAGAATCGCTCACTTCATATGTACGCCACATTAATTGATGGATAGTTTATAACATGGTCAAAGAGGATGGACAGTGATAACGCACGATTCGTTTTACGCAATCAAGCTTTTTATCATTAACATGACCTTCTAACCATGTGCTTGTCTCCCATTTGTTATTTTGCACTACTGAGCCTGAGGGCAAACTTGGATAGCGGCCTCAGCTACACTTGGCTGTAAACAAATAAACAAATGACATAATGTGCACATCATCACCCTTTTAAATCAACTAAATGATACTTGGCACCTGCCAGAGTGCGTCCTTTTAGTGGCGGGAGAAGACGCGAACGAGTCGTGTCAGGAATAGCATGGTGCAATTAGTGTCAGTATGCTTTATGATGTTTGGCGACAAAGACGTTTCGGTCTCTGTCAAAGCTGGTGTATAGAGTTGTAAACGCATGTACAATATCTACATATGTGAATGGAATACTCGGGCAACAATGGAAGTCTCTCGGTCAGCTTATAACCTAATGAATAGGAAGCGCTGTTCTGCTGTCACGAGTCTATGAAGCAATCTCATTTAAACCCGCTGTAGGACCAAATGTTAATGGCAGTAAACAGCTTGAGTGACAGTATTAAATAAGCCTGAAGTGAGGCCCTCCAGCTAGAAGAGCTGTCGGCAAAAGCCTTTGGCAGTAAAAAACAAAGTTGCCTATGTCTGGATAATTTACTGCAAGAGATGCATGGCGGTCTGTCCCTGATAATTTATTAAGATTACTGCTACTAAAACAATATTAGAGGATATGATTGTTGATGAATATATTACATGCAATAAGTTAATTAAAAAGAAAATTATGTGATCATTTACTCTTGCATTTATGTTTACTCTCGTGCCATTCCAAAGCTATGTAACTCTTTCTTCTGTGAACCTAAATTAAGATATTTTGAAGAATGTTTCAGCTGCACACACGCAAAAAAAAAAAAAAAAAAAAAAAAAAAAAAAAAAAAAAAAAACGTGATGCTTTTGGTGCATTTCCTTTGCACAAAATAAGTAGTAATTTCTGCAAGAATAAGTATAATTTTGCAAAATAAGTAGTCATTTTGCATGTTTCTTAATCTAGGGTCCATCTAGGGCAGGGGTGCCCAATAGGTCGATCGCGATCTACCAGTCGATCGCGAAGGTAATGCTGGTAGATCACGCGAGATAACTTAAAACTAAAATAATATATTAACTAATGTTATGACTGATATGTTAAATAACAGCACTACCTCTCTACGTATTCTGTGATATTCTGTGTTTCGGAGCAGCAAACCGTTTCTCATTGCGCTTTGTGAAATAAAAGACTGAACGGCAGCTCAAAACCGCTGTATGAGCATATGATATGCAAACTACAGCTCTCGTCACGCTAGTAGCCTAAAGTTTTGATGGACGATGATTGTAATCAAGGTAAAGATGATTACAGTGACATACAGGATCGTGCATTAGGCGCGCGTTGTGTCCGTTATTTGATGCGTAAACGAACTGTGTATGTGCGCTCTCGGCGCACTGATCACTATAACATCATATTTCTGCTTGAATACAGCTCAGTATATTCACGTAGTTGAATATAGCGAGTGTTTTATAATGGATGCTCACGTGTTTTGGAGAAGTTTGCGAGGATCAATGGTGTTTATGTACATATGGGCATCAGACGCTCCAAACAGCACAGAGGAACTATTCACTGTGGCGTCGAGTTCAGAATGGTTTCAATATAAAGATACATCCCAACAAGCTTTTTTATTTATTATTTTTTTATGTATTTTATTATTTATTAATTTTTCCCTTGGTAGATCTCTGTTATGGGGTTGACGAGACGTGAGACGAGAGGATCCATTTGCAAGGCTTTATTCTTAAACATGGTCAGAACACAGGCAGGGTCAGTACACGGCAAACAGGTATGGCAGGGGCAAAACACAGAGCAGTCCGTAGAGCAAGCGTGGGTCGACGATCAGCATACGATATCCAGAGGTCTAGGCAGAGAGAATAATCCAGGAGCACGGGCAGGAATCAGAACACAGGGAATCTAACTATGAATACTTGGGAACGCTTGGTATGCAGACTAGGCTAACAATACTCGGCAGTGAGTGGGAGAAAGTCCAGGGCTTATGTAGTGTGTGTGTGTGTGTGTGTGTGTGTGATTGGGTGATGGTGATTGTGAGATGGAAAACAGGTGCAAGCGTGATCATTGTGAACAGCTGTGTTGGTGCAGTGGATGATGGAAAATGTAGTCCTTGAGTGATCTGTGACTGACTGTGTGGTGTGAAAGTCCATGTGATGGGTGAGTGACCTCTAGAGGTGAATGACCGGAAGTTCATGGCTTGGATTTGTGACATAGCCCCCCCCCAAGGAGCGGCTTCCAGACGCTCCTAAACAATCCTAGGAGGGCGGAGGAGCGGAGGCGGAACAGGGGGAGGGACGGAGGGCCAGGTCCATGTGAAAGCCAGGGCGGAGAGGATGGAACTGGAACCCACCAGGGCGGAGCAGGCAGATCTGGAGCCCCCCAGGGTGGAGCAGACGGACCTGGAGCCCACCAGGGCGGAGCGGACAGGACTGGAGCCCCCCAGGGCGGAGCAGACAGACCTGGAGCCCACCAGGGCAGAGCGGACGGGACTGGAGCCCCCCAGGGCGGAGCAGACGGGACTGGAGCCCCCCAGGGCGGAGCAGACGGGACTAGAGACCACCAGACCGGAGTAGGACCGTAGACCAGGCAGGCAACCATGCCTGAGTCTGAGATCTGAGGGGAAACAGAGACAGACAACACAGAGAGAGCAGTGACAGACAACACAGGGAGAGCCTTCCTGGTCTCAGGGGCCGTGGCAGAGCAGGTCTGGGAGTCACAGGCAGCCTCCATAGCCGTGCCAAGGCAGGACAGGAAATCCCAGACGGCCTCCATAGCAGTGACAGGGCCGGACGGGGAATCACTGACGGCCTCCCTAGCCGTGACAGGGCAGGACAGGGAATCACAGGCAGCCTTGATAGCCGTGACAGGACCTGACAGGAATTCACAGGCGGCCTCTATAGTCGTGACTGGGCAGGACAAAGACTCACAGGCGGCCTTCACAGCCGTGACTGGGCAGGACATGGGATCACAGGCGGCCTCTATAGCCGTGACTGGGCAGGACAAGGAATCACAGGCGGCCTCTAGAGCCGTGACTGGGCAGGACAAGGAATCACAGGCGGCCTCTATAGCCGTGACTGGGCAGGACAAGGAATCACAGGCGGCCTCTATAGCCGTGACTGGGCAGGACAAGGAATCACAGGCGGCCTCTATAGCCGTGACTGGGCAGGACATGGAATCACAGGCGGCCTTCACAGCCGTGACTGGGCAGGACATGGAATCACAGGTGGCCTCTATAGCCGTGACAGGACAGGGCGAGAGTTCATAGATGGCCTCCATGGCCGGGGCAGGACAGGGCGAGAGCTCATAGACAGCCTTCCTAGCCGTGACAGGACAGGGTGAGAGTTCATAGACGGCCTCCATGGCCGGAGCAGGACAGGGCGAGGACTCATAGACAGCCTTCCTAGCCGTGACAGGACAGGGTGAGAGTTCACAGGCGGCCCTCCTAGCCGTGACAGGGCAGGGTGAAAGTTCACAGGAGGATACCACCGACACCTCTGGAGGTTCTGCAGCTAACGCCGCCACCTCTGGAGGTTCTACGGTGGTAACATGACCGGCTGAGAGTACATTGCTGGGCGCCACCACCTTGCAAGGGGCTGAGGCGAGCACCACCGCTTGGGGAGGTTCTGCAGCGGGCGCCATCCCCTGGGGCAGTTCAGTGATGGTGTATGCGGCCCAAATGCAACAAAGCGATCCCTATCATGGGAAGAGCTTCAGACAGGGACATCAGTTCAGGGACAGGAGGGCCAAAGTGAGTGGATTTGGGGATACCAGCAGTGCGTACAGACACCAGCGGTGCATCCCTCACGCTGGATATCAAACAGGAAACTCGAAGGACTGACCTTAAATCTCTGGGTGGAATAGGCTCTGGCTGAGGAGCTGAGACGTGAAGAGGCTCTGGCTGAGGAGCTGTGACGTGGCGTGACTCTGGCTGGTCAGCTGTGAGTTGGGTGAGTTCATGATGATCCACAGTGGCTTGGTGTGACTCTGGATGATGAGCTGAGACGTGGTGTGACTCTGGCTGGAGAGCTGAGACGTGGTGTGACTCTGGCTGGAGAGCTGAGACGTGGTGTGACTCTGGCTGGAGAGCTGAGACGTGGTGTGACTCTGGCTGGAGAGCTGAGACGTGGTGTGACTCTGGCTGGAGAGCTGAGACGTGGTGTGACTCTGGCTGGAGAGCTGAGGCACGAAGAGACTCTGGCTGGAGCGCTGTGCTTTGGTTGGACTCGTGACGATCAACTGTGGCTTGGCTTGACTCACGGAGATCACTGGTGGCTTGGCTTGACTTGTGATGATCAACTGTGCTTTGGTTGGACTCGTGACGATCAACTGTGGCTTGGCTTGACTCGTGACGATCAACTGTGGCTTGGCTTGACTCGTGATGATCAACTGTGGCTTGACTGGGCTTTTTAACATAGGCCGTGACTTGACAAGGTTCTTTAACATCAGCGGCGACTTGACTTGGCTTTTTAACATAGGCTGTGGCTTGACTTGGCTTTTTAACATAGGCTGTGACTTGACTTGGCTTTTTAACATCAGCAGCGACTTGACTTGGCCCTTTAACATAGGCTGTGGCTTGACTTGGCTTTTTAACATAGGCTGTGACTTGACTTGGTTCTTTAACATCAGCGGTGACTTGACTTGGCTTCTTAACATAGGCTGTGGCTTGACTTGGCTTTTTAACATAGGCTGTGGCTTGACTTGGCTTTTTAACATAGGCTGTGACTTGACTTGGCTCTTTAACATCAGCTGGGACTTGACTTGGCTCTTTAACATAGGCTGTGGCTTTAGCGGCTGATTAATGCCTTCACAAAAGAAGTCTATGAGTACACAGTCCGGCAGATCAGAGTAATAAGCAATGTTCAAATATTTTTGAATATAGTCCTCGAGCGAACGTGTGCCCTGTTTGAGGGATAATAACAGCCTTGCAATATCCATACCTGGCCATTGTCCACTTGAAAAGCCGCTGGATCCTTGTGTGGCCGAGTATTCTGTTATGGGGTTGACGAGACGTGAGACGAGAGGATCCATTTGCAAGGCTTTATTCTTAAACATGGTCAGAACACAGGCAGGGTCAGTACACAGCAAACAGGTATGGCAGGGGCAAAACACAGAGCAGTCCGTAGAGCAAGCGTGGGTCGACGATCAGCATACGATATCCAGAGGGCTAGGCAGAGAGAATAATCCAGGAGCACGGGCAGGAATCAGAACACAGGGAATCTAACTATGAATACTTGGGAACGCTTGGTATGCAGACTAGGCTAACAATACTCGGCAGTGAGTGGGAGAAAGTCCAGGGCTTATGTAGTGTGTGTGTGTGTGTGTGATTGGGTGATGGTGATAGTGAGATGGAAAACAGGTGCAAGCGTGATCATTGTGAACAGCTGTGTTGGTGCAGTGGATGATGGGAAATGTAGTCCTTGAGTGATCTGTGACTGACTGTGTGGTGTGAAAGTCCATGTGATGGGTGAGTGACCTCTAGAGGTGAATGACCGGAAGTTCATGGCTTGGATTTGTGACAATCTCGGTGAGTTTCTCATTTGAAAAGTAGATCCCCATACAAAAAAGTGTGGGCACCCCTGATCTAGGGTATGCAGAACATTCCTGGATAGTGCACAGTGAGATTATGAACAGTCTAGTCTAAAAGTATTTTACCATTCGTTTTGTCTATTGGCATTCTAAAAAGCATTCCTGTAGCTCAAACCGTATTTTTAAAATACATTTATTCAGCAAGGTCACATTACATTGAGTAAAAGTGACAGTAAAGACATTAATAATGTTACACAAGATTTATATTTCAAATAAATGCTGTTCTTTTGAACTTTCTGTTCATTAAAGAATCCTGAAAAATACATATTATTCTTCCATCAACAATTTTAAGCACGCAGGACTGGTTTTAACATGTTTTAACATGTGACTGGAATAATGGCGGCTGAAAATTCAGCTTTGCTGTTATAGCACTTTAAAATAAATTAACAATGGTAACAGTTATAATGACTATTTCACAGCTAAAAGTCATATGAAAATCATATATATTTAAAATGTCATGTATATAAAAATCATATATACATTTAAAATATGTACAAATATACAAAAAAAGTGGTAGTATAAAGTTTGATTCAGAGTGTAGGGAGGCTGATTTGATTGTCATTTGACTTGATAAAGGTCTAAAAACATTTTGGATCAAGGGTCCTTGATTCAAAATTTTGAGAAACCGTTACAGTTGATTTGGCTGAGAAAGTCATCAAACCAGTTCAAACTTGTTATTGGTTGATCTGCTTTTAAACCTGGAACCTATTTCAAATAGCAGGTCTGTTTTGAACCTTCACAGCCTCTTGAGCTTGTGTGTTTGTTGAGTTTCCCTTGTTGTCTCTTAATATATGGAAATAAGTATGAATTATTCTTTTAATGTTCTATGCAAATGAGACATCACTGGAAGCACGTTGACCTGCTGATGAATAGCTTCTTGCCATTTAATGCGTTACAAATAACTACACTTAGTAAATGTCAGCGTTTCAGTGTCTGCCCACCAAGTAGCAGTCTGGACTGTCTAATTATGGCTCGTGTGAGCATGTGTTGGCTGGACACTAAAGAAACGTGGGCTGCAGATATTTACAGTCTCAGGAGCCTAAAGTGGTCTTAGCATCCAGGGCCGTATGTTTCATAATATATGGAGAGGGATACTTGTGCATGTCGGGTCAACTTGTGAAGTGTATTTGCTTCCGTTGAAACATAAAATGAATCTCCTCCAGTTGTACCCCACAGTTAATGATGTCATCATGGCAACAGGACTGTCTTAAAGGGACAGTTAACCCAATTATTGAACTCGTTATTTACACATGCATGTCGCGTTTCTTTTTTTCTGTGAAATACACAAATTTTGAAGGATATCGTGGACACTTTTTTTAACTATGAAAGTAAATAAGGGAAAGGGTTACAAAAGCACCATACAAGCATAATTAACCCTATAAAGCCTACTGTATCATATTTGATACCCAAATTTATAAGGCCGTTATATTGTTAGTTATATTTTATTATGTACATTTACTGGACTGAAGCAACTTAGGTTTACATCATTATCCATGCATATATTTATTTGGGAAAAATGATGCATCAGGCTATTGAGGAAGGTTTATTTGTACATCTATCAATCATCACTGTATTGCATTGCATTTCACAGAATTATATGCAAGTTTTCCTCCCAAGTATGAGCTTCTATATCTAAATTCTAAAATATTATTTAAAAAAAAAAATATTAATAATAATACATTATTTCATAGGCCAGTCTTTACAGGGTTAAAGTGGTCTATATAACTCCAGTGCTGTTAAGTCGTCTGAAGCCATACACAGTAGCTTTCAGCCTTAAGAGTAGGCTGAATGTGACATTCCAAATGAGCTGTTCTTTTAAATGTGAAATGGAAATTGTTTTATGAATGGCTTATTTATTTTATTATTTTTGCATCTTGCAGAATTCTGCAATAGGAGACAGCATTTTAACAAAGGTAACTATTGGTTCATTCATTTTAAAATGTATAGATGGCTGTATCATTGCTGAGTAATGAAAGACAGTATTAGAAAAAAAAAAGATTCATGTCCAGAGGCAACCTCTCAGATTCAATTTAGCCTATTTGTCAATCCACTGCATTCAGAATATCCCATGTGGAAAATAGTTGTTTTTTTTCTCTCTCTCGCCCCGACATTCTATGAAGTGGTCAAACAGATGATGTTGACAGCCTCCGGAGTTTTGGACTAAGACATTTTTAATACAATCCCTGAGACTATGCCTGCATAGCTTGAGACACATAGGGAAATGAAACCTGTGAATGCTGATATATACATGGTGTTGAGGTTCAAGTGGATGCAAACAATTGTTTTTTTATAGCTTCAGTGCTGTTTTCTAACAAGCTTGGTAAACAACAATTTCCCCTCACAAATTCTTTATAGATACCACAATTATACTTTATAATAATCTGCAATGCAATGCTTGGTATCTTGTATGAAAATTGCAACAACAACAAAATCCAGAGCTGGCACAGAACATATTGTTTTAATTAGAAACCAGAAATCAAGTTTGGAATATCCATATTTATTCATTAAAATTATGGAGCCGCAGAAAGAGGGAGAGGTCCTGCCCATCGGTGTGTTTATTAGAGGTTGGAATGGAGATGAAGTTACTTTCAGTCCCCTTGCTGATAGCTTATTTGCAACATAACAGAGCAATCTTGTTGTTCCAAACACAAGCTCATACAACTGCATAATCAATGAGCAAAATTCCTAAACTCAAATTCAGGAATAAATTAGCATTCATATCAGTTTCTGCATAGTGTACCACCATTATAGGACTTGAATTTTAAAAAATGTGAAAT
Source organism: Aspiorhynchus laticeps (assembly GCA_023376895.1). Classification (NCBI taxonomy): domain Eukaryota; kingdom Metazoa; phylum Chordata; class Actinopteri; order Cypriniformes; family Cyprinidae; genus Aspiorhynchus; species Aspiorhynchus laticeps. The sequence goes on along the minus strand of CM041810.1, from coordinate 23,669,682 downwards.
ACGTACAGTATATATAGACAACAGCATAGCTTGTTAGTACCGCATTGACTCCACTGCAGCAGTGTTTCAAGCAGGCTAACAGTGGGAACCATGTGGCTGGTCTCACAGAGGTAGTGGTTCTGGCAGAGACCGAGGTCCACGCTGCCAAAGACACCTGCGGGGACTCAAATCTGCACAGTATAGAGCTCTGATCACCTTCCCTCACATTGTTCAATACTCAAGAACCACGTTTCTCACACAGCGCTGGACAAACCTTCACTTCTCATGCGTCTTTAGTGCGTTAGTAATTATGTCCCCTGCTATGTGCTGTTCCGCGGAACAAGCTCAGGTCAGCCTTTCTGTGAAAAGAGGAACAATGAGGAAATAATGAGGGGAGTTGCCATGTGAATGTGCGACCCATTCTGAATGATTTATAACGGAATAATTAGTTTGTTGCCTTTTTCAATCAAATGGCTTACCATGTCTGTGCTGTATGTAGCCATATACACAGTATTTAATGAAACATTGATTGATTGATTTACTTTATTGTACAGCCTTAGCTGAAAATTGGTCTTTGGTCTCGCTTAAATACACAATGACAGAACAATTCGCATTTCAATACAATACACAAACACATCAAATAAATAACTAATACATTCATCCCTCCTAAAAACACTATAATCCTACCCTTTATTCAAAAGACTTATTGCGTATGGTGCAAAGGTTTGTTTATATATTGCTTTAATTGCCTTCAGTGTCCTACAACGGCGTCCAGATGGTAACAATTCAAAGGTATAGTTCAGAGGGTGCATTGTATCTCCACTTATAGCAAAAGCTTTCCTCCTAACTGCCATATCATACAGCCGATCAATCGATTTTTGCTTAACTTCTATTATTTTGCTTGCCATCCTTATAATCCTATTTAATTTTACTTTATTTACTGATGTTATTCTATATTGTACCCTAAAACACTTTCAATTAAACTAATATAAACTCTTTGCAAAACACCTTGACTAATGGAAAATTCTCTCAATTTCCGTAGCAAATATAGCCTCTGATTTGCATTCTTGCAGATAAAATCCACATTACCAGAAAAATTTAATTTGCAATCAATCATAGTTCCCAAATACTTAAAAACCTTCACAATTTCCACTGGTTGATCACATAACATCATTTCTGTTAAGGGTTCTGGGTGATTTAAAATCAATTATTTTGTCTTCCCAACATTTATCAGTAGAGAACTTGCTTTACACCATTTTTCTAATTTCAAAACATGCTCTCCATACTCATAATCAATACAATCATTCCATAAGAGTGCAACCAGTGCCATATCGTCTGCGTATTTATACAATTTATAATTTGTACTCTGCATTTGCATCTCATTTGTATAGACAGAAAATAATAGGGGTGACAAAACGCATCCTTGAGGTGCTCCTCTATTTGAAAACATAATATCTGATTTAACCCCCCTGATGCAAACTTGTTGTGTTAAGAAAATTTTAATCCAGTGAATTATTACTCCGTTCACTCCTAAAACTGAGAGACGGTCTAAAAGTAAATGTATCAGCATCGTACTAAATGCAGATGTGTAATCAATAAAAAGAACACGTGCATATGCCTTTGCTTGTTGTAAGTGAGTAGCAATTGTATCGACCATAGTAAGCGTAGCATCCTCTGTCCCTCTTTGAGGCTTATACGCAAATTGCAATACATCTAAGTGCTCAGATACATATGGTTTAAGATGATAACTAATGACCCTTTCCATGCATTTAGCAAGTATTGATGTTAAGGCTACAGGGCGGAAATCTTCTAATTTTTTTAGGAATGGGCCGTATAAATGACAATTTCCACATATTAGGCACAGTCTGAGAATTTAATAAAAGCTGAAATAATTTTGTTAAAGGGTCAGTTAATTCATTCGCACAAGTCTTTAAAACATGGCCCCTAAGGCAATCTGGACTTGGCGCTTTACAGGAGCTAATTTGCTTAAGATACATTCTAGTGTGTTCACTTCTCAAGCAGATCAGTGAACCCACAGGAATCCTGGCACTAGTTTCATCAACCTTATCTCTATTGCCAACAACATCATATCTTCTGTAAAACATGTTTAAATCATTAACCCATTTTAAAATATCTGTGTCTATAATGTCATTATTTACACCTTTCGAATCACGCCCCATCATCTTATTTAACCCTTGCCAAGCACTCCTTGCATCATGATTTGCTAACTGATCCTCTACCTTACTTTTAAAATATTTTTTTGCTTTTTGTATCATAGCTCTTAATTCCTTTCTTTTTATCTTAAACCCCTCAAGGTCATTTTCACGAAAGGCTATATTTGTCTCATTAAGGTATTTCTTCAGATCTTTAGTAAACCATGGCTTGTTATTTGAAAAGATTTTAACCACTTTAGTATCAATTACAGTTTCTTCACAGAATTGAATATAAGAAGTGATACAGTCTGTTAATTCATGAGGGTCTCTGCATGAATCGAAGAAAATGTCCCAGTTTGTAGTGCAAAAACAATCCTTTAACATTATCCTTGTTCCAAACCTGGATTTTCTTTTCCACCGGTTTCTCACTTCTAACACGTTGTCTGTATTTTGGCAGTAAATGGATTACATTATGATCCGATCTGCCAATAGGTGCTCTACATATAGGGCTGCACGATATTGGAAAAAAACTCACATTGCGATATTTTGTTTTTCTGCAATATATATTGCGATATTAAAAAAAAAAAAAAAATCACCAGATGATTTTAATCTCTATTTGTAAAGAAAAAAAATATATATATATTTGGGTGATTTTATAGGTGAGTAAATCAGCATAGAAAATAAGCAAATTACAACCATAGCATCTGCGTGGCTCTTACCTTGTCTACACCTGACACGCGAGACGCCACAAAATACTGTAGAACCCATAATCAGTGATGCTGTCTGTCTACACTGGATGCATGCGCGGCGCGACAAATTCCCGCTCTAATCCCGGTCTAAATCCCCGCTCTAACTGATGCCTCGCTCTATTTATGACGTACTGACACAAAAGTTCAAATGATTTGTAACAGTAGCTTTGTCGTGTCCAGTGTAGACAGACTTTGGGGCCATAGGCCGTTCACATGTCGTGGCTAAAAACACGTGGAAAACACCAGCCGCGTTGCTTTCTCCTTCTTTCCGAAGCGCTCTGGAGCTCGCGCCGTGGCTTCTGCCATTGCTAAGCAACCGTGATCAGCGCGCTCCTCGACAACGCGGAAGTTTCAGCAAAGGATAAAAGGATTTCCAGCACTGAAATCTTGCAGTAGCTCTGCTACTAAATTTATTTTAAAATGGATATCTCTGTACAGCTGTCGCGTCTGGTGTAGATGCAGTGTCTGTGTGCGAGCAAAGAAAACAATCAGTATATATATAACGAAAAGTATAGGCCTACTAAACATCGCACATCCTGCGATGTGACTATTGCGGATGCGTACATCGCGATATCGATGCTGAAACGATATATCGTGCAGCCCTACCCTATATGCATTCTCAATGTTACCATAACACAGATCCAATGTGCGAGAGAAACGGGTTGGGCAATCAATATATTGCTGCAGGTTCGGAAGAGTCTCACTTAATGAAAGAGTATTAAAGTCCCCCAGTATGAACACTGGTTGATCTGCCGACTTTGTCAGGATCCTATTAAAGCACTCTGAAATGTGCTCAGCTGCCTCGCCATTATTAGGTCCCGGTACATACACAAGGAGTATGGTTATTCAGCCAAATTCCCGCGGCAGATAATAAGGTCTTAACGATACACCCAAAGTTTCAAAATCTGGGGTACATGTCTGTTCAATTACAGTATACTGCGATGCCCAGTTCTTATCAACATATATACAGAGTCCCCCACCAACAGATTTCCGTGATTTTACCTTATCCCTGTCGGCTCGGATTGTGGTAAATCCCTCAATGTCCACATTATGATTTTCGTTTAACCACGTTTCCGTAAAACAGATGAGATTGCTGCTCCTGAATTCCTCCTCTCGTTTAACTCGGAGTGCAACTTCATCCATCTTATTATTGAGAGATCTCACATTAGACAGCGTGATCACCGGGAGTGGATGGTAACGTCCGCGCCTCCGCGGTCTGTTGCGAATTCCTCCCCTCGAACCTCTCTTCTTTATTCTTGATTTCCTTCTTTTATGCAGACACAAACTTGATGGAATCTCCATCTCCACCGCATAGTTCTTATGTTGCAGGGTTAGCAAAAAGTCTCTTGAATAAGTCCTCGGCACCAGTAACGCCAATCGATCTTCAAAGGCTTCGCCCGCTAGCACCACTCCAGCCAACGCCGCGACCACACAGATCACAAACACATTCATGATGCTTTCAAATTTAAAAGAACAACAAACAACAAATAAAAACAGCAAATAAAACTAATAAAACACAAAACGCCACGAGACAACAGCGAGACACAGGGTCAGCAGCAGGCCGCGCCCCCGGAAAATCAATTTTTGCTTTTTGAAACATGGCAATTCCCAAGACTACAGAGCATCCAGTTTCAAATGTGATCACAGTTAATATATTAGTTCACTTAAAAAGGACAATTCTGCATTGTTTATTCACCTTCATTTTGTTCAAAGTATTTTATTTAATTTAATGTTTATTTTTTATCTGATTTACTGGAAAGGTATGACTTCAAAAATTATTTGTTAGGAATCAGGTATCATAACTCTCATGTGAATAACAAATTAATATTTCAGTCTGTTCCGTACACAAAGCTATTGTATTGACCTTTTAGCATAATTGTTCAAATGTCCTCCTTTGAGTCGTGGTACACATGTCTTTTAGCTGTGAAATCTTTACTGATTTACTGAAGTAAATGTAAGAGTGACTTTTACATTGAATCAGTTAATATTTTTTTTAGAAAAGCACGTTAAGGCTTTTGCGGAACATTTATTTTTACATCTCTTAAATATTGTTTTATTCACCCTCATGTTGTTCCAAACGATTTTATTTATTTATTAATTATTTTATTTTATTCATTTTGTTTGTATTTTATTTAAACAGTGATTTAAAATTAATTTATTTTTCATTTATAACTGAAGGTCAACTCCATTGTCCTTTTGCTGAAAAAATGCTGGCCTTTTTTTCTTTTAAATCAACATAAGCAGAGATTATTTCATAGACACACACTGCAGATACACCAACCTACAGACACTTGGCCGGCATTAATGCCAACTGGCACAGTCCCCATCAGTTGGGAAAAGGATCTTCTCAGTACGAGACATCTTGTCATGCTGAAGTTCATGATAAATTATTAAGTGCCAGCATGACAGCAAAGTTTAGATCAAGATAGAGCCGTGTATTTCTGAGGAGGCAGTTAACTAGAGTTTATTAAATGAAAACATGTCCAAGCTGCAATTTTTTTCTGGATGCAAAATGGAAATTATACAAAATTATATTGGAGATTATGAAGTGTTTTTAAGATACATTAAAATATTTTTTGCATGATGACGTTATTTTCATGAGAATGAATCATATTTTCCCATGTAATTGCATGCAATGTGTGTGTGTCTACAATGTTTTTTTTCTGACTCTTTTATATAAATCTGTATAAATTAAAATTACTACAACTATATATATGTAATTATAGATATATTTATGTTATATATTTGCATATATATATATATATATATATATATATATGTGTGTGTGTGTGTGTACTGATTCTAAAAAAATAATATACTTAAATAATAAATTAATAAAATTTAAATTGCTAGTAAATCTCAGAAATAATTACAAATACAACATACACTTAACATTCAGTGATGTTGTCGATTTGATAGCACCGACACTATCAGATGGGAACAAAACTTGATCTGAATTAAGCTGAATAAAGACACTATTGTCTTCTGTAGAGTCATAGCTGAATAAAATTTGTTTATAATTAACCAATTTTGCAGCATTGACACTGTCATTAAATTGAATAAAATCAACATTGAACACACTCAGGTTGAATAATGACACTACTGACATCAGTAGAATTGTTTATAGCTGAACTGAACTTGTTTCATAATCGATGAACTTTACACAGTTATTGAACTGAACCAAATCAACATGGAACAGACTGGAGCTGAACAATGACAGAGTTGCTTTACAGAGGAATTCGTATTTGACACTAATTTACAATGATTGTTACTTTCCTCTTTATTACTGTGTAGCTGCTTTGAAACAGTCTGCTGTATAAAATGCCTTAAAAGGCGACTTGACTAAGAAACAGCAGGCAACATGACATTTGTAGATAGAAATAATATTTTCTTGTAAAACATACTCCGGAAATCTTTTTTTTATTTACAACTTCAAAAAATGCACTAAGTGCCTTGCCAAGAAAATCCCATTTAAACATACTTTTGGAAAACAGCTCTGATAAATTGCACCCTGGAAAAAGGCTCTACTGGCAAGGCTGGTATTTGTTTTGTCATGCTGGCCCCGGAGTGGAAACGTCTAGCCTGTACTCCACTGCTCTCGACTAGTAAAACTGGGTCTGTGCTCTGGGGCAAGCAAATGGAGCTTTCTGGTGGTTGGAAGCTTTCAGAAAAGCATCATTCTCCATCTGTCTAAATCCTGTGTGGGACACACCAAGCCTCTTGGCGTGGAGCTCTGAAATATTGAAGTTCAGCTGTACCTCTAAAGCTTTGCTTGCATGTTGACAGGTCGGGGGCTTGGAAGCGTCTGTCATCTGGTACGCAATGTCACTCCTCCGTACGGCCGCGAGGGGGTTTGCTCATATGGTGTGCGTTACTAAAGGACAGTGCTGAGAATTGAATGATGGATACTGGCAGCTGGGGCCAACTCTCTTTAGCCTCATATAAGTTTATGGCCCTATTTTTCCCTGGTCAGTAAATCTGGTGATATAAAAAAGGTGTCTGGACCAGATCTTACAACCGTACTGATCAACCAATGTGAACCTCAGAGGAACTTTAAAGGAACCAGGGCTCTGTACATTACCCAGCTGCCTGTAAGGGTTTGAGAGGCCATATCAGAGCAGATTGTGATGGGGGCCCCCTGTCAGATAAGCGCCGACTTTAGGGCTACGGGTGCCAGTCATGGCATTACAGAATCTGCGGCGGGCACTGGGTGCCCATCTGCTGCACTCTTGCACTCTTTCAGCAAAAACCCTTTTCTTTGTCCCAGCGCTCTGTTGGTTTTCTTCTAAATCCGCTCTCATGTCCCACACGTCTCCATTAAAGCCGGTGCATTCTGAGTCCAAGCCTGCTTTTAGCGGCCGGGGGCTTCAAAGACGATGGGAAAAGTGACAGTTAAAGCCGCCTATACCCATGACGCATCTTATTTCCTATCATTCGTGAGTCACTATTGTGTGACCAAGCTTAAGTTGAAGAGGCGGGAAGCCGAGAAACAAATCGACCAAGCTCAGAAAAGAAACTTGGAGGAAAGTTTAAGCGGAATATTATCTGTTTAACGTGACATTTAAATAACAATAGCCGTGGGCCTTGAAGTTCAGTTCGCCGTCAGAGACTTTTGATGAGTCCCAAGTATTTATAGAAGTGGAGCTCGAACAAAAGAGCTGCACAGATGACAGCTTTCACCACAGGGCGATGTGTGAACGAAACCATACGGCGGCAAATGGACGAATGCATCCAGAAGGGAGAGCGCACGGGTCCGCATGGAAACCAGCATCGCTTAATGGCATCGGTGTGATTAATGAGCTCTGTAACTGGTGAACTTGTACAAAGTGACACCGGCATTTGGCACGGTCTGTCAGTCCCATCTCCCACCTGACAGACAAAGTGCATTTTGAAGCCCCTGCAACCTCGCGGAGCTGCAGAGCCCTTTTTTCAACGGCAGGCTGCTCCCTTTCTCCCCTAAGAGGAAGGATAGAGTAACCCCGATAAGACCTGACAGCACAGTAATGACGAATGCAAATGAAAAGGGCGTTGGGTAAATGCAAATGCTAAAAGCACAATGGGCAATGTGATTAAAAAGCGCTCTAGAGCCTTTTATCTCGTGGCGCTGCTCGTCCTGGGAACACTATTTCAAAGGGCTGACTCCGGTCTCAGAGCTTCTCTTCACTGCCTTTTCTTTCCCATAAAGGGATTCAACCTTTGATAGGTTTTGTAGGCCTGCTGTCTCTCCCAAAGACGGCCCTCCAAGTCTGTGCTTTGGTGACATAGTGACAGGTGGCAGAGGAGCCTGCATCGATACAGGCTCAACAATAGGGCGTGAAAGGACGCACAAGTATGCATCGAGTGAGTCATTTATGATAATGAAAATTTTATGGTAATGAAACATTTTCAATTTTGTGCTGACATTGTGACAGTGTTTGCTTAATGTGGTTAAAATGTTTTCCATATCCTCATATAGTTTTTATTCAAATATGTTATTTTTAAACCTACCAATGTATTGTGAATGTCTATTAGTTGAACGCAAATTAAATTACTATTTTACTTTAAAAAAGTGAAAAGTAAAAATCAAATATTAACTTTAATGTAGAATGACTTTTTAAAAATTATTATTATGAACATTTTGGAGGAAATTTGACAATTTTGTGCAGACAAAAAATGTTTGCTTAATTCTGCTAATAAAACTAAACAAGAAGACACATCATTTATTTTTAATCCTATCTATCCATATCTCTGTCTTCTATTTTGTTGTAGTAATGGCTATTGTATTGTATTGTAGTAAACTGTATATTTTATTAGGTAACACATGCACCTGCAGGTGAATTGTACGTTACCACAGATTTGGTAAACATATTCCAGCAATTGAGTTATGTACCACCACATTGTGAAGAGATAACTTGCGGCAAGGATGTATCTAATAAAGAGAAGTTGTCAAGCTGGACTTTTGCTTTGTGTTTGCTGTGGTTGTCATCAGTGGCGGATCCTGTTAGAGAGGCAATATTCTCTCCTACACAGCTCTCATCTGCAATCCTCTCTCCGTTGCAGTGATATCACTAAGTCACCACCACTATTGATATACATCCACTGACTTGGATGAAAAAAAAAATATTATATATAAAAAAAAATATTTTTTATATGTATATACACGAGGAGTTTGTTTCCAAAACGTTATAAATCCATTTTGATAAATTTAAAAAATGTGTTTTCTTTACCAAGAAAGTGGCAAGATGAAAACCACTATTTTCTGTTTCAAACTTTCACATAGCGTCTTTAGGTTATAATAACATTAAAAATCCAAATCCAGATTTTGATCTTCAAAGATTTATTATAAAAACTGATTCTTTTTTTCCCAAAATGCAATAAATCATGACGTTTTTTTTTTTTTTTTATGCAATAAATCCATTGAATCAATATAGAAGTTATTTTTCATATTGAAACTGTTGAAAATACACAACAAAGTAAGTTGATCCACATATGACAGCCTCTGAACTTGGTCAGTAGCCTACTAATATACAGGCATTGGACTAAAAATAGCCTACATTCAATCAGTCATCCCCCCAAAATTAATTCAACAGGTTATCTTGTTAATGCTTTAAATTAATTACAACAATAAAATAACATTTTATCATGAACAAGAACATGAACAACAATATCACATTAGACCACAGAAATTCCAAAATGACATTTCCCTTACATTCAACTTCCAGTGCATTAATCTTTGCCATGTTACATTCATTTAGTTGAATAGTGCTATACGCTGTATTAACAAAAATATTAATGGCATTAATAAAAACACTTACACTGACAAGCTACGCGATATCGCGTTCATAATCGAATGCGATTCATCTGCGATTATGAACGCGATATTGCGTAGCTTGTCAGTGATCTACGGCTCTGTGTATGCCGCTCCATCTGAAAGCACGTGATGGAGATCACAGAACCGGCTTTTCTGACGAGATTCACGTGACAATCACATGCGATTTATTGTGCAGCCCTAATTTTTGTTTGTTTGTTGATCACAAAGTACAAAGTAGATGAGGAAAACTAGGATGCCGGGTGTATTCAAAGCACCGCCATTACTGTGCGTGGAATGGTGCGCTGTGATTGGTTGAGCGGATATATCGCATTCTGCAGAGAAGGGAGACTGGCGTTTGTCGCGGTTTGGAAAAAAAGGGAGAAAACATGACAGAATAACACGGCAGATATCGCATTTTGCATAAAATTAAAAATTGACTTTTCAATACCGACCAGATACTATACTGATTTTGGCGGAAACGTTTATCGCGTTTTGGAACCAAATTCTTTGTGTGTGTATATATTATTTATTTTTATTATTTTTTTTGTACAAAAAAGTACAAATATACCAAAAAATTGGTAGTATAAAGTTGATTCAGAGTGTAGGGAGACTGATTTAATTGTAGAAAAGTATAAAATGCAGGCTTCAGGCTATTTTTCAAAAGCCTACCACTAAACCAGCATACCTGTTTACTTTAATATCGTCTGCCCACTTAAAAAAAACTGACAGCCATGTAATATAGAAAAAGACATAAAGAGGATATTTTACACTTTTCAGTCCACATATAACATGATTTCAAGTAAAACAAATAATAATAATAAAAAACTTTGCTGGGCCCTATATTTGCATGTGCTGTGTATCCAGGAAACAAATAAAATAAATAAAAAAACATTTATTTTACTTACTTTTTTACTAGCATCTCCATATGTAATTCTTATATTTCTACATTGTGGATAAAATATAAATAAAAATTATTAGAGTATGTTTTATAGGAATACTATTTTGGTCTTTCTACTTCAGACTTTCATATTTAATTCAATGTGTTACTTGTTTTTTTTTTGTTATTAATTGTGAAATTAATTTTTTACACCATTTTTTTTCCCCAGTGTAGTAGCCTATGTATTATATGCACATGTCATTTATTTAGGTGATATTGTTCGTGATTGTTAGCTGTGGATTGTTTTTATTCCCCCACCCCTTGTTCATCATTGCAATCGGATCTTTATTGAAATCCAGAATCATTAAGAATTTGATTAGAAATGCGTACTAAATCCAATTAGTTTACAGGCTAGTAAAACCAAAGCCTTGGACATTCAACTATCAAGTCCAGACTATGAACTATTCACAGTCACAACCTCTGTATCTCTGACAAGACAAAACAAAACGTTCATACATCATTTTTTTGTTTGCATTGTCAAATTTCAGAGCCATCAAAATTATTATTTGTGTCTTACCTGATGATGGATACAAAGCAGCAGACTGGTTGTCTGCACAGTAGGATTTGATTGATATCATGAACTTCTGTACACTGCAGTGGGATCTTATTATAGTGTCAGTCAGGGCATCTGAAAGAGGGCAGTGCTCATTTGCTCATGTGCAATATTTGTTTCTTCAGATGCACTTAGATTAGTCCTGTAGACTAGTTTAAAGTCAGAGCAGAATCTTGCGGTCTCTCAGAGCAAGTCTCTGTGTCTAGGCTCAAACTGAATGAAAGTATCTGCTCTGCCTCATACAATAATAAAACATTGCTGCTCAGATGATCTTATGCTAGTGTTTACTTCACAGGGAGGATACATCAAATGATCTCTTGAGAATGAAGCCTTTTTATTTGCCATACCGTAGAGGAGTGTAGAAAAGACCTTGAATGCGTAATCCGCAGTTACAAGTTCTGCATTCGTAAGAAGAACACAGCTAGACATTTCCTTCTCAAGCACATAATCCTGCTGATATTCAACAAAGCAAAGATGTTACATAAAATTCCATTATTTTAAATTGACCTAATAGTATTACATCAGTAGCTTGGAAGTCACACAGCATAGAACAGCAATGCTAAATGCAAATGATAAAATGCAACCAATTTAATCATACATAGGGTAGAAAATGAAATAGGCTTATGATATTTTGAAAGGGATATGGAAATGCTTCCTATACCTTTTGTGCTGCACGGCCAATCAAACTGCACTGTATTTATGTGCAAATTCATCTGTCCATTGGTGGAAGCTTTCATCCTTGAAAACCATAAAGGAAATATGATGCAAGGTGAAAGAAAATATGACTCAGACTGTGTTAAATAACATTTGAAATGATAAACATGGTTTAAACATGGATAAACACTGGCCACAATGTTTTCTGTGCAATGAATTATGGCTGCTGAGAGCATATAACCATTGAAATCCATTAAAATCCATTGATTTAGAAACCAAGCATTTAAACATTTTTTATAATTTGTGCTGTATGTTAAAGGTACTGTATACAAAGGTAAGGTTTTTTTACATGCAGTTTAGCATTCACTTTTCATCCCAAACGGCTCATAATGCATTAATTTCATGGTTGGGGTTAAATGTCAATGGTGATGCAAAAGGACTGTATTGTAACTGTCCAATTCCACAAACTCTGTCATTTACTATTTGACCTGAAGCACCTTCCCCCATATTTCTGAATGAATATGATTTGTACCAGCTAAATCACAACCAAAGTTAGATAATATGATTGCTTGTTGATAAGTTCTCTTTAAAGCAGTTAATTTAATTAATCAGGAAGGTTTTTAATCAAATGCATCATTGGTTTTGTGTGATTATCTTTCATTACCTTAATTTTACTCCTATTAAAACTGTTGATAAACAGCTTGATGAAGCCTAGTGAGAAACCGTTCTGTTGTTCTGTCTGAGTCAGATGTCTGAAGACCTCTACAAACACTGGTTGATTAGTCTCAGGATGCAAAACGGGACTCACCACAAAACAGGCACCTAGACAATCTATTAGGAAAGTTATGAGTTAACGACTTTCCTTGAAAAAGAGACGGCCTTGACCAGTCCCCTGTGTTTTGACCGAGAACCCAATAGATCTTAGTAACAGATGTCAGATGAAGGCCAGAGGGGATGTAGACCCCTCCTTCCCATGTCTCAAAGGGCCACTAAATATTTTAATTACCAGGCCAGCTAGATGTGTCTACGGGGAGCTCTCTGCTAAATGTGAGCCCCTGTTCCTCAAGTCAAGAAGAAAAAAAATAATGCTGTTGTTTTTAAAAGAGAGCAAAGTAATGGTGCTTCGGGCTATCATACTGCAAAAGGAATATGGCTGCTCCCATTTGGATGAATGGTCTGACGGTGTGGCTTATGAGAGGAGGGAAATGGTTCACACACTTTTTCAAAAAAGGAAAAAGGGTTGAAAACATTTGTTGTATGCTCTCTTATAAGGAGATATGAAATTATTTAAACCACTTAAGTGGGGTCCAGAGTCAAGCATCTTAGCGGGGTTTCCGAACGTTCTTCCTAGAAGAGTACTTTTTTTTCCCCCCAATTTAATTATTATGTTCAAGAATACTGAATGTTTTTCATGGCTGGCTTAAAAAAAAAATAACAAATATCCATACAGTGTAGGATTATACATTTTTTTTCACTACTGCGCAGACTCTGGCTCCAAATGGCATGATTTTTGCAAGATGACAGCGGCCATACTGAGATATTTTTGGCTTCATTTTTCTAAAGTGGAAGGAAGTGGATAAAGGGGGGTGAATAAAGACCTCCTGTAGTGAATCCATGCGTCTTTGCTACAGGAGGCTTTTATTCACCCCCTGGAGCCATGTGAGGCACGTTTTATTACGGATGCGTGCATTTAATTTCACGTCTTCTGAAATGTTGACAAAAAACACATGTGCTCTCAACAAAACTCTGGCGCTTCTGAATGGCTATAGCATTCATGAGCTCAGTAGAACCGTGTGTGATTGGTTATAATGCGCAATGCTGTAAAAACGTATAACGATTTAGTGGCAATTTTGCACCCAAATTACAATGCGTGTTATGTCTTTAGCAAGCATTTAGCTAAACTGAATTAACCGCTCTTTACTCTCATATGAACTGAATGTTTAATGGCATTTGTAAACATATCAATTTACATTAAATATCAATCTGTTAATCATTAGGTAATGTTTGATTAGTATATTAGTAAACATTACAGTTTTTCTCGATTGCTAAGACACATTTCTTGAAAGCTGCTCTCCTTTTCTCTAAACTGTGAACACAAAACCCAATTTTCAAGCTACATTCACAAAACCTCAGACTCTTCTTGCAAAACCAAACTTTCACCTCAAAACAGTTCAATCTGTGCTCAAAACTGAACTATGTTGTCAAATCGTGCCCCGAGTCAATCAAAATTAAAAACACTACTGAACAGTCACTAAACACTACGTAGAAAAATAGAAAACACAATGCTCAGGACATGAAGCTGGAGAAATAAATGTTTATTGTTCACTGTAGGCTAAATGCATGTTGCAAAACAAAGAAAACCTGTGCATGGCACTTGTACAAAAAGACAAAACAGAAATCTTATGCGTTTGCCACTTGTGTACAGTAAGCCCATGTAAAAATAAAGTACAAAAATATACAAATAAGTGCATTACTCAGCCACAGCATCATGTCTCCGTACTGGGTCAGGCCACAGGACTTCATCCACATCACAGGCCACATTTTGTCTGGCCAGGCAATGGGGGAAAAAAACCCTGGCATGCCGTATCCAGGCTTGGCATGCCTCCACACCTATGTCACCACAGGCAAGTCCCATGGCTTGCAGGAGATTTACCCTGGTGTAAGGTTGGCGTTCATATACCTTCCACCGCCATGAGGAGAAGAATTCCTCAATGGGGTTTAGGAAAGGGGAGTACGGTGGAAGGCAAAGATTGATAAAACCTTGGTTCATATTGAACCACTCTCTAACCTGGAGGGCTCTGTGAAAACTCACATTGTCCCAAACAACAACATAGATGGGATGCTCATCCTGCTGCCCTAACAGAGCATCTCACATGTGATTGAGGAAAATGAGGAGCTGGTGAGTGTTGTAGGGCCCCAGGTTGGCATGATGGTGGACAACCCCATGATTGCTGATGGCAGCACATAATGTGACATTGCCACCACGCTGCCCAGGAACACAAACAATGGCCCGATGGCCAATCACATTACGGCCTCTCCTTCTCCTTTTGGTGAGATTAAACCCAGCTTCATCCACGTAGATGTATTCATGGGGTCTTTCCATTGCATCCAGTTGAAAAACCCTCTGTATAAATAGATATAGTTTTGTAAGTGATACGGAAAAAGTGATTTAGGCCACTACAGTAAATCACTACTTAGAGTAATCAACATTGAATGTGTCTGGATATGCCAACCTGTACATACTGGAATCTTTGCTCTTTGACTCTGTCTGAGTTGCTATCAAAGGGCACTCTGTATAGCTGTTTCATGCGCAGTCTGTTGCGCTTGAGGACACGATCAACAGTAGAGGGGCTGACACTGTTGATACCCTGAAAATTTACATGGTCCTCAATGATCTTCTGCTGAATTTCACTCAGTTTAATGGCATTGTTCTCACGGACCATATCAACAATTAGGGTCTCTTGGTGTGGGGAGAACATACCTGTCCTCCCACCCCCATGTGGCAGTCTTTCAATTCTACAAAAAGAGAACATGGAGTTACAAAAGATATACATGGAATACTAGGCCTACAAACAGTTAGACCAACCCTCCATTACAATACTACAGTACATTGGTACAGTGATGTACTGAAACATATATTTACTTACAGTATACTGTGGTACAGTAAATAATTATTTTCTCACATTCACTTGCATTGACGGTTTTTCAATCTAGAGGTCCAGTGGGGTTTTACGGATGGGCGGGACTTACCAGCTCTATAGTATGTCATACAGTAATTGCTGTCAACATTTACATACTGTACTATAATGTCAAAAAAAGGTAATTACCTGTTCTCTTCTCTAAATCTTCGGATTATGGTGGACACAGTGAATCTACTGATGTTTGGTTGTACCCTTTGTCCAGCCTCCCTCATGCTCATACCATGGACAAGAACATGGTCAATCACAGTAGCTCTGATTTCATCAGATATTACTGTTCTTTGTCTTCGCTGACCACCTCGACCTCCTCTCACACGAACTCTTCCGCTCAGATTTCTATCCATTGTAGGGCCTCACAAACCAGTGCTCTCTGAACTGGCTTACTGTATATGTTCCCTCACATCATTAGCCACAAGTGTGATCAGTTTTGAGTTGTTGTGTTCAAGTGGTGACACCTGTGCTTTAATTGTGTTTGACTTTTGTCACCTGTGCTCACCATTATGCAGCACGGGTGCATCACAATGAAAATGTGTTGGCAATTTGTGTCTAAACAGGTGAAAAGTGCTTATGGTTTTGCCAAAAGAGTGATTGATTCAATCAGTGGGTTCAGGCAACTGAGCATTTGGTTCAGACAATAGGGTTTAGTGTTTTAGCAATTGAGAAAAACTGTAACAAGCACATTATCTCATATTTCTAGGTATGTACATACATAGACTATATATATATATATATATATATATATATATATATATATATATATATATATATATATATATTGTATATATGTATATATATATATTGTATATATGTATATATATATATTGTATATATGTATATATATATATATATATATATATATATATATATATATATTGTATATGTATATATATATATATATATTGTATATATACACTATATATATATATATATATATATACTGTATATATATATATATATATACACTATATTGCCAAAAGTATTCGCTCATCTGCCTTTAGACACATATGAATTTAAGTGGCATCCCATTCTTAATCCATAGGGTTTAATATGATGTCGGCCCACCCTTTGCAGCTATAACTGCTTCAACTCTTCTGGGAAGGCTTTCCACAAGGTTTAGGAGTGTGTTTATGGGAATTTTTGACCATTCTTCCAGAAGCGCATTTGTGAGGTCAGACACTGATGTTGGACGAGAAGGCCTGGCTCGCAGTCTTCGCTCTAATTCATCCCAAAGGTGTTCTATCGGGTTGAGGTCAGGACTCTGTGCAGGCCAGTCAAGTTCTTCCACACCAAACTCGCTCATCCATGTCTTTATGAGATGGAGAAGCGTGATTCGTCACTCCAGAGAACGCGTCTGCTCTAGAGTCCAGTGGCGGCGTGCTTTACACCACTGCATCCGACGCTTTGCATTGCACTTGGTGATGTATGCTTGGATGCAGCTGCTCGGCCATGGAAACCCATTCCATGAAGCTCTCTACGCACTGTTCTTGAGCTAATCTGAAGGCCACATGAACTTTGGAGGTCTGTAGCGATTTACTCTGCAGAAAGTTGTCGACCTCTGCGCACTATGCGCCTCAGCATCCGCTGACCCCGCTCTGTCATTTTACGTGGCCTACCACTTCGTGGCTGAGTTGCTGTCATTCCCAATCGCTTCCACTTTGTTATAATACCACTGACAGTTGACTGTGGAATATTTAGTAGCGAGGAAATTTCACGACTGGACTTGTTGCACAGGTAGCAGCCTATCACAGTGCCACGCTGGAATTCACTGAGCTCCTGAGAGTGGCCCATTCTTTCACAAATGTTTATAGAAGCAGTCTGCATGCCTAGGTGCTTCATTTTATTCACCTGTGGCCATGGAAGTGATTGGAACACCTGAATTCTATTATTTGGATGGGTGAGCGAATACATTTGGCAATATAGTGTATGTATACACACACACACTGGATATAAAGTAATAATCTGTTAAGCATTATATAATGTTAATTATTTATTACTGAAACTTATTATAAAGTTTTACCGCTATTGGTTTGTTTGTCTGATGTTTTGTTAGTTTTAACTGGTTCTTAAATTCTTTTTGGATATTTCACAAGAGGACAGTGCATGAATAGTGAGCGTCTCCAGTACAACTGGAATTTATTTTAATGTATTTATGGGGGGTTGTGACAGGGACGACGTAAACAGCATTTTAAATTGCATTTCATTCCACTCAATAATATTTGCCTACGTTCAGTCTCTCCGAAATACACTGATGTTATTAGCGGGAAAGCTCTTCAGCGTATAATTTTTTTTGAGGAAACTATATAGTTTTAATATGGATGAAAATGTCTTATTCTAGTTTCATAGAATCTGTCTTATTTTATCTGTCTTACAACCCCAAATCAGAAAAAGTTGGGACAGTATGGAAAACGCAAATAAAAAAGAAAGTAGTGATTTCTAAATTTACTTTGACTTGTATTTCATTGCAGACAATATGAACACAAAATAGTTCATGTTTTGTCTGGTCAACTTCATGTCATTTGTAAATATACATCCTTTCCTGTCATTCAGACCTGCAACACATTCCAAAAAAAGTTGGGACAGGGGCAATTTAGGGCTAGTAATGAGGTAAATTGGTTAAATAATGATGTGTTTTGAAACAGTTGATGTCAACAGGTGATTGTAATTATGATTTGGTACAAAAGCAGCATCCAAGAAAGGTCTAGTCCTTTAGGAGCAAAGATGGGCCGAGGATCGCCAGTTTGCCAACAAATACGTGAGAAAATTATTGAAATGTTTAAAAACAATGTTCCTCAAAGAAAGATAGGAAGAGATTTGGATATTTCACCTTCAACAGTGCATAACATAATTAAAAGATTCAAGGAATCTGGAGGAATTTCAGTGCGTAAAGGACAATGGCGCAAACCTAAGCTGAACAACCGTGATCTCCGATCCCTCAGGCGGCACTGCATCAAGAATCGTCATTCATCTATAAGCGATATCACCACATGGGCTCAGGACTACTTTGGCAAACCTTTGTCAAGTACCACAATACGTAGTTACATCCACAAATGCCAGTTAAAACTGTACTGTGCCAAAAGGAAGCCCTATGTTAACAGTGTCCAGAAGCGCCGTCGACTTCTCTGGGCTCGGAGGCATCTGGGATGGACCATCACACAGTGGAAACGTGTACTGTGGTCAGATAAATCAGTATTTCAGGTATTTTTTGGGAGGAATGGACGCCGTGTGCTCCGGACCAAAGAAGAAAAGGATCATCCAGACTGTTACCAGCAACAAGTCCAAAAGCCAGGGTCTGTCATGGTATGGGGTTGTGTCAGTGCCCTTGGCAAAGGTAACTTGCACTTCTGTGATGGCACCATTAATGCTGAAAAGTACATAGAGATTTTGGAGCACAATATGCTGCCTTCAAAAAGACATCTTTTCCAGGGACGTCCATGCATATTTCAACAAGACAATGCAAAACCACATTCTGCACACATTACAAAGTCCTGGCTGCGGAGGAAGAGGGTACGGGTACTTGACTGGCCTGCCTGCAGTCCCGACCTGTCTCCAATAGAGAATGTGTGGCGTATTTTGAATCGCAAAATGCGACAATGAAGACCCCGTACTGTTGCCCACCTTAAGACTTGTTTGCAGGAAGAATGGGACAAAATTACACCTGAAACACTTCATCACTTGGTGTCTTCTGTCCCTAAACGTCTTTTAAGTGTTGTGAAAAGGAATGGCAACATTACAAAGTGGTAAATGCTTTACTGTCCCAACTTTTTTTGGAATGTGTTGCAGGTCTGAATGACAGGAAAGGATATATATTTACAAATGACATGAAGTTGACCAGACAAAACATGAAATATTTTGTGTTCATATTGTCTGCAATGAAATACAAGTCAAAGTAAATTTAGAAATCACTACTTTCTTTTTTTATTTGCGTTTTCCATACTGTCCCAACTTTTTCTGATTTGGGGTTGTATTTACCTGTTATTATTTACAGGTATGGCAATCTTAATGTAAGAAATAAGGCTAAGTTGAACAGTGTAGTTAAGTGTAGCAAGATAGTGGGGACAGAATTTAGCACAAATCTTTGAAGCAAGGATGATTAGAAAGGGCCAATCAGTCCTTTCCCAAGCTGAGCACACATTGTTTAATGAGTTTCAACTGCCTTCCTCAGGTCGAAGATTCAAACTCCCCTTGTATAAAATAAACAGAAATAAAGATTCATTTATTGTTGCTGTGATTATGTTTTTAAATAATTCATTACAGTGTAGTTCTGTATTGTGTGTGTGTGTACTGCTGACTACAAAACATTTTTTTTAAGGACAATAAAGTTCTAGGTGGAGATATCGACCAACCAATCAATCAAATTTAATATATAATTATTTTTAAGGGTTCATCTCAGTGCTGGCGGCAGGTTTAGAGGACACATCGAGTGAAATGAAAAAAAGATTTACTTCAGGGTCAGTGAACCAACCCTGTTGATTTTTTATGTTATATAACATCAAATCTCAACACTCACGCGCTCTCCCAGCTTTTGTAGGTGCAAAGACCTATTTCTTATATCAAAAGTTACTCAAGGTCTGTACTCTAAAAATCTCTTTATTTAAGCAGGAGATAAAAACAAATAACAAACATTTCAGCTTGCTGCCTTCGTCAGTGTGACAAGATCTCAGTAACTCAATGATTATATTAAGACCAATAAAGACCAACAGGTGGTAGTAATTAGATTTCCAAGTTCACAGACTCCAGGGGACAAATTCAGAGTTACAGGATTTGTTTTGAGTTGACAAAACCAAACCACTCCAATCCGGCTTTGTTGGTACCATGATGCTGATCATCAACTTTCTTTGTCAACTAAGGCTTTGATCCTGAGTTTGTGGAGCACGTGCACATGAATGTGACATCACTGGCGAACAGCCAATCATGAGCCTTGGTTAAAGGTTAAAGATTAAAGGTTTTGCTAAAGGTTAAAGGAAAATGCCACCGTTTTTCCATATTCCAATATGTTCTTCCCTCAACTTAGATGAGTTGATATGTACCTCTCCAGTCTCAGTCCGTGCACGTAATTGCTCTAGCGCGCGGCACCACTATGCTAGCGTTTAGCTTAGCACCATTCATTCCATAGGATCCAAACTGGGATGAATTTAGAAGCCACCAAACACTTCCATGTTTTCCCTATTTAAAGACGGTTACATAAGTAGTTACACGAGTAAGTATGGTGACACAAAATAAAACGTGGCGATTTTCTATGCGGATAAAAATGATAACTATAATGTGTGGCGGAAGAGCTCGGCGCACTAATATCATCACTCCTGAAAACTCCCCCTCTCCCTCTTCCATCAATACAACCAACGTGGCCTGCACTATCACTATCAGGGAGAGTGAGAGGGGGAGTTTTCAGGAGTGATGATATTACTGCGCCGAGGTCGAAGTGCTGCGAAGTGCTCTTCCGCCACACATTATAGTTATCATTGTTTATCCGCTTAGAAAATCGCCAGGTTTTATTTTGTGTCACCATACTTACTCGTGTAAATACTCATGTAACCGTCTTTAAATAGGGAAAACATGGAAGTGTTTGGTGGCTTCTAAATTCATCCCAGTTTGGATCCTATGGAATGAATGGTGCTAAGCTAAACGCTAGCATAGTGGTGCCTCGCGCTAGAGCGATTAAGTGCACGGACTGAGACGGGAGAGGTACATATCAACTCGTCTAAGTTGAGGGAAGAACATATTGGAATATGAAAAAACGGTGGTGTTTTTCTTTAAGAGATTGAAGAATATGATGAATTTAAATGCAGTTACAATGAAAAAAGTACTTGTTCATGAAAGAGGACAAATAAAATAAATTATCTTGCTTTATCAGTGCATTCACAAGTGAAACTTGTTAAGTTAGTTTATATAGTTGTAAATATACAGCGATTGAGACTCAAACATGTAAGATCACATAGTCATTTTTAAAGCTTTATCTATTGATTCTACAGCTTATTTATATTATATTCGATCTGTATATATTAACATTCATTTAAAATAAATGATTTATAATAACTGTTAAACTAAAATTGCTTGTGTGTAATGGATTAATAATAATATAAATAATATAATTATATAAATATTATAAAACAACTCAATTTTTGGTTTTGACCAAACATTTTTTTTTTAGAACTAGTGACCTTTAATTTGGAGCAAGAGAAACTGGGGGAGTTACTTTTTTGTGTCAGACATGTGTCACTTTGCTCACATCTGATTGGTCCAATTTCAGTTTGAGATCTCTAACCCAGAACATAACCTGCCCTAGAGCAGGTTAGCTGTGGAGTGTAAGTTACTATGGAAAGCAGCTAAAAGCCAAGCCACTTTCATGGTACCTAAAACCCAGGATTGGTGCAAACTAAATGGAAATTTACCTGGCTAGCCAGCTTATCCGGCTTCATGGTACAGGCCCCAGATCAGTTCCATCTATAACAGCAACAAATTCAACAAAAACTTCAACAGAAATCAATGGGGACAATAGCACATCAGGCAAAACATGCCATTCATACACATTGCTCCCAAGAAGAAAAAAAATCAAAATAATATACTATATATACTTACTATAATATACATACTTCAATGTCCATGTCCATTGGTGTGTGTTAAAAAAACTTCGAGGCCATTGAGAATTAGAATTAGTGAACACAAATCAGCTATTTGTAGACGTGATGTTACTTCTCCAGTGGCCAGACACTTTATTGAATATTATCATAGTATTGAACAACTGAAATGTATAGGGACTGAGAAAATAATGAATCCTCGCTGGGTGGAGATATTGATAAAAGACTCTTACAAATAGAGGCGTCTTGGATGTTTTATTTAAAGACCATGGCACCTTTGGGTTTAAATGAGGATTTTGAACTTTCATGTTTCTTAGAATTTTTATTTTTATTATTTTCTTCTTGGAAGCAATGTGTATGAACGGCATGTTTTGCCTGATGTGTTATTATCCCCATTGATTTTTTACGTTT
The DNA here is from genome assembly GCA_023376895.1 of Aspiorhynchus laticeps. Taxonomy (NCBI): domain Eukaryota; kingdom Metazoa; phylum Chordata; class Actinopteri; order Cypriniformes; family Cyprinidae; genus Aspiorhynchus; species Aspiorhynchus laticeps. Next base: position 23,647,183 of record CM041810.1, on the reverse strand, counting down.
TTGTTGAATTTGTTGCTGTTATAGATGGAACTGATCTGGAGTCTGTGAACTTGGAAATCTAATTACTACCACCTGTTGGTTTTTATTGGTCTTAATATAATCATTGAGTTACTGAGATCTTGTCACACTGACGAAGGCAGCAAGCCAAAATGTTTGTTATTTGTTTCTATCTCCTGCTTAAGTAAAGAGATTTTTAGAATGCAGACCATAAGTAATGAATGTTATATAACATCACAACAAACATATGGTTATAGTAACTCCCCTAGTGTTTTTTTTTTTTCACTGTGTATCTTTTGTGTGGAAAAATTGTTTACAGCAGGAACAAAAATTGCATGTAGTCGCAACAGCAGTGATTATTTTCCAACTTGATCATTTCAGAATAAAAATGACTCCTTGGGTAAACATTCAGTCTTGTTTTTACAAATATATCAGCTTTTTCGGCTTTTTCTATGGCATTGAAACTTGGCAAAGTAAGACCTATGGGAGACAAGTTTTGTGTGTCGAAATTGACAAAATGGCCTCCTCCTTGAAAATACCATATGTTTTTCCCCTCAGTGCACAAAATTTCCAAAAAAAAATAAAATAAACACTCAAGAACCTTCATAGTGTAATCAAATTGAGTGTGAAAAAGCTGTAATTCCATCGCATCGAGCAACATTCCTAATCCGTTAGAGGATTAAACAAGGTATTGTTGTGTGCCAAGCATGGCAGTCATAGCATTTCATAATTTCAAACATTCCATCAAGGATTATTCCAATGTCTTGGCTTTTTAGATTTCCCTACTGACAACATACACAACAGCTTTGATTTCTCTCAGAAACTCCAATGCAAAACAGTGGAGTTAAGATAAGTCTCATGATAAACCCCCAGACTGCCTTTGTAATTTATTATGAATGTGTCATAGTATTATTTATTGATAATATCACACATATTTATATATATTTAGTGCTTTCAAAATTGCATACCACCATTCTGCTCTTACTATTTCCTCTATATATTTACATGGCAGAAACAGTAAGACTAATATTCTGGTATGCAATTCTGAATTTAGCCACAGTCTTTATGAGCGAGTCAATGCATCAGTTTTTTCAACTGATATGTTCAAAAACAGATTGATTCAGGAACTAAGCTCAAAGGCGCAGAACATTTTCATTTTGGAACTGTTTTCATCAGTGGAGCAAAAACAGACAACTAACTGGAAAAATTTTGTCTACTTTGTAAATCACTCCTTATTGTTGAATTGTTGTTTAAAAGCAGTTCTAAAACTTCTTTGTTGTGTCTTAACTGTTACTCTAACATTACGAATTACCAAAACTTTATGAACTCTAATAGAGGGAAACTCTATTAATGGCAATGTGTCAAAATAGACTAAAATGAGATTAGACATCAGAGCAGGAGAGAATTCATCATAATTATTTTGCACAGTAGGCTAAGCACATCTGTAATCATTTTATAATCAACCTCACTATCCTTTTGGAGTCAAAACTGATAAATTGAATGTTTGATTATCAGGTGGAATTTAGTGATGGCGTGAAGTAGAAATCTAGTCTGGCTAATTTAGAGGATACGGGCAATAGATTTTACAAACTGGCATTGGTTTGTATCGGTATGCTTGGCTCATTTCGTGAAGCAGTTGTGAGAGCACATGGTTAATTAGCCTTGACTAGCCACTGCTATAAACAGAAAGCATAGGGTCTCATCCATCAAGACCACTGTAAGCATTTAACAAACAGAACATTTAACATTCTCTTTTATGGCTCAGGGACGCTATCAATTCAGGGTCAACGCTCTGCGTCTCGGGTGTGCGTGCAGGTGCGTATTATAGTCCCATCCGCAATATCAAGTGACAGCATATCATTCTCCAATTTAGGACAAGTCTCAGTTTCCCAGAGAGCTAATAGTGTTCGCTAAGGTTAATTTCCTTCCATACATCTGCCATCAATAAGCAATTAGGTGTTGAGGAAACAAAAGCTCTCAAACCTTCACACATTCCTCCATCCATTTTGTTTTAATCAATTAATTTCAATTGCACATTTATTGGAGAGTAGCACATGGATTTAGACTTAAAGTGACACTTGGAAAAAAATGTTATTACCCTTGGCCTCCTGATACGCCGTCTTTTTTCTTCTTCTGCCTGTTTAGTATGCAAGCGTATTGATCAAGTGATTCACAGCAGATGTTCTGAAGGGCTCTTTATAAAGGAGTTGTTCCCTCAAAAATGAAAACACTGTCAAACATGTATGACATTCTTGTTGTGTTCTTTTTTGAAGAATGTCCTGGCTACTCTGTTCAGTATGATAAAAGTGATCAAGAACTGCACTTATGAGCCATAAAAAGCAAAATAAAAAATAAGTACCACAAAAGTAACATGAATGCTATATTCCAAGTCTAATGAAGACATGCAATAGTTTTGTGAGAGAAACCCACCAAAAATGAAATTAAGTTGTAATTTACTGAATATCTCTTGCACATTTATAAACTAATGAGAAAAATTCACTAACGAATCACTGATTTGCTTCTCGAGTTGAACTCACCAACTCACTGATCTGGTGCCAGTGGTTACAGCTCATTGGAAGGGACAATTAACAGTGAATAACGACAAAATTGTCAGTCTTTAATCTTCAAAACACGTGAAATATAGTGCAAGTCATGTAAAGCACTTTGATTGTAATTGTATAATGTTTTATGGTGTTTTTGCATGGAAAAAAAACAACCTTTCATCCTTCTATGTTCCACGGAAGAATGTAAGGCATACGTGTTTGGAATGACATAAGGGTGAATAAATGCCACAATTTTAATTTTTGGTTGAACTAACTCTCGAATCCTCTGCTGATATCACATGCCTTTTGTCATCCTTGCAAAAAGCTGAAGACAGGTCTAAACTAAGCAGAAGCAGCATCCAATTGACTCAGCAGGGTGTGAAAGGGAATTTGCAGGAAGTGTTTTATGTGATAATGCAGCTGCCTGAATAGTCAGTGCCCACCTACGCTAGCGCGTTGACAGAGGATCATAAATTGCTCGGTGCTAGTAAAAAATGCAGATGTGAAAAACCCCCACTCCCCTTTTCATCCCTGAACAGCTGATAAAGTCAGCTCATTCCAGCTGACAGGTAGGCTTAAATAAAGGCTATTCAAATGGAGAACTGGGAAGGGCTTTGATTTCAAGCCTTCCAGTGTCATATCCTTTCTACTTTAAGCACCAGGAAGTCCGTCTTCGTCTTGCCCATGGATCCCCACAGGCGGTCAAGACATGCACTTCTGCTTTTCCGATGTCATGACACGCTCGTATGGCTCCCCAGTGGAGCTTGACAGTAGCTGGTTGATATTATATGCATAAAGCTTCCCACATCGTCTTAAACAACTTGGGTTTCGCACACACAGCCTTTATGACCGATGCTTTTTATGTTTCAGATAGCACTATAACAGCACCCCCAGGAACGCACATTTGCGGTTCTGCATCGTAGGTGGTTGTATCTCATTTCACTGCGAGGGGTCAGAGTATTCGCAGACCAAGAAATCCAGTGCTGAAACTCCCTGTGGCCGTGCCATGATCCTCTCATCTTCCAGACTTCCGTTTCCTTCCTCTTTCGCCTTAAGAGTTCTCTGTATAATACTGCTTCTGTACTGGCCCATATGAGAAGTCGGGCTCTCATTGACAGAATAAAGCTATGCTGACTTGCTCCAAAACCCCCAGCCATGCACCACTACATCTCCACTTGAAAGTGCATTGGTTATACACTATATTTCAGAATATGTTTCAAAGACCAAAGAGTGTTAAATCTAGTATGGAGATTTAGCATTCAAACGCTTAATAGGGAATAACTATGCATGTCAATATGAAGAAAATGCAGCTCTGAAATGCTGCTCAGATTGATGAATGTGGTAAAAGTGTCCCAGAATTTCTTATAGATGTCTTTTTCTATTCCGCAGCTCCACCCAACAACATCTCAGTTGTGGCAGAGAACACGCCAGCACCGTTCAGCCGCTACCAGGCCCAGAACCTTACTCTGGTCTGCACTGCCAAAGGAGGCAAACCAGCTCCATCGGTGAGTCCCAACCAGATTTATGCACACACACACACATGCTGTTTATACTGTAAATAGGCATCATTTCCAGTCATTACAGATGTCCCTAAGACTTTTTTTTTTTGCCATGGTCAATTTTGTCCCCACTACTTTATGAAATAGCTCACAGCAGGGATGTGTCTAATACAGAGAATGCGTCTCCAATTGTCGAGCGGCAGTTTCTTTCATGTGTGTTATAATGAGGGGAGTTCTGGCACTGGAAGTTGTTATTTTTATTGTTTTGCTAGTTTTCAGGGGGGTTTTTTTCAGCTTACTACTGCATCCATTACCCATAAACCAAAATGCATGACAATGTGTCTCCACTCATAATGTGCAAAATATGTCAAATTTCTTGGAATGTTTCTTCAGTACTATTTTAGCAAGAATAAATTGCTCCTTCATATCCTGGTAAATATCAAGTCATTGTGCTTTTACTTGTTCAATTGTGTGTTTTTATTGTTGTTTTTGTGGACAATCCCAGTCTTAATGACACATTTCACTTGACTTGTAAATGAGTAAATCCTCTATTACGGACTTGATTTCCCGATCACATTAACTTTTTCATCAAAACAGAACAAGAAACAAAACAGAAGACTTTTTTGTATGTATTTATTTATTTAGAAATCTGTTATTTGTTGTTCCTGCATATTTTAGGGGCCAGTTGGTGTACTTTTTTAGTTGTTTTTATTTGTTTGTTCATTTTTATTCACTGTTTGTTCAGTGATTGTGTATAGGGTAGAGTGCAAAGGCCTTGTAACTGTTTGAAGTGAATCATTGAAGTCAGTGGGGTTTCTGCGGCCCACACACCTCAACCTCATGAACACCATCCACACAAGCTCTGCTTGAGTTCAGCCAGTGGTTTGTAAAAAATCCCTCCAGCCCATTAATCGTGCTCTGTGGGTGCAGCATAATGTATTCCGGATCTATCTAGCCCCCATCTCCAGCAATTAAGAGCCCAGCGTGATAGGCATGTGGTGTGAAAATGATTTCCACCACCCCGCCCGAAGAGTCACATTGCCGAGCAAAAGTCTGACCAGCTCTGGCCTCCATTAGCACACAACCCATGAGTGCAAGTCCCAAGCAGAGCTCACCCCACCGCTCCGACCCTCATTACCAGCCAATCCACTGCCATTCATTCACACAACACATCAGCGTAGGCTGCACGCTCCTCATCAAACTCCCAGGTAGACCCACTAATGCAGACGAGCAACGGGAGCCCAGAAACAGCGGTTAAATTAGAGCTGAAAAGATCTTAGTCAAAGGTTCCTGGATGTCTGGGAGGCTGATGAGGCTCTTGCGATAATATTTTTCAAAGGAGTTTCAGACCTGGGCTGATGGTTGAATGTGATTTGATTTGTGAGCCGGTTCTTTTGGTTCTGTGTAGACAACTTATTCAGAGATATAAAGATTGATTCTCTCTTGCACTGTTCAACAGTATTTCAATAGCCTGTGAATATATTTGGAAACACTTTTTTTTTTTTCAAACGTATTACTGTTAAAAAGACAGTAGACAGTTTTATTTGTCCATTTAATCAGTGTACATGTATTTTTATAACATAGCTGGAGTCCGTTAATTGAGATCTTCCTGATTCTCACATTACTGTCAAAAATTATAAATCTTTAAAAAATTATGGCATGTGTACAGTCAAAATAAGACACACAAAATAGAAATATTATTAATATTTAAAAAATAAAAAAGAAGAATGATATACTGCGAAATATGTCTAAAATATTGACTTTTTCAGTAGCCATTGCATCAATGTCACATGATTCTTCAGAAATCATTTTAATATGGTGATTTGCAGCTCAAGAAACCTTTTTGTATTATTTTTATCAGTGTTGAAAACAGTTGCTAATGTTTTTGTATAAACCATCATCCGGTTTTAATAGATTTCTTTATTAAGCTCAAAATAAGTTTTTATTTAAAATAGAAATAATTTTTAATCAATGTCTTTACTATCACTTTTGATCAATTTAATGCATCCTTGCTGATTGAAATTATTGATTTAAAGGTCAAAAAATTATTCTGACCCCAAACTTTTGAACAATAGTCTATGTATAAGTTTGCTTGTGTAAAACTGCATGAGAGTATTTTATTGTTTTTAACATTAATGTTCATAGTCAGTTGTGCGATGAAAATAAGATTATTATCACTTTTTTACGTTTATGTCCTCATCAAAACACAAGCATTTGAAGGTTGTACCATACAGGATAGTACTTAATTAAGTTAATTAAGTATATAGTTTTGTGTGGTAATGAAGTATGTGGTTGAGGAATAGGGAAAGGGAGGAGTAGTTTTATGCATTTTGATAAGGCTCTAAAATTAATTCAGAATGTCTCGATGGAACTAAAGCTAGATGGGTAAAATGTTTTGCCAAATTATATTACATCTCATGTGGATTACTGCCTCTATTCTATGTTCAAACCTTAGAAGCGCTTCAAAACAGTGTTTTGAAATTAATTGTATTCAGGAAATAATTTGGTATCTCTGGACCTGAACCTGTCAAAGTCACCTTGTAATACTGTACTGTAAACAAACAAACACTTACTAGAACACTTGGGACATTATTTGGATATTTACCAGTGAAGTCTCCAGACACTTAGACCTAGATACTACTTTCAATCCAATCCCAAACAATATTCTGATCTGGATAAAGACAAGGTGTGATGAAAATAACCTGACATTTTTAAATAAATCAGGAAACCAAATATAACATGCAATCTTAATGCTTTTAAGAGAATGAGAAAGCTTACAGTAGTAACTAAACAAGTTTTAAAACCAAACCAAAACTAATATTTATCTTGTATTGCAGGACGTTTATTCACTTATTTGCCTCTTGCTTCACTAAGCCTACAAATAAAATAATGTTATTCTCAACAGTGTCAGTCCTCTGTCGTGTGTGTCATGTATTCCCGCCTCTTGTGTCCATATTTGGTTTGTTTCCTGTCCTTGTTTAATGTCATTATTAGTTAATTCATGTCCAGCTGTGTTTGTGTAATTAACCTGTGTATATTAGTTCCTGCCTGTTCAGTTTCGTGTGGTCTGGTCTACTCGTTACTCCCGGTGTTTACTGTCTGTCAGCCTTGCCTTGTCCTGCCTTGTCCTCATTAAAGACTGTTATTTGAGTTTACGTCCTCGTCTGCGTGTTCCTGTATCCTCCCTGCTGTGTGCACCGTGACAAACAGATACTGCTGTGCTCCAGGGCAGTAGCATTGGACTGAATTTCTCTTCTGCAACTTCAAATGCCTTTCTTCTTTACTGTCTTATGATTCATCTCATTTGGGCTTTTCTGGTGTCACTGCCTTATGGCTTTCGTCTATATCATCTGAAACATTCCTTATTTTCTATTTCATGAATTCACTCTCCTTTTCTTTTTAGCAATCTTTAGTAAGTCAAATCAATGCCATGGCTTTGCAGTTTAACACCCTCTTGAAATCAATTTAACAGCCACGCATAGCTTGGGGTTCAAAACAACGTATCATTCCCACAGTGAGCTGAGCACCCGGCATGTTCATCATCTCACTACTTTTGGAAAAGGCTGTCTTTATTTTGTCACAGTTCAGCTCTTTTCAGACAATTTTGTCTTTCATCAGGCTGACAAAATTCTTCCGGCAGATTTGGATGTTGAATTTAAAGGGATAGTACACCCTAATATGAAATTATATATTTATTTACTCACTCTGATGTTACTCCAAACCAGCTATATATAATCAATAAGATGTTAAGTTCCACAAATGACAAAAAAACAAAACCTAAGCCAATCAGTCTGATTTGAAAACAATTTTCAGCTCAGTGAATAACTTGCATTTCAGTCTTTTCCTCACACAGCTGTGGTGTGTTTTTGTTTTGTTTTGGTCTTTTGTGATTTATTATTATTTATTTTTATTTATTTTTTGGGGAGGGGGGGGTGTTGTGTTTTTGTTTTGTTTTGTTTTATTTTGTAACCAACTCCACAACTGGAGCAACAATGAGTTGAGAACAACAACAACAACAACAACAACAACAACAAAAAAAAAACTATGTGATCTGTTCATGTGCACCAAGTATTTTTTTTTCCCTTTTAGCTAGCCAAGGTGGTCCTGAACATTATTATTTAGGCCTACTTATCCAACGTCATAGGTTTTGATTACTAATGCATTTGTAGACTCAGTTTACTAGAAGTTATTTTTACCTTTATTATATTATATTAAGGTGTCTGATAATAGAGAGGTTAATGAGGTAAAATGCGTAGCATTCAACCACCATGCGGCAATTTCACCCTTAGATAAAATATAATTGCTTTCTCTAGTTTATGCCACTGATATGACTCATGTGAATGTACATCAGTCATATTCGTCCAAAACATTTTTGGTGCATTTTGTTTCGGAGTCTTCTTACAGATCTGATGGGCCTCAAGGGAGGTTTCTTGTCTTTAAATACCATGAAGAGCAGCATTCGAAAACACAGCAGTCCATCAACTGACAGGCCAGGCTGGTGTATCTTCTGCACAATCTGGTGCTGATTGAAAGAGAGCTAGATAATCATCCCCCATATTATCCGTCATTAAGTCCTTTCTGCTCTCAATCACGCATTGTAACAGCAGAAGTAAGGCCATCATCTCTTTGACACTCCAGTGATTAAATATGACAATTTTTAGGAAGTAGAAAAGGAACAGCCACTATTGTCAAGTCTCTAAATGAGCTTTCCACTCAAAATAGTGCGCTTGGCAATAAGCTGCATGCTGGTGCTTTCATTAGCATCCATTCACGGGCAAACCACTCCGCTGGCGGCGTGAAGCATTGTGGAATTACATCGCTGTTTGTTTGCTGCGCTCATGCAAATCCGCAGAGGTGCGGGTGCACACGTGTTTTTTTTTGTTTTGTTTTTTCGCATCCATTGTGCAAAGCGTGTTGAAACACCGATGATTCAAGACCTGAAACTGAGGTGTTTTTTTTTTTTCCTTTGTAATGTTGTGCGTCTAAGAACTGCCAAAAGCACTTCAAGGGCACTGAACTACATGATATTTTGCCTTATTTCAGCACTACTATATTATTGTGCAATATGTCTTGCTTGGATAGACTTAGTCTCAGCCTCAGACGTCACGCCCACGGACCGTTGGCTAAACGTCTGATGCATATGGTACACTTATCTGGAAACACTTCAGCAGTGTCGAAGTCATCGTCGGATTGGTTGAATTATACAGGATTTCCGGGAGACGTGTGTGTCGCGTTCTTTAACGCTCCGCCTGGAAACAAAGATGCCGTGGAGCTAAACCCCCTCACGAAAGAAGAAAGCCGTCGTGTTTACAACTGTGACGACGAGCGCTTATCAGGATCAACTAAACGCCGGATTTTCGAAAGTAAGTGAAATATTTAAAGTTTGCGGCATAGAATCTTTAAAATACATCCAAGAGTTTCACACACCGGTCTGGTTTTGTGGTGACATTTCCACGCACCGAAATGTGACGCTGAACGACACAAACTGTGATTGGTTGTTTGACATGTCGGTCAAACGGCCACATGGGCGGGCCTTGGCCAATAAATGCTGTCATCTATTCCAGACCTTCAGCCGTCAGTCTGAAGGTCTGGCTACGCGAGACTAGGATAGACTCTACATTGGGTGCTGTGTAATTACTCCCCTTACTAAGGCGTGAGACACGAGTGCTTGCGTTCATGCGGAACTATTTCAGGTTGCGTGGGAGTTAGACGTGTGACAGCCCGGCATCTCCCTAAAAAGGACTTTAGAAACTCTGCTTTTCCCCAGACAACAACCAATCAAAGACAGCCATCAACAGCACGTCAAACATGTCTAATATCTAATTTGTATCGACGGAAATGAGCATTGTGACTACGGCTGTAGATACAAGGCAATTGTTGAGGGCACATTAGAGAGAAATTAATATAAGGACAATTGATTATCCCCTGTGAAAAGAAACAATGGCCTTTTCATGCTCATTGTGTGATAAGACATTACCAGTAATAAGCAATGCTCTGCTGAAATGATTAATGGTGCTTACCGTAATGTACGGCAGATAATATAACATACCAATTGGACATTGTGGGACACGTTTAAGCAATTTTAAACAAAACTTAAGCACATGTCGACTCTTTTCTTTAGAAAAATGTTGGTGAGAGCATGCATGTTTGAGACTGTTAAAGTAAAAGCTCAAGTATGCCATCCAATGCAAAAACTCAATTATGTTCAAACAGGGCAAAATTCAGGGAGCTGTATTATAGTATGAATAATTGAAGAGACCGTGTTTGCAAAGAAAAAGGCTGGGAATGAGTTGAGCATGTTGTGTGACCGTTACCTTGGTGATTAGCATGGCTATGAATAGGAGTTCTGTGCACTATTTGCAGAGGCAGACTACCTCTCTCTCAGATCTAGGCCAGATTGTGGCCGAGGATTTATAGCTCCACATGCTGGAGACATAAAGGGACTGCAAGACATTTGGCACATTAACCAAAGATAAGGGACTCTAAGGTAATTCGTTAACCCAAGATAGAATTAATAGAAATTAACAGAGTTCGGCTAGACATTTTGTTTAGTTTTGTATGATAAACCAAGGCTCACATTCTTGTTCATTTGTTCACATTTTGATACGTTGCAGACTGAAACATTTGGGTATAAGTAACATTTTGTTGTGAATTCTGCTTGTCAACTTAAACATTTAGCAAATCAGTAATATTTTGCCATGCGCGTGTGTGGGTGTAATGCATATAATGCTCTTAAGTGTATATTTTTGCACATTATATTGCAAATTTACTTTAAGTAAAATATTATTTGTAAAAATTTATTTAAAAATACACCACCTTTCAAATGGTTTTGTTTCAGTTAATTAGCATATTAGAATGACTTCTGAAGGATCATGTGACATTGAAGACTGAAATGGCTTTTGAATTCAGCTTTGCCATCACAGGAGTAAATTACATTTTAAAATATATTGAAATAAAAAACAGTTGCAAGGTAATAACATTTCAGACTAGTACTGTTTTCACTGTTTTCATTTTTTTCTCTCTCCTTTTATTAGAGTGAAAGTATTACTACTGCTCTGACCGGGCAAGCAAAAGCCTTGGAGGAAAAAAAAGCCTTGGAGGACCACTATCATAGTTTACTATTTCACTGAATGTTTTTTTTCAAAGCAACTTACTGTACACTTCTTACAGTGCCAGTCCCCCTGGGGGGTTTATGCAACCTTGATATAGTGTGTTTACATGGAAAGCGGGAATGTGATAAACTCTGGCGTTGATGCTACAGTATGCATGCTCAGAAAACTCCCTCATGCAGCTTTGTTTGACTAAGTAAAACCGAGGACTATAGATCCTCCATTCATTGCAACTGAACTAGCCTCTATTCAGCCGTAGCATGAGTTATTGCATTGTCCTTTCTAAATGGCTCTGTAGTCAAGGCATTGTTTTGTTATCTCACACAACCACTAATATTAGCCATTAGCTGCTGTTTGGAGCCTTAGCTATTAGCATGAGGGTTCCACTATGCATCTGCATTGTCTGCTCTTCCCTGTGGCTGCAGGCACAAATAGTCAGATAATGCAAGTAAAAGCCACAATGTGGTATACGCTGTTAACCCCTCTCAGCAGCCAAGATAAAGTGTGTACTTTAGAGCACATTAGCCGCAAAAACAGTCCTTGCATGGAGGGAAATAGCGCTGTCCCTTACAAGCCTCTCTTACTTTGTCGCTCTCTGAATTCTTTTGATATTGCTAGCAGGAAACAAGACTTCTCAAGGACGTGAGCTTAATTCACCCATGTTACATTATGTTCATTTACCCAACAGAGTGCGGGGGCATAAATGCTGAGATCAAATTAAAGCCAGACAAACACACACACACACACACTGTTAGACATTTCAGAGGGTTTTTACAGTAACTTACTGGCAAAGTTACTGTAATTAAGATTTACAGTAGCAAACTGTATTTGATTTACAGATGCAAACTGTAAATAAAATCCAATTCATCAGTATATTACTGTAATTCATTCATTTTAATATAGATTTCATTAGATTTTATAATTTTTTATATAAAATTCATTTTATTTTTACTCTACATTGGTACTATGGCATTCAATTAAAACAGACACAATAATTACAAAATATCAAATTCTTTATTTAAAACATTGCATGTATAACACTTAAAAATACAGTCTTCCAATGCTGGAACAGTGCATCTTCACCATTTCTCCTGTCTTAGGACGTTTTGCAGTGCATTATGTTGTATCCTCTGGATTTATCCTCACAAAGAATCTTTAGGCAACACAAACATAATGGGGGAAAAAGACAAGCTGCCAAAGAATACACAGCCATCTGCAAAACCCAGGTGCTGCTCCAAAACGTGGCCACCACCTTTGCTCACCATCCACTTTGTAAGTGACAGAAATGTCTTCTCTGAAAAACAAGAAGTAGAAATAGCACACTTTTAAAAGGCAAACCTCATAGAATACACCAATCTCTCAAAACCATAGTTGTTCTCTTACCATGAATTATCAGTCTCAGGGTGGCTGGCATGCTCATGTCTTTCTTGATGCTTCATTGCAGTTGATTTAAAACACAAATACAAAAAAATGCAGTAAATCTTAAATTCCATTACAAACTATAACAAACTAATTCTAAAACTAGAAAGGCAGCTAGCCATAAAACTATTTTAACCTAGCTAACATACGATTTTATTTCCTTAATAGGCTACTGGCCAAAATTAACTACTAACACCTGAACAAAATTTCACATTAGTTAACCCAATGTTAATATAAGATGAGCGTTGCTCGTTAAAAAATATTTTAATTCGGTAACTTAATTCAATAAGCTGACAAAAGTCGTTTGAAACGACAGCGCAGTTTACCATAGTAAAGTTCTGTAACCGCCATGTTGACTAGTAAATGTTACTATGGGTTAAACTGGTGTGCAAAAATCTGACACAAACACACAGACAAACATACATATATTTTTACCTTGCTTGCTGGTCTTATTCTCTCGTAAGGTGCATCGACGTCGCAGATGTTCTACGGAGCTCTTCCACTCTCGCAGGTTCATCCCCGGACAAAACCCGCCGCGCTGCCCCGTTGCTTCCATGTCTTCCTCGGACGCGAGTGGCGCGGTGCGACTCGATAAAAGACAATATAGAAACCATTATATATACTATCTACAGTGGATGCGGACAGTAAAGTGATGCCCCGGTATATTTCTGACGTACAGATGTACTCCAAGCGCTTGCGCTGTTTCTGACATGAAGGACAAACTGATTTTTCAATCATTACAAGCGATGTAACACATCCAGTGTAGTCAGTAGACAGTTGTAGACACGGTGCAGGGCAAATCGTGTCAATCCAAATGTAAGAAATGAGGAAAATAAAACGACCTCAATAGAATGGCGCCAAAGAGACCGTTACAGCAAATACAGTAGTATACATCAATTTTAAAAAATACAGTAAGTCTCTGTATGTGGGGTCTGACGTCACAGAAAATCCCCATGATGCAAAGGGTATTACAGTTATTTACTGTAAAGGGATGTAACGTTGAAACGTAATATTAATATATAATTTAAAGGGAAACAGGTCAATTTAGATCAAAGGGAATCATTAATGATTGTATAGGGAATTTGAACAGATTCACTGTTTCACGGCGATTCACTGAACAAGCCGTATAACAAACTGCACTGGATACTAAAATCCAAAATATAGTGAAAACACTATTAAATAGCACAGTAGCACAAATCGGCAGATTAAGACATTAACTTATGAGCACAAAACACAAGGTACTTCTCTTTTCAATATAAACAAGGCTTTATTTGATCAATCTAAGACATTAAACTAATCTAACACATGAACACACGCATTCACACATTCACACGTTGCAGAAGAGAGAAAGTAAGGAAAGATGAGTTTAAGAGAATGAAAATATGAAATCCCAAGTTTATAGCAATATGTGCAATTGCATAGACCTTAACAACCATCAATCACTTATTTAAACCTCGCTTTGAGTTTCTCAATAAGTCTAAAATTTGTGTTAAATGCACCAATTCAGCTAAAAGTCTGGAGTTGTTTTACTTGCTTTGCCTTTGTGTTACGGGATTCCCTTCTGTCATCTTCATTGCAGGAAAGGGGGTTTCCCAGGTTGCTGGTTGGTTGGCTGACAGTTCAGTGGTCTTTCGTAGTGACGTCTTGGGCGTTGGCTGACGAATGGTCCGAGTCCGTTGCTAGTTGAAGTTTGAAGCGGGTGCCGTCGGTGCTGGACTTTGCGGCAAACTTAACTTTTGAACACGAAACTCAACGGAAAGAAATGAAACTAAAATAAAAGAATACACGGATGTAAAGAGACTAGGTGGTATTTCTTCTCATCATGGTCACAACTGGCCGCTAGGCCAGAGCACATGGCGCTCAAAGAGCAGCGTCAACACGTGTGGCAAAAGAGAAGAGTTTTAGAGAGGACAAAGAGCATTTTAAGAGTAAGAGATTTTTAAGAGAGCATTTTAAGAGTAAGAGAATTTTAAGAGCAAGAGGTTTTTTTAAGAGCAAGAGGACGTTTGAGGGTGTCCTGAGGTTTTTAAACTCTGCTTGTGGACACCTCCTAATGCTTGTCTTGACCAATTAGATACTGTTCTGGCTCGGGGTGTTGCTATGTTTCTGCCCCAATCATAAATCATGTTATGTTATCTGGTCCAAATTTTCCAGGCTCTTATAACAATCTTATAACAAGACTATGATACATTTGACAAAGAATTGATTGGAAGAAACGTTTAAAGCATGATTTTTCACACTCACACATACCAAACATGAATATTAATCCTTCAGCTATTCAATAATGATTAAAAAGACATACATAATATTTGATTGAAACATGATAGTCTAATTGTGTGGGTTACATACATGATATGGTTATTTCTATGCAGAGAAATAATTCCTAAGTCCCTTTAAGATGATTTTTGTTGCATATGGAGAAGAGTCTCTGTGACAAAGGAATTCCCGTGTGGTCCTTTGTCTTGTGTGGGGGTAGTCCATCTAAACAAGTCTGTTTCTGTGGTTTTCCAGCGTGGAACCCATGTGATGGTCATCTGGTGACCATTAATCTTGATTACTTGCCCCAAATTTGACAGTCTCCTTAATGAATTGGAATTATCAATAAGTGTTCTTTTGTTTTAATGTTGCAAGCCGTTCTGTGAATGAGTTGGTTAGTTTGCTTGCTTCAGACGGGCTGAGCTAGGAGTCTGATTTATGACGATTCCTTGGTCTCTCTCTGGAATGTTAGCTCCTCAGGTTTCAATGTTCTGATCGCATCTGAAATTTTGTCTGAGTTAGTCTCTGATATTCTACATATCCCCCCTTGATTGGCGATGTGTCGAGTTGGAGACATCGGCAAGCACTGGGAAAACAAGGGCAGAAGAAGCAGACAAAAACACAGCAAACAACAAGACAACACTTCCATGACCATTACTGTACTGGTGCAGGGCATCAGGTTATTTAGGTACAGGCGGTTATTTGAATTAGTCAATATAGTTTAGTAAATTGAATAGTTCAATTTGGAAATTGTTGTTCTAATTCGGTTCAATACTCCGATTCTTCGATCAAGTTTTGTGATTAAATTTGTTTGTTCCTTTTTAGTTGTCTTAACTTAATGTTCACCTTTAGTTTCTGATGACCTCATTTGTGGTGAAATGAATTGACCTATCGTGCATGGAGCTCTCTGGCTTCCATTCAGTTTAGAGTGGCTTGCGGATATTAGGTGTGGCGAGTCAATCCTAATATCAGACCTTTGACCCTTGCAGGGTGTCTAGGTGTTTCACCTACTAGAGAAAGAGGGTAAGGAAAAGGATAGGTAAAAGAAGAACAAAACAAAACAAAACAAAGCTGCTGTGGGTTTTCCTAGCATGGTTTGCAACTACTGTTGAGCTAGGATGTCATGTGCAGCTAGGGAGTCATGTACCTTAACTTAGTGTCAGGTGTTCTACCTATTGTGAAGATAGCTGCATGTTTCTTCATGGTGGTGTATGTAACTTTGTTACGCTAAAATTTAGATATTCTACTTGTGGGAAGAATATGTTTGTTGAATGTGTTATCAGTAGATGTGGTTACCTCTGGGTGTAAGTAACTTTGTGTGTGTTAATGGTGTAGTGTAGGTGTGTAGGTGTGGTCAGATCTGTTTCAGTCTGTGTTGTCTCCCCCCTTTTCGGGTATGTCAGTGAAGACGGGCTCTCTGCATCCTTGGCTTGGATGAGGGCGTGTCCCTGATCTAATGGGGGTCAGTCCAGAGAGGCAGGAAGTTCTTTAGCAGACAGTCGGAGGTAGTTTGGCATGACTGTGTGAAGCTGGGATGCAAACTTCGTCTCCTATGTTGCATTCCTCTTGTGCTGCCTTCTGGATGTGGCAGACTTTCTGACCTTCTGTGCTTTGGTGGTTACTGTTGCACAGACAGGAATATGGTTCTTGAAGTTGGAGTTCATTTAGCAGTTTGCTAGTGAGTGATGAGTGAGTGAGGTGATGTTCTCTGGTACCTCAGTTTCATCAACGGCTGGCCGTGAGAGACTTGCTCATTCTGGGTGGTTGTTGAACAGGTGCTCGTCATCTCTGATATAGTGGTGTACCATGTGATCACCGGCCTTCCGTTCTGTCGCTGGTCACAGCGAGCATGACTCAATTTTGTAGTCATCCGTGTTCAGCTTATCTTGAAGGAAATTGTTCAGTTGTCTCATGACTTGTTCCATGTCTTCTGACGGTAAGCTGTATTGTTCTTGAGCATACTCAGCATTGTGCATGTCTGAGCGGTGCTGAGGTGGGTTTCGTTGTCGCTTACCCACACGAGTTGCTCTTGGATGAGTCAGGCGATTACCTTTGGATGTCTGGTTAGGTTTCCAGTTGTTCTCATCTTTTGGGTTTCTTGAGAAGCGTGGCTGGTCCCATGGATTTTCCCAGCGGTTGGGCTGATAGCTGTCGTGGACATGGGGGTCACGTTCTCTGTGCTCTTGATGGAGGACTCTGGTGTTGTGATGCAACTGGGTGTCGTCCAGTGCAAGGCTTGAGTCTTTGTTGACAGAGTTCAAGAGTGTAGATGTTTTGTTACCTTTCTTTGAGGCCATCTTCTGCTTGTTGTAGGCCTTCTGTGTTAGGTCACGCAACTGTTGGATGGTCATGGAGCGTGGACAGGCCATGACGCCTAGATGGTGGCTGACTCCAGGGTGCAGATTTCTAAGGAAGAGGCTTTTGAAGTTCACATCCTCTTCAAGGTCAGGTTCATTGTGTGCACCAAAGTAGGCTTGTCGGAGTCGGTTGTAGTAAGCTTGTGGAGCCTCTTGTCGACCTTGTTTGGTTTCTAAGGCAGTTAACAGTCCATTTTCCGAGTCAGGGTCGGAAAACTCTTTAATCAGGACCTCACGAAGTAGCTGGTAGTCTGACTTCGTTCGACTGGGCTGTCGATCTAGGAAGTTTCGTACCTCGGAACTGGACGTGGCTCTAAGGAGGTATAACCTGTCTCTGTCAGTCACATGAGGTCTCATTTCTAGATAAAAGTCAATATCTTGCAGATGGGCCTGGATGGTGTGGCCCTCTGTGGAGTTCGGGTTGAACTTGCTGATGTTCTTAGACAGCTTGTCGAGGTCTTTGATGGTCATCCCATGTGCAGCTCTGAGGTCTGCTTGGATGGGAGGTTTTCTTTCATTTACAGGAAAGAGTTCTGTAGCGAAGGCAGTTGAGGTTTTGGGTTGTGGCCCTTCACTTCTTTCGATGTATACCAGTTCTTGGATGTGGGGCTCTGCTCTGTTCAGCAGAGGTGAGGCTGAGTGATGTTTCTCTCGCCTTGGCTCTTGTTTCTGCTCATAAGCATGTTTCAGTTCTTTTCTGACCATGTAGAGCTGATCGTTGTTATCGTCTAGCTGTTGGGTCAGATTGTCTATTTCCGTTCTGTACCTTTCAAGGTGGTCTTTCAAGGCACCGATTTCAGCATTCTTGTCACTGATGTCATTCTTGGCTTTCTCTAGTAGCTGTTCGGCATACTGGAGTCTGTTTACCAGGTCTTCCTGGGCAGCCTTTGCATGTTGTTGATCGAGCTGAGCTGCTGTCAGGGTTGCTTGTAGCTCCTTAACTTGTTCCGTTGTTTCCTGCTCCCTCTCGTTGGGTGCTTGGAGTTGATCTTGAACTTTCACTTCCAGCTTGTCTATGCGGCGTTGAGCACGTGTCAGTTCCTCTTGCAGGTGGGTGACGTGCTTGTCGCTCAGTTTCAGCTGGGTTGTGAAGGCATAGCTTAGGGAGCTGGTGATTTTGACTAGCTCCTCGTGGTTGTTGTTCTGGCTTGAATCTTGTGTCAGGAATCTTCTCAGAATTAGGATTATTATTAAAAATAATAACAGTTCAAACGTCTTGGGGGTGAGGCTGTCTGTCGTGCCTCTCAGCCAAGTGTTCACATCTTCCCCTTGGGCAAAGTGGTCTGCAGTCTGCGGCATGTTGGCACGCTGGGGAGAAGAGAGACTGACACAGATCTGTGTGGAATACAAGCCTATGTGTGGTGCGACAACTAAGTGTTGTGTCAGTGATTTTGAACCACTAGTGAAATGTGGTGATGACTGTGTTGGTCTCAGGGTATCTAGGTAGACTAGAGATGTGAAGACTTCGTCACTCTAATGAGGAAGAGGGAAAAGAGAGAAACAGGTGAAAACAAATTCAATTAAAAGAAACAATTCCCTTTTTTTTCAATGAAGAAAATTCTTTTTTTTTTCTTTCAATTAAAATGTTATCATCAAGGAGGCAAACAATATTATTAAATCTCTGTTTTAGACAAATGAATATAATAATAATTTTTATATCTCTTTCCTTAGTCTGACAGGATTGACAACCGTACACCTTACAGTTGGACCGCTCACCTGGGAGGCTGCGAAGGCAACGATTGCTCAAAACTTTCCTATTAAATTGATCTCAGCATTTGGATGAGATGTTAAAATTTGGATTGCGTTTTCAAATGTGGGGAGGCTAGGAAGAACGAAAGAGGGTTTTATTACAATCAAATTCATAAAGATGAGTCATCTTTTTTTTACAAGATTGTGTATCTCATTCACTTAGAATTGATTGATGGTTCTTACAGCCAGGTCCCTACAAATGTGACAAGTGAAGAGGAAAGAAAGCAAGATAGAACAGGAGAGAAGAGGAAAAAAAAAAAAAACAGCAAGTTGAGTGGATCAGGTCCACTAGCAAGCAGTTATGCCTGACTACGAGTAGTGTATTGTTTTCAGTTGTTACACAACTATCAACAAAAATAAATTTTGTGTGAAAGAGATTTGTCTCTTTAATTTATTTGAACTCGTAGTGAGGGATAACAATGTCTCCTATTAAGGCTCAGGTCGTTCCCAAGCTAGGATACACAACGGAAAGACGATGGTAAGCACAAGTAAAATAAAAAGGTAATAAATGGTAAAATAAACAAAAAAAAAAACTTTAATTAAATAAAGGAGGAAATCAGTAAATAAAAATAGTGGCTAAGTTTATAACAAAAACAGGAAGAACGAAGGGGTAAAACGCAATAAAGTAATGAGTGAATCTAAGTCCGAATAGAATCTAATAATATGGGTAATAAATCAATTAGGTAGAATAAGTTTACTTAAACTTTCCAAGTTCAAGACTTATTTGTTCCTAAAATGATTGGACCCAGAAGAGAATACTAGAAGTAATGATCATATGAAATGACCTGAGGGGAAATTTGAATGATTCCAAATAAATTTAATGTTTTAATTAAAATTTGAATTTGGCACAATTAATAATTGTGAACTCGTATTTCCCTTCCTAGTAAAAATACAAATAAGTGGTAAGAAGTGAGAAATTAGAGAAATAAGAAAGAGAAAGACCAACAAGTGTATTAGTTGAGATGTTTAAAGGGTTAAACCACTTTAGCTTTTCAAACACACACTATATTCAACCACTGGATTTCAATGCTAACGGCTAACCTTTGAGGATAATGCCTTTAGCATATACTTCACTGTAAACACAACCTTTTCATTAGCTTAGCAACAGCATGGAGTTTTGTTTACAGTAGCGTCGAAGTGCTCAGTTCAAAGTTGCTCCGGAAGTAGGTTAAGACTTCCGTGTCACTATCGTCACTGTGGCAACCAAAACAAACTCTAGTAGACTAAGTTAGCATCTTTGCATTGCAAGTACAGTTAACGTATGTTACATGAAATGTAAGCGCATCTCAACACTGTACAAATAACAACACCGCTTGTAGTTGGCTCTGCGATGTGGCACTTAAATTCTCCGTTCGTTCAGAGTTTGATTAAACTTTATTCAAATAGCAGCTTGGTGCTGAGGTTGAGGGAAACGGTGATAACGATCATAAAAGCCCGTGCCAGTTTCTCTGGCCACGTAAACACAACAGGTTTTCTTCGCTGTTGGTTCAAGTTAAACTTTATTTGATCAAGCCCAAACTCCCGTTCAAATCTCTCGGACACGCTCAGTGTTGCGCGAGATTAAATTAAATTAAGTTAGTGAACAGTGTAACATTACAGGCAAGCATTATTCTGTAATGTTTACCCAGGGAGGCAAATAGCATAGATGATTTTACAGTGGAACACGCACTTAATCAAACTATGAAAAAGAAGGCTCTGATAAATAGATTTGAGGAACACGCTCAAAACTATTATACACCGATTTATTCCCGTTTACTCGCTGCAGTTTACCTCGTTCAGTAACAGTTAACTGAGATTCGAGAGCAACGTTATAGCTATTGAATGATCTGGAACTCGCAGGGCATCAATTCAGCTTTAACACAAGGTATTACAGAAAAGAGGAACACGCTCAATTTATACCTTATCGTACGATCTCAGATAACTAAGTTCACTTACTGCAGTTTGAGAAAATCTTTGCTCCAGTTACAGACTTCTCTGTGCTCATTCATTCAAACAAGCGGGGCGCGCGCAGCTGACGTCACACGCACACACTATAGTCTCCGCTCAGAAGCGTCTCTCATCCGCGGCAATAGAAAAGATTAAATAACTCGGTTTATGCTCACAATTTAGATTTATCTGCCCGCATCCTCCACCAATGTAACGTTGAAACGTAATATTAATATATAATTTAAAGGGAAACAGGTCAATTTAGCTCAAAGGGAATCATTAATGATTGTATAGGGAATTTGAACAGATTCACTGTTTCACGGCGATTCACTGAACAAGCCGTATAACAAACTGCACTGGATACTAAAATCCAAAATATAGTGAAAACACTATTAAATAGCACAGTAGCACAAATCGGCAGATTAAGACATTAACTTATGAGCACAAAACACAAGGTACTTCTCTTTTCAATATAAACAAGGCTTTATTTGATCAATCTAAGACATTAAACTAATCTAACACATGAACACACGCATTCACACATTCACACGTTGCAGAAGAGAGAAAGTAAGGAAAGATGAGTTTAAGAGAATGAAAATATGAAATCCCAAGTTTATAGCAATATGTGCAATTGCATAGACCTTAACAACCATCAATCACTTATTTAAACCTCGCTTTGAGTTTCTCAATAAGTCTAAAATTTGTGTTAAATGCACCAATTCAGCTAAAAGTCTGGAGTTGTTTTACTTGCTTTGCCTTTGTGTTACGGGATTCCCTTCTGTCATCTTCATTGCAAGAAAGGGGGTTTCCCAGGTTGCTGGTTGGTTGGCTGACAGTTCAGTGGTCTTTCGTAGTGACGTCTTGGGCGTTGGCTGACGAATGGTCCGAGTCCGTTGCTAGTTGAAGTTTGAAGCGGGTGCCGTCGGTGCTGGACTTTGCGGCAAACTTAACTTTTGAACACGAAACTCAACGGAAAGAAATGAAACTAAAATAAAAGAATACACGGATGTAAAGAGACTAGGTGGTATTTCTTCTCATCATGGTCACAACTGGCCGCTAGGCCAGAGCACATGGCGCTCAAAGAGCAGCGTCAACACGTGTGGCAAAAGAGAAGAGTTTTAGAGAGGACAAAGAGCATTTTAAGAGTAAGAGATTTTTAAGAGAGCATTTTAAGAGTAAGAGAATTTTAAGAGCAAGAGGTTTTTTTAAGAGCAAGAGGACGTTTGAGGGTGTCCTGAGGTTTTTAAACTCTGCTTGTGGACACCTCCTAATGCTTGTCTTGACCAATTAGATACTGTTCTGGCTCGGGGTGTTGCTATGTTTCTGCCCCAATCATAAATCATGTTATGTTATCTGGTCCAAATTTTCCAGGCTCTTATAACAATCTTATAACAAGACTATGATACATTTGACAAAGAATTGATTGGAAGAAACGTTTAAAGCATGATTTTTCACACTCACACATACCAAACATGAATATTAATCCTTCAGCTATTCAATAATGATTAAAAAGACATACATAATATTTGATTGAAACATGATAGTCTAATTGTGTGGGTTACATACATGATATGGTTATTTCTATGCAGAGAAATAATTCCTAAGTCCCTTTAAGATGATTTTTGTTGCATATGGAGAAGAGTCTCTGTGACAAAGGAATTCCCGTGTGGTCCTTTGTCTTGTGTGGGGGTAGTCCATCTAAACAAGTCTGTTTCTGTGGTTTTCCAGCGTGGAACCCATGTGATGGTCATCTGGTGACCATTAATCTTGATTACTTGCCCCAAATTTGACAGTCTCCTTAATGAATTGGAATTATCAATAAGTGTTCTTTTGTTTTAATGTTGCAAGCCGTTCTGTGAATGAGTTGGTTAGTTTGCTTGCTTCAGACGGGCTGAGCTAGGAGTCTGATTTATGACGATTCCTTGGTCTCTCTCTGGAATGTTAGCTCCTCAGGTTTCAATGTTCTGATCGCATCTGAAATTTTGTCTGAGTTAGTCTCTGATATTCTACAGGGAATTTGCAGTATTATACTGGGTGATATACAGTAAATAACTCTGAAAATTACAGAAATGTCTAACAGTGCACATACTGTAAAGACAGGGTTAGGAAAGTGCAAGGAAAGGTCTTGTGTAATGCAATGAAACTTTGATCTTGTGCAAACGGAATTTAAAGTGTCCAAAGGTCCCAGAATGGACAAGCAGATTATATAAAACATATATATTTATATATAGCATGCAGTACTTTACGCCGAACCCCTCTAATTTCTTTTTGCGAAGCAGTGGAGGGTAGGAAAATGAGGAATTGAGAGTAAAAGGGATACAAGCAGAGCACTGTGCAAACATTAATGCTACAGGCATTAGGCCTACTGGATTTAATACACATATCTGGAGGTTGTGTGTTGAAGTGGGAACTTAATTCCCTGTCAAGTGATTTACCAGCTGGGAATCTTAATACCCAAATGCACTGTAGTGGAGAGAGGCTGTTACAGCAATGCGCTAGTGGAACACAAACACAAAGCAGAAACTGTGTCATGTATATTTGCCATTCACTGGCGCTGTGGGCTGAATGATGATTTTGCATTGTCCCAGATACTTTTGTTTAGGTAATTTCATTTCACAGTTTACTTTGATTGCGGCAGATACTGACTGTTGCATCCTCTTTCTTTTTAAAGTTTCCCCATGCCTTTTCATACCAAAATGATGCTGGTTTTCATGCTGGAAATGTGTAGTCTGCAAAACGATTTCAGAACCAGCCTGTGTATCCAATTGACAGTCAATTGACAGAGTTTTGAGATTATATTTTAACATCCAAAGTATTGCTGTTAATTTTACATTACATTATTTCATAAATGTTATAGATTTTATTTTCATTTATTTTAAAATGTATTTATTTTAGGGGCTGTATTGAGTCAGTTTCCTATGGAAATTCTAAGAGGCCATGCATTATTATTTTATTTTTCTTTCTTGTTTTCTCGTGATAACGACTTAATTGTCTCATGATGTCAACACAATAAGAATAGTTTTTTTTCTCATGAACATGACTTAGAATAGAAAAAACATTATAAGGATAACGCTTAACATGGCTTAAATGCATTGAGACCAAAAAGACCAAAAACTCAGTAAACACATTATTAATAAAGCATTTTATGTACAGACAAGCAGATGAGCCCATAATAAGAACGCAATGCATTTAATGCGTTAAGCATTTTACCCACGTGATCATGAGAAAACACGAAGAGAAAAAAAATTTAATAATGCATGGCCTCTTAGAACTTCTGTAGTTTCCATCCTACTTTTATTTATTTATTTATCTTTATTCTTTTATTTATTAATACATTTGTATTTTTATACCAGCACATTTTAGGGGCTGTTAAGAGCCTCTTTTTCCCCACGTCCTTTGTTGTTGTTTTTTTTGTTTTTTTGCTAGTTTATTTTTGTTTGTTTGTTTGTATTTTATACCAGCATATTTAGGGGCTGATTGGAGTACTGTTTCCATCCCAAATACATTCGTTCATACATTTATTCAGATATTCTTATAGGCTAGTTGGAGGCAGTCCATTTTTAGTCCAACTGACAGTCAGTCTAAAGGGTTTACCTGACGTTTTAATAATTTAGTCTGATTGAAGTACAGAATCATTAACTTTCTGTGTCTCTTTCAAGGTATTTTTCAAGCGGGATGGAGAGTTGATAGAGGTGATCTCCTACGTTTCACCCACCATGGGATATGAGGGCGGTGGCTCCGCTGGCGTGCGTGGAGCCAGACCTCTGATCAGCAGGGATCTGGACGACACTAAGCTGAGAAAGTCTCTATCTCTGCTGGGTCCGGATGGCAGGCCTGGACGCCTGAACACAGAGAGCCCTGGGCGGAGCTACATGGCCAGACAACCCGGCCAAGAGCCCAGCCCAGCCACAGAGACCATCCCAGAGACAGTGGTCAGCCGAGAGTTCCCACGCTGGGTTCAGAGCACTGACCCCCTGTACTACTTCAGCAACACGCAGATCCCCCAGAGCGACGGGTCTGTGCTGGTTCAGGCCAAACTCACCTGGACTCTGAATCCGCAGTTGGACAACGATGCCCTTTTCAGCTGCGAGATCATGCACCCGGCTCTCTCCATGCCTATGCAGACTGAGGTCATACTGGGTAAGAGTGCTTTTGTTGGCTTTAACGTTGATTTGGCAGGATGCAGATCTTTAGATCAATGTGAAAGCTTTGTTTTTGACCTTCAACCTTGTTATTCACCTCCCCTTGTCTGATCGCAGGTGAATCCTTTTACATCCCCATTTGACAGATGCAGTGAGACTAACACTGGTTTCTATTTGCTGCTTAATTGCGTTACAGGCAAGCAGATTGCAGTTACTAATGCAGAATGCAAAATATCCCAGTGACTGACAGGCCAATTCATTGAGCTGTCTGCGCAGTAGATTGAGTTAACTTAACCACTTTATTGAAAAAGTCAACCTGAATTAAAGAAATCAAGCATAAAGGGAATTTCGCAGTGTGCTCAAAGACAGCATTGTTGCTGGATCGCACTGTTGCAACCCACTGATAATCATAAAAAAGTCTACCGTCTACTAGTTAAGATGCTCAGACGAGGATATGCCAAACTGCTTGTTGCGTTTCATATTTGTGTCAGTAAAATTGGCTTGTTGCATTCACTTGTTTAATCTGTAAATAATGAAAGTTGTGGCACAACGCCGTCAAAGAATGGGATACTGGCATACCTTTGTATTTTCATGGATGAGAGGCTTTTTTGCCATTTTTGCTTTTAAAGCTACAACAAAGATGGCCTGACGATCCCATTATCACTTCAAAGGCAGCACTCACTTGTAGTCTCTGCTATCAGCCCTCAGAAAGAGGCAAGTGATGAGACGCAAGACAAGATAAACAGAGACATTTCTCTCACTTAGTGGTGCAGGAGCAGTGCAGAAAGAGATGAAGGCGGGGGAAAGGACAAAAAACAGCGATAAGACGAAGAAAGAGAAGATGGTCTAGAAGCTGATGCCTTTTCCATTCAATATTTCTCATTCTCACTCGTTCCATCATTCTCGTCTCACTCCGACATGAACTCCCCCTATGAGTTTCATGGCTGCTCAAACAGAACCCACAATCCCATCGCAAGAGTATCTGCTTCTTTTGCAGACGTTTACCTCTTAGCGTGTGGATTTATTTTCACTTAAACATGATTCCCTGTTGTTTATGAAATAATTATTACAACAGGAGAGAATGACAGCAGAGTAAACTTTATTCACATATAGCCACGATATACCAAAATGAATCATGGGATGTAGTGTGTGAGGAATTGGTTTGTTTAGCACAGTCAGACTACAGGGACAAAGACAGATCCCTTAGTCAATAACATATTGTGCGATGATAGAAATGCTTCAGCTGGTAGAGCTTTTGCTTTACCGTTTATACTGCAGTAAACGTATTCACACAGCTTTCAGTTGACAGGACTGCTTTATGTTATTTACACATATTAATGATACATAAAGAAATATAAAAAATATATACTGTCTGTGAGACATATCCCAAAGCCAGTCAAGATGAGGAAGAATATGTTTTTAAAGGGGTAAAGAGCATAATGGTGTTAAATTGTTTAACAAAACTTGCCATATTTGTTTTTTATAATTGAATTAATATTATACATTTTTAACAATATTCTTTTACATTTTTAAATACCCTTTTTTAATCAATATTTAAAATCAGAAGTATTTGTTTTCTAAAGTTTTAATGTGAATCTATTTTTGCACGGATGCCAGATTTATTCATTAGTTTTGAACAAGTTTTTATTTTGGTTTGCATCCATTAAGTTCCAAATAAAATGAAAAAAAAAAGATTGCTTTTAAATTCACTGTATTTTAATTCACTGCATTATGCAATGGTAGACCTTACAGTTAAGTATATAAACCACATTATCACTGATTTTCCTTCAAAAATGTATCTGCAAATTTAACAAGTGACTGTGTCAGCATCAAAGCAGTTTTCTTTTCTTTTTTTGTGAGCTCCTATGTGAAGAAACACATGCATATGTGTGAATGTTTTTGTATCTGTTTCCTTTGTTCTTTGCTAATCATGTGAAAACAGTCATTTTTGAATTCAGAATTAAACCCTGTATTTTTATAAGTACAGTAAAAACAGTAATATTGTGAAATACAATTGCAATTGATTTATATTTGAATATATTCTAAAATGCAATGTATTCCTGTAATGGCAAAGCTGATTTTTTAACAGCCATTACCTGAGGAAATAAGACTGGAAGATATTATGTATGCAGTTGCTCCAGTAGAAGGTTTAATTTCAGTTATTATCATGACACTTCCAGTACAGGTGATCCACTAACCTGTCTATGTAAAGTCATAGAAGCACTCACAAGTCATACATCTTTCACAGATTTGAATATTTTCACATGAAACTGAAACATCTTGACAGCGAATCAAATTTTTATTACATGCACTGAATATTCATGAGGCGAGACTTGGCTGCGCTCTAAACGGATGCGGTTGGTCTGTGGAGGCGGTGTTCTCAGAATGCTGTCCTCACCTCAGAGCATCATGGCTGGGCTTGTTGCCCTGACTTGGCTGTCTGTCAGTCATATCCAAATATGCAGTGATTCAGTCAGTGCCTCTCCATAATTAAAGCTGAGCCAGGCTCAGCAGTAAGGATTTGCATGAGTGAAGGTGCTACTGATTCAGCAAAAACACAGAAGGGGAATGAGTTATATTCTCACATCCAGAGGCTAGAGATGATCTATGCCAGCACGCCAAGTTCCTCCACCCAATAGACTGATAATAAGTATGCAGATGTTTGTTGTGGGTTGGGTGTGGGAGTGTGAATGAATCTGTGTACATTCAAACAACCTTATTTCTCTATCAAGGGTTTCAATGGCTTGGAGGTTCAGTGGACCATGAGAAGTTGGTCAAACAAGTCTACGAAGAAAGCCAGGGTTAAATACGACATGATTTATACATATTGAACATGGATCCTTTGTTAGTCCTGGAAGAATATTTGTATCAACAGTCATAAGTAAACCTAGTGGTAGAATCTGATTGGTTGATAAAAGTGTTGATCCAGGACCATGTTGTACTTGGGTAAATTACATTAAGCCCAGAGTCATCAAGTTGGACAGTGTTAGCTCTGCTAAATACACCAGCTTAGGCTGTTTTTTATGCTGGTGTAGTTGATATTGTATATTTAATTGTGCATTAAGACAAGTTACACATTTTCATACATTATAATGCTTTGATGACAAAACTTTGAGACTTTGTAGTTACTTCCTTTATTGAAGCCTGAAAAGTCAACGTCTCTGTGGCTCATCAGTTACGGTGCTTGCAGCCGTAATCAAAGGTGATGACATGGGTCACCAAATGTTCCTCCTGGAGATGGCCCCAGACATCTGGCCATCACCTTACTTCAACAGTAAGCTTTTTATAAG
The DNA here is from genome assembly GCA_023376895.1 of Aspiorhynchus laticeps. Taxonomy (NCBI): domain Eukaryota; kingdom Metazoa; phylum Chordata; class Actinopteri; order Cypriniformes; family Cyprinidae; genus Aspiorhynchus; species Aspiorhynchus laticeps. Next base: position 23,618,896 of record CM041810.1, on the reverse strand, counting down.
GCTTTCTCAGTCTAATTCGGTTCAAAATGCTTTTTAACAGGTGCAATTTTACCCTTTTTTCTTTAAAAAAGAAAAAAATGCTATGGCAGAACAGTTACCTGGCACCGCGGGTAGGAAAATGTCACAGCTCAGTGAATATTTTGTCAGCTCCGGTGGTTAGGGCTTAGGTTAGGCAATCCGAGATATTGATCTGTTAATTCAACCACTTGGTACGGAAAAGGCAGGGTCAGCCTTTGAGTGCCCATTGCTCTGTCAGAACACAAACCCTATCAATGGTCTCCTTTTGTTTTTCAACTGTTTTCTTAGGGAAAATCGATGGAGTCATTGAGTCATGATTCATGCCTTGACAAGCTCTTAATCTCTCTTGTGTATTGCATTTCACATCTCTTTCTCCACTCCACAAAGCCTGGTCGCTAATATCCCCGATCATTTCCATAATAAGTAAGCAGGCGAAAGAGGATTTCTGTGTATTCGGTGTAGTGTCCTGCTATAACTTGATTTATGTGTGAAAAACACATTCATAGGACCCATTACAAATGTGAGAGCGGAAATCATAATCCATTAAGCAGCACCGGGGGGTAATCATTAAACTGACTAAGACTGACCTGATGCCTCATTAGCTTTTGCTGGACACTCTGTGGCTTGATTGATGGCTAAAAGCATGATTAGCCATTGTTTCACATAGTTCTCAGTAGTTGGATTATCTGTATGTGTTGTAGGAGCCAAAGCGTAGCATTAGCCGTAATGAGGGTTGAAAAAAAGGCCACAGTGGGTTGTATTTTTGAACAATTTCAAGTCCAATCTTCATGCACTAAGCTTCGCTCTGGAATTATGTGTTAACGCAAACATATGGCTCACAAAACTTGTTTTATGGTTCTCAGGGCTACGCAGAGTGGATGCTGGTAATCATCGTAAACGATGCAGAACCACTTAACACGGACCAGTCGGAGGTGTTCCGTTGCTATAAAGAGCCTAGCTCCTCTGCCGAACAGAGGAAGTTTCACTTGAGAAACTTGTGGTCTCACTTTCCAGACATGTACAAAATCATTTTCTTATCTTCCCCCTGAGTACACAAGAGAAATCCTCAGTGCCTGAGAAGGTCAAAATATGATGTTATAACCTTCCTTTCCTTCATCACATCCCAGCCATTCTCTGAGACCAAATTAAACCCATCTGGGTGATTCGGTCCACACAAGACAAGGGAATTAGTTCTCTAAGTGTCTCTTATCTTACTTCCTCCACCGTTTGCCTTGCACGCTCTGTTTCTTCTTCAGTAATGAGTGTCTACCCAATTTAGGTCCTTGTCTCTCTTGGGAAATAAATACTCAGCAATTTCAATGAAGGAAACTGAGAATCTCCAAGTTGACCTCCAAGTCAAATGCCATGACTTTAGTCTGTTAATGCTATGCAGGTATACTAGAATTGCTTTAATGCAGTGCAACAAAAACTGATCGAGTTTTCTCTTGTTTCCTTCCATAGCGGCTCCTAAAGGCCCCAAGCTTATGATAACCCCTACCAGGGCAAAGGTAGGGGATACGGTTCGCATCACCGTCCAAGGTTTCCAGGTAGGATCTCCAGGGGTAAGTCCATGGGGGTTACGAAACCAGGGCCAAGTTCAGTTTTGGATACGAGGAGGTTTGTCCCGCATGTGCAGTTAAGCCTGTGTGATGTACGGCTATAGTGACCATTCTTACAGAGTGTGCAATACAACACGTGTATCTGTCAGCTCCTGACCTGGTACTGCTATCCATGAGCTATCAATCCAAATGGTTCGGCCTGTCCGAGGACGGGTGCACTACATCTGACAAAATCAAACCGTTCAATCATGTAAGTTGCTATGAAATCAAAATAGAGGGTTTTCAAAGTCCTTTAAAGGTCATGAGAACAAAAACTCTGAAAATGATCTATTGAAAAGTACTTAGGGCTGCAACTAAAAAAAAAAGACCTTGTGCACTCAAGGTTATTAGAAAGTTCTAGACATAGATTGGTTGTGAGATAAGATAAGAGTCTAATAGAAGAATCAAAATGCATTTGTAAATGGTCTACAGACACTCACACTGATTGACAACAATGCCCTTTGGTTTAAATTGCATTTAGTTTGCGATTTATCTTTCTTTCCCCAATTGATTTCTCTGTTGTTAGCACTCTATATTTCAGTGTCATCTCTATAAACACAGAAGAAAGGAAACAAAACTAATGTGTTGTTGCATTTAATAAATCTCTTTAAATGAAAAACTGTCATAAAATCGCTAAACGATAACATGGGTCACATTTGTTCCGTTTAGATGTTTATCCGCTTTGCATGCTGTTAGCTGTTAAAGGAAATAATTGGTGGTGATTCAGAACATTACAAAAAATGTTTTTCTGGTAATACTTTTTTTTTTAAGAACTGGTGGTTAATATTGAATATGTGTTCCCTTTAAAGGGTTACCAATTTTCTTATTAATTAGGTATTGTTTTCCAATAGAAATATCTGAATAATATAGGATGTAAAAACATCTTTAAAGTAAGGCCCCGTTTACACTAGTGCGTTTTCGTTTTAAAACGGTGTTTTAGAATGAAAACGATCCTCGTCTACACTGGCATTTCCACTGCATTTCAGAAACGATCTCCATCTACACTACACAACCGAAAACGCATGTCACATGACCATTCACGCAGGTACAACCATAGATATGTATGGACGGTTTCATCGGGCGCACGCGCCTGGCCCGAAGTTAACTTCCGGTCTGTGTTTGTTTATCGGTCTGGTTAGTGGCGCCGGCTACAAACGCAGTTAAAGTTAAAGTGATGAGTAATGAAGTTGGGCTCAGGTTGTTGTGCTGTGGGATGTGTTTCCCATACATTTATTTATTTGTAGCGACCCGCCACGATATCAAAACTGACCGATTTTCCAAAAGGCTTCGTTGAATAAACATGAGCACGTACTGCACGTTTAAAAATCAAAACGAGACGCGGGTGTTTTTATATCACTGTATTTCTGAAGGAACACTGTCTTTAGAAAATGTTCAATGTCATTTTCATTTTATCTTACGTTATATGCCTGATAAAGCAGCGTTTGTAAGCTCAGCGCTGCTTTGTGTACAGCCCAACAGCCGTTACCGGGGAAACCTCTAGTTCTCCTGCTTTAAAGCGCCTCCTGCTGGCAGAGAATGAATTTTCATTTTTAATAAGTCCGTCCAAGTAGTTTTCTCTTTTTAAAGGTGGGGTAAGTGATTTCTGGTAGCCAATGTTGACATTTGAAATCACCAAAACAAACACGCCCCTACCCCAAAAGGGTCTCGCCCCTATTTTGATAGCTCCGCCCCACACATACGTATGGCAAGGATTAGTTCTGTGAAACAAAGCAAAACTCATTATTATCAGTGTTGCTGTCTACACAGTACCCTGACAGTAAACTGCTGGCGCGTTCTATTTATGACATATTGACACAAATTTCAAATGATTTTCAACGGTCACTTTGTCGGCGTCTAGTGTAGACAGACCGCGAAAGGACAACTGTCGCATCCGAAGTAACACGGAAGCCTTCTTTTGTTTCCTTAAACGTTTTCCTCTTTTGTTTTTTATCCGCCATCTCTATCATTCTGTCGTCGCTCGGCTCGGCTAATGTCCGTCATGTGCACTGATGATGAGCGCTCTCTCCTCTGCATCATGAGTAGACACGCCCCTTACTGCTGATTGGCTACAAGTTTGTTTTGGTACTGGGCCCGACTCAGTTTTCTAAAGCGTTTTTGAAAAAATACATACCCCACCTTTAAGCATAAAATCTCACTAAATTATGTTTGTGCTTAATAAGAAAAATAATTCAGTTAGGACGAGTTTAAAAAAAATATATAGTTTGTTGGGGTATAAGTATAGTACAGTATAAGGTATAATATTTTCTTTAGTCTTAATAACTGCTGTTTTGTTTCTTGTATAAATTTATCTTGTTTAAAAGATGCTTTCCAGTAAAATGCTATAAACAAGACACTAAAACCGATCTAAAAAAAATGATGTTTTTGCAGTGAAAAATCTATGCTTGACAAGAACTAGCCCCAGAAATAAGGCAGGCTGATTTATTATGCCAACATTTAGCTTCTTTTTGCTAACGCTAAACTTCTCTTACTTGTGTTTGTGTTCTGTTTGGTATTATCACCTGAAGGCATAAGAGCATCTGATTAAAAAACAAATCAGCTGTTTGTTGATGTATTTCACTGCAGCTTCTAGGGATTTTGCTGCTTTCGTTTGTTCTTGTCAGACTAGCTAGCAAAACAGGTGCGAGCACAGAGCTAGCCAGGAGCGCTTTACAGTCAACGGCGCCAAATTTATACTTGCTTGAATAGTCCATCAGCTCCACAAGCCTAGTGAAGCAGGAAGATTGTCTCAGTGTAACTATCACCGTCTGCCAAGAGCTAAAAAAAAATCTTCCCCAGCAGATAAACACAGAACAGTTTGGTGATGATCTGCCCAATCTTTGTGACCGGTCTGACTCAGAGATGTGTCTAGCCCATGGCATTCAGGTGTAAAGAAATTAGACCTGATATGCTATCATCACTGAATCTACTTTGCGCTATTTTGTTTGTTATGAATTTAAAATAATGTTACAGTAGTTGTGTTTTATTCCTCCTGGAAATTTCAGGTTTAGCTGTGTTCTAGCCGGTTAAAAGGGGCTGTGAGCTTGTGTAAACTGGTCATTGGCTGGTCTATACTGATGATTAGCAGATTTAGACTTGTTATTCGCACATCAAAACATGTCATTTGCAAGCTGGTAGACCATTTAGATGGGAAGCAATCCCAGTCTAAACTCATCTGTGTCCAGTTAGACCAGCTAATGACCAGCCTGGACATGTTCAGACCAGCTTAAAACCATGCTTCAAAATATAGCTACCATCTAAAATGGAATTTTACGTAAAAAAATGCCCTCTCTTGTTGGGTTTTGGATGGGGAAAAAACGCTAAGATGGAGTTACCTGAGTAGGGGAGGGAGTTGGTTTGTGCATGGGCAGTTGGTCTGGCAGATCTGTGTGTTTTTTCCACCCACATTTTACATATTTGAAGTACACCTTTAAATAATAGAAGAATGGTCACCATAAACAGGCTTGACGGGGACATAAATCCAGTTTGGACCTTAATGTTTGCACAAAAGATTTCAGAGGATTTTAAAGCCAATAGAAATGTATTTGGAAGAACATCTCCCTTATCCTGAGCTGCTCCAAGGCCTTGGGTTTCACATGTAGATTAGAAAAATGTTAACACAGAAAACTAAATACTACCCTGCAGTTCAAACAGTCACAAAAAACAGACTCAATATCCCCTTTGGTTTACTTATGCTGCGTTCAAGTCCTCCTGGGACGTTCGTACTTACGAGTAGACAAGTCGTTATTACGACATCGGGTGCGTTCAAGTCACTTTGATCGGAACAAGATGGCGATTTAACTTTTCTACATAAAATTCAATGATTTTTTTAACTCTACAGCTATAAAATGATGAAATGAAGAATGTGCATCATTGTGTGTTTTCTTTTTTTATTTAATTTATGAAGGTGATGTAAACTGAATAATTATATATTCTATTATAATTATACAATAATATAATATTTTGTATGTGTAACTTATATAGTTTTATTGTACATTACAAAAAAATTATAATTTTATTCATTTCAACAACTTTACCGACGCTGCATATCTTTAGTCTTTGGCTGGGTCCATTGCATCCGACACGTTTTTTCACTGACACGCCCACAACTCAGAAACTCGGGGCTTAAAGAAAATTTCGAGTTTCCCACTCGTAATAACGACTTTGTGGTGGCGTTCATGTGCGTTCAACTCCTAAATATGATGTATCCGACATGACTTGAACGCACCTTTAGACTCCACCACCAACAAATGAGGTCACATTGGTGTGTCCTTCCTTTGTAATTTCAGTTTTGTATTTGAGTACAGAGCATTTATGCTCTCCAAGAGCTTGTCTTACCATTATGTCTTGATTTCAACCGGTCAAGTGCCATTGGGGATATTTTTTTTCATCTAGATCTGACCTAATTCCACCAGCAAGTGCAAACTCATTTCACTGCTGTCATGGTGTGAATGTGGAAGTCCAGTGACACAAAGGCAAGCTACACTCTCCAATGAGCCATTATCAAAAGTCACCCAGACAAGCCACACGATTTTGTGAAGTTAGATGGATTGTGCCAGCCAGTCACTTATCACACCCAGAACATGGGTAGATTGGTTTGATCAGCAGGGGAAAGATATCCTCTCCCATGTCTGGAAACGGGATCTACAATAAATAGGGATGTAGCCTTGGCACAGGCACTGATATTTCTTGGTTTCATAACACCTGTCCTCTTGTGTAGAATCAAATGGTCTTATAGTGAGTATAGTATACTTTCACAAGTATTAAAAGGCAAGGACTTGCTCAAATAGATATGAAATTATGTATTCCCTTACCAAAAAGTAGTATACTTCAAATTTATTTTATTAAGTATACTTAAGTAAAGTTCAAGTATATTTTTAAGTATACTTTATGTAGTAAGTATACAAATATCAGTGTACTAGTAGTATACTCGTAAGTGTACTATTTCAGTACTCATTGGGACTAAATTGGCCCACTTTCTAGTATATAAAATATACTTTTAAGTATACTTTAAGTATACCAGTAGTAAACTTTGAGTACACAACTAGTTTACATCAAAGTTTTTAGTTTGTACTGCAACTATACTAAAAGTGAATTTATAGATATACTGATAGTTTACTAATTAAATACTTGTAGTAGCATTTTTAGTACACTTTGAAGTATAGTCTCAGTAAACTACTAGTTTAGTAGTTTTATACTGCAAGTATACTCATAAGTTTTCTTTAAGTGAACTTTACATCCTACTTTAAGTATACTACTATGTCCCTATTTATTAATTTGTATATATTTTGTTATATGAATATCTGAACATACAAAACATCAAAAGGAAGAAAAGGGTATCTGTTTGTAAACAAAAACATTTTATTCTAGCTTCATGCATTTTTTTTAAACACTTGAATGTGGGTAAGTTTCATAAATAAAAAATTAAGAAATAAACATTTTGAACAAAAAGCTGAAAAAAAAAGACTATGAATTGGATTCAGAATAATAATCAAAACGTAGATGGAGTTCCATAATGTTACACCGTTTTGATGTTGTTTTATGTCTGATGATCGTGTAAGATTACATGTGGAAGCATCTGTTGTTTCGGTTTCTTCTTCACTTGTGTTTCTTTGGAAATTCTGTACAGAAGATGTGTACTAGCGCCCCCTACCATATAACAATGAAAACACGGATTCTAGGAGCACAAGTATAGCTCAAATATATTTAGACTTTTTCTAAGTATAAGTCAAGTATACTTAAATATCATTTTAAGTATATTTCTGAGAAGTACATAAAGCCCATTTCTGAGAAGTACATAAAAATTAGACTAAAGGTATACTTTCCTATTTTTAGTTTAAAAGAAGTATACTAATAGCACACTTGAATAAACTTCTTTTTCGTAAGGGTTGTGTTAGTGGGCTTCCAGGCATAGTTGCAGACAATGCTACACCATGACCACTGTAAAGGAGCAAATAAGAATTCTTGATATTCTTTTGCCTCTTGTGGATTACCTTTTTAATGTGTTGTTTTTTCATTACCCCCTAAAAACCATCAAACCCCTTACATTCCTCTTCCTGGAAGTCTATAACAAGAAATGCTTAAATTGTCTCAATATAGTATTGCATTTCATTGACATCTTGGTGAAAGATTTATTTATCTTATTTTCTGTCCTTTCTTCCAAGTGGAAAGGTATTGAGTATTGATTGTTGTTTTGTTTTTTGTGTTTTTTTTTTTTTTTTAAAGGAAGCTGTTTTTTATGTTTGTTATATTTATTATTATTGTTCATAATATATTGTTTATTAATGATATAAGATGCCTATGAAGCTGATAATTATTTAAACGGATACATTTTTGATATATAAATTCTGTATTAAGTAAATAAATGTAAAATCAATTGTGATTTTACACCTCAACATTATGATTTCATAATTATTAAAAATGGATATTAATTTTGAGAAATTATCTATCGAAAGAAAAAATAGGTCAAGTAAGGTGAGCGTTAGATGACAGCAAATGGATAAATCATGCACAATTTAAATTACAATAAAAAAATTATATTAAAAAAATCAAATATAGGTCAGTAACTGATTTAGTACAGAAATATTTTACATACCTTTCTTCTTCGGACTGATTTTTTTTCTCTTCATCCTTTTTCCTTAATGTACACATCCTTGTGTACTAAACACACACACTACTTCCAGAATGAGGTGTTTCCTGAGCCTCTGTTCACCTGGACGCGGGTTGGTGGCAAACTGCTGGACGGCAGTGCTGAGAGAGATGGGAAGGAACTGGTGTTGGAGCGAGTGCCTGCAGAACTCAATGGCTCCATGTACCGCTGCACAGCCCAGAATCCACTGGGCTCCACTGACACACACATACGCCTCATTGTTTTCGGTGAGTAGCTCCAACAGTAACTCCTATTTCTATCCTAAATGCAATAATTAAAGGTCTTTGTTTATGGAATTTAATTTCTCATTGTATTATTGTATTCTATTGGATTAATTTTTTTTTGTTTGTTTTTTGAGGACAATGTCCTTTAAATTAAGTCAGTATTTCGTCAAGTCATTAATTTATTTTAGTCAAATTTTAGTCCAAAAAAATTACATTTTAGTTTATGATAAAATGCTAAATAAAACCAAATATTGCATATGAGGACATTTATTTATTTAAACCAAACAGGGAAGCAGCTTATTCAGAAAATTTGTGACAAAAAAAATAGATGATTACATTAACACATGATGATGGTCAAATCTGCAGTATTTTTGGAATTTTTGAGTCACAGATGTCATCTTGTTAAAAGAAAAATAGCCTTTTTTGTGTGCTTGTGTGACAGATTAATTCCCCTGTGGTTTTGTCGGGCTATTCTTTGTTGCTGAAACAGATGCTGTGCTCACTAAGTCTTGGCTTTGTTTTCATTGATGTTAGAAAGAGATTGCTTGCTGATGCTGTTGTGTTTGTGTGTGTGTGTGTGTGTGTTTTGCTGCCCCTGGACTAATTTCCCCCCTGAGCTTTCGAGGCTGTCAGGGTTTATGAGAGATCTGCCTATAGCGTGAGCGCAGATCTAATCAAAGATGTGCTTTGGAAGATGAAGGACAGTCAGTGCTCCTCTGGATAATCCGAATGACAGCCAAGGCTGAGGACAACAAGCTTGAATACGCTTTAACATCAGGCGTGAACATACAATTGCACCCATGATCAAATTAATTAATTGTTTATTGTAGATTCAACCACATGCAAAAGCAATTGCTTCTCACTCCTCAAAATAATGCATGATCATGTACAACACACATACGACTCTTGCTAAGGGATAGGGCACACTGAATTAAAAATTATCATTATTTACCCACCCTCATGTCATTCTAAATTTGAATGCATTGCATTTGACTTGATCTTCCATTTTGGGAATGACCCATGTAACAAAGGCAGTATCTCTTTGACTGAATATTTGTTAAAACATTTTTCACACAAAATTGAATTAAATGTTACAAATAACTATAATTGTTTTTCTGAGAACATAATTAGCCATTACAAATTGAATTAAATAAACCATTACCATACAAAAACTGTACAATGAATGTAGACTGAAGCTTTCAAACTTCAAAAAGAATGCAAAAGTATCTTAAATATATCATTACAGCAGTCCATAATGTTGTCCATCCTCTATATTTCAACTTATCTGAAAGCTTCCCCTTGAGTGCACTGTCAACCATTGCAGACAAATAATTAAATCAGTGAGTTTAAACTGGTTTTGTGAACTAAATCAACCAATTCAATGGAAAGAAAGCCTAAAATGAAATTATTTAAATGTGCAGGCAGATGTCAAGATTTTCAGTGAATAGCTACTTAATTGATCAGTGTTTATGTTTGAGTTGTGTGGACCATGATGCCTTTATGGTGCAGTTGACTTGTATCCTTCCTGAACCTTCAATGCGTCAATACTAATTCACTTTAATTGCGAAAAAAGAAAAAGAAAACATTGCTTAGAAATAACATGAGGGTGAGTGAGTAAATAATCACATAATGTGTCCCATCATTTAGTGAAAATTTGTTCTTTTGTGAGAACATCACCTCAGGAATTGTTCACCTGGAGGAGCATTAACGTCTATTTAAAAGCCTAGTGTGGCCTGCACCATCATCCACCTCATTCAAAACATCCTTGTGTTTTTGTGTTTTCTGAACGCTGGTGGCACAGAGGGGAGAATGGTGATTAAGAGCCTTTGAACTGGGCTACTATTGACCCGTTTCAATAGCCATTCATTAGAGCCCTTCAGTATAAAGATGAGCATTTAGGAGAAATTAAGCTTGTAGCATCAGGTCTTGTTAATAGATTTTTGTGGTCGTGGAGGCAGTTGAGGATTCTTAGAAAATATTTTGATATTTTTTTGGAGTTTGCTCATCTGTGAGTTCACAGAGAGCTCAAAGTTCAAAAGGTTGCAGTCTTTGGTGGATTTTACATTGATGCCTGCCAAGAATAGAAGTGAACTTATGAACTTTGGCTGCCGATAACTCTTCGGCTGTGTTCTAGTCTTGCCTCTAAGAGACTTGTGGTTTTCATCCTTCATTAGAGCACAAACCTATGATGGTTATCTCTTGTATTATCTATTAATACATTCTTCTCTCTCCCTCTCCCCCTCTTAATCTTCAACTCCCCCTCTTCTTCTCTGTTCTGCAGAAAACCCAAGTATGATGAAAAACACACAGAACCCGAACAGTAAGTATTTGAACACCTCAATGATTATATTCCTTGGCTGTGTGAGCTTTTTGCTGCCTCTTGTTTGAGAACAATCCTTGATGAATTAAGAATTACAAGAGCAGTTCCACAGTGTTTTCTTCCTACAAGTGGTATAATTGCACAACTGAAGTTATTAAAAATTACAGAAATGCAGCAAGGTCAGAATAATATCCCAAAATGAATTGCGCTCAGCTTGATGTAACATTGTGAGAATGGCACATGAACCAAAAGCAATATCGCATTGATCAAATATTTGCCAAAACATATTTTTTTTCTTTTCCAAATAAATGTATTTATTTCTGAGATAATCACTTGTTGAATTAAATAAGCAAAAAGCAAGAAATAAGTACAACATGCAACATAGGTCATGTGACAACAAAACATGTTTTGGAAGCATTGCAAGAGAATGCATTGTTAGTTTTAAAAAATTAAGTTATGAAAAAAAGTCAGTTGCAAAAAATCTTCCATTTTGGGGGTGAGGAATGAACCAGTCACTTTTTCCAAAAGTTAAGACCTCTTTATTCCAAATTGGATGCTTAAATCGCCATATTAATTTCCGAGATGATAACTGGACACCATTGATTGAATTACACATTCTATAGAGTATACTATATACAGTATAAAAGCAGTATAATGTGTGGAATTGCTGTATGTTTCAAAATCAGTGTTTGCTTCCTATGCATTATAGAATTGTGAAATTGCTTAATTGTGGTTTGATAAATTACAGCTATACAGCAAACAAAAGTATAGGCTTTGCTCTGTAATCATACTGAGGACAGGAGAATACCATTGATCCAATAACCAGCTGTTCTATTGATTGAAGGGACGCTGTAGTACACTGCTCTTTAGATAATACTGTAGTAGTTCAGTTTTATTTAGTTTGCCCTTTCCTTTGGTCTTTTTAATTCTTTCCCTCTCTGAGACTTTTCTAAAGCTACATACTGTGTTTTTATTGTCTCTGGTCTCCCTCTGTCCTCTCCTCCTCTCAAGAGGCTATGTGTCTTCCGTAGGCTTGTGCTTTCATCATTTAGAATCTAGAAGTGAGCCATCACTTACCAATGCACCAGCGCGTCCACAGCAAATATAATTCAGTGATGGATTACAGTTGTTTTATAAATTCAGTGCTGGCTCATTTACAGTTTCTTAGAGTCTCATATGTAAAGATGAAGAACTGTCAGGCAGAAGGGTGGAAGGAGGCCTCTGCCTTTTATTTCTTATGTTTTTCTCTTATTCTTTTTTCACTCTCTCTCTTTCGCCTCACCCAAAACCCTCACCGCACCTCTTTCCTGTGCACCGCCGCATCTACGAATGTAAATTTGAATATGCAAATGTGGCAGGGCAGGTGTGTGAGAGCAAGGACAGAATCAGGTCAACGTGAGCGCCGATCTTGAGTCGAGCCTCAGATGCCCCTCGTATGCAAGTCAAATGGCTTGTAGAACAAGGCCTCGGGAGGTCACTATGTCTGACATGTGTCTGAATCTCAAACACCCACTCGACTCACAAAATAACACCCTAAAGACTCTAGTGCTCACAAATGGCCTGAAGTCTGGAATTCTCCTGCTGAATCCTTAGTTAAAAAGGCTGGTTATGTTCAGAATGGCAAACTACTATAGTACTTAGTTTATAGTTTGCACAGTATGTTAATTTCTGTATACAGAAATTATATTCCATATATGGAATGCTTAATGCATTTGCTGAAATATGCAGTGTACAGGTGCATCTCAATAAATTAGAATGTCGTGGAAAAGTTCATTTATTTCAGTAATTCAACTCAAATTGTGAAACTCGTGTATTAAATAAATTCAATGCCACCTCCATGCCACGCCGAATTGAGGCAGTAATTAAAGCAAAAGGAGCCCCTACCAAGTATTGAGTACATATACAGTAAATTAACATACTTTCCAGAAGGCCAACAATTCACTAAAAAGGTTTTTTTTATTGGTCTTATGAAGTATTCTAATTTGTTGAATTGGTGGGTTTTTGTTAAATGTGAGCCTAAATCATCACAATTAAAAGAACCAAAGACTTAAACTACTTCAGTCTGTGTGCATTGAATTTATTTAATACACGAGTTTCACAATTTTAGTTGAATTACTGAAATAAATGAACTTTTCCATGACATTCTAATTTATTGAGATGCACCTGCACATTCCGAGCACAATGCATGAAATACTGTATTCCACACTATTGCACCTCCTTCAGTACTATGTGATTGAACTGAAGAAAAATGTTTTTACACAAAAAAGAAAAAAAAATACTTTCAATTAAAAATATATCATTTTAAATTAATGTTATGTTAAAATATGAATTCTATTCATATGAAATAATTTAAGAATTACATATGTGACAAGTAATTGTCATGTGACAACTATGTAATATACTATTTTAAATATATTTACTCTTCATTTTTCAGGCAGCATACACTGTATATACTGCGGTTCCATTCTGAATATAACCACTGAGTTTTGACCATAAAGGGAAAAAAAATGTATTCATATTATGGGTGTGAAGTGGTACTTATGTTATATTAATTATAGCACTAACACCAGTATAAGCCATAAAAGTAGAAGTAATTATATATATTACCACTTGTTTTGTCAATGAAAATAAGAGAGATGGTAATAAAATTACTTCAGCACTAAAGTATTGCTCATAATACTTACGGCAGCTATCATCATGTAGTGCTTATTGAACATTGTGTAGTATGCATGAATGTTAAAAGTGATCCTGCACCACTGGACAGCTCGTTCAAACCTTTTAGAGTGCATTAGACGATTAGGTAAAGTATAGAAAAGAAGCTCGCTCTTACAGATTTCTTGCCCGATGTACTACAGCAAAGACGACTCTCCCATGCAGAAGCTCTGCTTGCTCTTTTATGATTAAATGAATACATTTTCTTACACAAATCAATTGTGTTTTTTTTGGAATATATGACAAATCATATGGACCATTTCTTTTTTTTCTTTTTTTTTGCTTCTACAGTGCTTTATTTTGTTATTTGTGAAGCTTGATAGCCCATGATCAACTAGTAGAGCCGCATAAAGACTTTTCAAAACTCTTTTTCTTTGTTTCATTAAAAACATCAGCACAGAGTTTTAGAATGCCATGAGTGTGAGTAAATAATGACAGAAATTCATTTCATTTTTGGCTGAACTTTCCCTTTAAGACAGTGCTATAAGCAAAACTGGATTAAGACAAAGTTGTGATAAGCATATTCCTGCCAAATACTAATTACTATTTCCTCTTTCAGATGGAGCTCCTGGTTTGCACAAGCTTGGACTGATATGCCTGCCACTTATTCTCACAGTGACTGTTGAACTGACGTGAATATCCTCAATTCAGCCGCGCACAAACACTCCTCCTCTCCAGTCAGCCAAACACACACACACACACACACACACACACACACACACACAAACCTTCCCCAGACTGTGAATAAACCTACCTTGCTTTCATCTGTGGGAGAACCTGAACCCCCAACAGGGGACGCACCACCCTTTTTTGTGAACACATGATAATATCGCTGATAAAAAATAAAAATAAAAAAAGATATGAAAATAACATGCTGAATATGAGAACAAGCACCTAATTATTGTCTGCCCCTACTACACAGATACTTTTTTTTTTTTTGCGTTAAACTTGCCTGTCAATCAACAGAGACCTGTCATTCGGAAAAGCAAAAAGGCTCTTGGTGTTCACGATGAACAAAAATGTCATACACTGGAGCGTGGAGAAAAAATATTAAGGAATTGTGGGTCGCTGACAAAGATGACTGTCACTTCACCTCCACCTAGCTGTCCTCGAGATGCCTCCATTAGAATTACTGCACACTGGCACAAACCGGACTCAAACGCCCCCTTTTTAAGGACCATGTTTTACGCCATTTGTGTTTTTTGATCACAGTATTTTTCCGTTTGGGTTTCTTGAATGGCTCTCGGCTGGAATGTAACAAAAAAGAGACAATACTAAACGTCCTGTGACATTTTATTGCGAAGAAATGGAAGATCCTCTTTTTAAGTGTATTTTGTGTACATCCCTGTAAATAATGAAAAGTATATTACAGAGCAGAAAAAAAAAATAATGGAGGTTTGGGGGGAATATGCAAGGGGGATATAGCAGATAATGGCTTTATTGCGTGCGTCTGGTCATCCCCAACTGAAATCCAACCCAGGCTTTTAGAAAAAGGTGAAATCAGTGGCCTTTCTACGATCTGATTTCATGTGTTCAGTATCTATGACATCCGTGTGACTGTTTTCAACCGCAGAGGAAAGACAACAGCTTTTCTCGGGGGTTGCTGGTGCATGTGACGTTCGGAGATGATTTCCCCTCCTCATCTGTTTGTCGCCTACCTGTCCTTAAGTTTTTGTTGCATATTCAGTGACCTGCATCGTGTACAGTCCTTCTCTCTAATCTAACAGTTACTGCTAGGATCATGTTAGCCACCATTACGGCCCCTCCATCCCCCAAAGGAAGCTCAAGTGAAGCCAAGTGTAAACAGGGTTGTTGCATTTGTTTCATATCACCTGTATTAAAAATGGAGATGATCAACTTAAAATGACTGCAGTGTGTGATTGTCCTTTTGAAACTCGGGAGCAAAATACATGCTCTAGCAATTGTTTTCTGATACTGTATGCCGATATAATGAAATAATGATCATCATTATAAGTGAGGTCTATGAACAGTTTGACTGTGGTTTAGTGAATTATGAATATCTCAAATACTGTGCTTCTCTGTTATATCAGGTTCAGGTTTAGTTGCAGTGAAGGGACGTCACCCAGAATTATTATGTTTGTCTAAGGGCATTTCACCAGGTGCATTGTGGATGACAGGACCTATTTATCAGGAAGGTACACAGGCACACCGATACACCCAAACACTTTTATATTAGCCTAAATACAGTAACTAATAAATTTTGTTAGCCCACATTTTAAATTTACCTAAGTGCAGCTTGGGAGCCCATATTCTCAAAAATAAATAAATAAAATAGCATAGTGTGTTACCACTGAAAATCTGAAACTTAAACTTGAAGTTATTTATCATTTGTTAAGAGAATTTTTAAAATAAATTTAGTCTCAGGCTGTGGGTTCTCACTGTATGTGATTCCACAATGGAAGATGGAAGGACCGGGTGTAACACATGCAACACTACATGTTCTTGCCCTATAGGGAAGTACCTATTTTCAGTTGATTATCGTCACTATTATTACCTCAATCTGCAATTAAAGTTGTTGCTTACCGACTGTTCATATTCTTTATACCCTATTTAGCACACTAGCAAACTGTGATCACAGTCTGGCTAATGTTGTTTTTTCTTTTGGATGTTGCTGTATAACATGCAATGATACATAATCTTGATTGCCTTTATAAAACAAAATAGTTTCCCCTACCTACAGTAATGCCTCATGGGATGGGAGTCATTAGATAAAAATATTTCAGCTATGAATGCGGCTCAGCCCTTGATGGCCTTGTTTAGGTTTGTCCTCTGCCACCCTGGCTCTCTCTGGATGTCCTCATGCAAAGTAATCTCTTTCCTTTTTTACATTCACATGAATTGCAATTTAAGCTTTTCTAGACACACCGTGTATTAAAGGATTAGTTCTAAAGCCTAGGTGGGAGATGTGGTTTTATGGGTTTAATAAAATCAGAAAGATAGGCCCCTTGCCATTTCAGGTCTTACTTCCCAAACTCAAAGGGAAAATTATGGACAATTAATTTGACGGTATTCAGGAATTTCTGGCTCGTTCCTTGGTTCAAAAATGAATAATGAATATGTCAGTTACACTAATGTAAAGTGTATAAACTTTTTTTAATAACTGTATTTTTCATGAACACATTCTCACGCTGTGAGAACGTTAAATCAATGTTTAAACATCCATCACAAACATTTAAAGGTGTTTTCAGATTTTACTTTTAATATACTCATTTAATGACTTTAATAATAAAGTGTCCTTGCTGATTTGACCAGTGATCAGTAACCAGAAGTGTAGAAAATCTAATTATATAAGTGCCAAAACAGCCTGTTATCTTATCAGAAGGCAATAGCGGTGATTTACTTTGTTTGGATCCCTTGGAAAATTACATTTCCAGGAATCCAATACGGAGGCTTGATGTAGTCTATTATATATTCTGTAATTCATATGTTTAGGTTTCATTAGCTGTGCTGTAGAAAACAAAGAAAGTAGCTCTATTGAGTGTCGAGTGATTTTGGCATAGATCATCTTCAGCAAAGCTAAAGTCCATCTGGATTAGTTTGGTCTGACATTAACTTGTTACTTTGACATTCACCACGAGTTTCAGTCTGTTATTAATTTCACAATTATTTTTCCACAGCATGTTGCCAAATCCGTTGTTTCTCCAGATCCAGATCTTTTCACCTGACACATGATAGGAGGGGCAGAGGGCTAGTAGACCTTTGCGCCACATCCGTCAATTATTCAGGAGTAAGCATGCTTGCTGGTTTAGGTTTCCTTAGTGCAGCTACAAGATGGCTATCACATAGCAAAACAATGTCTGTGTCAAAAAAGGACACCATTCGGTCTAGCAAAGTGTTTATGGCTATTCTGATAATTTTCTATGTTGGTAAGTCGATCATATTACAGTTGGTACCATTACAGGTTATGATACCTTACATTTAAAACAGTGTTCTTTTTTTTAAGGGTATGCAAATAATGCCTTTGGCAAATGCAAAGCTGCCTTATATCATCTCTCAAAGCCTTGCTAATCAACAACACTGTTATCATGTGTTCATGGGAAAGAACTTTGATCCTCAGCATTTGCTGTGCAAACAGCAGCATCCTGGTCATATAGTCTTATGTTTGTAATTGAAATAGTCTATCAGCCATCTCCACCTCTTAAGTAAATTGCATTCATCATTCTCATGTTTGTAATAGCCAAAGGGTATGTTATCTATTTTCATAATCAAATAGACATATCATCCATTAAAACAAGATAATCTGGCATAAACAATATTTCAAGATTTTTATTTGTCACATACACGATTATATAGAGAATATATAACCAGCAGTGAAATGTGAGTAAACATAGTCATCACTTCATTTCCAATGTAATTTACTTGTCTTGTTTTGTTTCATTGGGTTGCTAATTTTTTTATTTATCGTCAATAAAATGTTAGTTCTTTGAGGAAACTAAAGGGTTAGATTAACCTCTGAAGCCCTGGTGTAGTGTGTTTTCATAGTGATCACCTGCACCAGGTGGAATAATACTGGTCCCCGCCCTCTGAGAACACAGGATGCAAATGCTCTTGTTGTACATATCAGGTTTTTAGTCATTCTGTGGGAGGAGAGACAGCTGACGGTGTGCTTCTGCTTGCAGATACTAAACTACAACCTACAACACTGGCTGGAATACACTTGAGAACAAGCAAATAAAATCCAATGTCCAGTGGACCACCATAGATTTCACTACAGAGATGCCAATTGCAGAATTGCTTGGAGTGCACTTTGATATGCAGCTCCTGGGCAAACTGACTCTATCCGTGGCCTCCATGCTATTTGTCTCCTTGGTTTTCAGATTCTTCAACTCCAGGGCACGAAACAGACGGCGAGGAAGTGAAAGAAGGGGTGTGCAAGCAACCCAAACAAGCTACAGCGCCTGCAACACTGTGCAAGAACCACAGAGTAGAGCTGCAAAGGAGGAGTCTGACAGGGAAAATCGTTTTCTACAATCTTCAGAGAAACCCTTGCAAGAAAGCCTTAAAAATGACAATTCTGCCTTGAAAAGGGTTCAGCCTGAAACTATGGACTTGGACAATTGTGCAAAGGAGGAACTTGCAAGTAAAAGAAACAAATTTGAAGATACAACTGAGGTGAAGTGTGACAAACCAAAGTTGACCTTACAACTTCCTGGTGTGACCGAAAAAGGTCCAGGAAGTCCAAGTGGTCGCCGATCCCCAGTCCTAATGAAGAAGCTGGAGGGTGGCACGGGTGTTGGCAGGCAGCTGATACAAGACGTTGGTCACCAGGGAATGTTCTCAAGTTTTCAGTCAAAGGCAGAAATCAAAGTAGAGAATGCTGACCTTATCTTGGATGGGCCAGGGAATTGTAGAACAGGCGTCCATGGAAAGATCTATGAGTACTACGTAGAGTCCTCTTCTCATTTCATCTCAGATTTAAGCCCCACCCCGTCTGTCAGTCCAGTTTATCGTCAAAATGAAAACAGCACTTTGTTTAAATCGCAATCATTGGATTTACCCAGTTTTAAGGACCGCTCTCGATCGCCAAGTCCACAACCTTCTAGTTTCATAATGCGAGATCTCGAAATTGCTCCACGAATTGC
Organism: Aspiorhynchus laticeps; assembly: GCA_023376895.1. Classification (NCBI taxonomy): domain Eukaryota; kingdom Metazoa; phylum Chordata; class Actinopteri; order Cypriniformes; family Cyprinidae; genus Aspiorhynchus; species Aspiorhynchus laticeps. The sequence goes on along the minus strand of CM041810.1, from coordinate 23,599,775 downwards.
TAACGAGCCTCCCTCGACATTCAAACCGACTGTGAGGTACAGCAGGCAAGTAGTCATCCGTCAGGACAGCTATCTTACTGCTGCCAGTGACTCAGAGCTTCCAATCCCCTTGCCTACACAGAGGGCTTTAACACCTCGCAGCTGTTCTCCAGCACAACCCAATGACATCCCTTCAAGCCCATTAGACTCTGATATAGCAAACCTGGATGCGCCAGAAGAACCACAAGTTGAAACTGTTGCCGGAGCAAAATTCTTACACTTTCCAGAGAACATGGGAAATGCAGAACTAGAGAGTCTAGCAGGGAAGCTCGATTTAGGCAACTGCTTGGAGGCTTTAACACTTGCAAAAAAACACGGTCACACTGCCCTTCAGCAAGCTGCTCTCCGTGTCATGTCTGATAATTACCTTCAGGTCCTCAGAGTCCCAGGCCTCTTTGGCAGGCTGAAAGCAGGGGAGCGTGATCACATCCAAACACAACGCATGAGAGGAAGGAAGTGGTTAGTGGTCGCAGATATGGATTCCCCGGATTGGAGTAGACGTCCGTCACAGTCGACGGATTTAGAGTCTGAATCAGTTAAGTCGTCCAGCAGTATTTATTACTACAACGATTATAAGGACACGTGGCACCTTCATACCCACATTCCCCAGGAGGTGTTATCTAAAGGTTGCGCCATGTGCACCATGGATAATTATCTATTTATCGCTGTGGGTTTCCAAGGCCCAGACCGTGAAGCGACCCCTTCGAAGAAAGTGTACTGTTACAACCCAATGACTTCAATTTGGAGCGAAATAAGCCCCATGAATGAGGCAAGGCCTCACTGCAAACTCGTGGCTCTGCAGGGCCATCTGTATGCCATTGGAGGCGAATGCCTATCAACGGTTGAGCGCTACGACCCCAGGACAAACCGGTGGACCTTTGTGGCACCTCTTCCTAATGATACATTTGCCGTAGCTCACAAGGCCACAGCTTGCAACGGTGAACTGTTTGTTGCAGGGGGCACGTTGAGATACACCCTCTTGCGCTATAATCCCAAGACCAACACGTGGCGAGAGAGCATGATTGTGGGCAGTAAGGACAAGACCACAGAAATAGTGGCGGTCAGGAACTTCTTGTACCGCTTTGACGTCAGTCCCCTGGGCATCAGCGTGTATCGCTTTCACGCAGTGGCCCGACTGTGGTACGAATGCTCTTCGATACGCCTCCCACATTGCACAGCCTTTCAGTGTGTGACTATGGACAATATTATCTACTGTGTGAGCCGTCAATTTACCTTGAGGTTCCTTGCAGATGAGGTATCTCCAAGCTTTGTTGCACAGGATTTGAAAGTGCTATCTCCAGCTAAAGGTATTTTGTTTCCATTCGTCCTTGTGCTACCCGACAGGACCACTCAACAAACTTGTGTTTAAAAAAGGTCAGATCTTTCAAGTAGGAGGTTGTCTGGTAAGAATAAACGCTCAGGAACATATTATGAACATGTTAAAGGAATGCACATTTTTTTTAATTAGTGGCAATTGAGATAAAATATCAAGGCTATTACATGCAATTATTGTACAGCTAGATTACAATTACCCAGCACTTAATGATAAATAAATCTGTTGTCGCAGTGAAGGCTATTTGTTTGTTTGGTCCTTCAAACCACTCTGATGTCTAAATCAACCTTTAATTCCTGGAAATGTCTTGTGCAAGTGCTTAAAATGTTACAGTAAATATACCACTTTTGAAACACTGTGTGGATAATGTTAACCTATCAATACTGTGTGTAGAATAAAGCCCCACAGCAATTGCGGAGCTGGCATCGTAAACAACATCAATGGCTGCCATTAGTACAATTTATGTAAGCTCTCTAGTTATATTCATAGCTTTTTTTTTTCTTTCCTTTCTGCATATTTGCAGTTGTTTCTCTGCATATCACATGATTAATCTTACATGGTACCCGAATGTTTTTATATAAAATGTAAATCTATATGTTGTATCATATTTTATGTATTTTTTCCATTACATTTCTACAATATTTGTCATCAATTTGTCATTTATCAGGGGATTTCTTACAGGTCAATGGGTTATCTCGTGAAGCATCTTTAATTTCTTAAAGCATTTTATGTCAACACTGTGTGGTTCTCTGCAAAGACAGTTTAACATCACAAGCACGCTTAACTTTGTGTATTCCATTAAACAATATAGAGAGAACTAATGACTTAATGGGTAAGGAAGGAAGAATCTAATGCTTTGCCTCTTCATGCACTTTTCTGTTTCTATCTTCTGAAGAACAGGGAATAAAATTCTCTCATCTATTATAAGTGAGTCTTGGTTCTTGTGTTAGACTTCAATATATAATGAGTTCTGACAAAATCTGTGGTTGCAGCAAGAGGCGTTTGTGTAACCAGGATCTTAATTAAATTTAAATGCAATTATGCTGTCAAAAGCAAAGCAATCACATAATCAATTTATGTTAAAGTATACAATACAATCACCGTGACAATCGCGTATGCATATGTGATCAAAGCAAGCAGGAATGCAAAGGAATGTGTGCTGTCATGCAATTCCCTGTGACGTCGTATTGCTCTCTGTGTGTGTAACTCTAGCACCATCATGTGGGGGAGATCTTAAGGTCTGATGGAATCTCACCAGAACTAATGCAGTGACACATATGTAAAAAGACACATAGTTGGAACGTTCCACAGGCTAGCAGAAGAACACAGTGGGATAAAACCTACACAGTAGGAGAAGTGTGAACAGATGGTTGGACGTAAAATATAGCATCCGATTCCTTGTAATTAAACACTTTGATTCAACATAATTAAACACTTAATGGGATGGGAGTTAGGAAAGTCCCCTTAGAGTGTGTCGATGAATGACTCATCTATCTGAACTAGCACTGTGGTCCAAATTAACTGTTGCTTCAATGCTATTTTAGTGCAATAATGAAGCATGTCATATCCTGAGAAAGAGCTTTGCAGGTTATTTTTTGGTTAACAGCTGGGTTCTCTTTCTCTCACTACTGTGTGCATGAAAAAGACCTGCAAATACAAGGCAAAACCTGTAAAGCTCTTAAATATTGATGACCATTATATTTCAGTGGGATTCAAACATTTGATTCTCCAACTAAAGCACAAGCTGCTGTTTGGGTCATCTCAAATCATGAAGAATATAATTTTTACACACACTTGTGGAGTTCATGCAGCTCGAGTGCTGCTGTCAGTTCAGCTTTTCAATTTAATACATACAAGTGCTGATAATTAATGTAATATAAAACTAATGCATTAAATTCTAAAAGTATTTGAACTTTTGGACCACGCTGCAGTGTACATCTTTTATTTGTCTTTGTGCAAACATGGCGAAATGCTCCTGTTTCTTTGGTTTTAAGTGCCATTTATCAATAAAACAAGGTATTCCAAGCCCTCTCTCTAGGTTGGGGCCAGTCTGTGTGGTACTGGAGGGCTGAAGGTGGGGTAAGGGTCACAGCAGGCTGGTTGGATTACTGGAGACCTGCCTGCAGGGTTTGTGTTTCAGTGCCAGGTCCTCGTTGCTGAGGTTGGCAGGGAGCTGACTGCTGGAGAAGCGCCTGGGCATGCTGATGTGGTGAGAATAACAGAAGGTGCTGATGGGGTGCAGAGGGTATGAAGCCCTATACTTGCTTAGTGTGGGCACAACTGCCCGCTGTTGTTCCATGCGAGCCCGCCAAGAAGCCGCCAAGCCAAAATTAGTAGGGGGCCTGTGTGTAAGAAACAAAGGGAGGCAGAGAGGGAAAAAAGAGACATCACAAAGAGGAACATGTTCAAACAGACTGTGTAGTTTCTGTGCCACTAGCGTTGAAACAGTAATGATTCAACAAAAAGAGCAACATTGAAAAGACCACAGAAAGAACAGGGTTATTATCACTAGCGAAAACTATTTAAACATTTTTGTTCAACAAAATAAAGCTGTAATAAAATATAAATATTAGATGAAAAGTAAAAGATAATTAGCAAAATTTGAAAATAACAAAAATTTAACTTGCACTGAAGCACTAAAATTACTACCTAGAAATACATGAAATATAACTGAAATAAAAATACATTTAATGTAATATTCAATGAAAGAAGTGTAAAGAAGTGATTACTGAAAACTGAAAATATTAATAAAACTACAACAGAATATAACTAATACCAGCCTATGAATGGCATACTTGGAGTTTTTTTTAAAAAAGAATGTAAGCACATTAGTGTTAAATGAATAGTTACTTTCAAAGGTGAGCTGTTAATCACTGAAACTGGATCAAATCAGTAACTTGAACTTGCCAGTTTAATGAATCATTCAGAGATGTTTTGTGAACTGGATCAATTGATTCATTCAAGTCAGACAAATTCTTGCTGTGTCCCAATTTGCATACTATCCATCCTAAATAGTATTCAAAATTAGCAATATTTTGAGTTTGACGAGCAGATCCATGCACACCCTAACGTCTAATATTGCCCACAACACTGCATGTTGGATGAGGATGCAATTACAACTACAAACATAAATGAAAAGTGTTTAAAAACTACAAACATGGCATATACAGTATGTGAGATCAACGATTAAGTAGAGAAAGGGGTTTGCGCCATTATTAATCAGTATCTAACCTGGTTAAAAAATCATAATATTTAATGTTACCAATGTTATATTTCATCTGCAACAACATTGCGAAATTTGTTTGGTCATTAACTTTTAAACACATCGTTATGCAAGCACATGAAGAAAGTTCTTGGCATGAAAGACACGTGACTGGCATATCAATGTGCCTCTCCATTTCTCTCCAATACGGTAGGAAATTAAATGTGAAGGGATGTTAACTGAGATGATTTACAGGGCAGCTTAAAGGATGACAAGATGCACATAACTAAGCGACAGAGTTATGATGAAGTAATATGTCCCAAACCTTGCCTACTATTATGCTACACACTCAAAAGTATGTACTTTTTCTTCAAAAAGGGAGTACATACTTTTAGGGCATAGTATAAGTAGGCAAATTGGGATGCAGCATCAAAAAAATTATCAATCAAACATCACTACTTTTCTAATGAACTTTTATGAGAACAGATGTTGCTTTGAGTGAATCACCTTCGATTTTCCTCACACAAAGCTATAGTGTGAGTCATGAGAATCACTTTTAGGGTATTTCCATCTGTTTAAAACTTGAAAACAAATGAAATCATAAGGGTTTGGAACAACATGCATGTGACTTAATTTTGAGTGAACTATTCATTTAAATTACACACTGACAAATATCAGACATCAGTTTCTCATTAACATTTGCCTCGGTTATTTTTGTCTATGCTCTAATAAAAAAAAAATACATTAAATAAAATAAAAGCCAGTGTGTTAATATAACTGATATCCATAACCATTTACAGGGATGTTCTCCAACATTAATTCAAAACGCAGACTGAACTGCATTAAAACCCATCTGGAGTCAAAGGAATGCTTAATACCTTGGATTGGGTGATCTGACCTCTCTGGGACCCTGGCCAGTTTGAAAGAGTTCCAGGAGTGCAGTGTGGGCAGAGAGGAGGAGGCCTGCCGCCCATACGACTCATCATACTGTGACACCAGGCAGTGGGAGGAGGGGACGTCATGATGAGAAAACAACTGCCTTAAGGGAAGACCCTGAATTAAACCCACAGACATGGTTTATCAGATCAGTGATGGACAGAACGGATCATTCACAATGCAAACTAAATATACATTGCTTATAATATGGAATGCTTGACAGAGATTATATTATTTATACTTCAAATGAATCTGTTATTTGACTGACTGTACATAATCACACTGCAGGGATGAATTTGTGTAGACAAAACCTGAGTTTTGTTCAAGTTTTGCACTTTCAGTTCTATCATTCTGAAATCACTAGGTTGTTTGAATGGGTTTAAGAGCATGTACGAATCATAAACTTTTGTTGCTTACAGAGCTTATTTTCTGCAATAATCCAAAGACCAATGGAAAACCCTTTAGGGTTTTTGTTGAGGGAACCACACAAATGTGTCATCCCTGCAGCACTCCATTACACAAAAGTCACCTAATAAAAAAATAAATATGTGGACAATACTGATTGTTAGTTTAAATTAATTTATAATTTTACTTGCATATTATCTTAAAACATACAAAAAATAGCCCATTACAATGTACAAAACAATTCACCTAACAACAAGTTGAACACTGTACCAATATTACAGTAATATGTATTAAAATTAATATTTAGTATTCTTAATTTTCGCTACAATCGATAAATAATAAGCAAAATTGTGCTAGCTGCAAAGCAGCACTGTTTTTTGTTACCCAGATGAGTGGTCTAAAATAAAACGCAATCAAAATCAAGTTTTCCAGAGTGCTGAGTAATTATATGTAAGTCAACTTACATATTATTATTATATTAAAGTGAAATATGCATTAGCATGCAAATAATTATCTCGCTCTACTACCAAAGTTTTTGGAACTTAGTTTGAAAGTCAAAATTCATTTTTATTTTAAAACACTTGAAGTCACTTGAAGAGATAGGTTGCAAAACAATAAAGTATAAATTATTATTCAGCGCAGAACTCCAAGAAGATGCAAAGGACTGTTATTTTGGAATAACACGTTTCACGTCTATACGCCTGTCGACCGGTGTTCTGTCGATTTGTGCTACCCTGTCAGATTTTCCTACCTCCCATTAAAACAGTAGGTAGTAGGCTACAATTTGACAACGAAAAATGCTACCTGTTAAATTATGATTTATTAATGTCTACACCTACCACAACCCTAAACCTACCCTTACAGTAGTGTATATACAGTAATTATGTGTTATATTCGCGGTTGTGTATAGAAGGGATACAGCTACCGGAAACCAACAATAAATAATTTTTCTACCTATTAGATTGTGTTTTATTAACGTCTACACCTACCCCAACCCTAAACCTACCCCTTACAGTAATGCAGATGCATTAAATATTCTTGTTAAGCGTGAGAAAAAGGACGAAATATTGATGTGCGCATGCGCAGTAAGCCCCGGTAGGAAAATCTGACGGGTAGGATAAAATGTCAGGACACCTGTATCAAAACCGAATGTGATTTGCTCGCTGTTGTGTTTGTGATGTTTGGTAAATGATGTTTGCATGAACTGATGAATTTGTCCCAAACCTCTGATCTGCGAAAAGCCCTTTGGCACATGACAGCATCGGGCCTGTGTTACATGTGGGGCATGTAGTCCATACCGCAGCTGCTGTTCGCCGTCTCGCAGTCCCGAGTAAACTGTCTCACCACACACACATAAGAAAGACAGAAACACTCAGCAAACAAATCCCACGCTCAGCAGAGCTTGCGGTCCCTTATTGATCGTAGATGTACTCTCTCAGGTCTGTTCCTGTCTAGGGGACTGCAGAACGACTTGCATCAATCCCATTTGTCTGCCTCAAGTGTGTGCTGACCAGGCTGATCAGCAGCGCTAATCACTTTTGCATGGATCTGAGCACTGTCTGAGGAACTGCACCCCTTTCAGGGTTTACACACTGCATACTGACAAGTGCTTAAACTACTCGAAACAAGAACGATTAGAGATAAAGTAATAATCACCAATATATGTCAGAAGATAAAAACATTTTTAATGCAATATTGAAATAAATCAGCAACTTTCAATTCAGTATGTTGGATATAGAAACAAAATTCTTGGTCAGTATTTACTACATATTATAATTTTTTTGAGCCAATGGGTTTTCATCAGATTCACCCAACCTTTTACAAGCAAATGCGAGGACCTGACGATGTGGATGCCAAATATGAGTATTTTCAGTATATTTACTATTATTTAATTTAATAGTTAATACATTTTAAAGTTTTTAGCGCAATTCAGACAGATCCCAATGAACAATATTTAAGCCCTACATTTTTGTTTCTTATTCAAGAAGACTTTTCATTCGAAATAACTATATCTTACAATACAAAAGAAAGTCAACTTTCATTTCATGCTGACTTCGAAGTAGTAACTTATGGCCAAAGGCAAAAAAACTTAAGCACTGTTCCTAGGTCTGCAATATTGAATTTTATCGAAAAATTCAGTATTCAGATTTTTTTATCAAATTTAACTTCTGACTTATAATAAAATTATAGCAGGAACAGTGAATAATGACATTTAGATTCAGTTAGTATCAGTTTAGAATACTAATTAAAATATATTAATTTTAAAAATACAGAAACAAAATTATTAAGTAAACATTCTGAAAGCACAGGAGATAGGCCTACCATAATAATTGAATATAACTTTACAGTAGTAACTGTAAATACGATATTTTATTTTATGATATGAATAATAGGCTAAATATGATATTTACCATCTAACCATGTCATGTCAACAAATGGCAAAGTGGCCAGCTATTTATTATCACGTTAATTTTTGTGCCACCTAACGTTAGTGGTTTAAAAGAGAATAAAGTCAAACCCTGTTGTATTCCACTGCTTCTTGAAATCAGCATTGATTAGACTATATTTATGTATTTATTGTAGACTTTATTATTAAGCGAAACAAACTTTTTGCTGAAATATCCACAATATTTTATATAAAAAATAATAATAAGATAGCATCTGTCAATCAGATTCGCGTGCATTTTGTTATAAAATTAAACAATAATAGGCTAATTGTGGAAAGAAAACAACTTTTGTTACGTTTGACGTATAATCACGAGAAAATTAAGTAGTTTTAAGAATAAAACAACTTTTATGTCGAAATCACGAGAAAATTAAGTCGTGATATAAAACAACTTTTGTTATGTCGAGATCACAAGTAAATTAAGTCAAGAAATCCACAATTCTATCTATAAACTATGGATACGAAATTACATTCATCTTGATAAAGCAACACATATAGCTACATGTAATCTCTCCTCTGCCCAATTACCAATGAGTACATTGTTGCTGTATTTACAAGGCTGACTCATCATAAAGCAGCAGAGCCGTAGATGCAAGTGATGGTCTAGAGTTCTGTTGCCATGGATACACCAAACACTAGGGGCGAATTTCAAACGTACGTGAGCACTGAGCAGCACTATTCCAAGTCTATCTGATATAGTAATATCAGTATTGATATTATATAGTCTATAAATAGTCTAACTGATTGCTTTTAGATGGAAAAACTGCCCATAACTCCTGTTTTCTTCGTAATAATAGTATAACAAAATAGATTTGGCAAACAATTCAGTGTCTCTGCTCTTCTGCTTTGGAAAGCGTCAAATGATTGTACAATGCATTTTCGAAGAGGTGAGCAAAGTAGCCAATCACAGACATGTTTGTTGATATCTACAACGCAATGGCCAATCAGAGGTGTTTAGGTTGGAATCCTACGGTGGACGAGAGAGCTCAACGTGCTGCAAATAGAAAAAACACCTGCAAATTAAGAAAACAACTTCCTCAATTTGACAACACACACGCTGCAAATGCTCACAACACAACCAAACAAAGAAACGCACTGCAAATAAAATTAATTTGGTTGTATTGTGAGCATTTGCAGTGTGTTTCTTTATTTGTTTGTGTTGTGAGCATTTGCACCACCTGCTGTCAAACTGATGAAGATGTTTTCTTGATTTGCTGGTGCTTTTTCTATTTGCATGTGTTTTCTGAAGTTGCAGCGCGTTGAGCTCTCTCGGCCACCGTAGAATCCACGCACTCACCGCTTTTTGTCCAATGCAGAGTTCAATCATGCACGTAACATAAAAAAAAAAAAAAAAAGGTTTCATCGTGTGGTCACATTCATTGGTTAAAACGGAACTTTGTGAGATCGTGATGAATGAGTGACAGTTTTTAATAAATTTAAAAGGGGCGCTCTTTGCATGCTGTAGGCCTATACGATAATCAGAATTTAAATAAAACTTGTTTTTCATGCTTGACAAGCGGCCACGTACAACACAGAGATAGCTACTACACTATATAGAAAAAGATAATAGCCTAATTTCAGAAGCACCAAGTTTCAAGTTTCAAGTTTTATTTGTCACATACACGACTATACAGAGACTGTATAACCAGCAGTGAAATGAGAGTCGGGTCCGCTCCATGGACAGTGCAAATATTGAAAAAACAACACAAGGGAAGTAAACATAAGATAAAAAGAATGAAAAATAAGATATAAAGAATAAAATATAAAATATAAAAGAATGTGCATGACATTAAGCTGTAGAATTAAATATTAATATAAGCATGACTGTACGAGAGAGGAATGTGCAACAGGTTATACATGGTTGACATGAAGCAGCCAATCACAAAAAATAAAATAAATATAAAAATAAGATACGATTTACAAGATACAGAACGTGTTGTGTGCAAGTGTGCAAGTGTGCAAATGAGCAAATGACACTGACAGTTATGAGGTAGAGAGTAATGAGTGTGTGATTAGTGATATGAAGTAAGTCAGATGATGTTTTTAAGAGGCTGACTTTGAGTTCAGGAGCCTGATGGCCGTGGGGAAGAAACTCCTCCTGAGTCTCTCTGTTTTTGCCATCAGGCAGCGGAAGCGCTTACCAGATGGCAGCCTAGTGAAAAGACAGTTACCAGGGTGATTTGAGTCTTTGATGATTTTGTCAGCTCTGCCTCTGTATCGTTTGATGTAGATGTCCTGCAGAGAGGGGAGAGCAGACCCAGAGATACGCTCAGCTAAGCGCACAACTCTCTGCAGGGCTTTGCAGTCTTGGCTGGAGCTGTTTCCATACCACACTGAGATGCACTGAGTCAAAACATTTTCTATGGTCCCTGCATAGAAAGTTTTCAGGATTGTTGGTGAGACCCTGAATTTTCTCAGCTGTCGCAGATGGTACAGTCTTTGCCTGGCTTTCTTAACCTGTGTTTGGATGTGTGTAGTCCAAGTCAGGTCCTCGGAGATGTTTACGCCGAGGTACTTGAAGCTGCTTACTCTCTCCACAGGGGTCCCACTGATCATAAGAGGAGTGTAGGGCAGCAGGTGTCTCTTTCTGAAGTCCACAATCAGCTCTTTGGTTTTGCTCACGTTCAGAGAGAGACAGTTGTCCTGGCACCATGATGTTAGTCTCTCCACCTCATCCACCTCAAGTGATGTGTTCTGCAACCGAGCCTCCAAATGCAGGATTTAGGTAAAGAAACGGTTATTATTTGCATTGGCTGCCATGCCCATGTCAAATCATGCACCTGCTTACTTTTCTGTTTAAGTGTTTTTGTGAACGTATATGCGTTAATAACAAATAAGTGTAACATTTTACTATAAGGTTCCATTAGTTAATGTCAGTTAATGTATTAAAGTGCATTAAAGTGTTAGTTAATTATTGTAATGTATTTTGAGAGTTCACTTGAAACTAACCGCACACTATATATACAAAATATATTTGTATATTTTAAAATAAACAGTGTCAATGACTTCTTTATTTCTTCTTTACGTCTTTACATATTTGTACTGTAATTTTTGAATGCCTTAAACTTTATTTGTTTTTCTTTTTTTACTTCTAGAACCCAGATTTGACATAACTGCATACCCATTTGAGATCTACCTGTTTTACTGCTAAACCACATTGCAAGTTCTCATAGAAAATTTCCTGTGTATTTGCTGGTATATTACTTAGATACTTGTATAAAGATTAATGTTGATTATATACCTAATTCACAAAAAAAATGAAAACTGCCATTTAATCTCCCTCCTGTCATTCCATCCCATAAAAAAGTGTGCATCTTCATGACACAAATGATATTTAACCCAAAACTCTGACACTTCAAAAAGTGCCTGAAGAAAGCATAAAATAAATCCATATGAATGGTGTCGTTTAATCTACTTTTGGGCCAAACTGTTCTATGAATGGTAAGGAGCAGTTTCAGTTATATTTCCACTTGAACTTGGTTAGGCATGGTCTAATTACAAACCATTCTTGATCCGGAATTCTTAGCCAAACATGCCGAACCGTGCTTTAGAATGCCGGTAGTTGCGTCTCAGGTTGGTCATTTGTCTTTTGCCTACCCACCAGTAGCTCTGTAGCTGGCCGAGCGTGCTATTTGAGCGAAGTATACAAGTTAATAGTAAAATTAAAAGAAATATTTCATCCTTCATAACATGGGTGCTATTTACATCTGGTACCATATCTTAACTCTTGCATTACCAAGGCAACGAATGACACATTGTGTTGCATTCCAAAGAGCTCCGTTAACAGCCCAACAGTGAAAAATGAAACCACATCTGTATTGACTTGGGCCGGATCGGCATAGAATGGAATGGTTAAGCAACGAGAATGGTTTGGCCATACGGTGGAAAAGCGGCTCAAGTCTTCTAAAGAGACCTGATCGCTATAAATGATCAACTGTCTAAAGTTTTGGGTAAATAGACATTCAGTTGAAGGACAGAAATGTCTCTGATTTCATTGAAAATGCCTTCATTTGTGTTCCGAAAATAAACTCATGGGTGAGTAAATGATGACATAAATTTCAAGTTTGGGTGAACTAACCCAATGGCATGGCAGTGTAGGCAGGACACATAAAACTGACAACTGATCACCCACATTTCCCTACTAATATTGTTTTTGTTTGGTTTTATACAGGTGTCTGATGTTAATGCAGTCTGGGCACTAGTATCTTTTGGGTTGCTGACACTCATTGAAGATGAAGTACTTCTCCAAATCTTCTCTGCCTTGACCCTGTGTCTTCTGCCATTATTGTTCATAGCACTGTAAAGAACAGTCTGCAGAATCTACCTCAACCGTTTGCTTCTGGACTGCCATGTGCTACGTTTGGATTACTGCTACATTTGGATTACCCTAATGCCATTAGAAACACTTACAGTGTGATGTTTGACTTGGGACAGAAAAAAAAAAAAAAAAATTTACTTTGGCAACTTGTGCAGCCAACCCAGTGCCTTTGGTACTCATCCTATACTACTACCTCCACTGTTTACAAGAAGTATACCCTAAATCAGATTGTTTTTGCTTTGTAATACAAATTAAAACTGTTTTGAAAAACATAAAAAAAGACATTACCTTTAACTTTGAACTGTCACTATCTTATATTTGTGTGTAGTTTGTGATGAATGGAACATTGTTTTCATTCATTTATAATGGATGTTTGAAGCACTTAAAGCTGCAGTCCGTAACTTTTTTGTTCAAAATTTACAAAATGTATATTATAAGCGAGTACACCATGAATCCATTTTCCCAACCGTGATTTTGGCTTGTCCTGAATCACTACGGTACACCTATAATAAGTGTTTATAGACTATTTCAGACTGGTTCGGGTAGGTACCGCTGCGGAGTAGCGCAGTGATTCGTCAAAGACATAAATAGAGAGAAGTACCTCCGGCTACAATGTTCTTCCGCACGCAGACGCAGAGCGCCAAAAAAAACGGACTGCAGCTTTAAGTTACTGGAGTAATGCTTACTTTTTTTTTCTTTAAGGCAATCGGTTTGCATGGTTTTAGCAAGGAAATTAAACTGCTGTTCAAGTAAAAACAACGAAGAAATTCTCTCTCTCTCTCGTGCTATAAAGTGGGGCAAACCTTTTTTTTTTTTACATTCAGATCTTATAATGTATTTGTATGTAATTGCCAATTACAATTAATATCCAAGGACATGCAGCATAGTATACCATATTGTTACGTCAGTGGATGGCAACAAGTGACTGTCTTTATGAGTGAATCATTGAATCAATCAGTCAACCGATTCATTCAAAAAGTGACTGGCTGCTTTCAAAACTGCATAGGCTACTCTCTAAATAAGTACTTCTTTTGAATAGCAATTACATATTATTTATGTGTACTACTAGACATACAGTTTTTATTATTATTATTATTTATTGCCCACTATATAATAAGGAAGCGGGCATATTTGGTTGCAACCACTGTATTTACAGGTGCATCTCAATAAATTAGAATGTCGTGGAAAAGTTAATTTATTTCAGTAATTCAACTCAAATTGTTTAACTTGTGTATTAAATAAATTCAATGCACACAGACTGAAGTAGTTTAAGTCCGGTTCTTTTAATTGTGATGATTTAGGCTCACATTCAACAAAAACCCACCAAATCTCAACAAATTAGAATACTTCATGAGACCAATAAAAAAAAAAAAAAAAAATTGTGAATTGTTGGCCTTCTGGAAAGTATGTTAATTTACTGTATATGTACTCAATACTTGGTAGGGGCTCCTTTTGCTTTAATTACAGCCTCAATTCGGCGTGGCATGGAGGTGATCAGTTTGTGGCACTGCTGAGGTGGTATGGAAGCCCAGGTTTCTTTGACAGTGGCCTTCAGCTCATCTGCATTGTTGGGTCTGGTGTCTCTCATCTTCCTCTTGACAATACCCCATAGATTATCCATGGGGTTCAGGTCAGGCGAGTTTGCTGGCCAATCAAGCACAGTAAGACCATAGTCATTGAACCAGCTTTTGGTACCTTTGGCAGTGTGGGCAGGTGCGAAGTCCTGCTGGAAAATGAAATCAGCATCTCCATAAAGCTTGTCAGCAGAAGGAAGCATGAAGTGCTCTAAAATCCTGGTAGATGGCTGCGTTGACTGTGGACTTCAGAAAACACAGTGGACCAACACCAACAGATGACATGGCAGCCCAAATCATCACTGACTGTGGAAACTTCACACTGGACTTCAAGCAACATGGATTCTGTGCCTCTCCACTCTTCCTCCAGACTCTGGAACCTTGTTTCCAAATGAAATGCAAAATTTACTTTCATCTGAAAAGAGGACTTTGGACCACTGAGCAACAGTCCAGTTCTTTTTCTCCACAGCCCAGGTAAGATGCTTCTGACGTTGTCTCTGGTTCAGAAGTGGAACTTCTGAACCAGAAAACTCTGGTTCTGAAAACTCACTCGTTTTCATTCACTCCTTCAAGCGAACTTTATGAGTGGACTAATGTAGGGAATAGTGAATAAGGGTATAGGGGGCGATTTCGGATACAGCCTGACTGAAATTCAATGACGTCAAGGCTGTAATGTGATTGGTTATCAAGGCACACGTGATCAAAGTTGACCATTACGCTTTCTCCAATATAAAGTAATACAGACCCTCTCATCTCCCTATAGCAGGGATGGCCAACTGGCAGCCCGCGGGCCGTATACGGCCCACAATGTCTTTTAGTACGGCCCGCTGGATTATATTAGACTCGGATGATCAATTTTAAAACATTTGAAAAGTCACGTAAAGATTGCTTTCAGTTTATGATGTTAATACTGTCTCCAAACAGGAGAGGTCGCTATTTTCAACCGCTCACCTATTAATAAAAGCGCAGTAGGACGTGCACTCTAACGTAAACATTTACTAACATTAGCAAATAAAAACTGAAAAACTGGCCATGAAAATAGTATTTTCCAGTCAAGATCATAAACAGATTATCTTTTTACCAAGTTCGAGGGCATACCCATATGTTTGGATTGTTTGGAAATCTGTATTGTTATTGAAATCGCCATCACTCCACTGCTCACAAACAACAGGACGCCAGAGTTGCACTTGCATCAAATTTCAAAGATAAAATAGTAAACAAAACCTTTTTGCTAAATGCATGACAAAAAATGTTTGCACTGAACTGTGGGTTCTTAGGGGGTTCCTGTTCTTAGGGTTTCCGCGGGTTTAATTGTTTAAATTTAAGGCCACGAAAACTCTTAAATGGTACGAAAAGTCTTAATTTTAAGAGCGCTTAAATTTGGGGACAGAAAGACAAGAATTGCTATGTAGATTAATATATCGATTAAACTTCAAAAGGCTGTGATTTCACTGAATAAATATGAGCGCTGCAGTTTCAAAGTCAGGAGCTGCGGCTTTGTGTACTGCTGTTACAGGGTAAACCGCTATATTTCTGCAGTTCTGAAAGTGAAACCTGCTGGCAGAGAACGAATTTGCTTTTCAATAAGCCCATCTGCTATTTTTGCTACATATTTTTAAATGCGAACCAGTGGATCGACAAGAAGCTAATGCATTATAAAAATATAAACAATTAAGACACTAAGATATATGTAATTTAATATAATAATTGATTGATAATATTTGTTTAAATTAATATAATAATTCATACTTTTGACTCTTTCCTTTTCTTAAAAATTGTTTAAAGACTGAAATGTTAAGTTTAGGTCTTAAAAAGGTCTTTAAAGGTCTTAAATTTGATTTAAAAAATCCTGCAGATACCCGGTTATACTATGGTACCATTTGGAGTATTTTTATTTTTTTAATAAGCCCTTTTTGACTGTCCTCTTAGGTTGTTTTGAGAATGTTCTGTAGGCCACTAATAAAAAGTAAGACCTCTGTACATTTGTTTGTAGCAAATTTACAGACAATGCAATTAAGATGTTTACATTGGCTTGTTGGGGTAATATTGCTGTCAACTGACAACAAAGTTTCCCTTCTGAATTAGCATAACTGCACAAGTTTTATAGTTAATAATATCTTTAAAAACAAATTACATTAATTATACTTTGATTTCCTTCAATAAAAAGAAGATTGAGTAAGACGATGTAAAAGGTGTGTAGACTTGGATTAGTAATCTGGCCCCTTGATATAAATGAGAAAAAATTCTGGCCCTCGTCACTATCAAAGTTGCCCATCCCTGCCCTACAGTAAGAAAATCCCTGGCCGAGGTATACTTTGGCCTTCGTTGCTGTCCTGAGTAGCGATCAGTGTTGGGAAGGTTACTTTGGAAATGTAATAGGTTACAGATTAAAAGTTACCCTACTTAAAATGTAATAAGTAGTGTAACTTTTCAATTACTTTAT
Organism: Aspiorhynchus laticeps; assembly: GCA_023376895.1. NCBI lineage: Eukaryota > Metazoa > Chordata > Actinopteri > Cypriniformes > Cyprinidae > Aspiorhynchus > Aspiorhynchus laticeps. Next base: position 23,583,079 of record CM041810.1, on the reverse strand, counting down.
TAAAGTAATGTAACTGATTACATTTGATTACTTTTTGATTACTTTTCTAAATTTCTAATGTTTTCAACTGTTAATCATTTTCAAACATGTAAAGCAGGCATGGTTAACCTTACAGTAGTGCTCAACACTGATTACTGTCAGACTTTGGATGCAAAATATCTTCATTTGCAAGCAGTGTGTGGACACAACCACCCAACAATGATAAAAATTCACTTTTTTTTTAATCTCCCAAAAACCTAAACAGTCTCAATTATCAAGCCATTTTGATTTTGGAGTGAATAACCAGCGCTCTCTTCCACCCTCAATACCATGACTGAGGTCCCCCCCCCCAACTGCTCACCGGGCGCCGCAGCAATATGTGTATGTGTGTGTGTGTTCACTGCTGTGTGTTTGCATTTGGATGGGTTAAATGCAGAGCACAAATTCCGAGTATGGGTCACCATATCTGGCCGCATGTCACTTCACTTTCACTAAATTCGTTTATGCCTGGCTGCGCAAATCATTTTACTCCAGACTGCTTTCTGTATGAGGGACAATTCAAGGCAGGTTTTGTTAAAAAGTTAAAACTCAAGGATGGATCAGTAACCATTGTTCATGATCCAGCTGCACCTCCAGAAGACTCACTTTTTATTTTGTATGATTATATGCACATAATCCATATCCACCGAAGAGAGGGGCAGGGTGAGCAGAGCTCATTAGCATGTAAAGAGTTATGCGCCGAAATGAGTCGCTGTGAACAGAGCTGTTTTTTGACATGGTAAAAGGGGTGTTGTTTTACACGACCACTGAGACCATTTTCAGAAAACCCTAAAGAATCATACCAACTTGTGGAAAATGGGCATTCGATGTCCCCTTTGAAGCACAGCCACCACAAGACTTACTTTAAAATCATTCTGAGGTTAAATGCAGATTTAAAATCATAACAAGAAATAGTTATAGCTATGATAGTGTTTTTTTAAATCAAATATTTGCATAGCTATGACAGGGAACACTGTAATCCAATGATGCCTTAGAAAAAAACAGTTAATCTTAGAAAAATAAAGCATATACATAAACCCATATAATACGTATAAGAGTTATCGGATAAGCATGTTATAAACTTCTGAAACATTGGTGTTTCATATTTTAGAGCAGTCACTGCAATTTATGAAAGAAATCAATTAAATCTGTGTGTGTAAAAAAAAATCAGATGTAACCCCCTTTGTAATCCTTAACATTTTCATAAATAACTGTAATTTAATTACACATTTTTTCTTAGTAACTGTAACTAATTACAATTACTTTTATTTTGTAATTAAATTACGTAATTCCGTTACATGTAACTAGTTACTCCCCAACACTGGTAGCGATGTCCAGTACTGCCTCAGAATGAGAAAACAAATGAGAAGCAGACAAAGTGATGATAAAAAATGAGGAACAAATACAGTCAGAAGTGTTGACATAGGAAATAAAGGAAAAAAGAAAGGGAAATTAGTTTTCAGGTTGTGTAATATATTATTATATCTTAATTTATTAATGATTCACTGGCTCCTCCTCCCATGTTTTCCCTGCGTTTTTTAGTCAATTTCAGTCAACATAGGCATTTTGAGTTTTGCATTTGATTGACACTTCACTATCCCATGAGGCCAGGGGAGAGTACTAATGAATGCCAATGAAGCAACTTACACTGGTCATGTGACAAAATGGTGAATGTAATATGTCCGAATTTCAAAACATACTTTTTAAGTAAGTTTAAATTCAAATGTGGCTCAGTACCTCGGACAGTAGGCCATTTGAAACTCACCATGTGTAGCCTACTTAACACCTTTAGTGAGGGAAAGAACTACAATGCCATGAAGCATGGCAAATGGCATTATTCTAATAAAAAAAAGGAGAAATTTAAAATTATTAAATTAAAGCTGTTGGTTGTAACTATAAACCATATGTTTTTTGTTAATTTCAAAATATGCATATACCAATATTTTTGAGAGCATAGGGAGACCGACTCCAGTATGACATTGGCGGCGCTTCATGAGAGTGGGCAGAGCTAAAGATCCTTTTGGAGCTTGGCTCGCTGTGACTATTACTGGTGGCATCATAGGTAATGTAGTTTTTAATATTATTAAACATGATTATTTTTAAAATAAGTTGAATTAATGCGAACAGATGGGTTTAACAAAAGCATTAACAATCGATTAACAACCTGGGAGCTCACAGCAGGCCTGTCTTTAAAGGTTTGTCAATTATTCATCCATTTCCCTGGAGAAAACGAATAGAGTTTTTACTTCCATAACCCGACTGTTGCGCTCTATGGGAGCAGCTGCGGCAAAAGAAGTTTCATCAGATTAAACGCACCATGCAAATGCTGACTAACACTCTGAATGATGATAATTAGCTTCACTTGTAGCACCAAAGGAAAGACCGCAGTCTCATACAAATGAGGCTGTACAAGGGACATGGGATGTGGGAGGAATTTTAAGTGTCACACACTGGAATATCATTCATGAATCAATGGACAAATTGTTTACATTGCATTACAAATTGCATACAAATTTTACATTGTTTGTACATTACAAACATAGTTTAACACACCAATCAAAAACTATTTTTTATATAAATATAATGTGACTATTTTCTTGCTATAGATTTAGTCATAGAATATTGCTGCATGACAAAGATTATTTAAGGAAAAAATCATAACAGTGTTTGCCCACTTTTCAGTAGCCTTTGTTCCAGAAGTATTTTTTCTATTCTTTTTTCCCATATAGTTTTTTTTTTAAGTCTTTAAAAATTATAAGCTATGAACCAAACCAACCAGCTATGAGGTGAATCACAAACTTTGACATTTGATTATAGCACAAAAAAGTATTTCAAAATTAAGAAAAAAACAACAACTACAAGCCCATCATTCACATGATGCATTGTGAATGAATTAATCCAACTATAATCTATAAAACAATTTATCTATTGATTTAGAAAATATTGATTATATATAGGCCTATATTCAGAAATATATAAATAATATATTTTAAAAGGATAGTTCACCCAAAAATGAAAATTCTGTCATTAATTACTCACCCTCATGTCATTCCAAACCCATAAGACCTTTGTTCATCTTTGGAACACAAATTGAGATATTTTTGATGAATTCCGAGAGCTCTCTGACCCTTCCATAGACAGCAAGGTGTCACCCTTGTGCCATTTTGGAGAGAATCACGACATACACTCTAAAAAATAAAAGTGCTTCACGATGCCATAGAATAACCTTTTTTGTCTAAATGGTTCCATAAGGAACCTTTAACATCTGAAGAACCTTTGTTTCACAAAAGGTTCTTTGTGGCGAGAGAAGGTTCTTCAGATTATAAAAAGGTAAGAAAGAGATGGTTCTTTAAAGAACCTTTGACTGAATGGTTCTTTGTGAAACCAAAAATGGTTCTTATATGGCCTCGCTGTGAAGAATCTTTTAAGCACCTTTATTTTTAAGAGTGTATGCGCGAGCTTTGATCTGAATGTAAACAACGTATGCGCGTGGTGCTGCTGACACAGAACAGCATACATTGTTTACGTTCAGATTAAAGCATACGTTGGGATACTCTCCAAAATGGCGCCAGGGTGACGCAGAGGAGACGAATTGTTGAATAAAGTCATTATTTTTGTTTTCTTTGTGCACAAAAAGCATTCTTGTAGCTTCGAAAAACTACGGTTGAACCACTGATGTCACATGGATTATTTTAACAATGTCCTAGGTTTCTGGACCTTGATCGTGGTAGGATCCTTGCTGTCTATGGGAGGGTCAGAGAGCTCTCGGAATTCATAAAAAATATATTAATTTGTGTTCCGAAGATGAACGAAGGTCTTACGGGTTTGGAACAACATGAGGGTGAGTAAGGCAAGGCAAGGCTGTCCCTTTAATAATATTGTATCAGTTTATTGTTTAAAAATAATCCAGTGTTACACGTCTATGAGTGGCAAAAGTATGTGAATCTTTGCTTTCAATATCTGGTGTGACCCCCTTTTGCAGCAATAACTGCAAATAAACGTTTCTTGTAAACGCTGATCAGTGCTGCACAAAGACTTGTTGGAATTTTAGCCCATTCAGTACAGAACAGCTTCAACTGATGTTGGTGGGTTTCCTCTTATGAACTGCTTGCTTCAGGTCCTTCCACATATCAATTGGACTAAGGTCTGGACTTTGACTTGGCCATTCCAAAACATTAACTTTGTTTTTCTTTAACCATGCTTTGGTAAAACAACTTGTGTGCTTGGGGTCGTTGTTGCATGACCCACTTTCTCTTGAGATTCAGTTCTCAGAAAGATGTCCTGACATTTTCTTTTAGAATTTGCTGGCATAATTCAAAATTCATTGTTCTATCAATGATGACAATCCTGGCCCAGATGCAGTAAAAGAGGCCCAAACCATGATACTACCACCACCATTTTCACAGATGGGACAAGGTTCTCATGCTGAAATGCAGTGTTCCCTTTCTCCAAACATAACACTTCTCATTTAAACCCAACATTTCTATTTTGGTCTAATCCATGCATTAAACATTTCTCCAATAGTTTTCAGGTTTGTCCACATGATCTTTAGCAAACTGCAGACGGGCAGCAATTTTCTTTTTGGAGAGCAGTGGCTTCTCCCTGCAACCATGGTTGTTCAGTGTTCTCCTGATGTTGGACTCATGAACATTAGCCAGTGTGTGAAAGGCCTTTAGTTAAAATTTACCCTGGAGTCCTCTGCAACCTCATAAACTATTACATGTCTTGCTTTAGAGTGATCCTTTTGGTCGACCACTCCTGGGGCGGGTAACAATGGTCTTGAATTTCCTCCAATCTGTCTGCCTGTGGATTTGTAGAGTCCAAACTCTTTAGGGATGGTTTTGTAACCTTTTTTAACCTGACAAGCAACAACAACTCTTTTTCTGAGGACCTCAGAAATCTCCTTTGTTCATGCCATGATACAATTTCACAAACATGATCAGACTTTGATATATCCCTGTTTTTAAATAAAACAGATCATGCACTGACACCTGATAGACATCCTGTTGATAAAAAACACCTCTGAACAGATGGACTCTAATTTCGCCTTCAAATTAACTGCAAATCTTAGCAGTTCACATACTTTTGCCACTTATCGATATGTAATATTGGATCATTTTCCAGAAAAAAAAAATGACAAAGTATATATTTTTGTCTCAATTGTTTGATCGGGTTTTCTTTGTCAAACTTTCAGGATTTGCTTAAAAATCCGATGACCTTTTGGGTCATATATTTATGTAGAAATATAGAAAATTCTAAAGGGTTCAAACTTTCAAGCACCATCGTGTGTGTATGTATGTATGTATGTATACATGTATATACAGTATATATATATATATATATATATACATACACACACACACACACACACACACACACACACACACACACACACACACACACACACACACACACACAGTGGTGCTTGAAAGTTTAACAACCCTTTAACTCTTCTTTAACAGTTTGTTAGTTTTTACATTTTTCTATGGAGCATTTTTGTTCATTCACATTTTTTCCCAAAAAAAAAAAACTCTAACAGGCCACATTCTGAATCTTTCTGCCAAATCTTTTGACTTCTCAGTCAGAGAGTCTTTACATATCGTACAATGCTGTCCATACCCTTTTGAGAAGACTGAAATGTCAACAAGCCCTGGTTGAAGAAACTGATGATTCCATGGAAGCCATCAGTTAGATGTTCCCATGTGACTTCCACTCCTACATCCTTCAGTCGCTTAAGGAACAGAATGCCATCATCCCTCAGCACATCAAACTCACAGGTCAGGATGAAGGTGGGAGGCGCGAGGCGAAGAACATCATCATCGGCTAGTAAAGGGGAGATCTCTGGATCAAGCCCCTTTTTGATGATGTGATAGACATCAGCATCATGGCTTGTGATAACCTGCAGACTTCTTACTCCCTTTCTAAACTGAGGTGGAAGATTTTCTGGATCAAGCCATTTCTTATAGCGAAGTTTTAGCTCGACAGGAACATGCTTGCCTTCCAGAATCTGCTGGCTCACAGACGTATTCCCGTTGAGGTACTGGAGGAAATAGAACACCACTCGGCCTCTGAACAATATGGGCACAGAGTGGTTCTGCTGGTATGAGGGCAGGTGGAAATCTGCCATCTGTAGTGCCGGGTAGATGAGAACCTGGGCACAGGGAGATGGCAGATGACCATCCTGTGTCTTCGACAGCCTCTGGCATAGAGCGGCTGCCAGGTTCGCCCCTGCACTGTCCCCACCAACTGCCACTCTGCGTGGGTCCACCCCGAAATCGGTTGCCGCTATTGACAGGAAGTGGCGAGTCACGACCTCACAGTCATCTAGGTGGGCAGGGTACCTGTGCTCAGGGGCCAGACGGTAACTAAACATGGGAAACAGAGAAGGAAAACAAGAGGGAAAATGAAACCAGCCAAAATCTTTCTTGATTTTTACATCAAATGAGTATGCAAAAAGTAACCTTACTCAACAGACACAACTGTGGTGTCACTCTCCAGTGAAATATACTGACACACTTCATCATAATCATCTGTGGAAGATCAAACAATGAAAACATGTGAAACTATCGACACAACAGTATTTCACTGTTTCTTTGAGTATATTACCAATGCAGCCAAACACCCATCCGCCACCATGAAAGTACACCAGGCCCCTTTTCTTCTCTCCTGAGGCAGCAGTAGACTCATACACCCTCACTGGAACTCCACTGAAGGTCAAGTCCTTAATACGAAGCCCAGAGGGCACTGGCCTTTTGCGGGCCATGATACAACATCTGAACCTTCGTATAAAATTCATCTGATGGCACAGCCCCAATCGCTCCAGAATTTGGCCCTAAAAGTGGGTTGAATACAAAACTGACTCGTTGACAATGATTGGCCAATTCATAATACTCGCTGTGCTATTAAATATGCCACTCAGTGGGTAAAGAAGTCCGCTTAGCCATTTAAATTCTGAGATAAGAAGAACAGCTCATATTTCCTTATCATGTCCTTGAGAAAATATCGAGCTAGTGCTTACAGAAAAACATGTTTAGTCTGCAGTATAAATGAGAATTTAACAAGAAATCAGAATATATGATTGGATTTGCAAGCAAACGCAACACAAACAGCATAAACACTCACCACAACGCTTATCCCCACATACACACAATGAGTCACGCGTAGTTTCCAAGGATTAGCAACTCCAGGAGGAATATTTAAATGTCTTAGTTCTAAGTACACTGGGACAACTACCAATAAACAAAAAGCAGCAAAAAGAGCTGCAAATGCAATGAGCAGTATTGTGATTTCAGTGTGCATGGCTGGTTCAACGTATTGCATTCACAGTAAAATATGTTCAAATACATGTTCCCTCCCCTTTATAGTGTAGGTACAAGGTTAAAGTGTGCCAGGGTTGCCAGGTCTACTGGTTTCACACCAAGTGTTGTTGTTTTTTCCCCACAAGACAGCTTTAAATTTTAATGTATTTTCAGCCAATCTTCTACAAAGTAAAACAGATTTTATTTTAGACTAGAGGTGTTTCAATTGCAATACAGTACAAAGTTCACAAAATAGTGTCAACCAGTGTTGGGAAGGTTACTTTGGAAATGTAATAGGTTACAGATTACAAGTTACCCTATTTAAAATGTAATACTATTATGTAATACTAAGTAATAACTATTTCACTTTATTAAAGCAATGTAACTGGTTACATTTGATTAAATTTTGACTACATTTCTAACAAATGTTTTCAACTGTTAATTATTTCCAAACATTTAAACCAGGCAGGGTTAGCCTTACAGTAGTATTCAACACTGCCCTAGTGAAAAAAACTGAACTACTTAAAATACTAAGTGTATTTTAGTTGTAATTAAATTATACTAAAGTATAACTTTAAGTGTATTTAGTGTACTTTTTGATGCTAAATTGGAACAACTTCAAGTATACTTAGTACACTTTAAGTACATGCCTATTTCATGCTTGATTAGTGATATTAAAGTGTACTTTTTTTGTATTACGAGTACATTACAAATTAATTATGAGTGTCTTTGAAACACACAAGCAATATACTATAAATGTATTATTTTTGAGTAAAAATATACTAATTTTCCCCCAATGCTGAATCCACTTTTTAAGGTCATAACAATAAATACATAAATGCAATGACAAACAGAGACAGATTATTAACAATTCAAACAGTGTTTATTTAAACCTCAAATGGTTTTAGCATTGCAAAACATAAAATGCACCAACCATGTTTTTAAATAAAAAGAACGCTGAAAGAAACAAACATTAAAAAAAAAAAACATTTATTTCAAACATGTAAAATAAATACAATAAAACAAAACAAAACCATTTTAAATTATACATGTCCAAAAAATATTGCAATTCTATAAAGAAATGCTCTTTGTTACATTTGCGCCTGATGGCCGCTCGCACATCAGATGTACTTGTGTATGGAAACTCCGCAAGAACAGCATTTGTTAAAGTAAAAGAGGTAAGGTCAGAGGGCATGTTCATACAACTTTTTCTTTTTACTACATCAGAATGTAAATATCCTGTATTAAACCCATACTACTTAATAGAATGAACATCATGATTAGCAGTGAGGAATTGTATCAGTATGTCAATATTGCTTCCAGTGTATTAGTCAAACATACAGTATACAACAGAAGTGAGTACACCCATGTAGCATCACTATAAATCACGAGATACAACACTATTCAAGTTGAAATGTATAGTATTTATAGTACAGATCAGGCTAAATTGTAATGTAGACAAGCCTTTTCTGTAAAGCTGCTTTGAGAAGTTAGTGTACTCTAAATAAGGGCATAAAGTGCAAAAAGCAGCAGCAGTGCACTGACACTAGACTTGGTTGACATCATCTCTTTGTCTTAAAAGACAATCAAAACATCCAGTGGGTTCCCTCGTGACATTTCCTCTTCCTTCTCAACAGCAACGATGGGGACTGCTGCCTTCTGCACCTGGTCAGGCACCTTTTTCTAAATGCATTAAAAAAAAAAAGTGTTAGTATATTTCACAAATCATAAAATGAAGACTTGTGTGGAAAGACATTTACATTTTCAGAATTGAAAATAAAGGTGTGAAGGATCAGAGTAGTGTTTATTCAGTAGGGTGTGTGCCCATTTAAAACCCTGTAGTACTTTTCAAATACTTGTAGTAATTTTCACAACATGTCTTCCAGAGCTGTCGGTCAACTGGATTTAATTGGGAAAAACTTTCAGGGGTGTATCAGCTGAATGTTCTTGAGCTTGAATTGAACTGGGTTTTTCATTAATAAAACAACCAAATAAATATAAATTAATAAATATATATAATAAATCAACACACCTTTATACAAACCCAAAGCAACTTTAAGATAAGTGCAAGTGGAAATATAACACACAAGACCTTTTTTGTAATCCATATTAAGAAAGCCTACTAGAACTAGAACTTTCAAGACCCAACTTGGGTCTTGTGAAGCATAATTACATTGAATCAAAGGCAAACTGAAATTTTATGTTTTTCATTCTGCCAATACAGTCTGAATCAAAATTGGTGGCACACTACATTACATCTAACATTCTTGGATATCATGATGTCCTTCATGTGGTGTTAAAGAACCAGTATATGTCTGGGCTGTGTATGCATGAGCTGATCAATGATTTAAATTTCAGTCTAAAATAGTGTACTGCTTCAGAAGACTCTTTTGTGCTGCTACATTTGCAAAAATAGCAATTCATCCAAAAATGAAGAAATATACTTAAAAAAAAAACTTTCAGAAAGTGATGGTTTACATCTCGCATAACACTAAAACCCATCAATTAAATCAATGTGAATTCTACTTGCTTCACTTTAGGCCCGTAGTTGTCTCGCGTAGCCAGACCTTCAGACTGACGGCTGAAGGTCTGGAATAGATGGCAGCATTTATTGGCCAAGGCCCGCCCATGAGGCCGTTTGACCGACATGTCAAACAACCAATTTTTGGTTGACAAACACAGTTTGTTTCATTCAGCGTCACGTTTCGGGGCATGGAAATGTCACCACAATAACAGACCGGTGTGTGAAACTCTCGGAAGTATTTTAAAGATTCTATGCCGCGAACTTTAAATATTTCACATACTTTTGAAAATCCAGCGTTTAGTTGATCCCGATAAGCGCTTTGGTGATTGCTGGTTAAAATAATAAGATACGAAAATAAATCATAAACGTTCAAAAGTGCTTTAAATAGGAATAAAGAAGCTTGAAATGCTTACCTTGTTCTGTTTCGTGACTCTTTGAGTGAGCTCAGCTCAGCTGTGATTGGACGGGCTGACGTCACGCGACTGACTAGAAAACGGCCGCGTTTTTCAATCACTCAAATGTAAATGTGTAATTATTAGGTCTAAGGACAAACTATATGTCATTCCACTTCCAAACAATATTGAAAGAGACTAAAAACTCCTGGGGAACGACTTCTGCAGCTTTATACAGATATCAATGCCAATTCTTGTTTTTCAGCTTTATTTCTCCATAAAATTTATAATGATATGTTATAATAATGCAGTGATATAATATTAATGCAGAGTGAGTGAACTTCAGTTTTTGGCCTTGCAATATAGACAGTGTTTACTTGACTGTACACTTTATAATGCACTCACTTTATTTATTTGCTTTATTACTTTCTGAAAGCAAAGAATGTCCAAGTAATGAAGTGAATTCTAAGCATGAAGAAGTAAACTTAAAAATTACTCAAAAATGTGACTTAAAACATACTACAACTTCAGGTTATTTAATAATGTACTTTAAAAGTATACTTTCAATGCATTGTTACAATGATAATTTTCAGCACACAGTTAAATATATATATATAAGTGCAAATAAATATACTTATAAAAAATAAACAGAACTTTCAATTCAAGTATATTTTTGTAAAATATATTTTTTTGAAAATATACTAAATTACAATTATTTTAAAGTGTGTTAAAAGTTGTATTGTGAAAATAGGCAAAAGTATGATGCTAATATACTTTTTATATATTTAAAGCTAGTACATTTTTTGTTAGTATATTTGCAATGTACTATTAAAACAGGGAATATATTACAAATACAATAAAGCATACTTTTTTCACTAGGGTGATTACTGTCAGAATTACAAAATTGTTCATCACTTAAATTAAGATTATATTAATTTAATTTTAAAGCACAGCCACCACAAAATGTATATTTTTAATAGTCTTATCACTTCTTTTTTAACTTTGAGATCATTCTGAGGTTAAATGCAGATTTAAAATCATAAGAAATAGTTTAATAGCTTTGATACTGTTTTTGAAATCAAATATTTGCATAGCTATGACAGAAAACAATGCCTTGGAAAAAAAAATTGTTAATCTTAAAAAAAAAAAAAAAAAATGAAGCATATACATAGACCCAAATAGGAAATATTCAAAATATTAAGTTTTTCATAAGTAACTGTCATTTAATTACCCATTTTTTCTCAGTAACTGTAAAGGATTACAGTTACATTTATTATTTATTTTGTAATTAAATTACATAGCACTCTTACATGTAACTATTTCCCCAATGCTGGTAACAGCCCTAGTAAAAGCATATGGCACTGTATGAATTTATACTATCCAAGTAGATGAAAAGTCTGACCACAGTACAAATGAAATCTGCCAACCCTGACTAATGCCCACTAGGAATGTTCTAACTGACCAAAAAAGCTAATTAGTATTTCAACAATGCACATGAAAATATGCTGGCTGAATGTTTACATAAGAGATAACTGATGGCGGCACAGCTTTAGTGGAGACAAAACACTCATATTCATCAACTGGAAACTAATTCAGTTCCTTTAATCCTATTACTATGCAAATGCAAATGATAAAACCATCTTCCATGACAGACAATGTTTGCACTATGGCTACCACTGAGAATGCATCAGATTTAGTGAACTTTCACTGTTGATCTGCAGATGGCAGTGACACTCTAACTGAAAAGAGAAAGTCTTTTTGTTCAGCATCATCATGCTGTTATATCTCCACAACGAAATATGCAAGATACAATAAAGCCATCAAATAAAAACAGAGAATAATGGTTGCACAATATTGTGCAACATAAGAAAATTAAGTCAGCATCTGTGATTTTGGGCCTGTTTTTGATCAACAGATCCAGAAATGGCCAAATTCAAGTGAAACATGCTTTTTTTCCACCCACCAGACAACCATTAAACCTTCTGAGAGTTGCTGGGCCATTACTAAGAGGCACAGCGTAGCACAAAGCAGTCTTTGTGAGGCTGCATTTTGACCCAGTCCGGTCTGAGCAGCCCTCCATTCAGCTTTAAGCTGTAGAAGCAGAGGCCAGGCCAAAAATCACAGACTGGAAACTCCACAACGGCTCCTGGGTTTACTGCGTGAGTTTAAGAGCCATTTACTAAGGTCTCCATGTTCTGCACTGGTCTGCAGGAATCCTTCCTCTACCTGAGTCTGAGAACTGTGGGCTGAAAAGAGCAACAGGATACAGTGTGTGTAACAACATTTAGAGCAAACCACATGCATGTTTACACACATAGGCTACATCACATATTGAAAATTTGACATGGAAAATAACTAGGCCTAATCATAATAAATCAAATTAAAATACATGACAGGGATATTGAGAAAGCTTCTGTCTGAAGGTAATGCAATTTTGTTGTTGTTTGTCTGTTTTAAAAACGATTCCTAGATCCAGTTTGTAGGACCATTGTAACAAATACATTTACAATCCACTTTAACAAATTAGTGTATTTAACAAATACATTACAATCCACTATAACAATGTAGCATTACCTCGAAGAAAAATATTGTAAACAAGCTTGCCCGCTTGTTTAGCCTACCTATGCAGTGAACAAAACAAAGGTAGGCCTGCTATTCAAAACAGACATTATAAAGGTCATAAAATGCCCTTTTTTATTGTATATAACACTTAAATATATTTTCTGTTAATACAAATGTGTCTTGTCAAACCGGTTCATTTTTCCTCGTCAGTTAAATCCTCTGTCGTGTTGACACTTGTATTAGCTGGCAGCTTTTATAAGTCTTACCTGTAACTGTGTCAAATTCGTGACTAAACAACTAGGTTGTTAAACCGAAAAACGTCAATCCAGTGATTCATTCAACCACATGCAAACGTAACCTATACGAAACGCATATCGTGCAAAAGATTTGGTGTTTCGTTCGTGAACGAATCTGTGTTTTGAATCGACCTTTTTATGTGAAGGAATCATTTCACTGAACAACCTAAAGAATTAACACGGTTTTGTTGTTCGAGTCTGACCAAGCGGCACTGAACGAGACTTAACATGAACGAACTTAACTGAATTATCTCGTTTGTTTACAAGAATCTGCTGACCGACTGAACGAGACTTTTGTCCAGTTCCTCGATTAAACATCGATTTAATCTCGTTCACAACAAGAAGAGAAAGTCTCAGAAGAATATTATGAATGTGTCAAAATGACTGAGCATACAAAATTAAAATGACTCATTATTTTTTCTTTTTTTCTACAGCTTGATTAAAGTTATGCCCAGTAGCTGACAAAATATTGGGAATTATAATAAGACTGCCTTGTCATTTGCGGAAAAAAAATATATCTGTATGCAATTTTATTAATAGAGGACATGTTTCTACTTGGCGTTTTGTGTGTGTGTGTGTTTGTGTACGATTCGAATCGAATGATTAATGAAGTGAATAATTAAAGGACTGTAGAATAATGCCCACTAAGCGAATCATTTTAGTGAGCCGATTCAAAAGATTCGAATCACTGGAATGAAGCAAAAATCCCCACCACTAGTTACAATAAGCGCAGGTTGAAATACAACGAAATTGCCTGTGGCACCACTTCTGGGGGAGGGGACATAGCCGTCATAAAGAAACCCTCACACCATCGTTTGATAAAGCAATACTTCTGTCAGACCTCTAGCTGTCAATCAAGATAAATGGTCTCTTTAAAACCCCTATCAGATCCGAGGTATCGTCATAGTTGGATTCTGGCCGCTGTCAGTAGCGACAGGACGGTGCAAAGCAGCAGCGCACACTTGTCGCAGCAAGAGCTCCGTGGATAAAGAGTTTGTGTGGAATAAAGGTGCGCAAAATGACAGATATTCCGCCGGGGCGCACATAAACTGCGTTGGATTGTGGTAGATAGAGGCATTTCACTCTATTTAGTGTCTGTCAATTTTGCAAAATAAGGCGAAATTGCCTTAACCACTCCTGTAAAATAGGAGTAAAGGTGATCGCTCCGAGCAAGGATTCAATTAGTTCAGCAATTGTTCCAGGCGAGAAGTGAGATAAGCGGATACTGAGACGGAGTGAAATGGATCTGAAGGCGCTGGGCTGCGTGGTGCTCTTACCTATTCAGATATTCTACTATATTGTCAAGGCGACCGTGTGCTGGTTCTTACCGAGCAGGCGGAGAGATCTGACCGGAGACGTGGTGCTTATCACGGGTGGCGGACGGGGCATCGGCCGTCACCTGGCTAAGGAGTTCGCCGTGCGTGGAGCTAAAAAGGTAAACATGATACTGTTGGTTATGGCTTGGTCATACTGCGTAATATTTCAATTAAAAACTTTCCACGGGTGTATAGTGTTAATATAGCCCCATAGTTTGAATTCCAGGTGGTCTCCCTCTTTCTTTCTCATTATTCTGGTTGCTAACCACAAATCAAAACTATCAGTGAGATTACTCAGTTTCATTACACTATAGGCTACATAGCGCTATTTGGCATAGAAAACAAAAAAATAAAATAAAATTAATATAATATAATTTATAATATAATTATATTATTAATATAAAAATTATTTAGCTATAATGATGCAATGTTACTATCAAGAAACATAAATTTATTTATATTCCATGACTGTTTTTCCCTTACAAAAAAGTATGTTTTCACCAAAATACAATACAAAATAGGCCTATAATATTTTCAGTGTCAGAAGCTTTCAGAATCTAGCTGTAATTTAAATGGTTCACTGCACCTCCTTAACCACTGTTTAATTACACTGATGATGAATACTGAATACTATTTGAATAATAGGCTAATTAATGGTAAGTTGTTTTAACAATGATTAAAACATTTGTACAGTCTAGCTGTACTGTAATAATCATAAATGTTGAAATCATAGTATGTATGTGAAAACTGTGGTTATTATGGCATATTTTGTAAACTAATCCACATTAACTCAAATCATTAGCCTAGTAATGGATGTGTTTGTTTTGTTTTGCAAAGTACCAGTCTGTATGGGCTACTCCTCTCACTAGGGACATTACATGTCCTCTTCATAAACCCATTGTCTCAACGGTGCATAGGTAATAACCCCTATGGTCAACAGACCAATCAAAATGTAGAGCTGGAACCCAATGTCTGGTTTAACTTGTAATACAAACTGGGTCAACTAACAAACAGCTATTTTGAGGAAAACATCCTTCTTTCAAACTTTGACAGCTTTCAGATTATTCAGATTATTACATTCAGACTGTTCAGATTATTACATCGGTCCCACTAGAGAGGCCAGTGGCCAAGAGTTTCATGGTGCCAGCAAATTTGACCTTGACTAAACACTTAGATGATTAGGCTTCTGACTTTTTGTATGAATTTTTACTCTATTACGAGCTCTATCTGGAGTATTTAATGGCTTAATTACATTTTTCACATTGGCAGTAGTGTAATGTTTTTGTGTCCCAGCAGTGAGATTGCAAAGCACAGTCTAATGAAACAGGACTTTGTGCTGAAAGTCAAGAGCTGGGAAGAAATGTCACAGCTGCCTCACCCACCCAAGACATTGAATTATAAATAGACCCAGTGGCCCAACTGTAATAAACAGAGCTTAATAACTTCTGTAACTGTGACAGGGGCCCCCTTGCTTGGCGGCGTTACACCCATGGCTTTACTTTGATTTATACACATTTCCCCTCCAGAGAAGCTTGTGTGTATAGGGCTAAATAAAAACCAGTCATAAAAGTCGCAGCACAAACCTTACACAGCAAACTATTCGGAGACCTTAGATCCCTGAATTTTCACCAACATACTCAACGTCCCAGGGCAAAGGTCTTTGAAAGAAGCAGCTTTGCAGCAGTACGTTAAAGGAAGCCACTGTGCTTGTCAACACCCCGTTGTTAGCCATTGTCAAGGTGTGAAGGCTTTGGAAGAGACACCTGCAGTGGCTATCTTCACAGTTAGCCCATTCTTAAGGAATGCTAAAAAGGCATGAATCATAAATGCACAGGCTCAAATTTAACTTGACCACTAGGTGGGGGTTGAAATTTTCCAGAAAGCAGCCATTTATTATGCCGTCCAAGAGGTCAGCAAGTACTCATTGCATGGTAATTCAACACTGGAAATATTTTGCAAAATGTATGTCAGCACCCACTAACCAAACCCTAAATGATGATTTGAAGAACCAAGAAAAATAAAAAACAAGAGCAAAAATACTGGAGCTCTTAAGGTTCTTTATTGGCATCTATGGATCCATAAAGCCAAATACCTTTAATATCCATGGGACCTTTCCATTGCACAAAAGGTAGTGGAAAATTAGATTATTTAAATATTGTTTGCACTAAGAAAGAAATAGAACTTTTCACCAAAAGATTCTTCTCCCAAAACCTTCTTTTGGAACCTGTGTACAGAAGCACCATCATTTGTGGCCATCCATGTGGTCCCATGGCTAATGGCTTAAGGAAGTGTGAAGGAAGTGAGCCCTATATAAATTGCTTTCTGTATGTGTATGGGCTGGGGGGAGGGTGGCAGGGACCATACAGCTCCCAGCTGGGCAGTGCCCTGTGGCTGACCCTTCTGTCTCCACACTAATTAGACAGCGGCAGGCGACTGCCTCCTGAACTCCTTGTGCCCCTGTCCACTTTCCAACCGATTCCATAGGGTGCAAAGTGGATGGTGAAATGCTGACGTTATCATGCCTTTCACCATAAACCAGCTTAAATGCTCCTTCATGAGGGCTTCATACACAGAGCACTCATCATTTGTGTTCATCTTTAAGGAAACACAATGTGTGTCCTCACAGGACTGGATTAAACACGGTTTGTTTGCTCCTTATTTCCGCATATTATATGCTAATGCAGTGCACTCAGCCATTGCTACTCTAAGGACTTGAGTGATAAGACTTGCTAATGTGATGTGTGCAGATGAAGCTCATAGTGGGATTGTAAGGGAGACCACCTTGTGAGCTCTTGTTCTCTGACAAAAATATCAAGATTGTTGTGAAATCCTATTATAAGCTTAATCAAGACCTTCCCAGTAATTAGCTCAAAGGCCATGCATATAAAGCAGACCCATACAAGAACACACAGGCAGGTTTATCAAATAAACGTGCATTAGGCCAAAGAGGTGAAACCACCTACAGATCAGACCACCTTTGGCTTAATTCATCAGCAAACATCACTGATAGGGACTACAGAGATTATTCCAGGTTAATTAGGATGGCTAACATTAAATCGTTATCTGGTTAGAATTCATTTAGCTAGAAAAACACAGAGTAAAATGGTCTTACATTTTTGGTGAGTAATGTTTCTTCATATTTCAGATTGACCCTAGTAATAGCTCAATTTTTCCATTAAGGAGTCGGCTGAAATACATATGAACACAAATACAAATACAAAAGAACACACCACATGTTTTAAGGAAATTTCCACAAACCCTTTCTAGAAAAGAGAAAAACAGAGTTAGACCAATTACAGGCAACCATGGCGAATAAATGTGAACCATTTTTCAGTGACAACCACCCAGCAGTGTGAAAAATGTAATTGTACACTTCAATATTCAATTCTTGCCATTAAAAGCAAAGCTTTGTGAAAGTAAAAACCTCAAACCAGACCCTGGGTTTAGCTGACGACTGTATTTTGGTTCCAATAAAACTGAATGTTAATGGAGGGCAAGGGTAAGTCCCTTTCACAGGCCATCATTATAAAATATCATAATATTAGCTCTCCACTAGTTTGTGATGGACATATTCACACATATTTATTTCAGAAATCAGGACATATACAATAGAATAGAGTTTTTATATTAAGTTAATTATAGTGTTACTGTAGAAATTAAAAATTGTTTTCAATAATTGAAATAAAGCTGAAACAAAATTAAATATAATTATTAAATGAGAAATGTAAATAACACACACACAATGACAAAAGCACATAACAAAATTACTAAAATTAAAACGAAAACTATAAAAAAAACAATAGAAAGCCAACCAATAGAAGCCAATTCATAGTACTGTATATACTGTAATACTGCTGTAGACCAACCATAACAGAGTTAGTTATTAAATAAATAAATAAAATAGATTTTTATATTCATATTTTTTCAAATGAGGAAGATTTTGTCATCTTAGCTAATGTCTGCAACAAAATTTGTCCCAAAAGGACAGTTAACCTATGTGTGCACGCACATACACACACGCACACACACACACACACACACACGTTGCGTTTCCATGTTTTCTATCGCACTACCCCAACCCTACACCTAGACCTACCCCTCACAGGAAACTTTCTGCAATTTTCGATTTTCAAAAAAACTTCATTCAGTATGATTTATAAGCTTGTTTCCTCATGGGGACCTAAAAATGTCCCAACAAGGTCAAAATTTAGTGGTATTACTATCCTTGTGGGGACATTTGGTCCCCATAACGTGATAAATGCCAGGTACACACACACAATTATGAGGTTGTTGAAGCAGAAAATGGCTGGGTCAGTATGCCCAGCATGCTGTGCAATCTCTATGAGAATTGTCTGTGAGAGATGATGAGGCAGCATCACTGATTTCATTACCTTTCCTTGACCTCTCAGACTGACAAATCTAATTGACCAATCACTGCCCCCTATGTTCCCTGTCCCAGCCAATCCATTCACATAGGCTTCTCTCTTAATCCTTCTCCAAACTAATAGTGGCCGTGAAAAATAGCCCCACTGTTCCTTCAATGAATGGGACTCTTCTGTGTATACCATACCCAACTACTGTGCTTCATATGTTGGTGTGGTATATACTGTATTCCTCACAAATGGAAAAAGCTGTTGTTGTAAAAATTGTGGTATGACCCTTGTGGCGTGTGGCATAAATTAAATTTGAAATACATTATTATTATTTTTTTCCATGGAATAGCATTGTAGAATACCATATTTATCCTAGTCCTCATATAGAGTTCCAAGTAAATGTGGTTTTAATTTAAAAAGGACATACTGAAATACAATAACAGATTATCATCTGATTCATGCTTTCTGTGTCAAAAGTTTTGGCATGAATTATAGGCCACATATCCTCGTGTTTACTAGTAAACACCCACATTGAAGAACGCAAGTCATTATAAATTAGGTAAAACACTGTTAAAGCACAACAACTGACAACATGAAATTCTTTCAAGCAAATTAAATCTACTTTGAAACGTGAATTCATGTGACTAAGTACTTATCTGTGCTATTGAGCAGTGATGCGTATAGTTTTGCTTTCGGAAAGATGATTTATGGCCAATATGACAGATCACATCATGCTTCGTAAACCTTTATATTTCTTGTCAGTTTTCTGCTCTGGTTCACCTTTGACATGTGGTTCCTATCTCTTAACAGCTAATCCTGTGGGGCCGGACGGAAAAATGTCTGAAGGAGGCATGCGAGGAGATCGCCCTCATGGGGACGGAGTGCCATTATTTTGTTTGCGATGTGGCCAACAGAGAAGAGGTTTACAAGCAAGCCAAGGTTGTCAGAGAAAAGGTATGCCCCATAAAATCATACCCTGAGGAGTTTCTTAATTAAGATCATAATAAGATTAGTTTAAACTGGTTGGCTCTAATAACCTCAGTGCTGGCTTTGTCTCAGCTCTGTTGCCTTCCACCCCCGTAGCCTGGATAGAGATTACACTTCGCCTGAAATGTCTGGGTTAGCTAAGGCCCAGCAGTATGACAGAGCTAACTAGCCATGAAAGAAAACAAAAGCACATTTTTGGAAAGAATATCTCACAGTGGGTCTTTTTTTTTCTTATGGTAGGTGGGAGATGTTACCATTCTAGTGAATAATGCTGCAGTGGTGCATGGGAAGAGTTTGCTGGACAGTGATGATGATGCTCTTCTGAAGTCACAGCACATCAACACAATGGGGCAGTTTTGGGTAAGTATGTAAATAGTTGGGAAAGGATAAGATAGGATGGGTTTGTCTGATTCAATGTTGTCAAAACTAAAACAAACTATTAAAGTTGCATTAATCTAAATGTAACACTTTCTTGTCTTTTCTAGTTTGCTTCCAAATTAAGGTGACCAGACGTGCCACTTCCCAGAGACACATTCTGCCCTGGATTTCATCTGCCGCAGATGTTTGTGCTGCACCGATCGATCGTTGTATGACATCAAAGTACCGCGAGAGCTATAGAGAGCAGAGCAGACAGCTCCTTATGCTTTCTAACCGCTCTTGCGGTACTTTGATGTCACACAAAGATCAATCAGTGCAGCACAAACAACCAACACCTGGCTATTTTAGGCAATTTAGAAATCCTGGGCAGAACGTGTCCCCGGGAAATGGCACGTCTGGTCACCTTATTCCAAATAGTTTAATAAACCTGGTATTGTATATTACGAATATTGTTGGCTCTTGTCTGCCAAATGCATAAATGTAAACTTAAATGTTACAATTGTTAAAAATCGAAATGTTGCCTCATCAAATAAATGGAAATGAGTTTAATTTAATTTAAATTATAAAATTGCCAAAACTAAAATAAATACTAAAATATTATTTTTTTTAGAATTACTAAAATAAATTAATAAAATTAAGATATAAAAGCCAATTCAAAACCTAAATTAATTCTATAATTGTATATAAATAATACCAAACTGACATTAGCAGAGCTTACCCTAAACTGAGGCATCTGGTTAGTTCTGGTTTGACTGATTATCAGGTAGGCTTATAGTTCACTCTAAAATTTAAATTCTGACATTAATTACTTACCATTATGTTATTCCAAACCCGTAAGACCTTTGTTCATCTTCAGGACACAAATTAAGATATTTTTGATGAAATCCGAGACTTTTTGACCCTGCATAGACAGCAACGCAACTACCACTTTCAAGGCCCAAAGGTAGTAAGGACATTGTTAAAATAGTCCATGTCACATCAGCGGTTTAGCCGTACTTTTATGAAGCTACGTGAATGCTTTTTGTGTGCAAAGAAAACCAAAATAACGAATTTATTCAACAATTCTTCTCTTTCGTGTCAGTCACTGCCGCACGTTCACAAGAGTATCACGCAAGCGTGTGATGCTGCTGACGCAGGAGCCGGCGTTCTGATGTAGAACCCTGACACGCTGCGGCTTGTTTAAAAATAGAGGAATGCACATGTATGCGTTGTGGTATTCTCGTGAATGTGCTACGGAGACTGATATAGAAGAGAAGCATTGTTGAATAAATGCATTATTTTTGTTTTCTTTGCGCACAAAAAGTATTCTCTGTGGACTATTTTAACAATGTCCTTACTACATTTCTGGGCCTTGAACGTGGTAGTTGTGTTGCTGTCTATGCAGGGTCAGAAAGCTCATTTCATCAAAAATATCTTAATTGGTATTCTGAAGATGAACGAAGGTCTTATGGGTTTGGAGAAGCTAAAGTGTAATTTTTGTTCCAAAATCCCCCCCAAAAAAACATCCCCAATTTGCTATTGTTTAAACAAACAGACAGTCCCACGTAGGGTTGGGTACCGAAATTCGGTACCAATATGGCACCGGTACCTATGTAACCGGTATGTACTAGAACCGAATCAGAACGCAGATTTCGGTGCCATGCCTGAGCGATCGATTAAAATATTTGTCCTTTGTTTCTCCGAAACGCACGTAAGAAGCATCATCACCGGCACCGCATGTGAAAAATTATTTCCCGACTGAGAAAATGCACGTCGGAAAGCTCTAATAATACAAGTCCAACAAATCTTTGTAACGCGAGTGTGCTGTTTTCACATTCCGACTTAAAAGTACAACTCGGGAAATGAGAGCATAACATTGTAACATTGCAATCTAAAAACAAAAAATAATGCTTTTAAAGCAGAAGTTAAATTTACTAAAATAAAAATAATAAAAAAGCACAGACTAATTGAGTAAAAAGTCTATTTTGATTACCCCATTACACTTTACAGTTAGTGCTGTCATACAAATACACATACTTGTAGGTTTAAAATTCTACATGTCACATTTATTGTCTAACTACAAATATTTCAGCAAAATGTATGTTTTAGTCAGAGTTATTGCGCTCTGTCTGTTTGGCGCGCATGCACGCGGCGGCGCTCGTTCTAAATGAAGTCTGTGAAGTTTAGCGGAGAATCAGCAAAATGGAAATATTTCCATGGATTTCTAACGTTTACAGATGGAGAATATACCTGTGAAATGTAAGTTATGCATTAGGGAAAACAGCACGTCTCAAACACATTAAACAGCGTCTCTGTCAGAGCATCTGACGGGGCGAGCGCGAGCCGCTTTAAACTGAAACTTTAAACTATAGGCTACTATATCTTACGAGTTTTTTTTAAAGCACTTCATAAAGCTTGTCACGTGTTTAGAACAAATTCTATTTTGCACTTTCTCCGCAACAGTTCAGTCTGTGTCCTCCCTAGATATTTTTCAGATGCGCTCGTATCAAACTACTGTATATCAATATTAATGGTATTGCTTCATATATCACTTATAAAGAATATAGCGATATATCGTACAAACTTGATATACCGCCCAGCCCTAGCTTAAATTAAAATGACTAAAGCTAAAATTATC
The DNA here is from genome assembly GCA_023376895.1 of Aspiorhynchus laticeps. NCBI lineage: Eukaryota > Metazoa > Chordata > Actinopteri > Cypriniformes > Cyprinidae > Aspiorhynchus > Aspiorhynchus laticeps. The sequence continues at coordinate 23,560,318 of CM041810.1, read as the reverse complement.
TTGTGTTCACGTTTTTAAACCTGTTATCCAACAAAAGAGAACATTATAACCTTTTTAGTCCACAACACCAGTTAAATGCTTCCTTTTGTGATCTGATGTAGCTTCTTGTCACAGAATGAGGCAGAAAATATGTTCCATAATGCATCGATTAGCAATGGATTATAAATATACTTAATTATTATGAAAATACCAGAGATGGCTTGAATAACACATAAACTATATATTGTCGTAGTCGAGTGTTTAATGTATTTGTTTTATCATTCAAAACGTTTATATCTTCTGTTTACTCAGTTACAGCCATAGCAATGCCTTTGTCCATATTGGGGATTTTCTGGAGCTTCATGAGTTCCATATACAGTGTATATATATATATATATATATATATATATATATATATATATATATATATATATATTAGGGCTGCACGATATATTGCATGCGATAGTCATGCGCATCTAGTTAGTAAAGCCGGTTCTGTGATTAGCACTAAATCTTCATCACCTGTTATCAAATGAAGCGGCAGTTAATACACAGAGCCGTAGTTCACTGACAAGCTACGCAATATCACGTTCAATATCGCAGGCGATTCATCTGCGATTCTGAGCGCGAATTGCGTAGCTTGTCAGTGAACTACGGCTCTGTGTATTAACTGCCGCTTCATTTGAAAACAGGTGATGGAGATTTAGCGCTAATCACAGAACCGGCTTTACTAACTAGATGCGCATGACTATCGCATGCAATATATCGTGCAGTTATATATATATATAACAAGTATCGGTTCAGGCACCGTTTAGGCACCGGCACCGTTTTAAAAGTATCGATTTGGCACCGGTATCGAAAAAAAAAAAAACGATACCCAACCCTAGTCCCACGGCCAAACGCACACCACTGGTTAATGTTGCTATGTTAGACTAAAACAAATAATGCAATGTTGTAAAAGCACCACAGAACACATTAAAAATATTTATGAGAAAGTATTTTAAGTTAATAACATAATTTACATATTGTTATTTAATATTTGACATTTTTACCACCTGCCTTCCAAATTCCTATACTTCCAGAGGTTTAATTTACCTTTTAATAATCCTTTCATCCACAGACCACAAAAGCCTTCTTGCCTCGTATGCTGGAACTGCAAAATGGCCATGTTGTGTGTGTCAACTCCATCCTGTCTCTTTCGCCCATCCCTGGTGCTATAGACTACTGCACTTCTAAAGCATCATCACTAGCCTTCATGGAAAGCCTCACTCTGGGGTTGCTGGACTGCCAGGGGGTGGGCTGTACCACTGTTCTCCCGTTCCACACCAACACTGAAATGTTTCAAGGCATGAGAGTTAGGTGAGCTGATGGGTACAGCACAAATTAATAATTAAAAAATTCCACAAATTCTACAGCTTTTTCAAAATCCAGCAAATAATTGATGGATAAAATCAGTTCAGTCTTACTTTTCCTTTTGATTATCCCATTTCAACAGGCAGCAAGTCACATTAAGGAAGCAAAATGGGTTAGATCATCATTTGAAGTACTTTTATGTGAACATCTAATCAAAATGGACCCTATATGTACTTTGTTAATGCATGGTTGTGGTCATATTTTGAATGATTCATCAGTACACATTATTCCAAAAAACTATTTTCTTCATAATCTTTAATCAGAATGTAATAACTTGGTTTTCAGCTGAAACAACTTTACTTTTCTGTTGACGTCACATCACACAGACTTTTTTTTATTTTTATAATTATAATAACCAATAGCCAAATCGCTTCTTTCAGCAATCTCACATTTGACTTTCTTTGTTTACCATTTCACAATGGTGCATATTTGTAAGTCAATAAAAACAACTGTTTTTCTCTGCAGGTTCCCCCAACTCTTCCCTCCTTTAAAGCCTGAGGTGGTAGCCCAAAAAACAGTGGATGCTGTTAGGACCAATAAAGCCTTTGTTTACTTACCCTGGACAATGCATGCACTCGTTATCCTCAAAAGGTATAGCCTGATACTATTTACGAATATAAATTATTTCAGCTAATAAACCCTCACTGATTATATACTTTTTTTACACTTGAAACAGTATGCTACCGCAGAGTGCCCTTGAAGAAATCCACAAGTTCTCAGGAAGCTACACCTGCATGAATACTTTCAAGGGACGGACATGAGAGGTGGACAATGGAGTTTCAAATGTTAAAATTTTAAGAAAACTGTTTCATGTTTAAACAAGAGCTATGGAGTATGCCAGAAGCAGCGAGTTAGAAGAAAAAGACAGCATGCCAGAGCACATGGTGCCTCATTTCTAGGACCCTTTGCAGGTCATCACTGGCTTCTGTGTTGCAGTGTTGAACAAACACAGAATGGACACACAAAAAAAAGCCTCAATCGACCGCTGTACTCTGTTTACTTTAAAGTTTTTAACAATCACATTTTTAACTACTGTCACTGTAATTTCAGCATCTGAATAAAACGCAGTTTTAAAGATAAAAGCATTCTATTGGGATGTTTTAAAATTCAGGCTCACAAAGTAAAGCTGTGGTTGAATTTGCCCAGGGCATCATACGGTTGGAAAGTCTGTGTTGTCCCACGGGGGCCGACAGCAATAAATGCCTCCTCAGCACTTCATACTCACCAACACAACAAGCTTGACCTGCTGCTCCAGCACGTGGGTTGACTCATTGACTCAGTCAGATACCTTCACTGTGCTGCTGGTAGAAAAAAATAAGTCAGATGTTTTTTGTCATTTTTCTTGGTCTCTTCTCTTTTGAAAAGATACAACAAAGATGTGAGCTTGGTTTATTTTCAAAGCAGGGTCGAGTTACTTTTTAACTTTGTGTTGAAGGTTTGGCTCAATTGTAACTGTGCTTTCAAAAGCGTGTACTTTGTTCTGAGAACAAAGTTACAGGGAGACCAAGGAAAATGCTGTGCTTTCTTGTGATTTGCTTTATGGCAAGCTGGGAATATTTAACCACAGATCCATCCAACCACTGCTGTGGTGTTATGTAAAAAAATAAAAAATGCACATGCCTTTCTAAGCTTACTGCTGCAGTAAAAGTATAGTACAACTCTCTTGATGTGATCTGAGGCTATTTACTAAAGCTGTTGATTTAAAAACATATTTCAATTACATTTTTTTTACCCTGTGTAACATTAAAGCTCTTAAAATGGCTGTCAATTTAACATGTTGATTTAAAGCAACTAATTAATAAAAAGAATCCACAATTTAATCATTATTATTAAGTAGATATATTTATTTAGATATTTAAATTAAAATATTTAAATATATTAATTGTGTTAATGTGATAAATCTAATTCAGTTTTTTTTGACTGACCAGTGTTGTTAAACTATTAAAAAAATCATTTTTTATTAATTGAAATAATGTTAAAATAAAATAAAAAATATGAGAAACTGACACTTAAAAACTTAAAGAAAAAAATATTGACAACTGAAATAATATAAACTTAAGTACTAATAATACTAAAACTAAAAATGAACTGAAAACAAATTAGAAATATTTATTTAAAAACTAAGAAAATAATTAATGAAAACTAATAAAATGACAAAAGCCCATAAATGACTAAAACAAACTAAAATTTTAATAAAATTCTAAAAATAAAAGCTATTGCCAAAATATCTCTCAACGCTTCGGTCTATGTACTGTGCAAACATGCATATCTGAACTTCTGAAGTGCAAAAACCAAGTTCATCCCTCCGATGTGCAAGTCCTAACGATGAAGAATAAATAAAACCTCTGACCTCTGGCAGCCAGATAAACCACATAAGAATCATATGAATCACAGTAAACCACAAGCACCTTCTCCAACAGTTACAGCTATGCTGCACATCCTGAGTTTGAGAAGAAAATAAATTAAAACATGCTCAGTTAAAGGAAAAAATACGAGTCTCTTGTGGGGACTGGTTTTCATTGCCCCAGATTGGGCCATTTGAAATGCTGCAAGAAGAACGTAAAGTCGCCCGAGGGTCATGAAATTGGGGAGTTGTACGTATGCAAAAGAAAAGAAGGGTTCAGACCCCAGCGGGAAGGTTCAGACCAGGGTTAGTCAAACATAAATCATAGACCTCTCATACAGTTCTGACTGCATTCATACTCAATTGCAAAGCCTGCTTGAAATCATTAAACCATGTTTGCAATCCATCCTCAGTGATCAGACTTTGATCAGAGTCCAGCTCATATCAGAGTGATATGAGCTGGAAAAAACATATGTGGAACAGAAAAACAAAACAACAAAAAAGACAATGACTTTTTCCCACCCGGAGCAGGATTTATTATTCCCAAACACAGGCGAGACATTCTTCATAAAACACATTATTAATTACTCCTCCTATGTGTATATCCTTCTGAGAAGCCTCGTAAAGCATCAGAGTGAGAGCAAGAATATTGATGATTTAATTCAGAGTGTATCATGATGCCTCCGGTCCACTCAGTCCCTGCGGATTCATGAGTGGGAATCTCAATGTTGCAGGTCTGTGGTTATGCATTTATGACGTCTGTACTTTATTCTGCCGAATCTGTTTTCCATATTAGTCTGTAATCCTTTTTTCTTTCAATCCATATTTCCTGGCTCATGGATCAAGAAGGCTTATGAGGAAATTCAAAAAGCCACAGAAATCCTAAAAAATGCACTCTGAAAGGGCAATGTCATGGTTGATGGAATAAGAGAAAACAACATAAATCATCACGGCAAATAACAAGCTTTAAATGTTACCTTTTTTCTCCTGCATGCTAACTTTCAAACTGTCTTAAAATATTACAAAAGTAAAAAAAACTGGCTTTTTTTAGTTGTAATTATCTCATTCATTGTATTTGGTAATTATGGTTAATCCTATTAGCTTACGTCTGTTCTTGATGCCTGGATTTGGATGGAATTCACTGTAAATGAGTTTGGGCATGTTCCTGTAGTGTTACTACGCTCCTGATTAGCACTGTTGCTAGTTCTACACACTGTTCATCCATCATTCAGCAGCTGATCTGAAAAAATGAGACTTTGCTGACCCCCAGCAAGGGGCTGAACCTCATACCTCAGTTGCCCTGTCTGCTGAGAGTTATGGGCAACTGGGGCTGGGGGGGAACTCATTTGTCCGTGTTTCACTCCGTCTCGAATCGCACTCATGGAAAGCACTCGAGAAACAGTCTCTTCCGCTGCTCGGTACGCTTTCAACTCGTTGTTTTTTTGTTTTTGTTTTTTTCCTCAAACGAGACTGTACGACATTCAAGTTACATGATTTGACTGATTTTTACGTAGAGAGGGTGACAGCGCACCGCATTAAAAGAAATGATCATTCATGTCTTCACAACAGCTGGCCAAATTCAAAAAACGAAACTAAAATTAAAACATCTTTGAGAGCAAGGGGGCCCCCTGGTGTTTCGGGGGCCCTACGCAGCTTGCGTATTCTGCGTATAGGGAGGATCGGCCAAAGTGCTGTTAACAACTGCGAACAAATAATTTATTCAGTGAGTTCATTCCAGAATCAAATCAGTTTGATTTGTGAACAAATTCTTCAGACTATTTTCGAGAATTGGAAAATAGTTTACCTATTCAAAGATCTGACTAAAAGAATGATTTGTTTACAAATCTTTCTGAACTTTCATGCACATGACAAGATGACAGATGTCAAGATTTTAATAAATAATGGTTTACAGTTTAGTCTCTTATGTATGGCTTCAGAAGACTTTGGATATAGTCATATGGACAACATTTATCATACTTTAGTGGTGCTGTTTTGTCTTTTTGATGCTTAAGAGCCTCAGTAATAACTGGAATTGTAAGGAAAAGAGCAAGTAAGTCATGAAGTAATGACAGAATTTTAATTTTTGGGCAAACTATCCCTTTAAGATGAGTATTGCTAATTTATATCCTGAGATGTGTGGTCGTAGCAAAGAATGAACAGTTACATATAGTTTCCATATCAGACACTACACCTGGTTCTATCAGAGTGTGTGATGCTCCTCTAATGCTTCCTCTACAGATGAAGTGTACAGAAGAGCAGTGTTCTTATCAGCAAGCAACTTTCCTGTGAGCTGTGGTGAACTTCCACTCCCGCTTCTTTTGAATCTTTTTTCATTAGCATTGCTTTCTGGAACACTGTTATCACTGTAGTAGATCAAAGCAGGAACAACAGCAGAACCGCGAACATCACAGCCAGGCGAGAAATTACATAAGGGCTGCACAGCCATGCCAGATCAGCTCGCCTTTATGGCCGGGCTGTTTATTACACTCAAGCTTTCATCTAGCTTTAAGGGCCTACACCTCTCCTATCGAGATTACAATGGAGACAAAAACAAAGACTTTGCAACGATTCTTTACATTGATCTCTACATGTGCTCACTTTTGATGGAATAGCATGTGTGTTGTGGGAATTAGTTAAAGGGATAGTTCATCCAGGATTGCCAGGTCTGTGAAACAAAACCATCTCAGTTGTTAATCAAAAGTAGCCCAATTGCATTTTTTTCCTGCAGTTTTCCTCGTCTGTCATAATCACATTCCAGGTAGATTGCTTTAACCTGCAGACTAAAAAACATCCAGCTGCAACAGTGTATAAATAGCCTAATTCCACAGGAAAACCTCAGATTTGACAACACTGATTGCATCCAAAAATGTAATTTACTCATATATATGTAATTTCAATCCTGTATGACTTATGCAATGTACAAAATACACTGATTTTGTGAGTCCAAAACATTATTGGACCCCAAAGTCTTCTTTTGTGTTTTACAAAAGCAAAAACTGCATACAAGTCAAGTCAAGTTCAAGTCAAGTTGAGCTTTATTGTCATTCCGCTACATGTGGGGACATACAGTGGAACGAAATGTCGTGCCTCACAGCACCACGGTGCTACATAAATACAGACACACAACAATGAAGTAAAACACTATAAACCTATACACAACTAACCTACTGACAGATTTTGACTAAGTATACTATATATAAATGTTTACCCTATACAACTAAAGATAAAAGATAAAAAATACAAACTTTACAAACTATGCGAATGCTTCACATAAATACTGTACATGTGCAGAGAGAAACATTGTGAGTCAAGCAGCTGGTTGGGGAACAGTACAAGATGAGTCTTTTGTGGGATTGTGTACACACAGCAGTGTGAGGAAAAGTGTCTAGTGCGCATAGAGGAGAGTGTGTTACTACAGGTGGTTTGTACAGTCCCACTCACCTGTGTGTGGCACACTTGAATAGCACAAAAAAAGTTCACACAGTTTTTTTCTTTGGTGTGGTAAGTTTGGGGGGTGTTTGGAGGGGGGGGGGGGGGTCCATGTCTCACGAGGTAGGGGATTGCATGGGGTTTTTTTTAGAGGAGGGTGGGGAGATTTGGGTTCAGGGCTCTCACAACCTGGGGGAAAAAGCTGTTGAGCAGCCTGGCGGAGCGGGCTCTGATGCTCCGTTACCGTCTTCCTGATAGTAGGAGCTGGAAGAGACTGTGGGTGGGGTCCTTCACGATGCTGTTGGTTTTGCTGGAGCATCGTGCAAGGAAAATGTCCAGGAAGGATGGGAGAGGGGCACCGATGATCTTTGCAGCTGTGTTCACTGTCCGCTAGAGGGTCTTGCGGTCAGCAGCACTGCAGTTCCCGTACCAGACAGTGATGCAGCTGGTCAGCACACTCTCAATGGTGCCCCTGTAGAAAGTGGTGAGTATGGGTGGTGGGAGACTTGCTCTTTTCAGCCGGCGGAGAAAGTCTAGGCGCTGTTGTGCCTTCTTGGAGAGTGACATGGTGTTGGTGGTCCAGGTGAGATCCTCCGTGATGTGCACCCCCAGGAATTTAGTGCTGCTGACTCTCTCCACAGTCGAGCTGTCGATGGTCAGTGGGGGGGGTGGTCAATGGAGTTCCTCCTCCTGAAGTCCAACACAACCTCCTTTGTCTTCTCCACATTGAGGGACAGATTGTTAGCGCCACACCACTCAGCCAGCTGTGCCACTTCCTCTCTGTAGTGCGTTTCATCATTGTTGCTGATGAGACCTACCACTGTTGTGTCATCAGCGAACTTGATGATGTGGTTGGAGCTGAACTTGGCAGTGCAGTTGTGGGTCAGCAGCGTGAAGAGCAGCAGGCTGAGCACACAGCCTTGTGGGGCACCTGTGCTCAGTGTGGTAGTGCTCGAGGTGTTGTGGCCGACACGGACTGACTGAGGTCTTCCGGTTAAAAAGTCCAGGATCCAATTACAGAGGGAATTGTTAAGGCCCAGCAGGTTTAGTTTATTTATGAGCTGTTGTGGGATTATTGTGTTGAATGCCGAGCTGAAGTCAATGAACAGCATTCTAACATAGGAGTCTTTATTTTCTAGGTGGGTAAGAGCCAGGTGGAGGGTGGAGGATATTGCATCATCCGTAGAGCGGTTTGGACGGTATGCAAACTGGAGTGGATCGAGTGTGTTGAGGAGGCTGTTCTTGATTTTTTGCATGACTAACCTCTCAAAGCACTTCATCATGATTGGAGTCAGTGCTATGGGACAGTAGTCGTTTAGACAGGACACAGGTGATTTCTTTGGTACCGGTATGATTGTTGTGGATTTGAGACATGTGGGGACGACTGCCTGGCCCAGCGGGGTGTTGAAGATATCTGTTAGGACATCCGTCAGCTGTGCAGCACAGTCTTTCAGTACACGGCCAGGTATGTTGTCAGGACCCGCAGCCTTTCGTGGGTTAATCCTGGATAGGGTCTTCCTTACGTCGGCTGCAGACAGACAGAGCGCCTGGTCGTTGGGAGGTGTGGGCAGTTTTTTGTGCAGGTGTGTCATTCTGCATTTCACACCGTGAATAAAAGTGGTTGAGTGTATCGGGGAGGGATGGATCATCATCACAGGCCTGTGGTGGGGGCTTGTAGTCAGTGATGGTCTGAATGGCTTGCCACAGGCTCCGTGTGTCTCTGCTGTCCGTGAAGTGATTGTTGATTTTTTGAGCATGTGACCGTTTTGCATTTTTGATGCTACAGGACAGATTGGCTCTTGCTGTTTTGAGGGCTGCTTTATCTCCTGATCTGAATGCTTCATCTCTGGTCTTTAGCAGCCCACGAACCTCTGCTGTCATTCACGGCTTTTGGTTTGCACGTGTGGTGATGGTCTTAGTGACTGTCACATCATCCATGCACTTTTTGATGTAAGCAGTCACAGTTTCAGTGTACTCCTGCAGGTCTGTGTGGTTGTTGTAGGTGGCCGCCTCTTTAAACATGTTCCAGTTTGTGCACTGAAAGCAGTCCTGTAGTGTTGAGGTAGCATTCTCTGGCCAAATTGTGATGAGTTTTTGAACCGGTTTGGCGAGTTTCAGAAGTGGTCTATATGCTGGGATTAGCATAACAGAGATGTGGTCTGAGTACCCGAGGTGGGGGCGGGGTACAGCCTTGTAAGCGTTCTTTACTGTTGTGTAAACAAAGTCCAGTGTATTCTTTCCCCTTGTTGCAAAGTTTACATGTTGGTAGAACTTTGGCAAAACTGTCTTTAAATTTGCGTGGTTGAAGTCACCGGCTATGATGAAAAAGCCTTCGGGGTTATTTGTTTGTTGTTCACTGATGGCGCTATACAGTTCACGGAGCGCGTCCTTAGCGTTTGCACACGGTGGAATGTAAACTGCGACAATAACAATGGAACTCCCGCGGCAGATAGAACGGTCGACACTTCACAAACATAGACTTCACCAGCGGTGAACAGTGTTTTGATAATACCGCAGCATTGTTACACCATTCTTTGTTGATATAAACACACAAGCCACCACCACGGCTCTTACCAGAAAGTGTTGTGTCTCTGTCTGCTCGGTAGCAGGTTAGCCTGTTCAACTGAATGGCGGAGTCCGGGATGTTGTCATTTAGCCATGTTTCAGTGAAAACAAACACACAACAATCCCTTGCCTCATGCTGTGTAGCTCATACAGGTTTGGAACAACATGAGGGTGTGTAAATTATGACCATTTCTATTTTGGGGTGAAATGCATCCATTATGGTGCTTTAGGGGCCTCTATATTATCAAACCCATGAGTTTAGCCGGCTGACACAAAGAAAGAGACGTCCTACATGCTTGGAAACAGAATGAAAGCCAGAAGAAAATGCAAACAGACAGTGGGAGTGGGGTGCATGGGTTAAACACAGTTTAGGATTTGGCCATGTATTCTGGGGTCTTTTTAATGGCCACCAGGCCACAAATTTGGAGCCTCCACTGAAAGTACTGTTCCCAGATGGATAATTTTGTGCACATTATTTACGACCCAGGCCACTTCCTTGTCAGTTATGCAACCATGCTCCATTCTCAGGCGTTGTACCAGGAAAAAAAACAGTTCCCCTTACTGCCAGAGTCCGGAGTTAATCAAGCTAAGACCATTAGTGGGTCATGAAAAGGATACAAGTTCTTCATAGCACCCCGAGCTAATGAGGGAAACAGCTTTTAGAGCTTATGCACACTTTCAACATGCAGATCGAGTCATGACTAAGTGAGAGACCAGATGTGTCTGAATGCCTTTGGCCATTCATAAACACAGACTCAGAGGTCTTCCAGAGGAGACAAAGAGAGTAACCTTTCTGTGACCTGTTGCACTGTGTTTGCTCCCGTTGGATTTATTAGGCTGTTTGATGTCAATGTGAGGACATGTGTGGGAACTAAATCTAAAAAAGTGACAGAGTTCTCACTCACGGTTGCACTCGCCAGATCAATAAATCTGTCAGATCAGACATCATTGATCCTTTGGGAAAGAATTCTTCACTAACAATCACTTTGAGATAACTGGCTTGACATGCGAGGATGTATGGCGGCTCTGGTAATCAAGATGTCTGAGGATGGGCTTGCAAAGGAGATGTTAAGAGAGAGATGCTCTGAATACAGCATAAGTTACACCATTGGTTATGAAACTGAACTGAGAAGGTGAAATTAAGGGATTTTCTAGGGCAGCATTTAGATCAATTTGCGGATAGAGATCTCAATAAACAATTTGCCAATTAAAGCACTGGATGTTCAAGAGACCAGGCCAAAAATAAGAATGTCTTGCCTTTTACAGGCTTATTGTTGAACCCAAAACTAGCAGATGTCCTTGATGTGAATCATCCTTCACTGCCATAATACTAGCCCACAAATTCCTACACCACTACACCATTCTTAAAAAAAAAAAAAAAAACATGCTTACAGACCATAGGCAGACCAGACTGCGTAAAGCCTAAATATTACTAGTAATCTGCAATCTAAAATATATATCCTTGTTCCTGTAGCTCAAACAGCAGAGTGTGGTACTAACACTGTCAATGCAATGGATTCAATTCTCATGGAATGCATGAACTGATAAAATCTTATGCATTTCAAGTTGCTTAGGGTGAAAGGGTTGTCAGATACATAAACATAATGCCTTGTGACCATACATGCTATATCTTGAGTTCTTGATAGAGATACACAGATGATGATCAGTCATGATGGTAGTGCAACCTTCTCATTCTGTTGGATAATTAAGTAGGAAAGCGACAAATTAGCATTTTCTTGTCATTGAGGCCACAGTAATCATTTAATTGGTTTTAAAGATAATAACTGTTTAGCAAGAAGCCTTTGAGATCTCTTGAGATCTTAAGTCATGACATCATGATGATATTGGACTTGTTTGGGCTTTTTAAAAACAGAAATTCCATCAGATTGCGACCTATTGAGCCAAAATTATGTTTGAACAACAGTCCAAGAGAAACTAAATGATGTAAATGGCACAATGATTGTGTATTTTGAAACTCCCCTTAATTCAGTTGACAGCACGTTGGTTTCCTAACACTGCTGTAATCTTTTGGCCGTCGGTTTTCATCGGAATCAAATATAAATCTACACGTTGGGGTGGAGTGTCTGGCTTCTTTGCAATATTTCTGAATTTACTGCACTTAAAACGATCGAAGGAAATTACTTTTGGAAAGTGTACAAAAGTGCATCAAAGCAAGGACCTGTAAACCAAAAAGAGCCCTGAAACGATGACCTTACTCTGGCCTACAAGGGCCTCAGCTCTTGGCAGCTCATGCTTCCATCTTTCCGAGCTGTCATGGTTCGAGTGATGTGAACTGAAGATGAAGACAAGCATGTAATTTGCTGGAGCAACGCAATACCCGCTGCATGACCCCATTCCCCTGGCTGCCACAGCCAGGCTGGGATGAGCGTAGCTGGGCTGGGGCTCACTGGAACGAAGTCTTGGAATCCCCACATCTGGCTTATATCTGTGGCTTACGGTCATTTGATTTTTGGCTGATGGCTTCCAGTAGTTCCACAAAGGCTGGATTGTTCTGAAGGCTCAGGGCTTTTCTTCTCAACTCAGTACTGGCGCCGGTGACCACAGCTGGGGCTGCTTTTCGCAGACGCAGCCTCAGCCCCGTAATGACTGGAGACAGGGAGGAGATGAGTACAGCCCACTCAATGGGGACACCAAGCTCTTATAGACCATTCCAGCAGTTACTGTCAAAAAAGACTGTAACGTCAAGTTATTTTCTGGATGTCCATCCCACTTTGATTTACGATGGTTGTGATGTTCCAAAAACTGAACGGATTTCATGGAGAGCAACTGTTGTGTGGGGCTTAGACCAAGTTCCATTGCTCTGGTACATTCCACCTCTTCAGACCCATCCTCCCCTGTTTCTCTGCAGTGCATTGCAGGGCTGACAACAGGGTTCAACTTCAGGTCAAGCTCTTTGCTTGACAATGGGCCAACCAGTCTTGAATCGGATCGGAGCAGGCAGTTTTCCCATAGGGTCCTCACACACACTCAGAGGTGACTTAGCTTAGTGGCCTTTCCTGTTTTAGCCTCTCATACCAATGGAGATCTCAGCATTCTTTCTCTCAGTAGACCTTTGCAGGTTCCATTCGGCTGTGCTCTTTCTTAACAGCATTTAAACAAGGGCTGCGTGTCCATTCAGGGGAAAACAAACAAAACTAATATCTGATTTCAAATTATGTTGTTGAATGGCTAATGTAATTTGAGCTTTTTACAAGTTCTCATTTTCTTAAAAAGCACATCTAATTTTTCTCAAAAACACATTTTCTTAATCAGCATTTTTTTTTTAAATATCTAAAAAAATATTTACATTAATACTTTTATTCAATAAGGATGCATTAAATTGGTCAAAAGAGGCAGCAAGTACATTTACATCGATTTACATCTATTGTAAAAAAATCTATTGTTGTTTATTTGAACTTTCTATTCATCAAAGAATCCTGGGATTTTTTTTTATAACTGTTTCCACAAAAATGTTAAGCAGCACAACTGATTTCAACATTAATATAAAAGTTATTTCTTTATTAATATAATTTGTAAATAATAATAATAATAAATGAAGAATTGTTTATTGAGCACCAAAGTAGCAGTAGTAAAATACAAAACAGTTATTTTAAACTAAAACTGTATTTCACAATACTGTTTTACTGTATTTTTAATAAAAAAAAAATCTTACCTAGTCTGACCCTAAATTTATAATACTAATAATTTTATTATCTGAAACTCAAGTTATCTAATATATGTGCATCTCATGTACATTACATTATTTACTGGGCAATGGTACATATTTTCTGCTGATTTTTTCCCATGATATCAGTTTGACACTTATTATTGTAATTGTAATACAGGTTGACAGTAAAAATATTTTTAAAGGAAGTTTGTTTCTTGAGCTCTTTGGTCACAGGGCTGTAGGTATTTGTAGGACAGAATGTGCTGGTGCGGTTGAGCCAGAAGAGGACATGGATCCTACACATTTTGTGTGTGAACTCTGGCTGAACCCCTCGGTTACTGTTTCAGGCACGCTCTGACAACCTCACCTCAATGACCCGGCTCGCGACTACGCAGTTCACCAAGAGGTCCCCTGTTCATGCACACCAGTCCCATCAACCCCCTGCGCTACCCCTCCATTATGCCCTACTCTACCCTCTGCCCTGCTCTTCAGTTCCACTTCTCCCCACTTCTGTTTGCCAAGCCAAGGAGATGAGAATCTGTCTTTGTTGAGCCTTTTAAATATCGACACAAATGTAAAACAATTTGTTTTGCATACCAGACATACTGGTAACACAAACACTTGCTGGGAAAAAGCAAGTTCAACGAAAGTTTAGATGTCAGCTGAAGTGCAACATTTGCATACACATTACATTTTAGTCCAGGATGTACGTGTGCAATAATATCAACAGATTTCAAATATTGGCGTGCTATAAATGGATAGGAGAAAAAAATAAAATAAAACCTTGACCTTCATTTTAGCAATTCAGTGTATACAGCTATAAATTAATTAATTTTGTGGTTATCCGTGAACCATTTATTAGTGTCTTATTTTTCTTGGCAATATGGAGAGATACAAGCAATTTGAATATGGGTCACCAGAAAGCCTCAAAAATGAACTTTTAATACAAAAGCAAGTAAAAAAACATTTAAGACAGGCACCTCAGCATCTGTAATTAAGAGATTTTTTTTTTATCTTTCAGGGTTGAGCTTTCAGTTTGAAGCGTTTATTACGTCACTCAGGTCAAATCTTAATTTAAATCGGAAAAGACTGAAGTATCGAATTGGATTACAATGCTGGCAATAGAAAAGTGAAAGTTTGAGTTTCAAAATCAAGACCAAACTCATTGTCCTATCTGCATGAATGAAAATCTAGATGAAGTGACACCACTTTTAGCTCAACCTTCGAAGATAAAACTCCCTGTAATACCAGCCAGCACATAAATCGACCACAACGTCACTGCACATCTGAGTTCTACACACTAAAGGCAAATAAAACAGCAAGGCAGCTAAACTTCACCACCCACAACCTGATTGATGACTTGTGAGTTTGCACTTTATTACATCAGGACAATCTGTCTTCCACAAACACTTACCTTAAATGACAAAAAAAATAAAAAATAATAATAATTCTAACACAAATTATATTATAATTCTATGTAAAAAAACAACAAAAAAAAGCGTCTAACTCTAACTGTAGAGATCAAGATAACAGAATCTGTCACCACATTTCACTGTTTTGTTGTAAAACATACAGAATATGTCAAAACCTTAAAATATATAAACCGCAAAATATAGGTTATAAAAAAGACAAAAGTAACTTTTACTGTAGGGGTGGTGCCTTATCAAATCAGCAAAGTCCTCCACACCTCATAAGATGTTTTTTTTTTTCCAAGACATCCAGTCCTAAGCCCCAGGGTTCAGTCTTTGTCAACAAACACCTGCTCACTTCAGAAACATGAGTTTCATTCGCAGTGTCACTACATTAACTCACTTCACTGTGTAAGCCATCTCATTATCTCCCAGCCAACACCCTCCATTAATGTCCTGGGCGTGACATAATTGTACGGTCTACTTATTCAATCAAAAGACTCCTGCTGGTGCTGTCTGTGCAAAGTGCCAGAGAACTGAGGCCACCCCGACTCCTGAAGCATCCAGTGACTGACTGTCTCCTCTCAGCCTGAACCCAGGGCAATATCTGTCTCCATCACCATATGGTCAAACAGACTCTCACCTGGAATCGACAACCTTTTAATATCATGTCACAGACGGTGCTTTAATGATGTGACATAAGAAGCTGCTCAGGGTTCATTTGTTCTCTTTTGAGGCGAGACAGTAGGTAATTTATAAGTTAGGGTATCTAGGGATTCACCAATAAAATAAAAATAAAAATAACTTCAAAATGTGTAGGCCTAAATTAAAGTTTTATAAATTTTAATTGAATATAAAATGTATTTTGGGGAATTACACGGTTTTGGAATACACAATTTTGACAAACAAAATAATTAAATTACTGTGATGCATATTTGTCAGTCATATTAAATGAAATAGAAAAAAATCACAACAGTTTATTATTAACTATATGCATCTAATTCATTTTATTCAAATAATCATGTTTTGAAAATGCATTTATTCAAATTACTTATAATCTGATCATTGTGAAAACAATCAAATGTATTTGCTTACAAAGTATTATCATAACAACAAATATGGCTAGCTGTGAAACAAGCAATATTCAATTAAAACCATCATGCAAGTAAATAATAAACATTTAATTCTATCTAAATATTTTAAATCCATTTAAATGCTACTAGAGAATTTTAACATCACAACATAATGTATAGAATTATCAACATTTATTTGCTAAAAATTACATTTAACTGCTAGAGCTGTCCAAACAATGGTACATTTATAGTACAGCATGCTGTACTATAAATGTCATGCTATGGAAAATACAGCTTTTGAAAAGGTCAAATATGGCACAACTTTTATCCAAATGGTTTTAAATAAATTCTTAAATAGCTTTCCCAGCATTCTCTATCCAGGAGTTCTATGATAAGATGTTTACATTACAGGGCCCTGGGGCTCCCTTTCCAGGTCTCATGGCCTCCACGAGGAGCCCCAGTCAGTCAGGGAAAGACCTGAACTTGAGATGACCCTGCTGAACAAAGTCCCCTTTGGGTTCATCTAAAGGCCACTGCACCGTTTTACCCTCCCGTCCTTCCCACAGCCCCACTATCATTCCTTGAATTTCCTATTTCCTTTGGTCTTAAGAGTTGCATTCAATAGACATCTGCATATAGAGAACAGCCCGCTCCACCCCACCACTATCACTCTAACTAACCCCCACACATCTAAATGCTGTCACCCACTTTGTAGCCACTCCGTCTGACAGGAGGATGAGATCTAGCGTGCTTACCACACCCCTATGACACCAGTGATCCTCCTCCTGTATTGACACATGTACACAATAGTGTTCTTGTCAGAGCTGGCATGCATGCATACATGCACTTCTGTCAGCAAAAACCTCTGAGTCAGTGCTCCGCATGGGCGCAAGCATTTGAACCTCATTAAAAGAAGGGCAAAGGCTGGAAAATCAAGAGTCAACTGAGAGGAACTTCTCTCTTTCAGCGTTCTGTACATGTGGTACAAGTTACCCGTTTGCAAAGCTTTTTTCATCATACCAAAGAGAGATATCAGAGATTTACTCAAATAAGAACTATAAAATATTTATAAAAGGAAATTAGCAGAAAATGTTAAAAAAATGTCATGTTAAAAGATTGTTTCGGGTACAGTCATAAGATTCGTTAATATTTTAATTCTATAAGAGTCTCTTATATCATCAAGGCCACATTACGGCATCAAATAAAGTAACAACAGTAATATTGTAAATTACTACTACAATTGGAACTAACTTTTCTAAAAACTTTTCTATTATATATATATATATATATATATATATATATATATATATATATATATATATATGGCAAAACTGAAAATCAATCTGATAATACTATTATACTTTATTTATTTTTTACAAAATTAGTGCATTCTTGCTGAATAGAATTATTCATTTATGTTATGTCCAGTCTTTTAACTGCAGTATAATGAATTTGGTTAAAATACACACACACACACACACACACACACAAACACACTTTTGAACCCAGGACATTGCTTTAAACATCAGTTGGTGCCCTCTTAAGCATCTGCATGTGTCTTTAAAGAAACACTTTCTTAGCTCTTTTTTAAATCGATATGAGAAATCTGTGGCAAATCACTTTGAAAGTCTGAAGTATGAATCCTCATCAGAGAGACCATTAGCAGATGATGCTGCAGTAAGGGAAGCCACAGCCACATTCTGTGTTCCTCTCGCTCAGATGAGGTTGTGGGCTGTGGCGATTAAAGACAGAGCCATAAGTGCCTGCCGAGACCTGGGAATGCCATTAACAGAGAGTGACAAGCAAACGGCCAAAACAGCCTGCTGCAGACTTTTCCAATTAGCTCATAAAAGACCAATCACAAAGCAAGGCCTGGTAGGAACAGTCCCAGATAATGGACTTCCATGGCGAAGCAAGAACATTCTCCCCAAGAGTCCTTCAAAATTCAAACCCCTCAGAGTGAAGAATATAGGCAAGGGAAAGGATATTTTAGTTACCTTCACCCAGCCTAAAGCGCTGCAGAGTGAATTAATACATCTTAAAATGGCCCTTATGAAAATTGGATTTCCATTAAGTACCGTAGCAAGGAATTTTAACAAGGTAAAGGCCAATGTCTTGGCAGCCAATATGTGCTTTTCCTGCCATTAGAAAAGTCTAGTGCTCATAATAGGTGCAAATTAGAGTGTTTTCACAATATTAACCTTATGGATGTTGTTAATTTAAAGCAGATAAGACATTGCTATTAAACATCACAGTAATGGAAAACATCTCAGCATAACAACAGCAAGAGACTCAGTACAAAAAGTGGATAAGAGTGGACAAAATTATTAAAAGAATGTAGCAATGAAATGTCCACTGACAGATCAATGGATATTTCATACAGAATTTAAGTAGCCTAACACTTGAATTCACACATCATTTTGACCATTAGCATTTCTCTATAAAGCAGTATAAGGACGACAGAAGACATAAACTGTCTTAAACACCAGCTTGATTCAGCAGATTCTCCTATGTGATTGGGTATTTCTGAAATGAGAACTAATGAGAACAATGAGACAAATTATGTGGTAAACTGTGAGTGGCTAACACATCTACAACAACAAAAAATGTAAATTGTTACTTGACCTCTTTAACCAAAATGGAGCCCCTAAATGAGGCTTTAAAACTGATTACCAGAAACATGTATAGCCTATAAATAATAGAGTTCAAATGTAATAAGTTTACTTGTTTATTATTTTATTGTTATTATTACATCCACACTTTCAGATGTTCCCGTTAGATGTCACTACAGCGGAATTATTATTAATTATAACAATAATCGACAGGTTTTCAAATGAAGTGAACTAAGCCCTGCACCAGCCGAGCAAGTGAAATTAAAATGTATATGCACACCAAGGGGTATAAGAGCACAGATAACTTTCTTAGGCACCAGTTGAGTCGTTTTTGCTCACACAGGTCATGAACCGAAACGTCTCTCGTGCTTTGCTGCCACCTTCTGGTGACATTCGGTTTCGCACTAGAATAGAATAGAATAGCTTTTATTGTCATTGCAAGCATATGGAAGCGTATGTGTAGCAAAATTCAATCTGCAATGTAATATGCAAAATGTCAATGCAATATGTAAAATGGCAATGCATTTCTATATTTAAATTTACATTGTCCCATACATATGTGCAACATTTAGTGCAAAATGAAAATGAAAATTCAATTATATAATTTAAGTTTGCCATTTTCTACACTAGTTTTAATATGCATATTAAAAACATATTTTAAAGCTTTATAAGTTGCAAAATGAAAATGAAAATGTATTACCCAAATTGATTAGATATGTTTAACATGTCCAAGCAAAAACTGTAGCAAAATGATCATTTAAATGCTGTTTTTCCTAAATGCATTTAGACTTAGGGGTAGGACACTTGGGATTGCATTTTCATCGTGAGACCGCGGGATAATTGTAGCAAAATTCAAAGAGAGTTTCAAAATGCATTCTGAGCCAATGGTGCAGCAAAACGGTGATTTAAATGTCTTTTATTTTTCTTAAATGCATTGACACTTACATATATGACGTTTCAATTGCATTTTCATTAAATACCCAGTGATGAATATAGTTTAAGTCACTGTGGATTTGAAAATGCATTCCGAGCGGAGCACGCCCCCGAGCTGTCAATCATTACATCAAGGCGGGGCTCGGCAACGGGACGCACAATAGGTCAATATTCACCATTAACCAAACGCTTTTCACCTGCCTGAACATCCCTGCCCGTTTACAAACAGACAGTGCTATTCTACACTTATTTACTACCTTACCTTATATTTTATTACTCTTTTAATTTTAATCCGTAAAATAGCGCGTGTTCCATGACACCCAGGGACGTGCAGAGAGTTCCTCAGGGGAGGGGCTCAAATGTGAAAAAAAAAGTTGCAATGTGAGAAAAAAAAAAAAAAAAAAAACATTATAGGTCAAAAGTTTGGATACATTAATATTCATTAAGTCACTTATGGTCATCAAGCCTGCATTTATTTGATCAAAAATGTAATATACTGTAAAATACATTTTATGCAATGCTTATTTCAGGATTCTTTGAATTAAATGTTAAATAAGAACAGCATTTTTTCAAAATATAACTTTCGTAACAATATACACTACCGTTCAAAAGCTTGCGGTCAGTATATACTGTATACATTTTTTTAAAAGAAATTAGTTAGGATTTTTTAAATTAATAGAAACAGTGATAGTAAAGATCAACATCGTTAGAAAACATCTCTATTTTGAATAAATGTTGTTCTTTTAAACTTTTTATTTATCAATGAACCCCAAAAAATTATCACGGTTCCAAAATAAATAAATAAAATTAAAATAAAAAAAAAAACATTAAGCAGCACAACTGTTTCCAACACTGATAATAAATCAGCATATTAGAATAATTTCTGAAGATCATGTGACACTGAAGACTGAGTAATGATGCTGAAAATACAGCTGTGATCACAGAAATAAATTATATTTTAAAGTATATTAAAATAGAAAAACGTTCTTTTAAATTGTATTATTTCATATTATTACAGTTTTTCAGTATTTTTGATCAAATAAATGCAGGCTTGATGAGCATAAGACACTTTCATAATGCTGCATTATCAAAAATGGTAATATAATAAAGTCCTTTCCTGTCACCATTTCGGCAGCCTACACTTCACATAACAGGCCTGTAGGTGGCGCTTGAGCTTCATGAACTATAGGAGTTTCATGAATCGGTGTAGGATATCATACATAAATATAAGTGAATTCAATAGCCTACTGATTACCTTTTTTTGTGCAGTGCTTTTGTAGTCATTCAGCATCTATTTTCTCAGCGATGTAATTTGATTTATAAAGTGAGACAAACCGCAGATCCAGATCGCTCCACAAATAAGCTCGTCTGTCCATGTCATTTTCTACCGATTTATGAATAAGAACGGAGAATGACCGCTCCACTTCACATTATTGTCCAATGAAATTTGAACTTGAGCCAGATCATGATTGGTTGGTGTATTATAAATGACAAACGATGAATTATAATTATTTATAATTATTTTAGAATATTATAATATTCTAAAATATATAATATATGGATTTTTAATTAAATCGACACACTAGCTTTGATTATTGATGAACTTTTGACCTATAATGTTTTTTTTTTTGTTTTTTTTTCTCACATTGCAACTTTTTTTTTCACATTTGAGCCCCTCCCCTGAGGAACTCTCTGCACGTCCCTGGGTGTCATGGAACACGCGCTATTTTACGGATTAAAATTAAAAGAGTAATAAAATATAAGGTAAGGTAGTAAATAAGTGTAGAATAGCACTGTCTGTTTGTAAACGGGCAGGGATGTTCAGGCAGGTGAAAAGCGTTTGGTTAATGGTGAATATTGACCTATTGTGCGTCCCGTTGCCGAGCCCCGCCTTGATGTAATGATTGACAGCTCGGGGGCGTGCTCCGCTCGGAATGCATTTTCAAATCCACAGTGACTTAAACTATATTCATCACTGGGTATTTAATGAAAATGCAATTGAAACGTCATATATGTAAGTGTCAATGCATTTAAGAAAAATAAAAGACATTTAAATCACCGTTTTGCTGCACCATTGGCTCAGAATGCATTTTGAAACTCTCTTTGAATTTTGCTACAATTATCCCGCGGTCTCACGATGAAAATGCAATCCCAAGTGTCCTACCCCTAAGTCTAAATGCATTTAGGAAAAACAGCATTTAAATGATCATTTTGCTACAGTTTTTGCTTGGACATGTTAAACATATCTAATCAATTTGGGTAATACATTTTCATTTTCATTTTGCAACTTATAAAGCTTTAAAATATGTTTTTAATATGCATATTAAAACTAGTGTAGAAAATGGCAAACTTAAATTATATAATTGAATTTTCATTTTCATTTTGCACTAAATGTTGCACATATGTATGGGACAATGTAAATTTAAATATAGAAATGCATTGCCATTTTACATATTGCATTGACATTTTGCATATTACATTGCAGATTGAATTTTGCTACACATACGCTTCCATACAAGCAGAGCAAACAACGAAATTCTTAAAGCACCTCTGTGGTGTAAAAACACAAAACACAAAAACGTATGAATATAATATAATGACAGAGACAAGACAAGGGTTATCTTAAAGTGCAACAATTGTAGAGCAGCATATTAACTGATCAGTGTGCAATGACATTTTAGTGTAAATAACTGTTCAGGATGTTTATAGCTCTCGGAAAAAAACTGTCTCTAAATCTGCTTGTGTGAATTTTGGCTGATCTGTAGCGTCTGCCAGATGGCAACAATTCAAACAGACCATGACCGGGATGGGAGCAGTCTCGTATGATGTTTTGTGCCCTACTAAGATAGCGTGTAGAGGCAACATCCTCCAAAGATGGCAACTGGCAGCCAATGATTTTCTCTGCCGTTCTCACCACTCCCTGCAGTCTCCTTTTGTCAGCCGCAGAGCAGCCTGCATACCACACTGTTATACAGTAGGTCAGAACAGACTCAACTGTTGCATGATAAAAGCGGATGAGCAGTCTCCTGTCCATATTATTTCTCCTAAGCATCCTAAGGAAGTGTAGTCTCTGTCGTGCTCTTTTAACTATTGCGGTGGTATTGGCTGCCCAGGATAAATCGTTAGATATGAGGACCCCTAGATACTTAAAGGTCTCCACTCTCTCCACGCGTTCTCCATTGATGTAAAGTAGGGCAGGGACTGATTCTTGCTTCTTCCTGAAGTCCACTATCAGTTCTTTGGTTTTAGAGGTGTTCAGAACCAAGCTGTTTGTTGAGCACCAGGCCGCCAGTCTGTGGATCTCCTCTCGGTATGCAGATTCATCTCCATTTGAGATGAGTCCAACTACAGTTGTGTCATCCGCAAACTTAATAATGGAGTTAGAAGGATGGACAGTTGAACAGTCATGTGTATACAGGGTGTACAAGACCGGGCTCAGTACACAGCCCTGGAGGGATCCAATGTTCATTTTAATGGATGTCGATTTGTGGAAGCCAAGTTTAACATGTTGAGAACGGTTCGTCAAAAAGTCCTTGATCCATGTACAGATGGTTTGGTGAAAGCCCAGGTACAACAGTTTGTCCATGAGCATGTCTGGTATGATGGTATTAAAAGCAGAGCTAAAGTCAATGAAAAGTATCCTTACATAGCTCTGCCGGTGTTCCAGATGGTGCAGAGCAAAGTGGATAGCCAAGGCAATGGCATCTCCGGTGGCTCGTTTAGCTCTGTAGGCAAACTGATATGGATCAAAGGATGGAGGGAGGCTTGCCTTAATATGATACAGGACCAGTTTTTCAAAGCACTTCATAATAATGGGAGTAAGAGCAACTGGCCTGCAGTTGTTCAAGTCTGTAGAATCTTGCTTTTTGAGGACTGGGATGATGGTGGCAGATTTTAAGCAGTGTGGAACGGTGGCCAGTGACAGGGAGATGTTAAAGATCCTAGTGAAAACCCCGGCGAGCTGATCAGCACAGGTCTGGAGCACTTTACCAGGCACTCCATCAGGTCCGGTAGCCTTCCTAGGGTTTATTGCCTTCAGCACACGCCTCACGTCATGTTCCTGCAGCGTGAGTACGTGGGAACCAGAGTCAGGTGGGGGGGAAGATGATAAGACAGGCATGTTTGCCTCAAACCGGGCAAAGAAGCAGTTCAGCTGCTCGCACAGTGAGGCATCCCCATTCGGATCGTTGTTTGTACTGCGTTTGTACTTGGTAATATTCTGAATTGCTTGCCACATGCTCCGTGAGTTGTCTTGCTCCAGGTAGACCTCGATCTTCCTTCTGTAGTCATCCTTTGCCTCCTTGATGCCTCTTCTAAGGTCAGCTCTAGCAGTGCTATACTGTGCCTCATCCCCTGACCTAAAGGCGATGTTACGTTTCTTGAGGAGACAATGTACTTTGCTCGTCATCCAGAGTTTTTGGTTTGGAAATATCCGGATGTATTTGTCAACTGTAACATTGTCCATGCAGCACTTAATATAGAAAAGCACAGTCTCTGTAAAGTTCTCCAAGTCCTCTTGATAGAACAAATCCCAGCAAGTGTTTGCAAAGCAATCCTGCAGTTGAGTGAGAGCACCTTCAGGCCACGTTTTAATGATTTTAGTGCATGGCTTGGTAGTCCTTATAAGAGGTGTGTAAGCAGGGGTCAGGCTCAAGGAGAGGTGGTCAGACAGACCCAAATGCGAAAGTGCAACAGCTTTATATGCATGTTTAATGTTACTATAAACACGATCCAGAGTATTACTACCTCTAGTAGCACAGTTCACATGTTGGTAAAAATGTGGAAGCACAGATTTTAAACATGCCTGGTTGAAGTCTCCTGCAATGATGTGTGCCCCTTCAGGGTAGTCCCGCTGCAATTTGTTTACAATTGTTAGCAAATGATTGAGAGCAATGCTAACATTAGCATCTGGAGGAATATAGACCGCAGTGACAGTGACAGCACTGAGTTCCCGAGGTAAATAAAAAGGTCTACACATAACTGATAAGGCCTCTAAGTCAGGGCACCAATGACGGGCAGTGATCTTGCTGTTACAGCACCAGTCATTATGTAAATACACGCACAGCCCCCCCCCCCCATCTCTGCTCTTACCAGACTCTTTGTCCCTGTCCTGCCGGTAGCAAATGTGTCCCGCTAGCTGTGTAGCAGTGTCGGGGATAAGCGGCTGCAGCCAGCTTTCTGTGATAATCATTATACAACAGGTCCTGACGAAGTGATCGGAAGCAGTGAGCAGCTCCAATTCGTCCATTTTGTGCATTACAGATCTAGCATTCGTCATATAGATGCTTGGTAGCGGGGGCTTGTGCGGATTCCTCTTTAGCCTAGCCCGAAAGCCGGCCCGGCATCCCCGCTTCTGCTTTCGCTCCCTCCTGCGTCTGCGTCGCCTGCTTGGGAAGCAGACCCACGTTGACTCCGCTGGTCTAGCGATGTAATCCGGAATATTATGACTCCTCTGAAAGTCGCTCGTAATGTCCATGCTGCATCGGAGCCCGATGTCAATTAACTCCTGCCGACTATACATGTATTCTCCTCCACACAGACAAAAAGACATAGACAAAAAGGTGTATAAAGATAAACACCAAACGAGAGGGCTTAGAGCCGCTGCACTCATGTGCGCCGCCATTTTGACTATCACCCAACCCTCAGCAAAATACTATCAATCTGAATCAACGATCAGAAATGAAGTCCGGTCAGCTGAGGGACCAAAGCACGGTGATACCAGAACTCATATTCAAGGATAACTTGTTTATCCATGTAAAGCCAAAGATTAAATGCGATTGACGACTGTGATACAGAACTGCAGTAAATGTTTTAAAATCGTGCTGGTCTAGTTAATGCCTGTGGTAAGTGTTCTGACTTCACGTGCACCTGTTACTAGCACATTCGGATTCAACAAGGTACATTTGTTATTATGACTTATTTAAACGCCAGAAAATAAGAATGCAATCACGACCTAGCAGTATTAACTAATTAATGACACATAACAAACACATAAACAAACCTTGCGAAGTCGATGACGTAATATTACCACGATATATAGTCTAACGTACAAGAAAATGTGTGTGTTTGTGTGTGTATTTATATATATATATATATATATATATATATATATATATATATATATATATGTCAGTCATTCTTGAGACATGGGACAAAACATGTCCAGCAATTTTAACTGCTATCAGGTTTAAAAAAAATATATATATTTTCAATTGTAAATGTTATAATAGAATGTATTTAACACAATTATCCCCTTCAATTTAATTTTATCATTATTATGTGAAATCTATGACACTCATTGTCTTCTCACTACATCTAAAACAGCGTGTCCACAGAGAAGGGTTCAATCATTCATATGCTATAACATGGACACTTTTTTTTTTTTTAATGATAAAAAAATACCTTGTTTTATCAAAAGTAACACTTAATAATATCTCATATCAAAGCAAGGTTTCAGTGCATGCATGTTTCATAAGGTTTCAAAGTTGTGTCCCCACTTTTTGTCAACACCGTCAGACATTCATTAAAATGTAATAAAATCAGGGAATATCAGGGGCAGCTGTCACTCTAAAGGACCCCCTTGCCACAATCCTCCTCTGTAGAGTACATCACTGTCAGACAGACTCTGGTCAGTTTTATAGTTTTGGAATATTTTAAATCTTAATGTTAATATTTCCTGGTAACAACCATGATATGTCAACACCATCTTCCAATTTCTGAGGAAATTATTTGAAATATTTAGATCATTTTATTCTCCTGAAACAGATTCCATTAGCATCTAGCATCAACAGAAAAAAACAAATGGCTACTACATGAACTCTATTTGTTTTGTGAAAGAAGTGCCAAATTTATCAACACCATCAGATGTCACAACCAGGGCCGTAGCTAGAGGATTGGGGGCCCCCTGAAAAAAATATTGATGTGGCCCCCCCCACACACACATATCATATACTGTACAATATACAAGCATGGAACCAAATTGCATGCTTTTTTTGTGGTTTTTATAATATCTCAGTTATACAACTAATAAAATATTAGAATTATTCACAGAACATGGGCCTATATAGTAAAATTCCTGGATTTTGTGGGGCCCCCTGGGCAGTGGGGGCCCCTAGAATTGTCACCACCTTTCACCCCACTAGCAACGGCCCTGGTCACAACCATAAGATTTTGTGTTCCAATGATATATCAAAATACTTAAATGTGAGTCTTGAATAAAAGCTTTATAAACAATAACACTCACTGTTTGTTGTGCTTGTTTTAATACAGTAATTGATTGATTCAATGTATTTGATAGTTATAAAAGACTACAAATTCAGGTTTTCATTACCACCATCAGATGTCAACTCCGTTAGTTCTGTCACCTCCGTCAGAGGAATATTTTGATAATATTTCATTATGATATTTTATATTTGTTGTGGAATTGTTGGTCACATGTGAAAGTATAATCTGTCTGCTAACATGAGAATGTTTTGAAATGTTAAAAACTTCTTGAATGCTGTTAAAGATAAAGTTGTAATTATATTACAGTCTAAGGTAAAAAGCACATTTTGTTAAAAAAGAGAAAATTTGGGAGGTTGTGTCAAAGCATAGCTCAGTAGCTTAGTACATATAAAATACATAAATGTGTACTTACACTGTGTTTACATTACATACTACATACGCATCTAGTTACTATGTAAGTACACAGGCATTAGGGACACTTAATATAAAGTGGGACCTAAAAATATGTAATAGGCTATAAAGGTAGGCTATAAAATGATATAGCCTAATATAAAAAGATAAAGCGAAATAACTAATAATATAAAGATAAAAAAGATGTAAGTTTTGATCTGTACTTGTTTTCAGAATTATTACCTTTCTAAGCACCTTGAAGTAGCCTACACGAGGTTTGAATACAAATGTGTTGTTGCAAACATTCCAGCGATTCTAAAATGAGAGTTTGATTGTTTTTATTTGTAATATGACCCACTGAACCTATTGATTGTTTGCTTTGCAGGTTTACTCTCACAGTGCTGCCACAAGGTGCCGTCATATGACTTCAGTTCATTTGGTGCATCACACCACAAGGCGGCAGCCTAACATAAAACAATCCATCCAGCTAATTTTAAGATTAAACAATTAAATAATCATTTTAAAGCACAAATTAATTAAAAAAAAATCTCACTGGCTCAAATTTTTTGTTGTTGTTGCTGTTTATTTATTTATTAAGTAACAGTTAATCTGCTAACTGTTCTGACCCCATGCACACCTGTTACTAGCACATTAGGATTCAAGGTATTTGCAATAGTGCTAAAATCCCCATGTTTGGACCTCATGTAAATTAAATTATGAAATATGGTTGAGATATTACTGCTGAGGAGGTGTTGTTTACTCAAAACACAACACCTGCACTCTCTCATATCTCTTATTCTTCATGTAATGAAATTTCAGAATGTTCTTAAAAGCAGTTTTTGGCACAGATTTTCATTCATGCTCATTCCTCACAGAACCTTTGGTTAAATCTGTAGTCCCTGAATACATTTTCTCAGCACAAGGCCGGTGTGCTGATTTACCATTGCTTCTTGCATGGCTATTGGTGTAAGTGGATGTGATTTTTACCAAGGCTGAGATTGCATTTATAAGACCTCTGGCTTGCTATAATGGTGCGCTCTGGCAGATGTGATTAAGCTCTCGTACAGTCTGACTGAGCATAAATCCATCTTTCTTTGGCACGTACACACATTCTCATTTACACATATATATGCAGTGTTTTGGTATGGATTACGCTTGTTTATTTGATCTCCAAATATGCTGTGCTTAGCACTTATAAGGTAGTTGCGCGGTATATTTCAGGGGAGCATTGCCTCCTGAAATTACATGAGAAAATAATGGCCAGTACAACAATAAAACATATCAATGTGAATGAGCTAGGTTTTAGTGACCACTCAGTTTGGTTAAATCAAAGAGGTGCCTGTGACCTTCATTACAGCCAAGCATTTCATTAATGGTCAAATTCTTGTTAGTGTATCATTGTAGTTATTTCTAAAGCTATGTGAAAACATACAATGTAAAAGTGTAAGCCATTTCTCCCTCAGCTCTAACAGCTCTGTGGTACAGTGATCTGTCAGTTTGATTGACAGCTAGGCTGATTCAGGGTTTATGTCCCCATAGTCCCCATGTGGTGTGACATTCACATAGTCTGACAACATGTCTAATAGAAAAGAGCCAGAAACATGATTTCTCTAGGTTAAATTGGACTCTAGCACATTTCTAACCATTTTAGTGTCACTACAAATGAATATGAAAATGAACAAAAAATAAATAAATAAAATATTTTACTGTGGAAAATTTAGTTTTTTTCAGCTTCAAACCTCTGTTCATATAATGAAGTTCAAAAGACCCAAACAACAAGAGGATTTCCTGCTTAATGACACTGGGGGTCTGATTTAATTATTGTGGGTCAGGAAATGAGCAAATCAGATTTGTTCATTATTAAAGGAATAGTTCACCCAAAAAAGAAAATTTGCTTGAAATTTACTCACCCTCGGGCCATCTAATATGTGGATGAGTTTGTTTCTTCATCTGAAAAGATTTAGAAAAATGTACAATCACTTGCTCAAAAATGGATCCTCTGCAGTGAACAGTGTTGGGGACGTTACTTTAAAAAAGTAATTAGTTATAGTTACTAGTTACTTCTCAGAAATAGTAACTGAGTTAGTAACTGTTACTTCATTAAAAAAGTAACTAATTACCAGGGAAAGTAACTATTGCGTTACTTTAAAAAAAAAATCAAATGTCAAATAACTTGGATGCCCCCAATATTATATATGTTAAATTAATGAAATGGACACTAAATAGAATAAATTATTATTATAAAACATTGTACAGTACATTAATCTACACTATTTATCTACTGACACTTAGCAACAGTCAGTCAAGCATTATAATATGATATTATGATAATTTAGCATTATATGATGATAGAACTTTAGTAAATAGAATAACCAAGTATGAATTCATATTTGTCATGTTGACTGAACTTAGGACTGGTGGTGGTGCTTAAGATATTGTTTGTCATTTACTGTTTCTATAAAAAAAGGGGGAAAATGATAAGATAACAAAACTACTACGAATTCTACTACTAATAACAATATAAAATGCACTAAGGATTAATGAGCTGCTGGGCTCATGATTATTAATCACGTTGTCTGCGTTCGCTCGAATTGATTTGAATCAAAACATGGATGATAATAGGTGAGTGCCGGCCAATGAGATTGTCGTTTGCACATTAGTTCCGCCCACTAACCGGGAACCCGGCAGTTCTTAAAAGCTGAATAATTCCAAAGGAACTCCGTTATTTTGACAGGAAAATACAACAAAGAATATCGTTTACATGTAACGCGTCAATTCTGCATGTTATGAAAGACTCTCTCGCTCTGTATCTCGGGGGAAACAGTAATTCGTTTGATTACTCGTTACTGAAAAAAATAAAGCCGTTAGTAACGCCGTTTATTTATGACGCCGTTATTTCCATCACTGGCAGTGAATGGGTGCCATAAGAATGAGAGTCCAAACAAATGATAAAAGCATCACAATGTGAAAAAGTATGTCCCCTGTTGTCCTCTCACACAGGGCCGGATTTACCTCTTATCGTGACATAGGCAAAACTAATTTTTGGGCCCCCCTTCCTTATTAATATATAATATTACCACCCCAGCAAACAAAAATATTTAGTAATCAGTGGAAAGCGTTACGTGCTTATGTTCAGTCAATAAAGATCGAATGTAGTTCTTTCTTTAAGAACCGTTCCATTAATAGGCTCTGGCGTTGTGGCCATATTACCACTTCGGGAGTACATTTCTCTAATAATTTTCATGGCCTGGAGTCACAACCACCTCAAGACATAGTTCAGACGATTTATTTCAAGACATCTGTCATGTTTCCGTCCTGAAATCTCGTGTGTGTTGAAGTAATTTCTTACGTTCCTCATCCCAAACCTTCCATTGCAAATTCCAAAATGTAATTTTAGAGCTAATAACAGAGACTTGCACTATTGATATGCAGGCTAATGCAGTTATTAGAGAGAGAGATACCTGTGTCTGTGCGTCTCGGCACTGTTCAGCAGCAGCTTCTCTACTAATAGCGAATCTTTAAGTTTAACTGCTTCAAGAACCTCGTTACTAAGAAATGTCATGTGGCTTTTCAGCTGCGAAACTATTTTATTGTTAAATTCGCAGGGCAGCGCTGACAACAAGTTGTCCGCGTCTCTGCATGTGCGCGTCTGTGTGTGTGTGTCTGAGAATGAGAACGGGAGAAAGAAAGCACAATTTCTGTAATAAAAAGGTGGAAAACATGGAAACCGTTTGTCGTTTTTACCCTATTGGTTGTTATGTCTTCTGGAGTTTTGGTTCTTTACTGTTGTAGATTGCCCATAGTTTAAAAAAAATATATTATATATCTCTCTTCATTGTGTTTGGGCCCCCCCCTGGGCGAGCGAGCATAGGCACGTGCCTAGAATGCCTGTGCATAAATCCGGCCCTGCTCTCACACCAAACTGAAGAACTGTTTAGAACACTTTTGGACTGGTTTTCACTTGTACACGATGCTTGATCAGTGCATATTTCTCTCCTGATTCAGATGAGACAACTTTTTCACTGGAGAATGCAATATTATGAACAGACGACACATATTTTAGCCCGAAGCGAAGGTTTGAAGTTAAAAATGTCCTGATGATGGATTTGTTTCTTACAAAAATTCAACTTTTCACTTCACAAAATGTTAAATTATGGAATGATTATGTGTTTGTTTTTATCAGCTTATTGGACTCTCAATCTGACAGCACCCATTCACCCATCCATTGGTGATCAAGTGATATTTTTTCTTATCAGTTCCAATGAAGGAACAAACTCATATCATGGATGGCCTGACAATGAATACATTTTCAGATGAGAAAACAGTCAAAGCGAAGTAAATAAAATCAAAACAGTATTACATGTTGGGGGGGGGGGGGGAGTCTTTGCACCTTTAATAACTAGTTAAAATGTAACCCAAATCCAACTGTAGTTATACTTTGCAGCTCAGCCTGTTTCTGTCTCTTCATACTTTTCTTACACACTCTCATAGATACACTCAGAGGGGACATGTGACTTTGCATCATGTGCTAATTAGCTCAGACAGGCCTCTGAAGGGAGCCAGAGATTGCTGAGTGAGACAGGAGGACAGCCAAAGCCAGGCCACTCACTGATGTGTAGTTTTTACTCCAAATGCAATGCAAATCAAACAAATGTAGCATACATTTTTTTGCACAGCCTAATGGTTTTACTGCTAGCATCGTGATGATTGCATTTAAATATTTTCACATTTAAATTAATGCATCTTTTCACACATAGTGTTTGCATGGTATACAAATTCCATAAAGCCTCACTTTTTTAGAAACATCTTTGCACGTTGTCATATTGTGCATTCAGAACTAAATAAAAGTGAGGTGTGAATCCATTCAGAATCCTGTTATGCTCTAACTAAATGTTTATTTTCTCCATCAAATAAGAGCATCTTGTTCAGGGCAGCTAACAGAGAACAAAGATTGCATCCACTGAAAATCTCATCAGAGAACATCAAAATAGCAAATTAGTCCTAATATATCCATTTGTACAGTTCATGTATGTATTTGGCTTGTAGCCTAAAGGACTTCAGGGCATGGCACATTAACTGCAGGAAGTTATTTCATTCTCAGTTAATATGGTTTATTCTCCTCTCTCTTTGAAGCATGTTTGCACCACTGTTTGTTATTTACATTTATTTTGTATTTACCCATCATTCCTTTCCCTTGCTCTGGGCCACTGTAGCAGAGTCCTAATTAGATCAGATTTGTGTGCAGTTAGGTGAGCAAAAACAAAGTTGACCTTTTCAGGTATATGCACTTCTTAACGTGCTTTGCAACTTATTGTAAGGCTCAGGGGAAGAGAGTAAAGAGGCGTAGATGATATTAGATCTTCAATAGAACAGCAAGTACTTTGTTGGGATGTCTGTCTACAGTACACAGATTGTGTAAGCAGTTGCGGTACATCTTAGATACTGAGTTATTTAGAGCTAAAAAGATCAGCTTAGATGGTCGACCAACCTGCCCTAAACTTATAATGATATGCATAGTAGGCCTATCAGATTAATGTATTTACATACTTTATGACTTTGAAAATATCTGGTGTTGGTTTACTCATGGATTATTGTGAAATCTCATTCAGCACCCATATACTGCAGAGGATCCAAGTGATGTAATGCTAAATTTCTCCAAATCTGCTCTGATAAAGAAACATTCATCCACTGAGAGTGAGTACATTTTCTGTAACTGGGTGAATTATTCTATTAATATACAATTTTCACCATAATTATTTGATCAGACCACCTGCTGAAGACTCTTGCTGTACAGTTCCAGTCTTTTGATATCAACACCTGTCTTCATTATGCAGTTGCTCTGTTTAATTTCATATGACAACCTCTGTAAATGTATATACACATATTTAAGCGTCTTAAATAGCACATAATTACAGTGCTGAATGATTAAATCACCGATTAGTGTAACACATGAGGGTAATTTCTGAAAGAAAAGCCATTAGACAGGTTGTAAGAACACAAGGTTCTGACCAATTCGCAACGTTCCATTTACCTGTACTTTACTGCAGACTCAACACTTCTTTACTTATTTATGAGTTTAAATAGGCCATATGGATCCATGCTCTATTTTCAAATGCTTTGGGAATCAAAGCTGTTTGCTTGCACACACTAAAAAGTTTGATTGTACTTGATAGTGTGCAGTACATAACAATGTAGAAGTGATTTCCCAGTTTAATATGCAGAGTCATCTATGAGTATGCTATTCTTATATTTATTCCCTAAAAAAGTGTAAGCATTTCTGTTTGTTTGAGCAGACCAACCCGACAACAGCAACGCAGGCTCAACCAATGGATTGAGTCTGGGGCGGGACTATCTGTTGGTTCTGACCAATAGCAGGTGAGGGGAGTGTTCAGATGTAGCACTTTTAAGCAACAATCAAATTTTTAAAAGTCACCCCAGTTTATCTGAATCCAATGGCCGTAACACCCTTTTATTCAATATGTTCTCTGTGATTGAGCAGAAGGCTTGTTAAAGGACATGCTTTTGAGGAATGGCTAATAGATCGACCTCATTAAGAATGACAATACTCATTGTGAAATGTGCTTTGTCTCCCTCTCTCTGTCTTCCTGTCCGTCTCCCTCCCTGTTTTCCATCATCCAATCAGTTTTGCCACGCTGAATTAATCTGAGAAAGATGAGCAGACATCAATCACATTAGAGGGATGTGGCCTCGGAAGAATATCCCATTAAAACTCATTCACATTGTACAAGGCCACATCCACCATTTCCAAGCCAGACACAATATTGTCAAGCCTTGATGGATGATTACAGCAAAAACCAGATGCGAAAATTTAAATCTGATGATTACCCACAATCTGCCCGATGTTGTTTGTACAAGCTTTGTTTCCTAAACGCGTGTGATGTATGTGCTGATTGATTCTTTCTTTGTATCCCTTCAAATGTCAGGTTTGTCAGGGGTCAAAAAGCCAGGTTGTTGAAAGGTACGTGCCAACTTTTGCCCACACACATGATTCAGGTCACATGCGGTTTTTGCATCATAATAAAGCTGTCCATACGCCCTCAATCTGTCAGGAGCAAATGGGAGGTCGGCTCTCTGGTGCTGCTAGACATCTGTAATCCATCTTCTCCATGCAAATGTGAGGATATCATACAACAAATGTTATGAAAGTAGACTTTAGGTTATTATTCACAAGGAGTCACTGTATACATAATTCTGCTGTCCTTGTTGTCAATGTGTGTGATATGTACACAGATGGCAACTTCTGAGAGCATGTGCTCATGTGAAATACTGCCTGTCTAGTTTTTTGGTGCGATGTTTTGGTGGTAGTTGTAGTGTGCATTATGCTGTGTGTGATCAGGTAACCTATGGGTTTGAGGTCAGTTAAAGATGTCCTTCTGCACTACATTTTGGGCATCTCTGGTGGTCTGTAGCTCTATAGACCCCACTGTACACACCCATTGTAACACACACACACTGCTCTTGAACTGCCAGACCTAAATAGCCATTGATCCACTGGTTTGTGTAGCATCCTCTTCCTTATTATTCTCTTTTTTCCCCACCGCTGTTTTCCCAGCAGTCTTCTGTTCCTGTGTGTGTATCTAATGAAACACCCTTCAGCCTAATACTCTGGCAAGAGTTCATGATCAATATTCATTAATTCATAGCATTCCTCAACAATATTTGCTTTCGAGGAGTTGTAATCTATACTAATCTTTTTTTTTTTCTTTTTCTTTTTTTAAGGAACATAGTACGATTCAAAAGTTTGGGTTGGTAAGATATTTTTTAATGATGATAAAAGAAATCCCCTGTGCTCAAGGCAGTATTTGTTTGATAAAATATACAAAACAGTAATATTATGAAATATTACTATAATTTAAAGTAAAGCATTCTATTTTAATATATTTTAAAAAGTAATTTATTCCTGTGATTTGCAAAGCTAAATTTTTAGCAGTCATTACTCTGGTCATCAGTGTCACATGATCCTTCAGAAATCAAATGAAATATACTAATTTGGTGTTCAAGATTTTTTTTTCTTATTATCAATGTTGTAAAGAGTTGTGCTGCTTGATATTTTTTGGAAACCAGGAAACATAAAAAAAAAAGAAAAGAAATCCTTTGTAACAATTTAATGTATCCTTGCAGAAGAAAAGTCCCCAAAACTCTGAACGGTAGTGTAAATAAATGTGACAACTGGGGGAAAATAATCTTACCATCTTTAAGCATTCTGGACTGTAAATGAGGATGGAAGTACAAGTTTAGGCCCCAGAGGCTGCAGTACAGTAACCTGAGAAACCTACTTTACCTCAAGTTTAAGCTAAGATCAGCAAGCCTTTGCACAGAGATCTCTCTAGAGGTGTCCGCTTCTTTATTCAGCATTCCTCGCTGTTTCTCTCTCAAGGGTTTCTAGGCCATCCTACTTCTAATTCACTTCACAATGTTCGCTGAGAAAAAACTGTTGTGCATAAATACATACATACACACATACATACATATATAAAGGGAAAGTAAAGGTTTTTGTTATGTTTTATTTTTGGTTTGTTCAAAGATATTGTGCATTGCAAAATTTGCTGTCTATATTGCAGTGGTTCACAAATATGCTAAAGTGAATAACTAAAAAAAAAAAAAAAAAACATTTTTTGTTGTTGCAATGTGGGGACGTTACTGTAAACAGACAGTAATATCCCTCCAAAAGGCTTAGTGTATTAATTGTCATGGGAAAAAAAAATGCTCACTGTGCCACTGTACACCGAGAGAATCGGATTTAATCTGCATCTCATGTCTCTGGCTACTCTTGCGCATACAATCCTGGGAGTATTAGGCCTACGTTGGAGAGTGTTTGAGCGTGAGTGTGCATGTGAAAACTAGAGGTCAGCACCATCTTAATCTGAAGAGACTTCTCTGTAGTGCCATTACGTGAACCATAGCTAATCAGAAGAGACTGGGCTCCAAGCTGAAAGTGACCCTGTGAAGCCCCTACCTGCTCTTTAGCACTGAATATAGAATCAGGAGACAGGACCTGATGACACGAATCTCCCGAATATGGCAGTTCCTTTTAGTGTGAGCAGGACAGACGTGGAAGCAAGTGCAAAAGGCTGTGGCCATGACTGTTCCTGCCTCTCCCTCCTAGCTCACGCCTCGGCATCCCACCGTGCAAGCCTCTGGCCCTGTAGCCATGGTAACCAAATGAAGTAAATGCTTGAAGGAGGGTTCTCTTTTTCCATCCGTCATTGCCTAAGTGTTCTCACCATACCTTTTTTTAACAGCAAATTTAAGGAGAACGGCTTTGGCGCTTCTCTTGAAAGGGTAATCACACTTGCGTCACTGTCCACCCATTACTTTATGTTGCTTTTTGGAGTCATTAAATAGTCATGTGGAAAAATCCAAACAGTGAAATCAGGGGCTGACCATCTGCTCCATTATAAAACAGCAATGTGGGCAAACACCTGTGTCACATGAACTGGACCATGCTTAGTCTCCGCAGCTGTAATCTGCATCAAAAAGCATAATTTGTGAATGCAAACACTGACTTGGAGTTAAGCTAAAGTATGACGTTAATCTATTTGTGCATGAAAACTTTCAAGAAAAAAAGATTGTGAACTGCTCGGTTTACAGAAGGTTTCATATTTAGGTTCTATGATAGATAATGAAAAGAATAGTTTGCTAAAAATTTAAATATACCCACTTTCATTTTGTTTCAAATCTAAATGCAATATTTAGGGTGTATTCACACCTGTCTTGTTTGGTTCTATTGAATCAAACTCAAGTTCTTTTCCCCCCTTGCTGCGGATCTTTTGGGCAGGTGTGAATTAGGGCTGTCAAAATTTATTTTTTGAATATTCATCGAATTTAAAATAAAAATCCACATTTGCATTCGAATTTTAGGTGTGCGTCAGGCAGCCTTATCAGTGGCGCACGAAATGCGATGATGATGTAGGTAGGTGTCATTGCATTTTAATGCTTTTTTTAGCCTATCCAGTTTTTTTTTCACACAGAACGCATATTTTGCACATTTTCTAGAGGGACATCTATCACCGTTGCATTCGCGTCTCGCAAAAGAGAGTTGGATATTTAGAAAGCCATTTAAAATTATTGTAAGTTCAACTTTGAAAAAACATGTCTCACAAATTTATGGTGGGATGGGTCTCTCCCCATTCCATTGCATTTCATGTTTTTAAATGAAAAAAGTAACGTTACTCTTTGTGATTGGTTTTCCGTGCTTTGTATTAAACTGTGTACACGTGATGCTGTTTTGTTTCTAATTGTTTAAGCAACTTAATTAATTATATATGGTTAAACATTAATTTAAACATTATGCACTTTTTTCAAAGATAGTCGTGTTATTTTATGCTTTGAAGAACCGTGGATTAATATTTTGCTCGATGCACACTCTTGTGGCCTCAGGAGAGAAGACAAAAGCTTTTTTTCCTCTAACTGAAATTATGTCTTTTAAATTCGAATATAATTCAAATTTTTATAATATTTAAGTACAAAATTCGAATTTAGTTTTTCAGCCATTTTGACAGCCCTAGTGTGCATACAGCAATTGCACTCGGGTGCGGACCAAAAAAGCATACCGAGACCCAGCTAAAGAGGTGGTCTCGGTCCGCTTCCAAACGACGCTGGTATTGTTGAATGGATGAACCAATGAATGGATGACCTTAAGCACACGTGTGGTTTTGTTTACAGTTTCTGGTTCACTTGCAAAAAGGGCAGTGTGAAAGCGAACCACACCAAACAAAAAAATCAACATTGTATTTGGTCTGGACCAAAGCAAGTGAACTAGCGGACTTTCCTGGTGTGAATACACCCTTAAGGTCTCTGCACACTGAGTCTGAAATTTTCGTCCAAAATTTTCTCACGTTAAAAAAATAAATACGACCTCACGTTGTGTCAATCACGTTTGCACACTGCTTCCAAAACTTTCGTCCGTCAAAAAAAAATCGGATCAGGTTCGATTTTCTGCGTTTTCACATCCGTTGCATGCATTTTGATAGGAAAGGATGAGGAATATGAAAAAAAAAAAAAACAGAAAAACGCATGCGAAAATTTCAGACTCAGTGTGCAATGGCCTTTAGTCTTCTGAAACCATATAGTATTTTTGGGGGGCATTGTATGAAGATTCTGCAGGAAAAATAATGGCATACAGGTTCAGAACAACTCAAGGGTGAGTAAATTATGTTAGATGTTATATTAAGGCATTTGCTTATTGGATTTAAAGGGAAAGTTCACATAAAAAGGAATATTTTTTACTTTTATACAGCGCCCCCACATTCTGCCTGCTTCAAATACATACATACTGTATATATATATATATATATATATATATATATATATATATATATATATATATACAGTGCTACTAGAAAGTTTGTGAACCCTTTATAATTTTCTATATTTCTGCGTAAATATGACCCAAAACATCATCAGATTTTCATATAAGTCCTGAAAGTAGACAAAGAGAACCCAATCAAACAAGAGAGAGAAAAATATTTTCTTTGTCATTTATTTATTGAGAAAAATTATCCAGTGTTACATATCTGTGCGTTGCAAAAGTATGCGCATCTTTGCTTTCAGTATCTGGTGTGACCCCCTTTTGCTGCAGTAACTGAAGGTAAAGTTTATTGTAAATGCTGATCAGTCCTGCACAATAACATGTAGGAGTTTTAGCCCATTCCTTAGTGCAGAACCACTTAAACTCTTTGATGTTGGTGGGTTTCCTTCTATGAACTGCTTGCTTAGGTCCTTCCACAACATTTTAATTGGATTAAGGTCTGGACTTTGACTCAGCCATTCCAAAACATTAACTTTGTTCTTCTTTAACCATTCTTTGGTAGAATGACTTGTGTGCTTGGGGTTGTCGTCTTGCTGCATGACCCACGTTCTCTTGAGACTCTGTTCTTAAACAGATGTCCTGACGTTTTCCTTTAGAATTTGCTGGTATAATTCAGAATTTAATGATGGCAGGCTGTCCTGGCCAAGATGCAGCAAAACAGGCCCAAGCCATGATACTACCATCACCATGTTTCACAGATGGGATAAGATTCTTAAGCTGGAATGCAGTGTGTTCTTTTCTCTGAACATAATAGCTTCTCATTTAAACCAATAAGTTCTATTTTGGTTTCATCCATCCATTAAACCTTTCTCCGATAACTTTTTCTAGCCTGATGTGCAACATCAACTCTTTTTCCGAGGTCCTCAGTAATCTCCTTTGTTCATGACATGATTCACTTCCACAAACATGATCAGACTTTGATAGATCCCTGTTCTTTGAATAAAACAGGTCACGTTCTGACATTTGATAGTCTGAAAACACCTCTGCACAGATGGACTCTAATTTCACCTTTAAATTAACTGCTAATCCAAGAGATTCACATACTTTTTCCACTCACAGATATGCAATATTGGATAATTTTCGTGAATTAATAAATGACAAAGAATTTTTTTTTTACCTCATTTGTTTGATTGGGTTCTCTTTGTCTACTTTCAGGACTTGTGCGAACATCTGATTATGTTTTGGGTCATATTTATGCAGAAATATCAAAAATTCTAAAGGGTTCAGAAACTTTCCAGCAGCACTATATACATACATACATATATATATACATATATATATATATATATATATATATATATATATATATGTGTCTAATTTGAAACGAGCAGAATGCTAGAGCTAACGAGCCGTAACTGACGAAAATGACTGTCATTTTACCCATTCGGTCAAATATTGCGCTGCAAAGAGCAATACTATTTTTAACTTGTATATAACTTGACAAATGACCATGGAAAAAGCGGGATAATCAACGGCTTGCCGTGCATTAAAGGATTTTAACACTAATATATATATATATATATATATATATATATATATATATACAGTATATATATATATATATATATATATATACAGTATATATATATATATATATATATATATATATATATATATATGAAGAGTTCATTTGCAAATACAGATAACTCCGTTTTTAACAATTCTCAAAAATCATATTTTTTCATTGTGCATTCCAATTAATCTCAATTAAACTGCAGTTGGGTTATTTTGATTAGGTTAAAAATAACAAAAAAATACAGCTAAATAACACAATAAAACACAATAAAAACATGATAACATAATAAAAAACATGATTTTTGAAAATTTAAAAAACAGAGTTATCTTTTTTTTGCAAATAAACTCTTCATATATATATATACAGGTGCTGGTCATATAATTAGAATATCATCAAAGAGTTGATTTATTTCACTAATTCCATTCAAAAAGTGAAACTTGTATAATGGATACATTCATTCCACACAGACTGATATATTTAAAGTGTTTATTTATTTTAATTTTGATGATTATAAGTGACAACTAATGAAAACCCCAAATTCAGTATCTCAGAAAATTAGAATATTGTGAAAAGGTTCAATATTGAAGACACCTGGTGCCACACTCTAATCAGCTAATTAACTCAAAACACCTGCAAAGGCCTTTAAATGGTCTCTCAGTCTAGTTCTGTAGGCTACACAATCATGGGGAAGACTGCTGACTTGACAGTTGTCCAAAAGACGACCATTGACACCTTGCACAAGGAGGGCAAGACACAAAAGGTCATTGCAAAAGAGGCTGGCTGTTCACAGAGCTCTGTGTCCAAGCACATTAATAGAGAGGCGAAGGGAAGGAAAAGATGTGGTAGAAAAAAGTGTACAAGCAATAGGGATAACCGCACCCTGGAGAGGATTGTGAAACAAAACCCATTCAAAAATGTGGGGGAGATTCACAAAGACTGGACTGCAGCTGGAGTCAGTGCTTCAAGAACCACTACGCACAGACGTATGCAAGACATGGGTTTCAGCTGTCGCATTCCTTGTGTCAAGCCACTCTTGAACAACAGACAGCGTCAGAAGCGTCTCGACTGGACTGCTGCTGAGTGGTCCAAAGTTATGTTCTCTGATGAAAGTAAATTTTGCATTTCCTTTGGAAATCAGGGTCCCAGAGTCTGGAGGAAGAGAGGAGAGGCACAGAATCCACGTTGCTTGAGGTCCAGTGTAAAGTTTCCACAGTCAGTGATGGTTTGGGGTGCCATGTCATCTGCTGGTGTTGGTCCACTGTGTTTTCTGAGGTCCAAGGTCAACACAGCCGTATACCAGGAAGTTTTAGAGCACTTCATGCTTCCTGCTGCTGACCAACTTTATGGAGATGCAGATTTCATTTTCCAACAGGACTTGGCACCTGCACACAGTGCCAAAGCTACCAGTACCTGGTTTAAGGACCATGGTATCCCTGTTCTTAATTGGCCAGCAAACTCGCCTGACCATAACCCCATAGAAAATCTATGGGGTATTGTGAAGAGGAAGATGCGATATGCCAGACCCAACAATGCAGAAGAGCTGAAGGCCACTATCAGAGCAACCTGGGCTCTCATAACACCTGAGCAGTGCCACAGACTGATCGACTCCATGCCACGCCGCATTGCTGCAGTAATTCAGGCAAAAGGAGCCCCAACTAAGTATTGAGTGCTGTACATGCTCATACTTTTCATGTTCATACTTTTCAGTTGGCCAAGATTTCTAAAAATCCTTTCTTTGTATTGGTCTTAAGTAATATTCTAATTTTCTGAGATACTGAATTTGGGTTTTTCATTAGTTGTCACTTATAATCATCAAAATTAAAAGAAATAAACACTTGAAATATATCAGTCTGTGTGGAATGAATGTATACATTATACAAGTTTCACTTTTTGAATGGAATTAGTGAAATAAATCAACTTTTTGATGATATTCTAATTATATGACCAGCACCTGTATATATATATATATATATATATATATATATATATTATATCTAGTTTTGTGTTTCTCAGAAAAAAACAAATAAATGCATACAGATTTGAAACAACATGGTGAGTGAATGATTTTTCCAGAATTTCACAAAGCTTGGAATCAAAGGATTTCAACACCTATCAATTGTCTTAAAGTGATGGGTGAATATTTGACAGTTAGAGAGAGAGATTATAGCTTAACACTGCATTGTTTTCATTTTATTCTGCAGATCTACAAAAATATCTGGCCAAACATGCTGTTATTGATTGCTGAGGGCATCTAGAGCTTAAGCCCCTGAGAAGTTATCTGTGGTCCTGACAGATTGCAGACATGACCTGACAGTTAATTATCACCCTTGGAATGACGTCACAAGCGTTAATACTGGGGCGTGAAATTAGTCAGTGCGGTGTCTCCTTAGTGTTTAGGACCCAGTTTCACATTCATTGCCCGTAAAACGACAAAATCCATTAGATTAATGTCTAGTCAAGCATTATGTGGAAAAGTAACACTCAAACATGTCTTTTTTACAGAGCTGGAAATTGCTACTAAAAGGATTGGTGAGAAAAATTAACAAAATCAATGTAAAGAAATAAAAGATCAGTCGAAAATAGTTTACTGTTTAATATGATATTGTATTTCATCAACAGTGCACTGCCATATGAAAAAACAAAGTACTGGATGATGTCGCCATTGGGTTATGCAGGAAAAATAAAATCATTTTAATTTGTCCCTTTCTTTGTACTGTAACTACATAGTAGTTGGTTTTCTAGGTATATGTGGAGTTCAGTTAAGACGGAGAACAAATATACTCCAAGTTATGATGCAACACACATCTTTACTACATCGCTCAGTGTGACAGTTATGACACAGGATATGACTGATGCTGGGAGCTCTGGGCTCTTTTCAAACGACACATACTGAATTCAGTAACAGACGGTACAGCAATGAACACGCCATATTTTACTTGCTGTTGTAGACAATAAAGGAAAGTATTGATTATGGAAATTTGATGCATTTTGTCATTGCAAATATCGTTATTCAACCGATCCGTGTAAAATCAGCTACTGTTCTGTTTGTAGCACTAAAAATGTTCAGGTCACGAGTTCCCTCAGGAATTTCAAATAAGTTAGCAGTTTTTGATTTACGAGTTGACAATTTAAAATATAATTTAAAATAAGATGCTTAATTTACAACTGATTCTCCATATATCAACCTTTGCTTTCTTTTTTGCAAATTTCACATTTGAGATTTGACTGTAAACACTGATGTCTATTCGTATAGTTTACTCTCATTATTGTTATTACTTTATATTTCTTTTTTTATTCATAATGCAATTCAAAAAAACAATTCGAAATTCTAACGGGAAGCCATGCCGAGGTCTGCAAACAAATTGACGTCATGACTGAACAGCTCTATTGTCATGGCATAGTAAGTGTCTATAATATTTGTTTACAATTTGAATTTTTTTAACGATAATGCCTATTTCACTTGCAAATATATATATATATATTACTGGTTGACTGAACAGCTGAATCATAATATATGTGAAAAAAAACAAACATTCAATATGACAATTTTATAGCTGCAGGTTTGAGTTCTGCTGATGATATCATGCTACAGTCTAGCTTTGAAAGTTTGTGCATATGGGTCAACCGTGTCCTGACACCAGAATATTTACATTACATGAATATGCATTCGTGCTTCTTACATCCAACACAATATGATGGCTGAGGTTGTGTGAGCAGAATAGAATTCTTTTAAAATAAGATGGTCTTTAAATCACAATGATTTCTTTTTCCATCCCCAACATTTTTGAAGGCTAGCACACTGTCTGCTTCATTTCACACATCCAATTAATTATTCATGCACCTGTCTGGGAAAAAGAGCTATATATTCTCTAAATAGTACATCCAGAGCATCTGTCAACAGCAACAATGGAACAGAGGATGGTGATATATTAGGATATTAATGAATGTGATTCTTGAAATT
Source organism: Aspiorhynchus laticeps (assembly GCA_023376895.1). Lineage (NCBI taxonomy): Eukaryota > Metazoa > Chordata > Actinopteri > Cypriniformes > Cyprinidae > Aspiorhynchus > Aspiorhynchus laticeps. Next base: position 23,516,471 of record CM041810.1, on the reverse strand, counting down.
GTGCAAAAGACATTAACCTAATTCTATATATAAGGCAAATAAGGATATGAAAGAAGCAAGACTGATAGAAATATTCATAAAGGAAAACACAAACAATCAAATGTCTTTTTCTGACATTAGAAAATCATTTCCCCCATACGCTCTATTGACAAAATAATTTTCTTGGAATTGATGGAATTGACATTATGAACAGAAATGTATGCCAGTTAGTTACACACTGTATTATTATTAGTCGACACTAGACAGCAATATGTAGACACTTGAACGTACAGTGGCCTCAAAACATATTTGAACAATTAAGTGGCACCTAAAAATATGTAAAAATAATTTTGTTATAAAAAAAGAAATGTGACATCAGCAAATGAAGAATGCAGAACCTTTTGTCAGTTCAAATGTCACTTTTCTGGGACTGTTTTGCAACTTCATTTTACCTTTTATTTCCGTTGTGTATATAAATAATTAAAAAAAATTTTTTGATATCCTATAATTAATTGTTTTTTGTTTAAATCAAACAGGCATATTTTGCTTGGTTCAGTATTTTGTTACATATTGCAATGTCTGACTTAAATGCCCAAATACGTTTTGGGCCCACTGTATGCCTTTTTAAATATACTTTTAAGACATAAATAATTGAATAATACAATGACCTTTGTAGAATAAACTTATCTCCATCTCATAGATATTGTCTTCAGTCACATTAAGGATATTTTTTATCATTATATGTGAGTAGTACCATAATTACGCTAAATAAATGTAATCTTGCTAAGATTACAAACTTTTTTTAAAGAAAAATAAATCTATATTTCAAAACACATTAACCTCAGTCCCTCAGTCAAAGCATTCTTTGGCAGATCTGGGCTGAACCAGTGTACCTGGTGGTTTGAGGGACAATGTCAGGTAGGACCATTTTAAAGTGCGGTATTTGACACGACTATTCACATTAAGCGCTATACTTTAAATTACAGGCAATGCTTTCTGAAATCTCTCTAAGGTCTAAGTTATTTTTCCCATCCTTTCAAACTTGAAGGAAAATGGCTTCTATCATGTATACTTGGCTGTATAAAGCTGCAACATTACCTTGCATGACTTTCTATAGTGATAATTCCTCACCATGGATCATCAGTGCTTGTCTAAACATTGCTGTCTACCTGTGCTAATTTGGCACAATCAACAAGTAGCACAGTTGTATTTTGCTAACGTTATATTGACTACATGAAGGGAAACTCTACAGACACGAGTATTCAACAACACTGAAACTCTACTGCAGGATAAGATCTCAAAGAATTTCCTTTAACAAGTAAATCCCTGGAAGTTTGCATACTAAGGCTTGCTTTCATACCAAATATCCTTCGATTCTGAGGGCACTGCGTCTGTACTAGACACTTTATAAGTGCTGACACTATCAATCAGGTTATTTCTGCTCGAGTTCTACCTGGTGTCTGTTCAGTCACGCTGTTTGTTTGAACTCTGTCAGGAACTGGCAGCTCTGAATCAGACTGAAGGTCGTTCAGCCCTAAACCCCCTCCTCATTCTTCACTCTCCTCCTCGTCTCCTTTAGTGCCCTTGCTCCAGCGCTGAAAACAATGGACGGTGGACGCCAGGAAGAAGCTGGCCATGATGGCGGCCACTGAGACGGAGATGCCCGAGAAGATGATGATGAGGAAATCAGTGAGGGTGAGGGTGATCTGGCACTCCCGAAAACTGTCCTGGGAGAGCTGGCTGAGAGGCACACGGCGTCCGTCGGTGGGCAAGGAACACTCCATACCCTCTATACCTGTATAAACAGCACAAAAACAGTATAATAAATTATAGTTTTTAATTAGAGTAAGATCTGATATTTGTATTAAAATCATAAGTACATGTGATTTTGTGTACGACTCTACATTACAGTGATCATTGCATATGGTTTCTATAAAACAAAATATAGCATTTTTACAAACAGTTACTTAGGTCTAAAAACTTTTGCGGTCTTCTTCTGACTATATGTTTTATTGCATGGTCTGTTGGGTAATAGTCTGCATTAGACTGTGGGGTCGGCAAAAGATAAATAAAATGATAATGTTTAAAATGATATGGTTTCCTGGGTTGTGCATTGTGAGACAAAAAAGCTTTGAAATTTGAAGGTGTGAAAGTAATTAATACTTCATTCAGTAAAGATGTATTAAAGGAACACTCCACTTTTTTTTGAAAATAGGCTCATTTTACAACTCCCCTAGAGTTAAACAGTTGAGTTTTACCGTTTTTTAATCCATTCAGCCAATCTCCGGGTCTGGCGGTAGCACAGAACTAAAAACTAAGCTTTTGGCTTAGCTTAGCATAGATCATTAAATCGGATCAGACCATTAGCATCTCGCTCAAAAATGACCAAAGAGTTTCGATAATTTTCCTATTTAAAGCTTGACTCTTCTGTAGTTACATCGTGTACTAAGACCGACGGAAAATGAAAAGTTGCGATTTTCTAGGCCGATATGGCTAGGAACTAGGGGTGTCCCCGAATAGTCGACGATTCAATGCTTTGATAGCAGGAGCCCAATTCGACTCCCAATCTCACAGTCGAATATTTGCGGGGTGTTATGATCATGCCATTTTGGCTATATAGGGGTGCTCAATGTCTGATTTCACATAGAACTACCGGATTTTTTCGATCAGGTAGGGTATAAGTGATTTCAAAATATATGGTTTATATATATTGTGTATATATTATTTATCTCGTATAAGATGCATTTGGTTGAGTTGCGCTTCAGTAAAGCGCTTCATTGTAGTAACGGTGATTATCTCTTCAAGCACGCAGCGCGAGCAGTACAAACAACAATGCAGAATATTAATAACTATGACTGGGACTGTCATATACATAACATTATAATGAGAACACTATTATAATAAAACGCTGTGAATTTTTAGAGTTTAGTTGCCGTGTGTTTCTGCGCGTTGTTGCGTGAAGAACGCATCCATAAAAGGAGTTCATTCAGAGCCGTGCAGACACGTTCACTTCTGCATTCGGGGCATTTTGTGCAGATAGCCTATAAGTTGTAATATTGACGTTATGCTGTATAAATAACGAACCGTATTCTATACGAGATAAATTAGTTAAATCCCACTTTTTAAAAACCTGCTATCAAATGTTTCACTCTACTGGTCATCTTCAGTGCGCGCAGCTCAAATGCAGAACATTAATAACTACTGTCATAACGTTATAATGAGACCACTATTGTAAAAAATGTTGTGAATTCTTAGGGTTTCGCTGACGTTTAATGTTAACTATCTTTTAATCAAAACATAAAACATTATTTTTGTATCTGCGAGGCATCCGTTACACATTTTTCCTGTGTTCACGTCAGTAATTATGACTGTCCAACGTCTGACTTGATTCTTTCTAATGTATTTTGGCCCCACCCCCAAACATATGATTCGACTATCAGTCGACTATTGGCAATATTCGAAAATTCCGATTCGACTATGAAAATCCTTAGTCGGGGACAACCCTACTAGGAACTATACTCTCATTCTGGCGTAATAATCAAGGAACTTTGCTGCCGTACCATGGGTGCAGCAGGCGCAATGATATGACGCAGCACCTGAAAGTAGTCCCCAGCTAAGTAACTATAGTTATGATATAGCTGGGGACTACTTTCAGGTGCTGCGTCATATCATTGTGCCTGCTGCACCCCTGGTCTGCTACCGCCAGACCCGGAGATCGGCTGAATGGATTAAAAAACGGTAAAACTCAACTGTTTAACTCTAGGGGAATTGTAAAATGAGCCTATTTTCAAAAAAAGTGGAGTGTTCCTTTAAATTAATGACAGTAGAGATATTTATAATGTTGCAAAATATTTCTATTTCAAACAAATGCTGTTCTTTTGAATTTGTATTCATCAAATAATACTGAAAAAATGCATCACAGTTACCACAAAAACATTAATCAGTACAACTGTTTTCAGCATTGATTATAATAATAAATGTTTCTTGAGCAGCAAATCAGCGTATTAGAATGATTTCTGAAGGATCATGTGACACTGAGGACTGGAGTAATGGTGCTGAAAATTCAGCTTTGCCATCACATGAATAAATTATATTTAAAATATATTCAAATAGAAAACAGTTATTTTAAATTGTAATAGTATTCACAATATTACTGTTTTGCTGTATTTTTGATCAAATAAATGCAGCTTTGGTAAGCTAAGAGACATTAAAAAATCGTACTGACCCCAAACCTTTAAAAGAAAGTTTAGGTGTGTCGATTTTATTTTTATTTTTCAATAATTCAATTCAGGTAAATATTTTATTTCATTCATTCCAATGCAGTTTCCTGTCTAGTGTGAGCATTTCATTTCTGATTCAAACTCATTGAACTGAAAGGCAACCAATTCTTAAACTCTGAATCCTGATATAAAAACATGCATATTGTCTGAATATCTCATATTTTAATAATGGTATCTCATTAGACTAAATACACAACAGATATATAACATAACGATAACATAATGACAGTAATAGTACAGCTTTATTTGTTAACATCCAAGGACTGGACAATTGTTCTGTATGGCCATTCAGATCAGATTCATCTGACGCAAATGGAATCCCTGGACTCATTTCAAGAAATTTTTGAATATTATAGATGGAAACGAAATAGCAGGGGGCTTATGAGATGGCCTAAAATAGCTCTCATTTATTTATGCCACTATTTGACCAGGACAGGAGTCAGATTGTCAGCAATCACACATTTAAAACAACACACACACACACACTCAGCATGGCCCCGCTGATTCACTGCTGCGTGTTAATGAGACTGAATCAAGGGCATATAAGACTTGGGCACGTCGACAGCACATAATCATGAAATCCACAGAGAGGAATATCCGACAACAGCTTTCAGCTGCACAGAGAAATATAATCAACTTGCATTATATAAATGTAAATTATATATTTGTGTATGCGAGTAGATGAAGAGTGTGATTAGAGTTTACATGGAATAATTTAACAGAGAAAAACGCATCTTCGTCTAAATGAGCGGAAAACAAAAAGAAATAAGAAAGAAAAGTAAATGAGGTCTGAAGAGCATATCAAGGCAGGCTTGTTTTCTTCTATGGCTGATTGCTTAGATGCAAGAAATAAAAGAGCAGGAGCATATCATGAGATTCAAAGATGATAAAACAAGCAACGGGCTTTTCACTCGTTTCTCTCTCTCTCTTTCGCAGTCAGAACGTGCAGGCTCACAGAAGAATGGGAGTGATGACATGTTTGCTTTCATTGCTTTTAACAGCCAGGTCATCTGATGCACTGGAGCGTGAGGCTCTGTGTGGGAGATGTAACTATATCCAGAGCTAACTCACAGTTTGTGTGGGATATCTGCACAACAGCAGAAGACGACAGAGGTGTGAATCTAGCTTCTTTCATTTTCACTTGCTCTGTAATGTAAATGCTGCAAGCATTTTACATGGTTTAACTAATATTTTACAGTAAATTACCGTACTCAGAATTTTACTATGAAATCAGTGCACACAAGGTAATTTTCACTCATTAGGGGAATACCATTTAAAATAATGCATAACTGTATAAAACTGTATATATGTTAATTCTTCATTTTTATTTTTATTTTTTCACCCACATTTAATCACACAATGATGAAGGATTTGCTGACTCACAAATGAGAATTTAACAGCAATTTACCATAATAGTTCTGAAATGAATTCCATTTCGATGAGATACTGTGATTTTATGATATATAACAGTATGATAAGTAGTAGCCAGTAATATGCTGTCACATTCACAGTCAGATGTTTTACAGTGTGCATTAAACTGACGTGTAATTTCAATTACAATTAAAGCCTATGAAGATATTTTAATTATGGGTTGTCGCAGTCATGGCCTCAGCCTCAGTCCTGACACCAGCCAACCTTGTGCTTTTATTATGCATTGAAACTCATGTTAGTTTCTGGCAAGTCAGTACAGAGGAAATGTTCACAAATTACCAGTTGAAAACGGAAGCATGTTGGCTGGTAATCATAGACAGTTGTAAACTGATACACTCTGCAGACCTTGAGGTTGTCAGGATGTTATTCACAGAGCGATATTAGTCCGATATCTCGTGGCATTAGTCACCAGTCCCCCATGACAGCCACGACTATTCCTGACCTGTCTCTATCACAAACATGATGTCTAACGTGTCATCTGTCCACTGCAATAGAGCACCATCGTCACAGGTCATGAGATTAACAACTTTTGTGGAGCTGTTGACAGATATTTAGCAGGGAACATTACAATGTTAATACTTCCACATAAACTGGAGTGTTTTTTTTTTTTTGCATAAAATGACAAGCTTCCAAGATAAATACATTTTGTGGGATAAATTCCCTGCAGGTATCAGGCATAAAATGTTGATATGATTAACACAAAGGTGGAAGTACCGGGTGAAGCCGAGCTCAGAGCAGGTGGGTGAACGCTGCTGGAGACAAATGTAATGGAAAACCTCAAGCACTGGAGTGCTGCATTGTTAATCTTTAGCTTATTAAAATGTAATACACAAAACATACATAGTTCTATGTCTAAATATGTATCCTAATTTTTTTTCTAAGTCCCCCCGCCCCCCCAGGCAGTCATCTTAAAATAACTATCAAACGCTTCTACATGTACGTCTAAACATTTCTCTTATTTTTTGGTCAAATAATCATCAAATTGGTTATTAAAATACACATAATGAACAAAATATAGGCCGACATAGTTTCTACATCTCTCTCTCTCTCTTTAATTTTTAGTCTGTGTATCTGCATATTGATTTTCACGTCAGATTCGAGAGCAAGTCTGAAATGTGAGCTTGGAGAGTCCATCTGTGCCTTAGCATCAGGATAACTCGCTGGAGGATGAAGATAAATTGCCTGTATTTATATTCACATAGCTTCGTCACACGCTCACCGCTCTGCTAACTTCATACAGTGGCCTCTGGCACATTAAGAGGCTATTCTCTCTGATCATGTAACCCCTACCTGTCTCTTCAGGTTGATTAATGTTGATTAAGACTTCACAAATACCTGCTCAAGTCAGCGGCAATAGCCTTGCGGTTAGTGCGCCGACATACAGCGCAACTGTGCTCATGGCGACCCGAGTTCGAATCCCAGCTCATGGTCCTTTGCCTATCCCGTTCCCCTCTCTCTTTACCCAAAGCTTTCCCGTCTACTCTACACTGTCCTGTCCAATTAAAGGCATAAAAAGCCCATAAATAAATTCAAAAAAACTGCTCAAGATGTAATTTTTTTCTTCTATTTTCGCTCTTAGGAAATGGATAGCACAGGCTGTGTTCATAGAGAGAAATTAATCAATACTCAGTGTGGCAGGAAATATTCTTGACCTCAGTGCATCGTGACCTGGTTAAGGTTGGTAAATTATTTATTTCCATCACAGGTTACTGTACTTGAACGAGTGGCCCGGGCAGCCTGCTACATTTCATGGAAATTAGGTTTCTGAAATTTCAATCATATTTATGTGTCCTCGGGTGCTCTGCATGTGCCACGGTTCAAGGAGATTTTAAACACTGTTTGAGATTTATATGTTGTGTTGATGGAGGACAAAAACAGGCAAAAGCAGCATGTCCTGAAGAGCCTGAGGAAATTTCCAATATGTTTGTATTCTGAAAGTTAAATTTCAAGTTTATTTAAAGGAACTGTTCTACTAAGGATGCTCTGATTGATACTGTGGTGTCAGTATGTTCCTACCATAAAAAGTAAGCTGAAAAGTGGAGCAGCTAATATTATTCAGAGCTCTTAAAGGGGAGTGTTTGATTTTTATAACATTTAAAGGGGAAGAATGAGTCAGAACATTTTAAAGGCAAAGCATTTAAAATGTAAAATACTACATGCTGATTTTACAGAATTGGATAAATGAGCAATATCACACGAGTAGCCGTGCAATATTGTTGTATATCAGCACGGCTGTGATTGGCACGAGGCCAGAGTGTCTTTAAAAACCCTCTTTTGTGTGAACTACTTCCTTCTGCCACGGATTCAAATCTCAATTTTACAGTTTACAGCTGAGCCCAAGCCTCCGTTACTATTTCAAAAACGTCACATTAGAACTAGTAATGAAGGAACTTTGAGTTGCTTCATTAAAAACTTATTGTAATTACTGTTTTTAAAGCTCACTGTAGAGTATTATGAGAGAGATGGACTAAGCGAGTGTGATTACCTGCGTCTGATAGAGCATTCGTTCTTCAGCTCAATCTCATTAGTTTCAATGTCCGCTGAGGGAAGCGATATCTTTAGCCCTATTCAGACGGGATTAGTTTTACATGGAGAGGTGGGGTAAAGTAATTATTACCAGAGCTTCTCAGTTATTTTAGTCCCGTCCAAATGCGCCATCTCAGTAATCATTACAGACAATGTCAGTAAAGATTACAGCGACTTTTACCTTCTGTAAAAAGGTCCGGAGAAATTACCTCAGGTAATACTAATCCCGTGCGAATAGACCAGCTGTAAAAATATACGTAAATATTCCGTCATGTCCTGTCATTTCCCGCGGTTTTTCAAATATGGAGGCGCTTGAAGAAGCTTTCAGTTGCGTTCTAGGCAGAGGGACAAGTCAGTGGCAAACCTCAATTCTTTTCAATTTAAAACGATGCAGGATTAGTAAAACAATACCAGCTACGCTACGCTTCCTCTCTCTCTGACAGTGAGTTCATATCACACACAGCAGTTCTACATAGTCACGCCTCCTGTCAATCACTCAGCGCATCACTCGTCTTGTCTAAACCACCTCAAGCATTTTTACTGTTACAGAACGATGAAGAGCACTTACATTCAGGAAGTAACATAAAACGCACGTGACGACAGGCAGGTGACGGCGGTGCGTAAATCGAGTTACCCCTCCCACTTCTGATAGTTTTACTGAGATTTCTAATCCCGTGCGAATCGTCCATTAATATTACAGACGTCCTGTGGTAAAATTACATTACCCCATCTACCCCTGTAAAACTAATCCCGTCCGAATAGGGCTTTTGTCTAATAAGATTTCCGATGACAGCGCTGCTCAGTGCATTTGTTGGCTGTGTCTTACAAGGTGTTGTTACAGTAAAAATTATTTAGTAAAAAATAACTTCCTAGTTTACACTCCTGTTTCAGTCTCTTTCAATATACAAGTCTTTACTGCTGACTGTCACTTGTTGTCGCCATCTAATAGCAGAATAATGTAACTAAAATCGCCATCACAAACACACACACACACTGTTTCCTAATACTAAATACTATTATTAATTACTACTATTATTTATAAAAAATATTATTGATTGAATTATAATATTTAATGAACAACAACAACAGCCATCATAACAGTTCTATAGATTAGATTAGATATTATATAAGATCCATGCATTACAGTAGGTCTTAATATATATCTGTCTCAATGTTAATCAACCATTAAAAGAAAAGACGGAACGTTTATTTTCTTTTATCTTATTTTTAATAACAAAGTTAAAAAAATAGCTATATTGTGATTAATAATATAGTAATTATTATTGAGAAAAGAATTGGAGGAAAATATGGAACGTTGCTTGGTGATTTTGCTTTGGATTCTTCAGAAAACTTTAACTCGATTTTTCTCAAAATCAACTCTGCTGACTGGCCTTCAAACGGCTCTAGCTCCGTCATTGTTGTTCTGATTCCAACAAGTCATATATCATTTCGAAGGAATTTTAATGTAGAATGTGAAAATAAATAAAACTAATATTTGAAAATTTGCTCATTCTGACACAGTTTGCTAGCATGGGTCACATTTAGGCTAAATGACTCGTTTCAAAACTTTGCATCTTACATGTTATTTCAGGTACATGTTAACACTGCAAACTCCATAAAATAGACTAGGTCTTTTCACACCCTCGGCTGTGAAAGCAGAACTGTGAACACTCAAACCGGTCAGATTCCCGGATAGCGCTAAGAGGCCCAGAGGAAAACTATCACACTCGCTCGCTTTTAATGAGAAGATCTGAGACAAGCTGTGCCTAGATGGTGTCAGGCTCTCTCTCGTGAGTGCCAAAAGATAGCCTGCGTCCCAATGTGCATACTATCCATCCTAAATTCTATGGGATAGTAATTTTCAGTAATTTTCAATACTATTTAGGGCAGATAGGGTGGATAGTATGCACATTGGGACGCAGGGATAGTCTTCTGTCTAACATGGGTTCGGGATAGCTGAGATTAATCACGCAGATTTTCTCTGACCTTTCAACCTAAATAAGTTTTTGCTGCAGGGAGTAAGCCTAGTTCTGTCAGTTTTAACATTTAATATGACCCTGTTATACACCTGAGCAGTGTTGCTTCAAATCTGATAATGCGCCACTTGCGCCACAAAATTGTTCCTCTCTTGCTTACATCCATATTTTACTCCCTAAATCAATGTGTTATTGTCAAACATGAATTAGAGGATGAATGTCACCTCCTCTGGAGACTGAAAAAAAAGTAGACTGCAAATTAATATATGATGTTTTATTAACAAAGTTTGGGAGGAGCATGTTCAGATAATCAACCAATTCAGCACAGGTGGAGCTTGTTTAGATAATAAAATTAATTAGCACGATATATATACAGCCAACTGTCCCACGACAGTTTTCTGGCATCCCTCTACCACCACAAATACTCACTCTTCTTATCCCAGCTTAGGGGATAGGGGAGTTTGGGCTATATTCCGAGCTTGGAGCCCTCCTCTCGGATAGCATACCAAATATGCTTACTATTTGCTCAATCTGATTATATGTAAGTGCGAACTCTTGATATATATTTCTATCATGACAACTCTCGGAAGGATTGGCATGGTAATGTACATGACAATGTTAATGTCTTGGTCTTGGTGGAATAGATATGCTACACTGCTGCAGTACCAAGACTTGCTACTGCCAATACAACCACAACATGCTGCTGTGAGCATGTAAGAAATACTGTTGCTGCACATAACATATGAAATAACCCCCATATAGTATACATGAATCACCTCGTAGCAGATCTACAGGGGTTAAAGCAAAAAAAAATCTTTTGACTGAAAATATTTCCTTGGCCAAACCCCATTCCACAGCCATACCTGTCATACACCCAGTTTAAGAGCAGTTCTTTTTCTTTTTGTAATGAGGAGCGCTTGTCCTCCTTATTTAAAAAAAAATTAGGAGCACCTTCTGATCAATAATTAAAAATTCTGATCAAAAATTAGCCTTCCTAATATGAGGTGATTTGACTCCAAATGATATACAGGGTCATTTTCTTTTTACCTTTGTAATTGCATTTTACTAATTTTATTAAAAGTATGTCATCATCTGTGTCAAATTCAAAAATTTGTTCAACTTTTTCAAATTTCTAATTAAAACAATATAATGAGAAGTAGAATAAGACAAATAAGTTACCAATCATATGAAATTAGTATTAATAAAACATTAATTTGTACTACAGAGATGGCACAGAAGAACACAAAAGTGGCTTGTAGGTACATTTTCAGACGTTTAATGAGGCTCAGAGGTGGCATGAGTGCAATTAAATTCATAAATTCATGTTGAGATTAATGTTTTAAATATAATATTTTTAATATAGAAATATTAAATGATTTAAATAACTGAAATTATACATTAAAAATGAAACTGAATCCGCCAGCAGGTGGCGGCAAGTCACTGAATCATTCATTCAATTGATTAATTCGAACGGCTGATTCAGTCATGCAAGTGACTGTCTTTATGAATGGGTAATCATGAATCACTGACTCACTGGATTCATTCAAAAATGCACTTTCATTCATGAATGAAACATGAATGAAATGTGTTTGCTTTTAGAGATGCGCAGCAGCTGAGCGGTGACTTTATTTGGAACTATTTTCGTTGATAAAATAGAGTAAAATCAGGCAGTAGTGTTATAGTCAGACAACGTAAGTCACTTAATATTAACTTATTGTATATTGAACTGTTGTATTAAATCAATATCACATTTGCAAACTCTCATAATAATCTTTAAAAGCTGTCACTCTCCTTAGTTTATCGCGATCTGTGGGCGTACAGAAAATGTTCTATAAGAGAGCGCGCAAGTGAGTTCTCTTTCACTTTAAATAAGCAAGACTCAAAAGCACGTGTAAATGATACATTCCGTCATCTGTCATTGTGTTATAAGCGCGGAACCTGCGGTAATGAGTAGAATTATTATTAATACCTGCAAGCCCATGCCGAAATGCAAGTTCTGCTCTGTGTTCTCTGCTATTAACCTGACTATGAATGATGAGAGCGGCGTCACTATGTTGAAGCTGCAGCCGTGGCGGGGATGATTTTTTGGTGTGCCGGCAGAACAACAACGCGCTACATGTTTCTTTTCCCCTCATTTTTTTCAATTGACGTAAAACTTTAATCCCTGGATCTATACAGGTGGTGCTGGGGAAGGAGGAGGGTTTCTGAAGCGCACAGCAACTGCTACAGCAAGCACTAGCCAAGCATTTGGATGTTGATCAGCGAGCTCATTGACTGCTGATACAAGAAGAACCAATCCGCTGCGCCATGTGATGATGTCATTATGTCAGAATGAGTTTGACCTATCGGACTGCGCCATCTAGAGATTCACGACAGAACTTTGGATGTTTGCGTGCGTGTATATCATGGTTTCTACAAAAATATTAAGCCGCACAACTGTTTTCAACATTGATAATAATAGGAAATCTTTCTTGAGCACCAAATCTATGTACTAAAATGATTTCTGAAGGATCAAGTGGCACTGAAGAGAGCTTGGCCATCACAGAAATAAATACAATTTTTAAAAGTTTTAAAATAAATTTTACATTTAATAAAACTCATTGTAATATTTCACAATATTACTGATTTTATTGTATTTTCTTTTTTGAGCATAAGAGACTTTTGTAATATCATAATACTTATCACGTCACCACAAATGTGTTAGCATTATTTTTTTAATCAAATGCTACATGCTATGATTATATGCTACAGGATGTGACGTAGTTGCTATTTATGTCCACACTGAAATTCACCATTCATTCTTCCCCATCTAGTGAACCGTGCAGCATTCAGTATATTAGGAATAGTGGTGAGCGAGCGATTCGAAGTGACTTGGATGTCGTCAAGGTGATGTCTGCACTTGATGGATTACATTCAAAATTAGCGTCTGGTAAGAGGAATGAATGCTCCGGTGTAACACACTCTTGCCGGTGATTGATTTACCTGGCCGACGTGAGCCTGATATTGGAGTCTGGCATCGTCCCCATCTCTAACTCCATTCAAGCCATTGACTGCAGATGCATGAATAGCTGGTGTGTATTTCAGCGTATTGACAACCTTGCCTGACCTCAGCTTAACTCCAGCTTTGCTCTCTACCTTGTAATACACTGCACAGGTACTCAAGAGCTCTCTTTGAGGGTACAAGGATGAGCTGTTTGATTGAGCTCAGAAAACGGTGCTGTTTTGCATGCATTTGCATTTAAACACAAAATCAGTGTAAAAGATGGAGCTCACAGAAAGGTCAAGGGGAGGTAGATAATTAGTAAGCGAGAGAGACTCATATTATAGTAAAGAAGCTCTCGGTCCTGTGTCAGCAAGAGCTGTGCGTGACTCATTCTAATCAGGAGGGGTTTCCCTCATACGGGGGATTTGGTGACGTCACAGACACATGGGACTGCTCTCAGTGGTGCATTTAGACATACTCTGGATGCCATTTGCGGCATGAAGCAGACCATGTATGGTGGATTATTTAAAGCATGCAAAAAATACACGCTATCGCACTTACGGAATCATGCCAGCAGCCACACAGACGATATACAGGCTTAGACATGCCAGATGGTGGAAGTTAATTCAATTTAAATTATCTATTTATTTGGGCATGTATGTCCACCTGTTTAGTTCATATTTTCTTCATGTGATAAAAGACTGGACAGTATAGAATAGGCTAGACCTGATAGAAAGCTGACGAAATTTGAAGTCATATGACTCCTTTTGTTCAAGCGGTTTGTTATACAACATTGAGTGCAAACCAATAAGCCTTGGGTCATGGGTTCAGTTCCCAGGAAACATACTGATAAAATGTTTACCTTGACTAAACTGTAAGTTGCTTTGAAAAACAGCAACATACATATAGCCAAAAGACATATTTAGGTTTAAAGACATGCTCATCTTAAACTGAGGTCAGTTCATAAGGTTTCAGTTAACAGGTGTTGGGTGGAAAGAGCTGGTTGTAAATCAGTTAAAAATGAGTCCCTTCAGACTCCTGTTACGCTGGTCAGGACAGTCTGAGGTCACAGGTGATGTTAATTATAGATGTGCTTTGTTCTGCCTTAACCAAGAGCAGTGATGACAGCCATGGATCATGTTTACACTTGTTTCCCTCGTAAAAGATTCATGGTGGAGGCTACTGGTAGGCTGAGAAAGTCCACTGAGCACATCGTCCCCCGAGGACACTTTGTGAGCAAAGAGTCAAGTAATTTTCTTAAAACCATTCTCATGTTTCACAACATTTTCACAGGGAATTCATAGGGTGAAACTAAACAGGGAATTCAAGTTCTCACACAATAAACGCAAACAAAGATTCCTGAGATGGGGGGAGAATGGAGTAAACTATGCCACTTTTTACATCTAGTCAAGGAGAAATGTTGAGGAATATGTTAATAATTATATAATATTTCTAACAATGAATATTAATAAGGTCTGTAATAATAATAATAATAATAATGATAATAATAATTATTATTATTATTTGCCTGTTGTATGATATATATATATATATATATATATATCATATATACCTCCAGACATAGTTCAAAGGTCACACAGTAAAGGGCCTATCCGTCCATTATATCATTACATCAGCCATTAACCAGTGCAGCCCACTCTGCCAGGCTGCCTAGTCTGTGCTCAGGGCGTATGATCACATGGGCACATGGGAAATCAAAATGTGTGAAAGAGAGCACCAGCACAAACAAGCACAGAGCACGTCTGCACTGGTTACACACCAGCCACGATAAGCGTAGAATAAAAGACTTCAGTAGCAGAGCCATTCATCTGTATCTATCTATCTATCTATCTATCTATCTATCTATCTATCTATCTATCTATCTATCTAATATTTAAAAATTATATTTAATTTGAGTGATGTAATAAATGTTGCAACTGCTATATTGATGAATAAAGACTATTAGCTCAAACGATTAGATCTTTGGTGATACAAACCAGGCTTGGCAGTGATTGACTGTAATGGACTCTCATTTATTCTTGATGTTGATGCTCACAGAGGATTATCTAGACACCCTCATTCTCCAAAACGAGTCTCCATCTGTCAAACATAGTGATGCCACGTATTTATGTATTGAACACATGCATACAAATCACATATGCTCTTGAACTTAAGTGCATACTTAACATTTCATCTGAACATATCAGTTTGTATGCGGTAGACAATTGCATCTGAAACATGAATGTGCGAATAAAATGGTCATTCTTCGGGGATTCCAAAATGTTTCTAATGAATATGATTATTTGAATATGTGGGTAAGACAAAGTCCAAAGCCCATTACAGAAACCAATTTTAAACATGGACAAATCAACAGATCTTTGGATAGATTATAATTTATTCTCAGCAGCTCTATGAGATTTGATTGGAACTGATCAAGAATCTTCCTTCAGCCAGGCAATGCAGGACATCTCTAAATATAAATTACAACAACTAGGCAAATTACATTTTGGAATGTGTTCTGTAAAAATGTCCCACCAAAAATGTAGGCCAGTGATAGCCTTATGCTCAAAGATATGAAAATAAAACAAACACTATATTGACTTCTAAAGCCTCTTTTTGGAATTAAATAAAACGTTTGTCAAATGAATGCGCCACTAATAATTACCTTGAATAATTCAATAATAATAATAATTATCAATATTATAAAAAATTTGAAAACATCTCTCAGCAAATATTGACATGTGGGTTCAATTAATTGTGATTTGATTAATTTATATAATATGCATCGTGTAATTAACTTGATCATTTTTTTTTTATGTTTGACAATAAGAAAAGACCTAGAAATGACCCTTACATAGGCCCTTACTGTACCATCGTAATCCAAACCAGCAGATGATTTAAGAAAAATGCTAGTGAATAACTCATCTTTGGGTGTTATTTTAGTGAGATCAGATCAAACAATGTAACATAGCCTGAGGAACGGTGAGAGGATAATCTACAGTAATATTTTCAGTTTCTAATCCAACAGTTTCTTTCCCTTATCATTTTTCTCATGCAGCTAGAAATAGAAGAACTGATAGTTCCAGCTGCTGGGAAATCCATCTTCTCATTAAGGGGATAATCCACGGTGAGCTCTGATGCTGCAGATATGCATTTGCGAATTGCATTTCTGACCAACGCAAAGCATCTCGAGTGAGACTGAGGAGTTCAAGAGGGTAATAAACTATTCCTCTGATATGTGGAGAGGAGCTAATGTTTATTTGATTTAAAACTCCAAAGCTCAAGGCAGCATATACAGTTTCTCTAGAAGCTACTCTCTTTCTCTGGAGAATTTACTATCATATATCTTAGACTAGAAATGCAATGCACCAAGTATAATCTGCTGTATTCAAATCAATAATTGCAGCAGTAGATGATTAGATCACAACACATCAGTTATCAATCTGAATGCCTTAGTGTGATGCTCTCATTCATCATATAAACATAAGTGAAGTCCATCTTCAGGCAGATAAATAGCCTGTTAGGACTTGCTGTCCATGCGCAGTCCAGTCATCTGTTTATGTTCGCTCCAAAGGTCATTCTAGGCTGTTTGTAGTTATAACCAGCTGCTCTCGGACTTCCTCGAGTCATAAGAGCCCAGTGATGCAGAAATAAGTGGAAAACATGAGGTGAGATGTGCGCTCCTAACTCAATTTCAGAGTGCATCTACGGCAGGCCTGTTGGCGGGTACGCCGGAGGCTTGGCTTTGCTTTTGGCTTACCGTCTGCTGCTGACGCTGATGATGATGTGAGCTTGGCTCCCTTCTCTCGTACAATTCATTATGACCCTCTAATGACTGCTTTGAAAGCCCATGATAAATTTATTTGTCAGAGCCACTGAGGGATCTCATATTTTACCCAGTGCACAAACATCTTTTCAAATCTTTTAAATTTCCCCGTTCTCTTGCGGAATAATCCAGCATGTAGATAGATAGAGGGAGATAAGATCATTTTATTCACTGTCTGATTTATGAGTTTACGCTGCTTGTGGGTTTGCAACATTATTAAAAAAATTATTTGAGTAGAATGCAACACAACTTCAGTGTAAATGCTGTAAACTCTCTACTGAAAAAAATAAATAAACATGATGATGACTGAATGTTTGTGCTCTATTTTTGTATTTTATTTTACCTATTTTATTTGTAAGAAATATACAGTATCTCTAATATGTTATTACTATTCAGTTTTCAGCAATATAAAGACAAGCATCCACAGAAAGTAAAAATGCTTTTTTTGCTATTTGCTATGTCGATGAATGTTAAATAAAGTGTCCAGTGGAAATTCCCCATCTCCACCATCATCTATTTCACAGAACAACACTGAGCTTTATTTGTCAGACAGTGAACTGAATCTCTGTATAAGGTGATTTTTTTTCCCCCATAGTAACCCTTCTCCTGAGAATGATGCTCTTTAATTTTCTCTCTCTCTCAGTCCTACCAAATGTTTTTTATGACTATGTTTGAGACTAGAGATTATATATGCTTTTTCTATGCTTTTAGAACCAGCAGATTTTTTTTATAATGAACTACCCTTACAAAACAGTACTGCAACCACAGTGAGGGTATTATTATGTTCCTATGATATATTATGACACTGAATGATTACCATATATATGTGTCATGGTATTGTTATGGTACAATTTTGGTGAAAACAAACCAAAACATGGTGTAACCACAGTACTCATCAGTACATCATAATTAAATGCCAAAAATGTAAATTCTGTCATCATTATTCACATTTGTGTTGTTCCAAACCTCTTTCTTGTGAGGAAAATAAAAGAAGATATTTTGAAAAATGTTTAACTGTTCTTGTCCATTATGTGAAAGTCAGTAGGGTCTAAAACAATATTGAACCCCACTGACTTCCACTGTATGGACAAAAATCACTGAGATATTCTTCAAAATTCTAATTCTTTTATGTTCCTTAGAGGAGAGAATGTCATACAGATTTAGAAAGGTATGAAGTTGAGTAAATGATGACAGAATTTATATTTATCCCTTTAACCTCTGTGAACTCTACCACAAACTAATCACAGATCAGCATAAACAGGTTATTTCCATCACTGTAACCCCAAAGAACAACAGAACAGCAGCACAGTAAGAAAGTTCCCATATAAATAGCATGACCATAACCGGCTGGTATATCACACCCGAGGTGTTTACAGACGCAAAGCAGGTGTTTGGCATGCACAACATGTATAACGATCACAAACCACATTCCCATATGGAATGCAAAATGTGAGCTCTGTTGAGGATAAGGGCATCACTGCACACTTGAAGGGGTCGCACAATGTTTCTGCGCTGTCCTCATTTATCTGTCATTACTCTGGAAATCCCTTGTAGTCAATGTGGGGGTGGGAGAGAGAGCTAAATTTAGATCAGAGGAAGAGGTCCCTTGTTTAATCTGGAGTAATATAAATAGCAAAGAATCCTGTCATACAGTAATGTTTATCCAACAGTGAGACAATGTTCAACAAGCTACAATAGTTGATGCCTGATTCAAAGACTCACCATTGGGAAGCTTGTGACTGTTTTCCACCAGCCAGGTGAACAGGTTGGCAAAGTTGCAGTTGCACACCCAAGGGTTGCCCTCTAACCTTACCACCCTGAGAGAGGTCAGCTGGCTTAGGGCACCCACCTGTAGCCCAGACAGGGCATTGCGTTCTAGTTCTAGTTCACGCAAGGAGGTAAGACCCATGAAAGCATCTTCGTTGACCATGCTCAAATGCGGGTTGTTGCCCAAGCGCAACTTAATTAAGCTCCTCGACTCCCCAAAAGTCCCTTTGGGGATCTCGGTCAGGTTATTGCAACCGAGGTCCAGGAAAACCAGCCTGGAGGAAGTGCTAAGGGTGCCTGGCTCGATGTGCGAGAGCGAGTTGTTGCGGAGGTCCAGGTAGACCAGGTCGCTGTAGAGCACGAGGAAATCCGAAGGAATCCGTGGGATCCAGTTGTTCGCCAACAGCAGCCTCCGCACGTCCAAGGGGATCTTGTCTGGAAGACGGGTAAGTCCGCGCCCGCTACAGTCCACAGTGTGAGGGTCTGGGCAAAGGCAGATTGCTGGACAGTTTTCCCCTTGAATGAACAAAGTGAAGAAGAGCAAGGCAAGGACAGGCTGGAGCCGGTAGACACATGGCAACATGGTCAAGAAAGAGGGGGAAAAGAGAAGGAATAGGGTCAGGGGTAGAGGGATGAGGGTCAGAGGGCAGGAGATTAGGAAAGGGGAGGGGAAGGGAAAATCGAGCAGAGAATCAGTGCCAGCGCAGGAGCATCCTGCCGTCCTGGGCAAGAAATCTTAAGGCTTGCACATGGAGCGGCTTGAGCAAGACGCGGACGCGGCTTTCCGAGAGATCATGTAGCAAGCAGCCCTGGAGTGACGAGCAGACTGCTGGCTTTGAAGGCACGAGGGGAGGAGAGATAGCAAGCTGTGGGAGGGAGTGTGAAAGCATGAGAGATTGAGGGAAAGGGGTGGAGAAAGCAGCAGACAGAGGTAAACAGAGACCAGAGAGCAGAATGAGTGGAAAATCAGATGCACGAACAGATTGGCAGCGTGGAAGAGGAGGGGGGCTCTTCCAGCCGCTCTCTCGCAATTAACCCACGCTTGATCGAAGCCTGGCGGTCTGACACAAAAGGATTCAGCAAAGAGAGGCTCTGTCATGATGAGCAAAGAGTGAAATTGTTGCATCCCTCCATTTGTCCCTCAGCTGAGCGCAGGAATGATTGCTCGACCGGTGGCTGTGAACATGATCCTTGGCACTTCGAAGCCGTTGTAACTGAGCTGTCATGGTCCTAATGAGGAGAATTCCCACAGAGAATTAGGTGTGAGGCAGCGGTGTCCTCTTCCCTGCTCTTTTTCCTCTTCTTATCTCCCTTTCGTCTGGCTCCCGCGCGCCGTGCGATGCCTAGGCACGACTGTGTCTGATGAGAGGTTGTACAGCACGGTTTTGCAGCTCTGTTGCTATGGTGAGGAAATCCAAATATCCACAAAGAAGTTGTCTGCATGCAGATTAGACACCGGCGTGGGGAACGGGGGAAGTCTATCAGCATGCTGGCTCATATACTCCACTGCTTTTGTCCTGTGTTGTCTTTGCTGTTTAATATGGAGGGACGAGGCGACCATGCACTCAACACATGATGTCATTTCCTTGTGAGATAAACAGTCACACAATTGCAACAGATTTTGTATGCGTTCATGTTTTTGTGCTCTTATATCAGCCTTTATTAGCATCTTCCACATTATGCAAATCTACTCTGTATGTCAAGAAATCAGAAAAGCATTTGAACCCACATAAGAGATTCTAGTAATTCTCTCGGCTTGACCTTCATACGACATAAATCGATTCAGTTTTTCAGTTTTATTGTATTTTACTAAGCAGACGTCAGTGCCACAGTTAATTAGGGAAGTTTCTGGAAGCAAAGGACGCGTCTTCATTCATATAGCTATCACCAGGCAGTTCACTCAATCATTGCCGCTTAGTAAAGGACAGCAGGGAGGAGCTAGACAGCGTCAGACGCTCACACAGCTCCTTCAGTGTCTCCAGACAGGTAAATGGAATTAGGAAAGCAGATTTTGGTCACGACACAAGGAAAAACAGAAAATGACATGAACTGTAAGGTGAAACATGGCATGATGGGGTCACAAAGCTATCAGTCTGCAATCTAATAGGGTATTTGAAAGAGTCATGACTTAGAGTGAATACTGTAATTTACAGCTCACTGCTTAGTGCACTCATCCAGAATAAAGGCAGGCTTTAAAACATTTTGCAGAAGGACATTCTCTGTGTGTGCCAACCTCCCTCTTGAAGACAATGATCTTAGCAACGTTCACATAAAGTTTCACATAAATTGAATTTGTCATATTGAAAAATGTATGAAATGTATGCATTTGAAAAAAAGTAATTGTCTTCAATTCATATATATATACTCCATCATCACTCCATTAGATTCCAAAAGCAAAAAAAAAATGGTGCTAAGAGAAGCAGACAAAAAATGGTGCTTATAATCCTAACTTTTATCTCCATGCTGAAATCTCAGATGGCCAGACAGTGATTAATTTTTTATGAATCATTAAATATTACATAATATGTACAGGATGGCGTGAGCCAGAGACTGTCGTGAACACCATGAGAAGTGAACTTTTAAAAGCTTACCTTAAACATGTTCTATAAATAAACAGTGCTCATAAACAGCTGTTGGGATAGTATTCTAACTTGAAAAGGAGCAAAAAAGGAGACTTGAACCAGGAAATAGTATTCGATACGTCACAACATGTAGACTGTGTGACTGCTAAATTTCTTAGAATTGCACTTCCTGTCATTCCAATTCAACATCCTGTGGTTGTGACCGATTCAATTATGTATTCACAATTAATGGGGGCATGATCCTTTTTCACAGTAAATTTGTGAGACGTTGACTATTAAAAGCTTTTGAAAAATGAATAAACATTCATGTATATATAGCATTCAGCAGCTTACATATACCCCTCCTATGCCTTCCTGGAAATACAGACAGGATCTAAGGATCAATGCAATACAAGGAAAGCAAAGATGCATCTAGAACA
This sequence comes from Aspiorhynchus laticeps, assembly GCA_023376895.1. Lineage (NCBI taxonomy): Eukaryota > Metazoa > Chordata > Actinopteri > Cypriniformes > Cyprinidae > Aspiorhynchus > Aspiorhynchus laticeps. The sequence continues at coordinate 23,494,702 of CM041810.1, read as the reverse complement.
TCGCTCTTGTCTTTATAATAGTGCACACTCCCAAAGGTAAAGTTCTCTATTGAAGTTCCATAGTTAACTTTGCATGTGTAAAATTAAGTCTCCTCCCGGTCCATCCCCAAAGACCTCAGACCCGGTCCAAGAACGGAAGCCTTTGAAGGATCCCTCAAATTATCTTTGGAATGAGGCCATATTATCATAAAACTGCACAATTAATGAGATGCACATGGAAAATATGTAGGGGGCATGTGTGTCTGTGACAGGGGATTGCAATTATGACTTTCCATTCCCTGGGAATAAATACTATACTTAATATGGGACAAACAAACTCTATTTCAAGACAGGCCATGTAAAAAAAAATGCATTTAGCTGGAAGGATATTTTTATATTAGGACCATGTCAGAGTAGAAACTAGAGAATTCTTTTTCTCATTATTGATTTATGCTGCAATTGGTATTTTTGCCACGTAAGGTAAACAAGTCCAGTTTAATTAAGTAAAGTTTTATAGTTATGTAATTTGTGTTGCACAATGAATTACAAGAACACATACTTTCCAAACACAATAATAGACTTCATTTTTGTTGCATTTAACATCACAGCTCATGTACCGGCAGTATCGTCGCTATTAATGGCACTATGTATATTGTAATGATGTCATTTGTTTCAGTATATTTTTTCACATATTACCGGAGCTAAATGCACTAAGCAAACAATTGTATTAAAACACATATTAAAACCAACATGACAATGAAACTTAAAAAAAGCAAGCATGGCAAAACTTCAAAATAAATTGCAAATGAAAGTTATTATAATTTGGCTGAAAATTAAGTAATAAAATGCTAATCTTGATAAAATATTAACCCCAAATGGGGCATTACAGATGCAGCAATATATAATAATTATGAAAGAACTGATAAGAATGTAACCAATGTATATTATTTTTCTTTCATCTTTTAAGGTCAAGACTGCAAAATAAATATTTTGTTTGATTGACACTGCTTGCTCTATATTAAATAAAAATCTGCTCAGGTGTGCAGCAGAGCTGTATACGTGGCCACTGAGAATTATAAAACCGGCCCTGACCTCTCAGATTGACTGAGCTTGATTGTGCTTGGTTTTTTGTTTGTTTGTTTTTTTGCGAAAAATAAAACTAAAGAAAAGTCATCTTCTTTAGTACTTCATGAAATCTTACCTGCAGCCTACAACATGTGGTTCCCACCTCCCTTATGTTTTGGCTCTGGAACTGAGGTGCTATGCTTTGTGGGTGGATTTAGTGCCAGACACTGCTAATGCAACTGAAAAACTGTCAACTGTTTAAAAAGTGTATAGGAAAGTAAAAATTATACTACATTAAAATCACCGGTTAACCGTCATCAGATGTTAACTAGGACATTACATTTATTCTACAATAACATTTATCCTATATGTTTGGGAAGACTGTTTTACTGCAGGTGTTATGATGAACAGTAGGTTTTGCCAAATTACTTATTTAATTGATATTATAACTTGATGTCTGTCAGTCCTCTGTCGTGTGTGTCATGTGTTCCCGCCTCTTGTGTCCATATTTGGTTTGTTTCCTGTCCTTGTTTCATGTCATTATGAGTTAAGTATGCTCCAGCTGTGTTTATGTGTTAATTACCCTGTGTATTTAGTTCCTGTCTTTTGAGTTTGATTTGGTCTGGTCTACTCGTTACTCCCGGTGTTTCCTGTCTGCCCTGTCTTGCCTTGTGTGCATTAAAGACTATTATTTGAGTTTACGTCCTCGTCTGCGTGTCCTTGTTCCTCCCTGCTGTGTGCACTGTGACAATGTCACAGCTTTTATTATGAACAATAAGAATATTACTAATACCACAATAATACACAATGTTATACAAATCTCTAAAGAATTGCTGTCATCTCAAGTATTTGTTACCTGTGAAGTTAGTCAATTTAAATATGCAAACTGATCTAATATTCTAAAATAAGCAATCTGACTCCCACTTCACTTCCTGTCAGTTCTGATCTGTCCTATCATAATAAAGGCAAAAATGCCAAAAAAAAAATCTTTAAAAAAGCTGAAGTTAGAAGCCAAATTTACATAATCTGATAAAATAAATTAATAATAAAAAAGATAATTTACACTTCATTACAAGAATTACCAAGCCCCAATTTTCTTTATTTTTTCTTAAAGAAAACAAAGAATAATCATAGAAAATAAAGCACTAACTCAGCAGACCCTTTGTAGTGTTTATGCATTGCTAAAGGGCAAGACAACTAGCACTGCCCAGCATGAGACGATGAATGAGCTGGTTTGGGTCGGTATGGGAGAGCCAAGCTACTGGGAGGAAACAGGCTGAAAGCTCCCCAGATGCAATTAAAGCCCTGCGCATCAATAAGTAATGAATGTCAAGTGCAGCATGTTGTTTGGCTTGGCAGGGTGCTGGTGGCCCGTGGAGGCACATGTCCAGTGCAGGACGGGCTGGAGGGTGGGGGTAACATAAACAACAGGTGTTGGCTAATGTTGCTCTTTTATTCTGTTGCAAGAGTTATCTCACAATTGTTAACAATAAGCATCTGGACAGAGATAGCTAGTCCTGGAACAGAGCAAAAGGGCAAGGTTTTCCTAGAGGAGGGAAACAGAGGCTTTGGAAATACTTGAAATGTCACCTCCCTTTGAGGCGATCTCGGAATGTGGCGGAGATTCAAAACGCTCAGGCAGCTGTCGATACTAAAGCTGTGGACAGAGTGAAAAGATGCCAAGTCTGCGCCAAGTCGGGATATCAGTGATGAATGTGTTATCGCGGAGAAGAGCAGGTGACGGAAGCGAACACATCTGATCCTGAGCCACAATAATGATGATTCACACAAGTGTGCCTTCTTAATGCTTATAACATATGCTTATAACTCTTCTTAATGCTTATAACTCTTACCCCCGGTTTCACAGACAAGGATTAAGCCTAGTCCTAGACTAAAATGTAAGTCTGAGCTGTTTCAACTGAAATAAACTTGCACTGACTGATCTTAAAAATATATCAGTGCCTTTTTTTGTCTCAAGATGCACACCAGCAATGTTTTTTTCTAAGCATGTTTATAAAAATTACTTAAATGTCCTAATTGAACTATGGCCTAATCCTGGTTTAGTCTAAGCCCTGTCTGTGAAACTGGGCCTTAATGCTTATAACATATGCTTATAACTCTTCTTAATGCTTATGCTACATAACTCTGCAGTTACACACTATATACAAAAGATACATCAACTAGCAAAATTGAGAGCTTCTAAAAATAATTTTGTCATTTTTGTGTGAATGCTTCACAAGATGCATGTCATGTACTGAGATTAAAGTATAGAGCTTCATAAACAATCTCGTCCCTTCTCTGGCAGTCCATTAGCGTTCTCCTTGTACTCATTGTGAATACATAACAGCAATAAGCTAATGACCTAAAGATGGCATACCAATGTCACATCATGTGTAATATAACTATAAGATTTACTGAGTTTGCTGGGGCCTTGTTCTTGAAAGCTCTCAGAGGGGTTCTGTCTCAAGGTCAGCTGTGCATTGTGCAAATGAGCACAAACAGAAGCAGATGCAAAGAGAAAAAAAGAATAATTCCTGATAAAATGCTTCAGAGCAGATGTTCTTGCAGTGAGTTTTAGTAGAATTGTCAGTGAGCCACCTACTTAAAGGGATAGTGTACCCAGAAATGACAGCTGTGTCGTCATTTCTCAGCCTCGTGTTGTTCCAAATCAGTATGACCTTACTCATACTCATACGCATCTCAATAAATTAGAATGTCGTGGAAAAGTTAATTTATTTCAGTAATTCAACTCAAATTGTGAAACTCGTGTATTAAATAAATTCAATGCACACAGACTGAAGTAGTTTAAGTCTTTGGTTCTTTTAATTGTGATGATTTAGGCTCACATTTAACAAAAACCCATCAATTCACTATCTCAACAAATTAGAATACTTCATAAGACCAATAAAAAAAACATTTTTAATGAATTGTTGGCCTTCTGGAAAGTATGTTAATTTACTGTATATGTACTCAATACTTGGTAGGGGCTCCTTTTGCTTTAATTACTGCCTCAATTCAGCGTGGCATGGAGGTGATCAGTTTGTGGCACTGCTGAGGTGGTATGGAAGCCCAGGTTTCTTTGACACTGGCCTTCAGGTCATCTGCATTGTTGGGTCTGGTGTCTCTCATCTTCCTCTTGACAATACCCCATAGATTCTCTATGGGGTTCAGGTCAGGCGAGTTTGCTGGCCAATCAAGCACAGTAACACCATGGTCATTGAACCAGCTTTTGGTACCTTTGGCAGTGTGGGCAGGTGCCAAGTCCTGCTGGAAAATGAAATCAGCATCTCCATAAAGCTTGTCAGCAGAAGGAAGCATGGAGTGCTCTAAAATTTCCTGGTAGATGGCTGCGTTGACTGTGGACTTCAGAAAACACAGTGGACCAACACCAGCAGATGACATGGCAGCCCAAATCATCACAGACTGTGGAAACTTCACACTGGACTTCAAGCAACATGGAATCTGTGCCTCTCCACTCTTCCTCCAGACTCTGGGACCTTGTTTCCAAATGAAATGCAAAATTTACTTTCATCTGAAAAGAGGACTTTGGACCACTGAGCAACAGTCCAGTTCTTTTTCTCCACAGCCCAGGTAAGATGCTTCTGAAGTTGTCTCTGGTTCAGAAGTGGCTTGGTAGCCCTTTTCCTGAAGACGTCTGAGTGTGGTGACTCTTGATGCACTGACTCCAGCTTCAGTTCACTCCTTGTGAAGCTCTCACAAGTGTTTGAATCAGCTTTGCTTGACAGTATTCTCAAGCTTGCAGTCATCCCTGTTGCTTGTGCACCTTTTCCTACCCAAATTCTTCCTTCAAGTCAACTTTGCATTTAATATGCTTTGATACAGCACTCTGTATACAGCCACACCTTTCAGTAATGACCCTCTGTGACTTACCCTCTTTGTGGAGGGCGTCAATGTTCGTCTTCTGGATCATTGCCAAGTCAGCAGTCTTCTCCATTATTGTGGTTTCAAAGAACAAGAGATACCCAGAATTTATACTGTAGGGATGGTCATTAATTGAAACTCAAATGTAAATATTCTAATATTTTGAGATACTGATTTTTGACTTTCATGAGCTGTAAGCTCTAATCATCAAAATTAAAACAGAAAAACTTTTGAAATGTTTTACTTTACATGCAATGAATCTAAAATATATGAAAGTTTCACTTTTTGAAATAACTTACAAGAAAAATTTACTTTTTCACGACATTCTAATTTATTGAAATGCACCTGTATTTATTCCATAGAGCACAAAAGGAGAGATGTACTGTTTCCATGCAGTTTTTCAGGCATTTTACTTAACAATATAAAGTATTTTATGTCACTTTTGATCAATTTAATTAGCACAACACAACAGAAACAAGCCACAATACAACGAAATTAGCACAACACAACGGAAACAAGCAACAACACAACAAAATGTGGAGATGTTACTGTGTTTTGAAGATTTCGTTGGGTTGTGCACTACTGGGCCACCGTATAAAAGTATAAATTTCTTGAAGTTGTTATTTACTGATTATTTACATGAGCTGTTAACACATATGTGACCAGATCAGTAACACCGTTTCTTATTCTTATTAGACGTGATGCAATAAGATTCCGGCGACAAGCAATTAGTTGTGGCACAGCTACGCGACACAACAAAATCAATCAAAAAACACAACCAATCAAAAGAACATGTGAGCGGGCTGTTTCCACAAGTGCACTTCACACGCAACGAAACAGATAAGTACATAATCTAATTCATAAATATTAAACCATTTTAAATAGGGATGTAATGATGCTATACAATTACTGGTTGAAAATCGATAAAAATAGGTGACAATTCAAGTCGAATCATGGTAAAATTGGGGGTGGGAGTTTATATGAATGCATCTCTGAGGGGAACTGACTGTCTTCAGAAAAGTTTAGATGGTATTTTCTTTTCATCTTACCACCTTATAATGCCTAATAAAGTAGTGTTTATAAGTGCAGCGCTGTTTTGTTTACAGCGGTAACAAAGGAAACACTGTATTGCTGCTGTTCCATAAGCTCCACCTGCTGTCAGAGAGTGAATTGGATGCAGCCCGTCTGCTGTTTCGTGCAGATTTTATTTAGGATAATTTCACAAAGCTAAAGTCAGAACATTTTGTTTTTGCTTCAAAGTGAAAAATTAAAGTCATACAGGTTTGGAACACCATGGGGGTGAGTATATGACGGTAGAATTTTCATTTTTGTGTGAACTATGCCTTTAAGACTGGCATCTAAATTGGTTATGTCTGAAGCCAATGCATGTATTTTGTTGACTGTGTGAGTCTTGTTAAGAGTCTTGTTGTGAGTCTTCGTCAGCAGCATCAAGCAGAAAGTGAAGTCTTGTTCTGGTGTCATACAGTGAGAGGAAATTAAAAGTATAGATTGTTAAGGTACCACATCAATCTCCTCATAGGGGGAACACACTGTCTCACTGTCTTTAACTGTGTCACGTCTCAGCAGGGGGAATGGGTGCGAATCACTCGCCTCCCTCCACCACAAGAACACCGTGAGGCGAGAATGGCACAACCAGCCTTGAGAGGAAAAGTAAAAAAAAAAAGATAAAACAAACAGGGCAAGCTGGAGGTGACATCCATTTAGTTTCTCATTCCCTCATCACGTTGTTTGCCACCTGCCCCCGTCGCCCGTCCCCTGAGCGTCCTCATCTCTCTGTCTGGCTGAGGTTTGCTAGTCGACGGCATTAACGTCATATTCCTCAAGCAACATCTCAGCATCCTTCACACCCGTGCTATTACAGGAGGCGTTTATGTGAGCGTGACAGCCAAATGATGACGGGGTTATCAAAGTGAGCTCTATGTTTTTCTCGGCTTTAGCAGATGTCAAGTTCTTCGGTGCCACTGTACTTTTTTTTTTTTTAAAGAGGGATTTTAAGGCCATGGCTATTTTAGGATGACAGCATTATGTGAAAAAATGTTTGATTGTTTAAACCCCAACCTGTTTGAGAATGTTAACAGGTGTAAGTGTAATTTGGATGGTGTTATGAGTGCCACCAGCCCTCTAGTGGACAGAGATGGAAATGGAAATGTTTTATCATTATGTCTGTGAAATATTAATAAACAAATGTTATTAAGAAACCTTTTTATTAATAATAAAATTATTTATTTATAATAATATTTATGATATTATTATATTATAAAATTGTTGTAATTTATTGAAATATATTAGAAAAATATTTAAAAATCTTAATTTATGGTTAGAATGAGGTACTAAATTAATATCTGACAATTACTGTATCTTAAAACTTTTTGTACAACAGAGAATGCTTTGATGAAGTGTTTGATGGATAAAGCATAAGAATGTTTTTAAATTGCATTCAGTGAATCAGTGTTGTTTTAGTATTATTTATATAATAGTTTAGTATTTATCAGTATTTTGAATTAACTTTTTATTATTGTTGTTAATATTATCAGGTTATCAGTTTTAGTAAAAAAAAAATGTAGTTTTGTTATTTGTGCTTTTGTCATTTTATTAGCCCTGTTATTTATTTATTTTTCAGTTTTATTCATTTTAGAAATTAAGCAATTTTACCATATTTTATTTTAGTTCTTTGCCAAGGCAACACTTCTAATTTTATTTTCTTTTTGAAGAAGTTTTTCACCAAATATATATATAATATATTTATATATTATTTAATTCTTAAATAATTTGTAATTATTTTAGTTATTTAATTTTATTTTTACATTTAAAAATATTTTTTTTATTTTAGTTTTAGTTCCAAAAGCAAAACTGGACATGCCTCTCTGAACTACAACGGATGCCAATGCCAAGTGTGCAATGGCAAAAATTAGGACATTTGGTCGCACGACTTTTAACAAACCCTTTGCAATTTTCATCTACATCCTTGTGACAAGTCATTCCCCATTAAATTAACAGATTTGTCTGCTGAGGAGTGTCTGAAGGGCACACTGTATCTGAAATGAATACATAAAGCGTCATACAACATATTCTGACTGTCAGGATGCCCTACCATCACAAGCACATCTTAAGTTCAGTGCTGAGCTGATAGCATCTCTGCACCGTCACGAACAGCAAAATCTCCTTCACCAAAATAAAAGAGAAACGTAAGTTAGTATATATGTAATTAATGTAGTATATATGGCTTATGCAGTCATAAAAAAGCATGGACAGACAAAAATAGTGTACCATTTAAAATGATTTATTGAACAAAACACATACACTACTATTTTGGTTTCTTAGTCCTCCTTTCCGATCTTTCAATTGCTTGACGTATACGTCGACATTCCATGTCCATTATTGTGAAACCCGCGAGACACAACAAAAACACAGCTCCAATCACAGCGTCCTCATCCTCCTGTTGTTAACGTCGTTGTTCTTCTTTGTTTCCGTTGTTGAACGCCGCGCACAAATGACGTCGCTGTCGACCGGCTTACGTCACTTCCTAGTACCCACTGTCGGTGCGAATGCAACCCTTTAAATGGTACTGGGAAATAGTTCGCGCAAAATTGTCCCAGTACTTTAGTACTGTACTTTTAGTTCTGGAACTAAAGCGGTGCGAAAGGGGCTACTGTGTCTCCTGAGGCGGTAACTGAGGTAGCCGCTGATGGACGTGCCTGCTCTAGCTGCTAGCGATGGCTGTTTTGCGGAGAAGGACATTATATGTGACATACCGGTTAAAGAACTGTGGTATGTTTAACAAGTTTTCAAGTCAATACTTGGATGTGCCTGGAAAGAGATGTTTATTGCTAATGCAGCAACTGCAGAAGACCCCTGCAGCCACCCAGAACAAAAAAACACTCTACACATTAAACACTTCTAATATTAAATAAAGCACATAACCTTAAAGCACATATTATCATACCTGAGATCATTGTCACAATTTCTATGTTGTTGTTCCAGTGCCGACATTTGGGCAACAACCCAAAACACCCTAGCATTGTGGGAGTGAGTTTTACTGCAGGAAGAATCACTATTATTTAAAGCTGCACGATATATAGAAATAAAATTGATATTGCGATATGGTATACTCAAATCACAAAGGCTGTAATTTAATGAAATGCAATTTTTCATTGTGTTCATTTCTAAGCATTTTTAATGCATTCATTTATTTGCTGGCAAACCATCAAAATATAATTCTGATGTTTAGCATTTGGAAATGAAAAAAAAGTAAATTTATGTTAGAATTAGAATTGTAATTGTACAATTGTACAATCATTTTTTGTTTATATTAAATACTTATAATACTCAAATATTATTGCAGTATACTACATATTTTGTTTAATATTTTTATTTAAAAATAATCAAAATAAAATATTATTTTACAGTCATTTGGAATGGATCAAAAACAATGGGATAGTGGCCTATTTGATCATTCAAGTGGAAAGAGACACGATCAACGGGTAGAAATTTGTCAACCAGTAGAGATTTTGGACTATCTGGTCTATCGCAGTTAAATGCTCACGTGACGTTGTTATGGTACGTGGTCATGAAAACGTATCGTTTGCACAAGTTTTTAAGCATTGCGGTTTAAAAACAAGTGATTTTAAGCTATTGAAACACAATCAGCAGCAAAAGAGAACTTATTTCGCTATATGCGCACACGGTCAGAGTCAAACAACAAAAGAGAGAAAATCTATCACTGCTCTTGACTAAATCACTTTCTTACTTAAGAAGAAATATATATTTAATTTACACAGTGAAAAATATGCAGCATTTTATGCATTTGATTACTTTATACAATGTATATAGCATTTCTTATTTATTGGTTCTACTGCAGTTTTTGTCTTGTAATTAGTTTCTTATTCTTATTTAATCACTGACTGTTTACTTGTCTTCACTGAGCTTGTGTTTTTGTGTGTGTGTGTGTGACACTAGTGACAAGAATTATGACATGGTGTCAACATTTTTTAAAGACCTTATTTAAAGCAAAAGTAACTATATTGTGATATACATCGTAACCATGAAATAAAATGACTCATATCATGATATAAGATTTTGGTCATATCACCCACCCCTATCATTAATCATTTTGAGCATAGGGAAGCACACCCCAGACTAGCTAATAACTGCAGTTTAGGCTGGATGAAGTAGTTTTTTAGCAGAGTTTGGTGTTCTTTTAATTTGGGCCAGTATGCAACCACCTAGCAAGACACTAGAAACCACTCTGAACTATTTTGGCAGCCACCTACAACACTCCAGCACCGTGGTCGTGAGTTCTGCTCAGGCAAACACCACTCACATTTTCTTCAGGAAATGTAAAAGTCTTGTTCTAAATAATTATAGTAATTGAGCTGAGCTGGGAACGTCAAAACATCGGATCATGCCACGTTTAACACATAATAACATACTGAACGCTACAGCTGCTGACAATGACGGCTAATGCACTTCACAGCACCACATACTGACCTGATACACAACCTGACCTACACACATGTACCCACACACACATCCACTCGCATGGCTGCTCCACTTCACTTGGCTAATCGAATTTGTCTCTGTTTCAGTCCTTTTAGTTCTGGGATTTGAGTTTTTTTTTGCCCATGAGCAGTGTGAGCGCACCATGACATGTCATTATTCACTTTTGGTTCTTTTACGTTTAGCTGCTCTCACTCCACCACCCCAAACTCACTCTCTTTCCCTCTGGCTCTCCATTTTGTTCTCCCTTGCTGTCTCTCTGAATTAGACGTTAGCAAACAGGCATGTAATTAGCAGCAGCTAACTGCGTCCTGCTTCCTGAAGAGTACGATTACATAGCAGATAGATGCTAACCAGCTACATATTGAAAGTCTTTAGGTCTGTATATGCTCCATTAGAAATGCAGTCACCCACTCTGTTTTTATCTGTCCACCTGTGTTATCATTCCACATGGCCTGTAAGACACACCTGATCATCTCGACACCAAATACTTTACTGTCAGCTTTGTAGGAACGTGGGAACATTTAAACAAACTGCTTGAGAAGATGATTCTAGTTGTTCTGGGTGAATGCAGTACTTTGATAGCACACTTAAAGACTCGTGACAGCCTTATTCCCCTTTAATGCTCACTGACTGATGATGATGATGGCAATGCACATTCAGAACCAAGTGTGAGTGCTATCAGTTTTGCTATTTTATGCAACTAAATACAATGGATAATTTGTGCATTATCTAAATCAAATGTTTTAAAACTGTTTAACGCCACTGACCCCCAAGTATGATTATTACTTTGTCAGGGACCCATTTTCTAAAATATAAAGGCAGCTATATTTTAATGGATAAAGATCCATTTATACAATAAATATATTTGCTATACACTGCCATTCAAAAGTTCAAAAGGTGGTTAAGAGTTTTTGAAAGTTATTTTATGAGCATCAAGGCTGCATTTATTTTATCAAAATGCAATAAAAACAGTAATATTGTAAAATATTATTACAATTACAAATTTTAAAACATAGTGTGTTTTCTTCTATATTTTATTTTAAAATAACTTATTCCTGTGATTGCAAAGCTGAAATTACAGCAGCCATTACTCCAGTCTTCAGTGTCACATGATCATTCATAAATCATTCTAATATGCTGATTTGGTGATCAAGAATTATTTTTTTATTATTAATGTTGAAACAGTTATGCTGCTTAATATGCTTTTTGTGAAACTGTCATTGTTTTTTCAAGATTTTTGGATGAATAGAAAGTAAAAAAAACATTTATTTATCTTTAAAGATATTGTTAATATCTTTACTTTCACTATTTATCAGTTTAATGCATACTTGATGATGAATAAAAGTGTATCCTCAAAATGCTGAATTGGAAAAAAAGATAAAAGTAGTACAAAAATAAAACGCCAATATTACAAAATATAACGTTAAAAATAATATAAATCACTTGTTTTTCTAAAGAAACATTGTCCAACAGCAACACCAGCAGGTGAAGTTACAGCGGGAGTCCACGTCTCTCTCGCCTCCCCTGAGCCCATTGAGTTTTAACAGACCCAGCTAAGTGTGCATCATGATATGATTGCATATGATTGGTTATATTCTGCTGTGATTGGTTCATGCAATAAATCCCGCCTCTTGTGTTTGTGCACATTGGCAAATCAGTCTGAACAAACAATATAATGGCGTTAATAGGAAGACTAATTTTAAAAAAAAAGTAGCCTACGTAAACAACTCACACTTCGATAACCAGGTTTTTTTTACGTCAAAATAAAACATAAAATGGCATGAAAACATAATCTGTGGTTTTTAGTGCGTAAAATCAGTTGTTGTAATATAAAGTAAATCTCCACGTCTGTGACCAATGTTTACCGAGCTTTGATAACTGATGATCCGAAATATTGTGTGTGTGTGTGTGTGTATATATAGAAAGCAGATTGATGTGTCGGATTCCGTAAATTTTTACTTATTTAATATTGTTTCATTTTAACCTTGGTGCAGCTAGACTTCCTTATGTAAATGATTATTGCATGGATCTAATGAGGTAAGCTAAAGCACTTAAAAGTAAACCAAAACTGGTAAGTAAAAACTGTAGGTCCTTTTCACAAATATAAATAGAATGCTCTGTCCTTATTATGCACCAGTATGCAAAGCAGCTCGACAGACAGCTAAAAGCCACATTTAACTTCAGAATGATCTAGTTTTCAATGGCAAAACTAGTGCAACTGAAAACTTGAAGCTGCTGTAGTGAGAAGCTCCCTCTACTGGTCAAAATACACACCACAGGACTGAGGCAATATACTGCAGGCTCAGTTGCTCAGGCTTTAGTGCCACATTTAGCATTGTTTCACTTTGTGAGCTGTTTTGAATGCACAGTACAAAATGTTTCCAAAGACAGCTCCAGCAAAATGAGGACGTCTGGTCACCCTAGCTCTGGGTCTCAACGGACTGTAGAAAAACAAAGTGCTAGGTAGCACATTGGCAAGCCACAGACAAGACCATGGTGTCAGTTGGTGCATGACCACAGCATCTGTCTGGATCGCAGAAATGGGTACAAACACACCAAGTAAATGTGTTTATGATAATCTAAAAATGCATTTTTCGCTGTTTTATGATCTAATGTCTAATAAGCTATAACGAGTTCCTAGTCAGATTTGGCATTTGCAGCGTGAGGTTTTGGCCCAATATAAATTCAGAAAAGCTGGACGGTCTTGTAGTGATCCTGGCACGTGATTTCGGTGGCTCGGCATTGCCTGCGAGAAATCTGGCACTCTGTCTGCCAGCAGTGCCAGCATATTCTCCATACAGACTAACGCAGGACAGAGAGGCTGTCAGCTCTGCTGTAAAGGGCATCTCACGCTCAGTGATATAGCTGTTTGTACCCCTTAAGGATCCACTTCTATCTATTTCTAGCAAGTGTTTATCATCTGAACATCAAAATTAAATTAATTGGATCAAAAATAAAATCATTTTTGATGGATCATGTGAGACTGAAAATTCAGCTGCGCCATCACATTAAATGATATCCAAATAATATAATTAAAATAAAATACTATATATTTTACATAATATAAATAAAATAGCTTAATTTTATATATTATAAAAATATAATTTATTTTTATTTAATTCATACTCAAAACTGTATTTCCACCTTAGATGTTCCAGATTTTAGTAACAGAACTGATTTTTTTTAACCTCATAAAATATATAGAAAAGGGGAAAAAAATAATTAATGTAATATTTAGCTGACCTTCTAAGACTGATGATTAACATTCTCTCTAATGCATCTCAATTCATTTGATGAATTAAAAAAAAAAAAAAAAAAAAAAAAAAAAAACTTTTCCTGGTTTCAGGTCTATTATTTACCCTTAGAACTATTCCTATTTTGTAACTTATATGCATGTGGAAACTGCCCCCTAAAGCAATGCCTCCATGCTTTTCATATTCTAAAATCTCAATAATACCGCTTCCATGCTGTTGACAGGGTCAAAAGGTCAGCTGAAGGCTCGAAAGAATGACATCATTAGCATGCCGCCACCAGCCAAGTGGGCAGAGGGCAGACAGGGTGGGAGCTGCGGGGTACAGCCCAGAAATAAACCAGAAATGGAAATCTCCTGCTCTTTTTCTCCTCTCTATCAACCCTCTCGACCCTTTTCCTCTATGCCAGAGCGACTTTACTGATTTAAAGCAAATCTCCTTCAACAGAACCTCCCAATACCACTTACGTGTGTAATCTATCACGACAACCTTGGTCACACAGCATTCGAATGGACTTTAATTCCTCAAGACTAACCAAAGCCCTATTCGGACGGTAATTGTTTCTCAGGGGGACGTAAGTGATTTTCACCATATACAGCGGGTAGTTGGTGATTTAATTGCCGTCCGAATCCAGGATGTCGGTGTTTTTCTCTCACCACCCCCGTGAAAATCCCCGGCCGAATTACCTACTGTTTTTTGACAAACACCAAGGTCGTAATTTAATTGCCGTCCGAATCCACATCTCTGAGTTTATGAGAAGAAATCCATTGAAAATTCAGTGTTTAATCCCTTTTTGAGCACTCCCGAACACCGTAACGTTGTACTTCGGTGTAATTTACATATTATTTCTGAAATGCTGTAAAGTATTTAAAAGAACAATACTGCATGACTGCTCAACCACAGCGACTGGGAGCAGAAAAAGAAGAAAAGCACATAAACTTTCAAATGGGTCTTTATTATGGCAGCAGCAGGTATGCAATACACTCTCATTTCACTGCTGGTTATACAGTCTCTGTATAGTCGTGTATGTGACAAATAAAACTTGAAAAACAATTTTAAAATGTGTATTATAAACAGATATATATCGCGTATAATTATATACAACTATAGCGCGTCTTTCCTATTTTTAAACAGGAGATTTAAATAAATACACAATAATAAGAATACATTTGTAAATAAAATTAATTTTATTTACAGCAGACAAGCATTTGATTGGCCACGTGAGCAGCGCGTTCTCGGGTGCGCAGGATCACAGAACTCGCTCCTCCACTGTGAATAAATCGCCATCCGAATCCATGAGTTTTATCACTGAGGTGATATGTAAATTTATTTTCACAGACGTCCATATGAGAAACAATTACCGTCCGAATCGGGCTCAAGTCATGATTTCAAAATTCCTTGCCACTACAAAATGTGAATTATGTTTCCATTAAATAACTCCCTTAAATTCGGCTGCTTTGGGATCAGCCTCAGGACACCCTGGCATGTCGGTTGCCACGGAGATAAGTCCCCTCTGTACGAGATGTGACGTAGACCGCTGCAATTTAGTATTCTGCTCCCTTCCTTACATGGTACTAAAGAATCCCTCTGCGGGAAGAGAGGCCACGTGACACACACATCAAGTCAGTCACACTTTCAGAAAGGACACGCGCAGACTTTTATCCATCTTATATCAAAGACATCCTCTCGTCTGGGACAGTGACACTAGAGATGTCCATTCAGCTAGCAGATAGAAAGGATGGACTGTCAGTCATGGTGAATAATCGGTGGTACGCTTGATGAAAAATGTGACATTTGAGTGGTGTTTGGTACATCTTGACCACCCAGTGACAGGAGCAGTGTTCCACTGCTGCAGAAAGCCATTTTTACAGGATAACTAACTACAGTCTTGGGTGACTCATTTTCAGTCATTACCATTTAACATAAAAATAGTTAACAGACTGACCTGGTATAGAGAAAAAGGTTCAGGGCTAGAAAACCAGAAGATCGTTAGTGTGGTTACCATAAGGAACAAAATATGAGCTATTATTTTTATTCATATATATATTTTTTAATTATTACTAAAACAAAAATCTTAAAAAAAAAGCAATTATTCAAGTGTTCCACAAGTGATCAACAATGCCTAGTTAAGTAGACACATGCACATGCGTTATTTTTTCAACTTGGAAAACACACACATACACATAAAAGCAGAAACCTACAAAAGCTGGGTTTTTCACCAGCACATAACTCTCAAACTATGACTATATTCTAGTGCTTGCTAACAATCACAAGAGAAAATGCAATCAAATGCATACATATGTCCACTAATGCATTGTATGGCTACAGTTTTGGTTTATTAAAAGAAAAATAGAATTACTCATTTTAACAGTACCAGTCCAATTTGCCCCCAAATTTTGTCATTTTGTAAGAAACTCAAACAATAAATACCGTTTTGTTGTGGCAATTTGGTGTGTCATGACAGATCGCTGTAGTTCCTTAATTCAAGCGGCACATGAACTGATCGTCTCTTCATCTTTACTAGTTATAGCATGAAATAAACATGAATGAACATCAGAGGGTATTTTGTTTCAATTGTGGAAAGACATCAGTACACCATTTTTCAAGTTCACCGATGTTAATCTACTCGCCTGTCTAGTTTGTTTGTCGGAAAAAAATATTGTTTTAATTGGTCAGATTGCCTGTCAAACAAGCTTCCTGCAAAGGGTCAATTAGCCAAACTGATCTATCTATCTATCTAGACAGATAGATGTGAATATATAAAATTTCCAAGACATTCTCAGATCAATACATCACACCAGAGCTTTTTAAATAAATAAATAGTAAATTATCATTTTAAAGGGGTCATATGATGCGATTTCAAGTTTTGCTTTCTCTTTGGAGTGTTACAAGCTGTTCGTTCATAGATAAGATCCCTGAAGTTGCAAAAACTAAAGTCTCAAAACAAAAGAGATATTCTTTATCAAAGTTAAGACTCTGCCACACCCCCCTTCAAACACGCCCCATACATGTCTACGTCACGATGTGGAAATATTTGCATAATGCTGCCCAAATGTTCATGCAAAGAAAGAAGGCGTGGTTTCAGAAACCGCAGTAGTGTTGATGCAGTCATGTCAGGGAGAAGCTGTGTGTTTCTAGGCGAAAGCAAAAGCACTTTATTTGGCCTTCCGAAAGTAGATGCATTTAGGAATCATTAAGATTACTTACAACAGAACAGCACAACCCGGATGTTATCACAGCGCATTTTATGGATGACCGTTTCGTGAACCTAGGAGAGGAGGTAATTCTGACTTTGCTATGACAATCTGGCGCTTCTGAATCAGCGACTGTATGTTTTGTTATTAGTTTAAGTATTTGCTATTGACTGTTCAAATGCAGAATTTTGCGCGTCGTGTGTGTGTGTGTGTGCGCGCGTGTGAGAGAGAGGGTCACAGCACATCAGCTATCTTAATCGCGGTTTGTGAGTGTGTGTGAGAGAGAGAGGGTCACATCACAGCACATCAGCTATCTTAATCGCGGCTTGTGTGTGTGTGTGTGTGTGTGTGAGAGAGAGACAGGGTTACGTCACAGCTGAGTGTACAGCCTGTCAGAAATCATCTTAATCGCGGCTTGTTTGCAAACACATAGGAGCATCATCACTGTGTCTGTCACGCGACTCTGTTCCCCTCTCGGGCTTGAACTGATGGTAAAACTAAGGACGTTATTAACTGTCTTTACTTTAATTTTGAAAAGGGGCGTTACATTTCCGACGCGGCTTGTGGTGTTTGGCCAATCACAATGCACTGTGTCAGCTGGCCAATCAGAGCAGACTGTGCTTGTCGGAAGGAGGGACTTTGTAGAAAACGAAGCTTTTGAGAGAGGCGGGGCATAGAGGACCTACGATAATGTACAGTATTTGAAAAATAATGTGTTTTTTGAACATTAAAGCATGTCAACATATTCTGTTACACCAAATACACAAAATAATGATCTTTAAAAAAGCATCATATGACCCCTTTAAATAATTTATGCGTAATCTAATATCATGAGAATGATTGTGTGAACACAATAAAAAAGTAGGCTATGCCTGTGAAACACACATTTACTTAACCTTCTCAGGGAAAACACCTATATGATTAAACCCTTTACAGAACTCATAAATGTGACTATACTGAACAATGTCAGCAATTAATGCAGATCTGCCTCTGTACCTGCAAACATATGGTCTCTCTGGTGAGTGTTTGTGTGGATTCAGGCAGCAGCAGCTGTAGGAACAGGCCCTGATAGTGCAAGACACAGAAACAGCCTGTGAGGGCGAGAACTCACTGATATGTGACAGCCATTTTACTGTTGAAGCGAAGAGCACAGCTGACTGTGTGTGCTCAGATAAGTCCAGCGAAACAGCGATGACAAGAGTAGGATGCAGTGTGCGATTCTGAGTTTTAAGCTTATATCAGATAGAACTGTCTCCAGATTTCATTTTAAATCAAACAGTTTTGGATCTGAACATCATCTATATCAGTCAAAACTTGTAGGAAATAGCCTCTTTTTTATGTCATTTCTTTAACGTAAACTTTGTCTTTGCTATAAGTTTTACAGAGAAATTATATTATGAATTTACAGGAAATTACGTTGTATTTAAGCAGTGTCACACCTGCAGTCATCCTGGGCAATCGAGTGATATATAAGAGTTCAATAAACTAGTGCCTTACATTTTAGACACAATATTGCAGTTTCTAACTGATCCACAAACAAAAATAATTCCAAATAACGCACATATCTCTGAGCAACACACAGTAATGGCATTCCTGAATGAAACATTTTGATTCAATCACTTGTTTTGGTCTTTAATAAATCAATGTTTTGAATGAGTCGGTTGAATGAATGATTCAATGAGTAATTTATAAAGAAGGTCATACATATGTGTTTTTCTTTTAGTTTAAATGTTGTAGTGCGTGTTTTAATTTTGTAAGTCAGTCTGAAAGCTGTTTTCACATATTTTAGCTTGCATTGTTCTGTTAAAGTTTGAATGCAATAAAACATAATAATAAATCTGTGTTTTTGAGCGAAGCGGTGGACTGAATGATTCAATGGCTCACTCACTTGTCACCACCTTCTGGCAAAACTATGTAATCTACAGAAAGAGTCATTAAATATTCAACAACACAGGGACAAATACTGACAAACAGAGTGATTCAAGCAGCGGTGTAGTCTACGTAATACGCAGGTATACGGCGTATACCCACTAGCAAAGGTCAAGGATTTCTGTATACCCACTTAAAGCGCGAGGATACGTAACAACATCTTTGTGACAGAACTATCACACGTTCATTCATAAATTCACCCCGTCTGTGTTGCGATCGAAGCACTGACTTTTTGAAAATCACGCTGTGTTTCTGTTGATGACCAGTGCTATTGCACAACTCTTTCATTTCAACTGACTGGCTGAGGCCATCCTAAAAATGCGCCACTGCTGCGCGTGGCCACGAAAACTTATCATTTGCACGTGTTTTTATGCCTTGTCCATTTAAACATTCAAAAGAGTTTATAAGCATTCAAACACAGGACGCGGAAAAACTCAAATGAGTACTCGCGCTGTGTTCGGTGCACACATAGAGAATGAATGTAAACTTAAATGAACGTAAACAGTTGAGAAAGAAAATCGGATGTGCATCATATTGGATGTATTGTCTCTTAATGTGATCACGCCTAATTTACTATCTGCTGTTGGTGTCCTTAATGTTAATCCAAGAAATTAAATCAGAGAAAATCACTCACAGCTCTTTACTGAACTACTTTGTAGTTTAACAAGAATTAATCTATATTTAATTTATACAGTGAAGACTATGCAATGCTATTTTATATTTGATTATTCGGTTTCTGTACCTGGACACCTACAGCAGTTAAACTGAATACAATATTTATAGCTCCTTGTTTCAGATGATGAGAGAGATGAGAACTCCTGACCAGCCTTGTGGACTGAAGGTCAGGGAATTTAAAAACAGGCACTCTTAAATGTGCATTGAAAATTGCCAGCTGATAAAATCTGTGCTTCAGGGACAATATTCAGGAAAAATGTAGCTCTTAACTGGCTGAGTTAGATGATTAACAGTAGAAAATCAGTCCAGTCTCCCCAGCTGTAAATGTCATTGGCTGTCTTGTGTTGCTTCTAATAAATTGACATGTTGATATCACATAAGCAGTCTTTCAGAATGCTGTCAGTTACATGTAGATGCATACTGTACACATTAGTGAGTGGTGCTTATGGGGTGTCACTTTGGGACGGTTGAGGGAAGGAAAAAAAATCACAGTATGCTCAATACAAAAAACTAGACTACACCACTGGATTCAAGTCCCAGTGCTGTTCTGAATATGGCTTTTCAGTGACTTACACATTACCTGGAATTCGAATCCACAATGCTTGCCTGATTAGTTGAGCCTGAGGAAAACAATAAGGGGCTGTGAGCTACAAAAACACGATTTTGTTCCCCCTCAAACCACAAAACATTGTGTTTTTGCTTCATATAGTTACAAATCAACAAGAAAACACTCATTTATTGTGATTTATTTTAGCTATAAAACAACACAGAGTGCTATACATTAGGTGGAGGTAATGATTTTTGCCTTGAAATGCATTCCTGACCTGCTGGCTGTGCTTCCTGGGGGGAGACGGAGCTATAAGGTGGTCACAAATCTAGTGTTGTCCTCATAACTTCCCTGACCAATTGGCTCACCGGTCTCTGCCAAATGACTCAGCTGTCCCTTCCAGGGTCCAGCCCATCGCTCTGCCAGAATAATGCCACAGATAACGGCTCCAACAGGGGCCATTCCTCCACGGAAGCCACTCGGCCATCATTCAAACTAGCAAAAAACAGGGATATAGAAAACATGATTTAAAAGAGGAGTGCAGATGGATTTGCCTTTCATCAACATAAAACTGATTGTAGCCCGGCTCGTGGTGAAATATGACAAGGAAGTCAGGGATCTGAAGGAACAAGGCTTTTTATTAGGCTTTTTAAATAGAAAATAATGTCCAACACAAAACTCCTGTGAGGCTCCCTGCCGTGCACAGTCAGTCAGCCCAGCCTCTCGTGTTCCACATACTGCCTCCCCCTCACAGGTGAGCGGGCTGCTATATCCGTCTCCCCGCCAATCACTAGAATTAAAGACAGGTGTTCCTGTAATCATTCACTTGGCCTCCTTATCACCGCTCGTCTCCGCACTCGTTCTCCCGCTGCAGACTCCGCTCTACCACGCCCCCTTCTCCACACTGATTAGTATATGAGTGATTCCGTCTGTTATGGAAGCTTTTGGGATTGATGGATGAGGGGTGGACTGTGACTGAAGCGTCCAGACCACATCTCAACACAGTCCACCCTTCTGGAATTAATTCAGCTAGCTCAGGGTATCGTGTTCACACACAGCCTCGGTTTTGTGCCCAATCAGCAAAGTAACTGAAGCACAGCATTAAAAATTAAAGAATCAAAGTATTAAACTTACAGAAATGCATGGCATACTGTAATTGATATTTTAAATATAAACTGAAAATGCAAGAAGATGCTGACTTTTGCTTTGTGTGGTATTGCTTTAAAATGAACTGTGTGTGATTGATGCCTCTGCCATGCTTCAGAGAACATCACTTCCTCTTCTGTGGATTCGATTTACTCGAAAAATGTACAGAGCAGGACGGGTCTTACTAAAAGATGATGAGTTGGATTTACTGAGACCTTGAGCGCATGAGGATTTTTGGTGTTTATGTAATCATAAATTCACTGATATGCATTGTGAATTGGAAAATGAATTAAAGTTATAGATAATTAAAGACGAAAACTGCACCTTTTACTACCAATTACTAATCTTAGTTTTGTGAGTCAGTCCAGACCCAAGGAAAGAACAAAGGTGCTTTCAGTGAACAATGAAGACGATACTGCCATCTGCTGGTCAAAGTGGCCATTGTTATTTTGACTGCAAACACACCCTGCGTCCCAATGTGCATACTACTATCCACCCTATCTGCCCTAAATAGTATTGAAAATGACTATCACATAGAATTTAGGATGGATAGTATGCACATTGGGACGCAGGCTTAAATTGGATTTTGAAACACACACACACACACACACACACATTTGGTCCCCATAACTTGATGAATACCAGGTACACACGCACGCACGCTCGCTCGCTCACAAACACACACACACACACACACACACAGCATTTCGTTGGAGAGATTAGACATTTCAGTTTGTTATGATGTAACGTGTAAATGCTATAAATGTGTCAATAATGTGTCAATAAAATAATATTTTATGTTTTTGAAAGAAATATCTTATGCTCACCAAGGCTTATTTGACCAAAAAGTACAGTAAAACAGTCTTTTTTTCCTTTATGCCAGACTTCAGGGTCACATGATCCCACAGAAATCATTCTAATATGCTGATTTGCTGCTCAATTATTATAAATTATTATTGGTGCTCAATCATTAATAAAGGTTATTATTATCATTAATGTTGAAAACAGTTTTTGCTAATATATATTTGCGAAAACCGTGATATTTTTTTTTTCAGGATTTTTGTACAACCCGAATTCCGGAAATGTTGGGACGTTTTTTAAATTTGAATGAAATGAAAACTAAAATACTTTCAAATCCTATGAGCCAATATTTTATTCACAATAGAACACAGAGAACATAACAAATGTTTAAATGGAGAAATGGTACACTTTTATCCACTAAATGAGCTCATTTCAATGCCTGCTACAGGTCTCAAAAAAGTTGGCACGGGGGCAACAAAGGGCTGAAAAAGCAAGAAAGTTAATTGACGTCAGGTCTGTAACATGATTAGCTATAAAAGGGATGTCTCAGAGAGGCAGAGTCTCTCAGAATTAAAGATGGGCAGAGGCTCTCCAATCTGTGAAAGAGTGCGTAAAAAGATTGTGGAAGGCTTTGCAAATCTCATCATCTACAGTGCATAACATCATCAAAAGATCCAGAGAAACTGGAGAAATCTCTGTGCATAAGGGACATGGCCGAAGACCTTTGTTGGATGCCCGTGGTCTTCGGGCCCTCAGACGACACTGCATCACTCATCGATTCTGTCATTGACATTACTAAATGGGCCCAGGAATACTTCCAGAAACCACTGTCGGTAAACACAATCTGCCGTGCCATCTGCAGATGCCAACTAAAGCTCTATCATGCAAAAAGGAAGCCATATGTGAACATGGTCCAGAAGCGCCATCATGTCCTGTGGGCCAAGGCTCATTTAAAATGAACTGTTTCAAAGTGAAAAAGTGTTCTATGGTCTAAGTCCAAATTTGACATTCTTATTGGAAATCATGGATGCCGTGTCCTCTGGGCTAAAGAGGAGGGAGACCTTCCAGCGCGTCATCAGCGTTCAGTTCAAAAGCCAGCATCTCTGATGGTATGGGGGTGCATAAGTGCATATGGTATGGGCAGCTTGCATGTTTTGGAAGACACTATGAATGCTGAAAGGTATGTAAAGGTTTTAGAGCAACATATGCTCCCCTCCATGACATCTATTTAAGGGAAGGCCTTGTGTATTTCAGCAGCACAATGCTAAACCACATACTGCAGCTATTACAACAGCATGGCTTCGTAGTAGAAGAGTCCAGGTGCTGAATTGGCCTGCCTGCAGTCCAGATCTTTCACCTGTAGAGAACATTTGGCCCATCATTAAACGAAAAATACGTCAAAGATGACCACGAACTCTTCAGCAGCTGGAAACCTATATCAGACAAGAATGGGACCAAATTCCAACAGCAAAACTCCAGAAACTCATAACCTCGATGCCCAGGTGTCTTCAAACTGTTTTGAAAAGAAGAGGAGATGCTACACCATGTAAACATGCCCCCGTCCCAACTATTTTGAGACCTGTAGCAGGCATCAAATTTGAAATGAGCTCATTTTGTGCATAAAATTATAAAATGTCTCAGTTTAAACATTTGTTATGTTATCTATGTTCTATTGTGAATAAAATATTGTCTCATGTGATTTGAAATTATTTTAGTTTTCATTTTATTCACATATAAAAAAACGTTCCAACATTTCCGGAATTCGGGTTGTAGCAAGTTTTAGGAACAGCTTGAAATAGAAATCTTTTGTAACATTATAAATGTCTTGACTGCCACTTTTGTGATCAATTTAATGCATCATTGCTGAATAAAAGTAAACAATTGAATGGTAGTGTATCACAGATTATGCAAGATTATTAAGCACAAAAAACAGTTATTTTAAATTGTAATTTTTAAAATGTAACTTTTTTAACTCAAATAAATGCAGCCTTGGTGAGCATATGATTTTTAACCTTCACTATTTATAGCATTCAGAAATTGTAACAGAGTGAAGAGATGTTCTTCGAGGCATAGCATAAATCATTCACAGTTTCTTTTTTTTAAGCAATGCCACACAAAGCAGAAATCAAAGCAGCTTAGCGTCAAGATGTGTTATTCGTCTTCATCTTATTGGTTGGTTAACAACATATAATAGTATATAAAAGAAACACATATTGGCCTCCAAAATGCTGAATAAAAAATTACCACAATTAACTCTTCTTCTTTGCCTTGATATATTTCCCACAAACCGTCACTAGATGGCGACAGAGTACCTTTTTTGTGTCGTTTGTAATTTTTTTTATTCCCCCTCGCTCCACCATCTATTTATTTTTCTTTCAGGGTGGCAGATGGCATAATGAAAACAATTTAGTGCTGTGAATACATCTGAAGGGCATTAAAGACTGTAGTAGGCCTATGTGTCGGGATTTCTCTCTCTGCAGTCTGAATGAATGTGCGCATGTTCACGAGCCAGAGTTCACAGTGTTAAGTAGGTCAAACTCAGCAGGTCAGACGTGACGCTGTCGCCTCTAGAGGAACGCTCTATCATGCTCCTGTACCTCACACTGCACAGTTCACAGTGTTAAATAGGTCAGTCACAGCAGGTCACACACAACCATGTCCACCGTGGAGGAATGTGTTATCTGAAGTGTGTAAGTCTACATGTGCCCTATAAATATTAATGTAAAGTTATTTTATACCGCAGTAGCAGCCTACAATGAAATCTGGTGTTACGGGTTTTAAACTAAATATGATCATCCCCCTCCTAAAATTTAAAAGGCAGCTATATATTTTCATGTACAGACCCAAATTATACTATAAAAAATTTTAAGTTTTTTTTTAATTACTCAGGTACTATTAGATCCATTTATTCATTTATATTATATTATATGCTTTTGTTGTTTTTCTCTAAACCTTTCCATTGACCCCCTAGCACTCATTTAATGCACAAAGACTCAATTTATATTGTAAAAATTAATATTTTGAATGTGTAAAATATTATTTGAAAAATTGTATTGTTACATTAATGTTTTCCCATAGTCATATACGTACTGTACTGTTAGATGTATTTATTTATAATAAATATTTTGTTTATTTAAAATATTAATTTATAAATGAAAATAATTTCTAATTTTTGTAAATATTTTTTTTCAACATTTCCATGGACCCCTAGCCCTCCCGTGCAGCCCCTCATTTCATGTAAACAGACCCAGTTTATACTGTAAAAATTAATATTATGAATGTGTAAAATGTCATTTGAAAAAATATTTCATTTGTATTGTTACATTATGTTTTCCCTACTCACCAAAGAACTGTACTGTTAGATGTAACAATAATAATAACAATAACAATACATTTTATGTGTAATGCATCTTTTGCAAACTCAAAGCACTACATGTATAAAACTAAATAACAAATCAAAACAAAAATACATAATATAAAAAACAAAAAAGAATCACAGTAGTAAACATAAATTAAAAACTACTAAAAAGATGCGTCTTAAGAAGTTTCTTAAAACAATCCAAAGAAGCAGCATTCCTAATAAACGCAGGTAATGAGTTCCATAACTTAGGCGCATTATAGGAAAAGCCCCCCTCGTTAATTTACAACGAGGCTGATACAGAGAGAGACAACCAGCAGAGCGGATAGAACGAGAGGGAGTGGATAGAGTAACCAAGTCACAAATGTAATCTAGAGCCAACCCATGCACTGCTTTATAGGCTAAAATCAATACATGATTGAACCGGGAGCCAATGAAGTTGCTGGAGCACAGGGGTAATGTGATGGTGTGAGGATCTGCAAGTCAAACCCCGTGCAGCTGAGTTTTGTATATACTGTAACCTCTTAACGAAACATGCTGATAAACCCACAAAGAGAGAATTACAATAATCGAGCCTTGATGTGATGAAGGCATGAATAAGCCTCTCAGCATCAGGCCTAGAAAGAAAGGGTCTAATGCGAGAATTAAACGTCAGCTGAGCAACAAAAATCACACCTAAATAACCTGGGCAGGAGATATTTGGGTATTGTCAACTGAAAGTTTAAAATTACGGCACTTATTAACATTAGATGGAGTGTCAATTAATAAAATTTCAGTTTTAGAACAATTTAGCTTAGATGTATTTATTTATAATAAATATTTTGTTTATTTAAAATATTTAAATATCTATAAATAAAAATGATTATTATTTTTAAATTGTTTTAAACAATTGTTTTTTCTTAACTTTTCCATGAACCCCCTGGCACTCCTGTGCAGGCCCTTATTTAATTTGTAAAGACCTATTTTATACTGTAAAAATTTATATTATGAATGTGTAAAATATCAATTGAAAAATATTTATATTATATTACATTACTATGTTTTTCCCTTCTCACCAAAGTACTGGACTGTTAGTATTTATTAAAAATAAATATTTTATTTACTTAAAATTAAACATTTAATTTATTTAATTCATCTTATTTTAAACTAGTGTTGTCAAATGATTAATCGCACCCAAAATAAAAGTTTTTGTTTACATAATATATGTGTGTACTGTGTATATTTATTATGTCTATATGAATACACACACATACATGTATATATTTAAGAAAAATAAATGTTTATATATATTAAATATATCTATCTGTAATATAAATATATACATGTAAACATTTTCAAAAATATATACTGTATGTGTGTGTATTTATATAGACATAATAAATATACACAGTACACACACACATATTATGTAAACAAACTTTTATTTTGGATGTGACTAATCGCGATTAATAATTTTACAGCACTATTTTAAACATTTATTAATATATTTATAAATATTTTTGTAATGTTTCTTTAAAAATAGTTTTACATGTATTTTTTATTTTTTTCCTCAAAAATTTTCCCCCGGACCCCCTAGCATTCCCTTGCGGCCCCTCATTTCTAGCATAAAATCTAATGTTATTGACTTGCAGACACTGAACTAAAATTTGCATTTGAAATCATTCTTAGAATATATATATATATATGTATGTATATATGATGTGAGTCTTAATAAGTTATACACAAATCACACAGCAAGTCACTTTGTTTTCTTTAATACCAGAAGATGTCTTTCCATCCTTTTTAAAGTGTTTTAATAAGTCCATTACCTTGGTTTTTTAATGTTTCACATGTGCTGAACACTGGCATATTTTCATTCTCATAGTATAGTTTCCATTCCTCTCCATTTCTGTCTTAGAAAAAAGATAATTCAGTTATTATGAACATCATCACAGTACTGTATCTCTCTGCCTCCCTTTTCTCTCTGGCTGGCAAATTGTGCGTGTCTGGGACAAATCTGCAAAGCATTTGGATCTCTGTTTTGCATTAAGTTCCTCCACAGACCTTCAAAAGGCTCAGGTCTTTGGTTAAAGTTAGAGATGTGCCGATGATCTCTGGTAATTGTGGGGTGGAGGAGCTCCAGATCATCTATCTCAGAGAACCATCAAAGATCTTTCAGGATTTAAGTGTTTAAAAATATTGTCTCTCAAATGGAATGTGCTTTGAAACCGCAAACGGCAGTTTTTGCCTAAAATAATTATGGAAATACATCCAACTGCTCAGTAATTCACCTAAACGGACTATTCAAAAATGAACATTTTGTGAATAATTTATGCTTTGAATGTTATATTACATAAATAATGACTGTGTTCTACTGTACTGTAGTGTATTATTACATGAATGCATATTACATTGAATTATATTATGACTGGGAAACCTTTTAGCAAAGCTATTTTCTTTCTGCTAATGGCAAAAAGGCAGGCCTGGAAAATTCTTGTGCACCGCTGAAATTTTTAATGCAAGCATTGCAATATTTATGACCGCGGTAAAAACATTCTTATTTTTCCACATTCGCATGCATGTATACAAAGTTTTTTTAAAATCTAATTCTAAAAATATTTAAATAATATCTTCACATACTGCCTTTTGTATTCGTTTTTATTTATATGTTAAGAAATTCTAACATAGCATTTCTAGCTCTCTCAAACATAATTGTTTTTTATAATGATAATTATCAACATCGTCATTAATTTATATAGTGGCTTTTCAAAAGTCACTGTACACACAAAAACAACAAATAATAATAATCATAATAATACATATTTAATAATATAATTATATATATTTACAGAAAAGAAAAAAAAACAAGAAACATATTTCTGAGAATTTGTACAAGAATTCTGTGTGATTTAAAAAATGATATACTGTACATGTTGGACAAATTGCACATCGTGACACCAAAAAAAAGAAAAAAAGAGCAAGGGAGGTAAAACAAAAATAATAATACATAAAAAATAATAATAACTTAACTCATGAATTTACCTTATATAAATGAGTTTAATTTCTGGCAAATGTCCCCAAGCGCACACTCCAAGTGAACATTCAGAGTACTGGTGAATTTCGGCTCAGGTCTCCTGATGTAACAGCTGCTCTCACACACTGTTTCCTGCAGTCTGAATCTACACTCCCGCACCTGACCAGTGTTCATGTCATAACTGTCCTAATGATGAAGAACTGTGTGAAAGTGACCTGTTTAAAAAGGTATTTTTCAAAACATAATTACAAAGTTGAAATGTTAGTAAGAAAAAGAGAGTATTATATCATTTATATAGAACATACTAGCTATTCAAAAATTCAGAATTTTAAGAAATAATTACAAAATACGAAATGTCATGAATCATTAAATATTATTTTCAAATTAACATTCCAGTGCATTTAACAGCAAAACATTTGTTTGTCTCGTTTCTAATAATCATAATCTTTAAAACAAAGATCAATTTAACTGAGATTCAAATTTGAATGAGATAAATACTTTATAAGGTTTTTTCTCGAAACATTGCCAAGGAAATAAAGGAACATTTTAAGAATATGTAGATATTTTAACACAACAAAAATGCTTAAGAAAAATATTTAAACATTTTTACAAATTCTCAAATCATCATTCTCTCTGTATATATTTAGTCAAATCTCTATTATATATAGCTTTAAATGTGATTTCACCCCATATTATTTTTGTAGTATTTTTACAGATAGAAATATCAATATTTACATGAATAATTATTTTTATGGCATGAGATGAAAACTTAAAGGAACATCACGGGTAAGACTTTCCTATCAAGGTTATACTTCTGTTTATATTTTTCACACAACATGATTTGGAATGAGTAATATTTTCCTGATGTGAAAAGCTGTCATCGTGAGCTCAAGAGGTCTTTTTGAACTGCTCACACTGTAACGGTTCATTTCAATGGCGTTTCTAATATTTGACTGTATAATATTTGTACTGACGGAGTGCAAATATGAGAAATGTTAGGGATGTGGAAATAAGTCTTCCCAGCGTGGGATGATTCAACTAAAATATACACGACAAGACCAAAGCCAGAACAAACCATCCGCTTTTACTTGTGATAGATGGATATTCACAGTACGACGTGGCCATCAAAATCACCCCGTTTCAGTTAGCTGCACACGCCACGGTCTGGAAAGCTCACTGATTGCACTTTGATTGACCTAATACTCTTTTAAATATCTGCAGATCACATATGTGGAACAATGAACATTAGCGGCCATTCAAATAAGTGAATCGCAGGACGGCACACATGGCCACTGTTTACATAGATTTGTAGTTTCCTGTATTTCCTTAGCATGACCACAGCGTGATGTTTTAAAAATGGGATTCAAAAGCAATGATGTGTGAGCGCAAACTATTCCGGTTAGCAAGCACCATCGGCGTCACAACCACGAACGAAAAAGCAAAGGGCGTTTCTATTAATCTAGATATTTCACGTCGAGTCCGGTCACTTTCATGTGCGTTTCCAGTGAAAGATGATCGTCGGGTTTTTGGTCGTGTTCTCTTGAGGGTCTGGCGCTGGTGCTGTTCCCGCTGAGCCCGTGGTGGCAGTGGTTAACAGGGCGTAAAGGAGGGGGAAGCAAAGGCAGTCGGGATTAGGCGAGAAGAATTGTTGGATTGCCAGCGGGTTGCGCACTGAACTCCTGAACTCCCGCTTCTCCTCGCAGGGGCTGCGTTTTTTTTTCGCATGCCAGTCTCGACGAGGTCAGCGAGAGGTCGTGGGGCTTTCACACATTGGCCCGTTAACGAGGCCTCCGAAGCGGGGCGAGCTGTGAGGAGACACTGGGATCCGGTCGGAGGGAACAGCAGGAGGGGGAGCGCAGACAAACCCAAACACCCCACAGGAACATCAGCACAAAGGCTGCAGCATAAAGGCCGGTTCTGTGAGGAGTGATTTGGGGCTTATAAATGCCTTCAATGTGAACTTTATAAAAAGGTATTTCAATTTACTCCTGTCTTCAGGGTAAGTTTACCTCAGTTTAGCAAGTTTGCGAGACTGTAATGAGTGGGAAAATAAAACAACAGGATCTTTAAACATTTAAAGCAACATTCAAGGTTCAGTAGACATTCACATTTATGCATTTAGCAGACACTTTTATCCAAAGCAACTTACATTGCATTCAGGATATACATTTTTTTTTTTATCAGTATGTGTGTTCCCTGGGAATTGAACCCACAACCTTTTGCACTGCTAACGCAATGCTCTACCACTGAGCCACAAAAGCATTCAGAAATCGCTAGTAATTTCACAAACGATTACAAACAGCAAGGACGTTGAATTAAACACGGAATTGTTGAAATTGAAAGCAGAAAGTGTTTTCTTGTAAAATGTACTACAATCATCTTTGTTTTATTTACCACTTTACTGTATAAGTAAAGCTCGGTAATGTTTGTCCCTTGATTTCTTTTAAAAATTAAGGTGATGTTGAGGCATTTACAACACAAGTGAATGAGGCCAAAGCAATTATTTTATACAAGAACTTACATTACAGTCCAGATAATGCATTTAAAAGAATTAAAGCTGATTCAATTATTTTTATAGGGTTTATTGCATTGTCATGGTGGCAGGTATTTTTAAATTCTGTCATTAATTACTCCTCATGTCGATCCAAACCCACAATACCTTTGTTCATCTTCAGAATACAAATTAAGATATTTTTGATGACATCCGAGATCTCTCTGACCCTCCATAAACAGCAAGGGTCCTACCACGATCAAGGCACAGGACATCGTTAAAATGGTCCATGTGACATCAGTGGTTCAACCGTAATTTTACAAAGCTACGAGAAAATTTTGTGCGCAAAGAAGACAAAAAATAACAACTTTATTCAACGATTTCTTCTCTTCCGGTACAGTCCTCCGCCATTATCGATGCATGCACATTGATTTCCTCTGCTTGTAAACAAGGTGTTCTACGTCAGCAGCACCATGCGCATGTGTCGATAATGGCGGAGGAATGTCCCGGAAGAGAAGAAATCGTTGAATAAAGTCATTATTTTTGTTTTCTTTCAAAAGGCATGAGGGTGAGTAATTAATGACAGAATTTTCATGTTTGGGTGAACTAACCCTTTAATGTTTATGGATTGGAACTATTCACTTCCATTGTAAGTGCTTCACTGCAAGCCCTTTTTTTTTTTTTTTTAAGTGTAGAAAAAAACAAAAAGCAAAGTCAACTGTCATTTTACAATTTTTTTTTAAATCTATATTTTTTTAAGGAAAAGGAGGGACGTATGAAAATGTTTTTTTTTTTTTTTTGTGTGGTAATCATTATTATACCATAAATGCTGCCGATTGGACATTTTGCCAGTGATATTATTGGTCAACAGAACAACAGAAATATTATTGGTCCATGTGAATATAGATCAATCGTTCATGATGAAAATTATCACTTTTAGCTTTAATTTACTTTGATTATTTTACTTTTTTGTTACATTAAATAGACATTTTACAATCTTTTTTTGAATCAGTAGGTTTTTTGTTTTTTAATAAAATAAGGGACAAGTGATCAACATTAGGCTACAAACGCTGTTAACAGAGTAAAAATGTACTGAACCTGGAATATTTCTTTAAATATTTTGTAGCCACTTTTATCTGAAGCAACTTACAATGTATTCAGTCTATAGATTTTTAGTATTATGCATTCCCTGGGAATTCAGCCCATGACTTTGGCAGCACTGGAGCAATGTGTTATCAGGAAAACAAACACTGAGGCTATAACGCACACACACACACACAAACCACTGAACGCTGTATAACAGTTGTATCTCATTTCATGTTTTAATGAGGAGAGTCAAGTTGGGCTTTTTTCAATTTTTAGAAAATAAACCAATAACAATATTACAAATAATGAAATTGTTACATCATTCACAGGGTTACAGTCAAATGTACATTTTATACAGTGAAACAGGACCTCCCATCTCTGTCACAGTGGTCCAGGTGGGCAGTGCTCTATTTCGGCTCGCGCGCAAGAGAGAGAGAGGTCTGCCGCCCTGTAATGAAAAGCAGGGCTGAGAGACATGGGGATGAATGCACTACTGCCTTCCTAACACCAGAGGGTGCTGTGGACCTACAAGCTCTACAGCTCTGTTCGGGGAGCCATTTTCTATCCAAGAACTTCCCACCATATTTGGAGGATGCAGGCAGAAATATGGACCAATGAGAGCGAGCCAGAACCAGCTTGTATTAACGTTCACAATCGCACATAATCATCATAATAACGGTTTTGCATTGGTATTACGTTCCGGCGGTAGCTGCGAGCATATGCTGTTCACAGCTTGCTGTCACCAGCTTTCAACAAAAAGCTTTAAATGGTGCACGGGATCACATTTTTGCTTGCCAGAAGGAACATTTGCAGTTCGCATGTCCACATAATGGCAGCTTTTTGGCTATTTTCACAAGCCATCTGAACCAAAATGGTGCTGAGTATTAAAATATGTCCACATACCATCTTTCCCAGCACTCGGTATGAAAAAAGAGCTCTGTTGTGGTAGAAACTATGCGTTTAAGGTGATAATCCATGTGAAAAAATCAATAAGAAGTGCTTAAATCACTCAGCATGACATTCTTTCACACTCTCGACGCCACGTCTCATTTGTCTGTGGTCTACGTAGTGTTCTGTGAAACGACAAATGAGAGAGGGAGACGTATGAAGTAATTAGTCCCCTACCGAGAAACAAACTTGAGCGGTTAAAGATGCAGTGGAAAAACAGAATTACATAAGACCGCCGTGATGAAATATTTCTATGCAAATACAGGTTCGCTGAAGAAAATACATAGCAAATGTCAAGCATGTCATAATCTTTCAACATACCAATATCTTAAAACAGAAAGGCTCATTGGTCGTTAATGTTCCTTCGGATCTCTCACTGCAAAGTGCCAGAAACTCATGTGATCATCAGCGCCAAGCTGCAAGAAAACCGTCTTTTTGCAAATAGCGAAACTGTACTTATGAAACGACACATTTCATTGGAAGGAAAAGAAGATGAGGATCAGGAACACAGGATATCCCTTCAGCACTGGATTTCATTCAAAGCTCTGTTAATCCTGTGCTGTTAGGCTGATTTAAAACACGCTGTAACTTGTGGGCAGCACCTCTAAATATTGCTGAGCAACTGCCATGAGAGTCTAAACTTCTGCAGACGTACAGCAGCAATGTGTGTGGATCCCAGAATGTGTGCTGGAGCTTTGACTGACACTGCTTCTGCTTCACCCTCCTAGGACAATCAGTGTTATTCTGAGGAAGACGAGGGATTCAGAACCTTAGTCTCACAGTGAAGCAGTGACACTGAGAAACCATTAAATATTGAGAGGATGTGCTGGACAGACAGGTAAAGGCGGCTGCTGGCACCATCACTGCTCAAGGTTTATGATGTGAGAACATTCCTCACTCTCAATCTGTCTCTCACCTCTCTGTCTCGCTCCTTGTCCCAACCAGCTGCTGAAAGTGACAGAGGTGTCACATATGACATACATACCATGAAAATGGTATGATTTTTACATGTATTAATTGTTTTTGTTCATAAAGAATATTTTGTCAATTGCAAAACAGAAAAAAAGAAAATTAATTTATTTTGATCATCTGCTATTTCAGTTAGTTTGCATTCAGTTTTTAGTTTATTTTAGACTATTTTATTTTACAATCATTTTATGCCCTAGAACATAATGTCAATTTCTTGATATTCATTTCTATAGCAGCTTGACAGCCCCACCAACATACATTATAATTCTAATGTTTGGGGTTGAGATTTTTTTTTTTTTTTGAAGAAAATTATTTATTTTATTCATCAAGCACACATTAAACTGATAAAACGTGACTGTAAAGACTAAATGTTGTGTAAAAAAAACTATCATGATTTACACCAAAATACACTGTTTTTGTATAGTTCTTAGTTTCATTTTTTTTTTTTAGCAACAAATCAGAATGTTAGAATGATTTCTGAAGGATCGTGTGAACTGAAGATGGAGTATTGGCTGCTGAAAATTCAGATTTACCATCACAGAAATAAATTACATTTTAAAATACATTAAAATTAAGTTTTTTATTTTTTTTATTTTACAATAATGATTTCTTCATTGTACTTTTGACCAAATAAATGTAGCCTTGATGAGGTGAGCTTAAGTGACTTGCCTTACCGACCCCAAACTTTTGAACAATAATGTAATTGCATATTAAACATTGGTTGTGATTGTGCTGCGCTGACTTTTTGCTTTCAGTGTGGAAGGTCAAATTCCATGTTGCTGGTTAGGACAAGGTGTTAAGCCCAGATTCATTTCCTTTCTCACTGTATCCTCCTGCTGGTGATAAAAAGTTACCAAAAATGACTGAAAAGCTGAGAGCTAAAACTTAAGGGCCATTTAGTATGTCAAGCTCTAAGGAAAGTAAAATCCTACCATCTTTCTGGAAACTTTCTCAAGCCTTTATCGCTATGTATTTCAAGAGTTCACACCTGGGATGGCCTGTCTGCTGAACATGTGTTTCATGTCCAAACACTGAACAACAGAATCTTCATTCTAATGGAAGCATAATGTAATGGGAAGAACAGAGAACGGTCAACACCATCTGATTAGAACTTCATTAGCACTTGAAGATTCAGCCAATGGACCTTACCTACACTGAACTGACCTCACAGCACTGCATGGTTTTTAACACAGATGCATGTCAACCCTGAGGTTATGGAATAAAGCGAGCCCCACGTCAGCTGAGAAAGAAGTATATTGTTAACCACAGTGACCCCAATGCTGGTACATGGACGTACCTGCACGTACAAACACTCGCTCACACACACACACGGACACTCTAGCGTGGATGAAGATGCCTCCGGCCCATTCATCTCTATGGCTGATTCTCATCTCTCAGCCAATCCTAGTACAAAATGAAAAGGCCCAAAATAAACATCGACAATAGCGACTCTCCATAAAGTTTCAACAATACATAAAAAAAATATGTACACTAAAATCCAACACAGTTTTG
The DNA here is from genome assembly GCA_023376895.1 of Aspiorhynchus laticeps. Taxonomy (NCBI): domain Eukaryota; kingdom Metazoa; phylum Chordata; class Actinopteri; order Cypriniformes; family Cyprinidae; genus Aspiorhynchus; species Aspiorhynchus laticeps. Next base: position 23,459,336 of record CM041810.1, on the reverse strand, counting down.
AGACAAACCTCTCTGAGGAGGGAAGTTTCTGCTTCAGAATATTATTATACAGAGTTTTATTGTTCTTAAGTCTATGGAGGTGAAAGATCTCAGAGAGCATCGTGGAAGTACCATACCATGGAGAACAGTGGGATGTATTTTCTGTAAAAAATCAAAACCTATACACTAATTTACAGCCGATATTGTTTGTGATTTGTTGTTTAAATGTCCTATGCAACTCTAAAATTTAAGCTTGGCCCCAATTGGTGACTGTAACTAGTTCAAAAATGTCATACAATAACAATATTCTCATATAAAACTATGCTTCACAATGAACAATCACTTCCCTGTTAGGAAAACGTCCTCTAACTGCATCATTTATCAGATATTAAAATCCCTAAACACCTTATTATAAAACATCTTTTTTTTTTTTTAAAGAAATGGTTTTGGTGGCAAAAATATAAGCATATCAACACAGTGATCTGCAAAGTGTATCAAATCCAAGCTTCCTGTGAAATCATAGTTTTGCACCACACATGCTCGGCAGCTCCATGTGCTCCATTCGCACACATGCACACACACACACACACACGGCAGGGATCCAAACATAAAAGAAGAGCGTAGATGATGTGAAGACCACACCATCCGTGCACTCGGGTTCCTTCTCTCTAAGCAGTTCAAGGAAAGAACATGCTAAACAATTTGCGGGGGAGAATATCTTATGCCGTCTTTCAAACCAAATCATCTTAGCCCATGACAAAAAGGAGGAAGAATATAAAAGATGACCCCCTCAAGTCATATACGCACACGAAAGAAAATCCATCAAATGTCAATGTAGATCCATCTAATACTGAAACTAAATGTTGGACTACATCAGGCTTGTTCTGACGACCTCACAAGTGCATCTGATATGTACAAGACGAGGTACAAAGGGATGATGCTCTATTTGGCAGGCTCTTATGACATCTGTAAAATATTAATTTTTTCTCCCCCCTAGCAATGAGGAATCTGCACCACAAATTCAACACTGTGATAACTATTTTGACTTTGTTTCTCCGTTTGTCTGTGTTGATGTAGTTTAAACTGCAAAAAAAGTCTTACATTTTCTTCAAGGCAGTATTGGCTGCCAAAAGGAAGTCCCATTTCATGGTGTTCACATACTTTTCCCTCGGCTGTCAGCGAGGGGAGAGGGATTAAGGTCCCGCAGGTTGTCCCCTGTGTATCCATTGAGCAGACAGTCAGTATTTCTATTCAAGATTTTCCTAAAATATTAGAAAGAAAATCTTATTTTTTTCATTTTTTTTTAATCTCCTGTTTCTTCATTGCCCTTTTAAAGGGTAGCCTTTTGATTCAGTCCACCATATTCAGTCTGCAATTTTACACCAATCTATATATTTTATATAGATTCCTTTTTTGTAAAAATTCTTTACAAAAACTCTTTAAAAAAAATGAAGACTAAAAACAAAAACAAAACAAAAATGAATAAAATGGAAGGAAAGTAAGGAAAATTCAAGGGAAGTAGGGGCGGAGCCTATTGCTGGCAGACTGATCGGTCATCCTGTGATTGGTGGCGGCTAAAGCTAAACGATATTTTCCAGACACAGCTTTCCCGAGTTGAGCCCATTAGGGTGTCTGGGGGTTAATGGGGAATTCAGATAACGCAGATGGAGAACGAGAGTGTTTCGGAGGAGGGGGCAGGTGGATATCCTAGGTGGTCCAGAAGGAAAATCAGGCTTAGGGTCTGTAGTGGCCGCCACATCCCTTCACGTTGGCCCTCCTCCCAGTCTAATCGGGACACGTGGTCAAACCTCCACTGATTGGATCTGGTTCATCTGGGCCCTCATCATCTGAACGCTGTTGAGGATCTTCTTCTGATGACCCGCTAGTGTCACTCCGACCCTGAGAATGTCTCTATGTACACACAAACAGAAAGAGGCAAGATCAAACATGAGCACTCAGAAGCAGATACCATAAAGCTGTAGTAACACATTTTTATTCACTGGCTTTATCACATGATGCCAAAGTAAACTGAGCATGTTAGTTCAAGATTGAGTAACAGGTAAATTCCTTTATTCCTATCATCCTCTGTTTGTTGCACAATCCAAGCATCTCTGAAACAACAACACTTCCTTTGTTTTCATGGTGTGTCTGGTTTGGCCAGGTAACAGCTGAGGTGAGGAGAGGAGAAGAATCTAAGCATGTGGCTCCCATTTCCACTGTGACTAACAGTCAGCAACAAAGATGAGAAAATATACCTATATTTATTTTTTAATTTAAATCCATACAGTGTCTAATCACCGAGAGATCATTTCAGACTGCAATTTATAATTAATAAAAAAAAATACAAAGAGGATAATTAAGAGACTGAATAGTAGGGCTGCCCCTAATAGTTGATTAACCGTTGGTCGACGAGAAGAGGCTTGGTTGACCAAAATTTTATTAGTCACTTTGTTGGAAAAAAAAAATCCACAGGAAGTGGTGAGGTCACGCAGTCCGTGACGGACAGATCATTAACGGCTGGTCTATGTGGTAATACAGGACATCCAAACACTTGCATATAATTCAATGACCTCAAATATGGCTTATCATCTAAAATATGTTAGTAGCAGCAACTTTAAATAATGTTGCGCTAATGTGCGCTATTCAAATGTCTGTGCAGAGTGTGAAGAGTAGCGTGCTCACTGCAGGACAGATGGAGGCGCCGGTGCACTCACTTGCTCTTAAAATACTCCGTCATTTTTGGTCATACAGATAAGAGTAACACATCCTTCGAATCTGTAAAGACTATGTTTATGTGTATGCACTCACAATAACAACAAAACATTGCGCTTTTGTAAAATAATGAAAGCAAACAGGATGCGCTATCTGCCGTCTCAGTCTTTGTGAACTTCTGTGTATACTTGCCTTACAGACATGAAAAATATATATCTATAGAGACTGAAATGTCTACTTTCAAATGAACCAATTCAAATGGAAAACAAATATTCTCAGATTATGTCATCCGTATGAAAAAATGCATACATCCACTACTGCAGAGATGACGAGTCAGTGTCGCTGACTTAATCTCTTATGAGTAAAACAAAGAAAACACTAGTTTATCAATAACTTATTAAAATGTTAATGCAGCCTCCTTACTGTTTTTCCTGACACATTTATAATCATTACTTCTGCCAGTGTGCTGTGGCAAGCTTTATGAGTGCGTTTGAGCAATTATTAGGCTATATAGGCAATTAAAGGCTCATTATTATGATTTAAATGGTCTATTAATAAACGTGCGATTCGTCAACTAATGTTTAAAATGAACGACTAACAGTCGACCAGAAAAATCTTTAGTCGAGGGCAGCCCTACTGAATAGTACAGCTACATAATCACATTGAAACTGAAATTGCAATATGGCCTTGTGCATTTATCATTATACCTCAAAAGGCTGTCATAAATGGTAAAACTTTACAATAAAGTTCAAGTCTTTAACTCTATTTAATGTTTTAGATGTTATGAACTACATTAACAGCATTTATCAATAAAGGGTTTTTACTTTTTCTATTTTAATATGTTTTAATGTCATTTGTAAATGTAATTTGTACCTGCGATGGTACAAAGCTGAATGTTCAGTAGTCTTCAGTGTCACATGATCATTCAGAAATCATTCTAATATGCTAATTTTCTGCCCAAGAAACTTTATACATTGTTAATGTTGAAAACAATTCTGCGGCTTGACATTTTTGTAGAAACCATGATACATTTTTTTAATGAAAATAAATAAAATACAGTATTTATTTGAGATCTTTTGCACCATAGTGTCTTTTTGATCAATTTAATCCATCCTTGTGGAATAAAATTATTAAAATAGGCCCCCTACTGACCCAAGCTTTTGAACTGTAGCATAATTTAATATAAAATATTATATTTTATTCCATAGCGTGCAGCCCTAATAAATAGACAGAGAAACTTAGGGCAATATAGAGCAAATCTTGGTACTGACAGTCAGCGCAGTCAAAGATCCCCTAGAGGTTCTGCTGACTCAGTGATCAAAGCGTGGCTGTTTTCCAAACTGTTCTCTCTCATTGGTATAGCACTTACTCCATGGTCATCTGGGAAACAAGGTCGAAGCTGGTGAAGTTGCCATTGGCGAAGTTGTCTTTGTACTGGCCCATCTTAATAGCGTCCAGCCAATCATCCACAGTGTTGAAACTAGAGAAGTCGGGCACGCTGCGGTCAAGCAAGGGCAAATGCACACTGGAGAGGCAATGGGAAAGAGAGAGAGACAGATGAGTCACAATGTATGCAGTAAAAATAGCTTTTAAGCACCAAGTACACACTACAATCCCCTCATAGTATACATGGTACATTCCTAAAGTACAGGTGGTTCACGTTTATTTGGCATATTATCATCAATGCAAAAAATATATAAAAAAAAAATAAATTAAATCTTGTGCATATTTTTGGCAATTGTGACACACTTGGGATATTGAGCTATATTATTCCTTGGGTCAATATAATTCAATCTCTGGAGAGGAAAAAAGGAAGTTAGGGAAGAATTTAAGTGCAAAATATCCTCTGCCCTGCTTAATTCTTCAAAAAAATGCAATTAATGTCCCCAGATGACTGTACTTTCTAGCAACACTACTGTAGCGTATTAGCCTCCAGGCAAAAAGAGCTGGTGAGAAGCTCACAAAACCCAAGCCTTTCACCATCAGCGTGATGACAGAAGAAACTAGGCCACTTTACATTTGTCCAAAAGAAACTGATGAGAGTTTTGCCCACTGTTACTTCGTCTCCCAGATTTACTATTGTTTCAAGTTCACGACTGCCTAAAGACTTTAATAAAGATTTGATCTATCAAACCTAGTTGATTTTATTTACGTAGCAATTCAATGCCAAAAGAAATAACTCACAAACTTCACAGCATCAATAAAGCCCACAACAGGTATCAGAATTCTTGACATTAAACGTGGAACACACAAACACTATTTACATTATTTATTCATCACACATACTTATTTTTTCATTTCAATTTTGCACATATCAGACCTGTACACACATAATTGTCTATATTATATATTGTGTTTTTGCTATTTTGTACATTGCCTATTTGTATATTATTCTTTATTATCTGTGTCCTGTCCTGTTGCTGTCATTCTGTTGTACTGTGGAGCTTCTGTCACTAGAACAAATTCCTCGTATGTGTAAACATACCTGGCCAATAAAACTCATTCTGATTCTGATTCTCATTCTCATTCTCATTCTCATTCTCAAAGAAGAAAAACCAAAGCATTGACCAAAGATTGAAAACAGAACAGGAATAATATAGAGGAAGGCTGTTTAAAGACATTTCTATTAAGGTCATATTCCATTTGGTTTTGTAAACATGCCTTGAAGGATGCGAGCGAGTCGGGTCTGGCAAAAAGGTCAGGCACAGAAAATTCCCCCTAATATATGAAACATACAAAAGGACACATGAACACAGACATACTCTTCAGTGTAATGGCGAGGATGTCAGACTAATCTAAGTACTAAATATCTTAAAAAAGAAACTTCAAAGCAAGTAATAAAATAGTTTCTGTAGCCACACATATATCATGTAACACGGACAGATCTGCACTGCTCTCCAAACAATACAGTATTATGTATGTACAACGGTTAGACTGAAAACGTCATTATGATCCCTTGATGCTGCCACGGCATACCGTAGTGTAAAGTTTCACGTCTGTGTCTACACATCTCTCCAAAAATGCAATGTGTCTCCATAAACTAAATACTGTAGAAACTTGTTTAAACATATCCGTGACTTTCTACATAAATATGATTTATTGTAACAACTATTGCGCACTACTCTGCATGAGTTAAATTATGTCAGATGAGTCAAAGTGTTAAATGTACGCCCTGTTTCAAAGCCAAGCGAGCTGCCTTGCTGTCTACAGCCTTCTAGGTAGAAGTGAAATGAAACCTCACTAATGACTGATTTGGAATGCTCTACACATGACATGCACAAAAAACTGAATTTGATGTTGGCACGAGGCTCTAATAAGCATTAACCAACATTTTTAAGCACACATCATTTTTAAGAAATATTTATATAATAATCTACATTGTGGATTTTTTTTCACTCAGGCTGTTGCAGTGAATTCTGGGATTGCATACTCTGCAACCAGGCTGTTGCAATGCATTCTGGGATTGCACACTCTGCAACTAATGCATGCTTTATATTTTAGACAAAAATAAGGTGTCTTAGAAAATAAGGTGTCTTTGCTTCTAGGGCTGCAACTAATTAATATTTTTATAATCATTTGTATAAACATCTGTTGATTATTTATTTGATTTGTCAGATGAAAAAAATCCCAAAATAATTTAAATTAAAAAAATTAATTCATTTTTAAAAAACATTTTATTGTACATGCTGAACAAACAATGTACAATCTGAAAGCGATGAAAACAAATATAGTGTATGCATCTATGTAGGTTATTTGCAATTGATTTTTATGTGCAAAAAGGAGTTAAAATTTAAATTGAAAATTTAATTTTACCATTAATTGGATTTTACCATTAATTAATTTACCATTCGATTTAATTTTACCATTTGAAAGAAATTGTTAAAATCATTAAATTAAAAATGATAATCAAGAAAAACAAAACTGAATGTTTTCCCAAAACCATTGCTAGTAAACTATAGTCTTTAGTTCCATTTAACTTTATTGGTAACAACGGAACTTGCGACCATAGCTGCTTTTGGGAAACGCACCCCTGAACATTACATTCATACTCCATACTCTTTCTACTAGTACTGCTCTCATAAAAATACAATTATTTGTGGTGCATGAAGAATTTAAATTTACATTTCATGTCTAACAAGAAATATTATGCTGTTATTTTATTGTGCGATGTCTGTTTGATGAACATACACATGCTGGTGCTTGTTCAGTGATCTCTGTGAAATCTAACAGAGACTTGCTTGCTGTCAGGATGAACCTTTATGCAAAATGGAAATACTTTCTAACATATACAAATAAGGACAGAACCGTGCTGAGGAAAATGCATTCAGTAATCAGTAGACGTATCCGTTTAAGCACATAACAGGGAAAGACGCATTTAACTATTTGCTTTAGTTTGAAACACTAAATATGACTCATGGCGTTTAGGACAACTTGAGTCATGCTTTTTCCCCACACTAGCTCACTCTGCATCCTCCACTGTTAGAAATAGAATTGCATTATTCACTGCTGTAAAGTGTATATATTGGTTATTATCAATTAGTTGTTGCAGCCCTAGTTGTTTCCCTTCTTTTGCAACACCCTTCACATACAATGCTGTCTACTAGGTTTTACAACCACTGACTCATCCGCTTCTGATCATCCAAGCAAACTGCACTCTGTTTTCCAACTCACCCTGATGAGAGTGGAGTCATGGCCTTCAGGCTGTTGGGGTTACGGATCATCTTGTCCAGGTTGTTGACAATCTGGCTGAACTTGGGCCGGTTGTTGCGGTCTTTCTGCCAGCAGTCCAGCATGAGCTGATGGAGGGCACTGGGGCAGTCCATGGGAGGGGGCAGCCGGTAGTCTTGCTCAATGGCATTGATGACCTGCAGAGGGAGACATAGATCTGTGAGGGTCTCTAGCTGGTTATTAAAAGGGGCGGAGAAAGATATGCTTGTTGCATCCCAAGTATATTAAAAGTTTCACTGACAGGTGACAAACGATAGCGGGAAAGAGGGAGGGATGGCTTCGGGAAATGACACAAGATAGATTTTAACTCAGGATGCCTGTATAAGCAGCACCATGTCACATGCCGGCCACACTATTTAAACTATTCAACAACATAACATCTGTAACTAGTGTGTGTTAGTCTGTGGGCAACATTAATGTGCAACATTATAAGATAATCCAAATGTATAATCAGTATTAGTAGAAGTTTAATTCTTGGAATTGTAATACAAATATTACATAATGTGTAATGCCTTAGATTTAAAATTTATTTACTTTAAAGAAATGTAATTTATTGCCATAAAACTTTGTTTTGACAGGAGCTGTCGGCATGGTGCGAGGCATGTGGCAGCAGATATGAGCCAGCGTCTGGTGGGGGTGGGGGGGTGGGGGTTGTAACACTGCAGGATACAGAGGATTGATCTGCAGTCTTCATAAATGCACTGTGATCATTTTTGGGGTATTAGGGGGACACAAGGAAGCCATTTGTCATTGGCCACAAACACACACATGATCACACTTACACAACCACATTCACAGACTATAAATAAGCGGTCACAGTCAGCTGCTATCTAAATACCTCCTAAATCAGCTAATAGATCTTGATTATAAAGGTGCTGATAACAACAATTTGGCAGTACAAGCATTTCCTCTCTGATCAAATGTGAAAAAAGAGCGGCCTTAGTAAGTTTTACTAAGTTTTTTGGCAGTATTCAGCCTGAGTCTGGCTCCCATCCGTCCGACTCATTTCTAATCAAGCAACATCTGTAACACATGGCCTGTAATATACACGCTGACTAACTTGTACATTTGGAAAATGTGCTGCAAGTTGTAACAGGAAATCAAGAATGTCACTTAAATAAAACTTAAATACATCTCCAGCAAATTAACTGTGTAGCGTCACTAAATGAGCAAAACAGATACTGAGCGTTTAAATGAACTGAGCCGATGGATGTACCGTCACATCTGAATGAAACAGGATGCTTCAAGCGGCCTTGGTGGTCAGAAACGAGATGCAAGGCCATGAAGTGGAAAGCGCGAGCAGGACCTGAGTGAGACCCGTTGTTCCCCAGCTCATTATCGTAGCCATTACGGCACTCCATTCAAGGCCTGATTAATCTCATTCAGGCGCCTCAAACGGCCAACCCGATGGGAGGACTGCGACGCTATCTGGAACTGCTAATAAGATAACTGGTGAGATTTGCGCTCCCTCTTAGCACATTAGCGTTCACACTTTCAATTTGAAACTATTTTCATTATCTGGACCCATAATTTGCCTTTTCCCAGCCACCCAGAGGGATGTTAGAAATGGAAGCTTTCTTCAAGGGCAGGGACTGTTTAACGTGCCACATGCTTTGCATGTGAAATCATCTTTTTGTTCACCAGGAAGGGAGTTTCAAGTACAGGTGAAATTCTGTGGTAGCTTTTGTGAGAGTAAATTATCCCCTTTGACACAATACAAGGACAATAGCTTGAAGACACTCTCAAAGTCACATGATGTAGCCACCTAAAGCATACACTCTCCAAAACAAACACAAATACATTTACATTTAGTCATTTGGCAGATGCTTTTATCCTCTTGTTTAAACCTCAAAAATGGGATTTCTTGACGCAAATCCTTATGTCATACTTGCATTTTGAGGCTAATGTGATGATCGGTGCAGCTGTTTCTGCAAAGACTGACTGCACTCATGCAGTGTTTGGGGTCTGAGGTTTGGCCTCGCATACAGCAGAGCAGCACATGGACAGATTTACGATGTGCTCTCTCTGCTGTTTACCTTAGCCTCTGATTCAACATTGCTGCACAGATTTCATCTATCACACGCTAACATACGGCAACCAACCAACAGCCTCTGGCATGATCATTTCACAGTGTTTCTATTGGAAAACTTTTATAAGAAATTGGTGGTTTTACTTTAAGCGGGAGGATGTGCAGCTTAGAAAAGGTTATGAGGTTGGAGTGAAAATTGGAAGAATTGAATAAATTACTAAAGTAAAAAGAGTTTTGTAACGGTATAAAAAAATAGGAATTCAAATTCTTTAATCATGAGACATTTTTCGCAGCAAAACTGTTTTCAACATTGACACCAAATCAGCATATTAGAATGATTTCTAAAGAATCATGTGGCATTGATGACTCGAGTAATGACTGCTGAAAATTCAGCTTTGCTATCACAGGAATAAATTAAATGTATAATATATTCAAATAGAAAATAGGCATTTTAAATCGTAATGATATTTCACAACATTCCTGTTTTTATTTTATTTTTGATCAAATAATTGCAGGCTTGGTGACTTCTAATCGTGACTTCACTTCGATAATGTAAGTGGTGAGGTACATACGTCCTGATTGGTCATGTCCCAATATGGCCGCTCTCCATACGACATTACTTCCCACATGACAATCCCGTAGCTCCATACGTCACTGGCGGAGGTGAACTTCCTATATTGGATGGCCTCTGGGGCTGTCCATCGAATAGGGATCTTCCCACCCTGTATAAACCCAAATCATAAACATCAAGTCATCTCAAATCAAAGCACAAGTTTGCATGACGTTTCAAATCAAATATTACAAAACATCTCACCAGGGCACTGGTATAGGTGGGATCCGATGTGTCATCCTCCAAAAAGCGTGAGAGTCCGAAATCGGACACCTTGCAAACAAGGTTACTGTTAACTAAGATGTTGCGGGCGGCCAGGTCCCGGTGCACGTAATTCATGTCTGCAAGGTACTTCATCCCAGAGCCGATCCCTCGTAACATGCCCACCAGCTGAATTACAGTGAACTGCCCGTCGTTTTGCTGTAAACAAGTACAGAACAGATATAAGGTATAAGTAGTGATTTTATTATTTGTTTAGCATGAAAATTTATGTAGAAAAAGACAGAAAGCACTCATATTCAAATTCAAATATAGACAAAGAAACATAATCTAGAGCTATTTTACACTAAATAAAACCAAAGCCAAATGACTTTAACAAGTTATCTAATGAGATTTAAGTTGATATAAAATTATCATTTAATAAATGATAACAAAATAGTGATAGTTTAGGCCTACTAAATGTTAAAATAATACTTTATTGTTCACTCCTCTATAGTTTTATTCACAGAAAGAGACATATATTGATATTGGTTCTGGCCTTGATGTTAAAAACCTGCCATTTATTATTTAAAATATTCTTATTTTATGTTGTACATTAATCTAAAGATTCAATATGAATCATTAAATATTTACGATCACAAGTTTGTCTATTAATCACAAAAAAAATATTTTTTCGATTCACAGCCTTACTTCTTATAAAAGGCTTTTTGTAAAGGTAAAGTGTGCGCGCACAAAAAACAACAACAGTATTTTGCACATTCCTAGTATCAACTCATAAGTTACTGTGCAACAGTTATCTCTTCTGGCTAACATAAATCCCAAACAACAGCAATAAGGCAAGAATAAAGCTGTGGAAATCACGGTTAATGTCTAGTATGCCCAGTTGGATAAGAGTAGAGACTGAACACAATGCATTGAGTCAAGCCTGACTTGGGTTGGCTGTGCAAACGCTCTGGTGAGGATTGGTAGAGTTTATGCTACGCAACGCTAGATCAGACATTCGATGATCAATGCGGGCCGTGGCAAATCTTGCAGCTGTTGACCATGGTGGTCAGAAAGCCCTTTGCTCATGAGGAGGTCCAGCAGTTTCTGACCCAGCTGTGCTTGCAGCTGCCTCCATCTGCAGACCCTCCGCAGACAGCCATGAAGCAAGCAGCATTCAGCTTCTGATCAGACGAGACGAGCCCAGCAGGCGCAGTGCGGACAGACACGCACGCGTCAAGTGAAGAGAGACGGAAAGCATTGGATTCTGGATGAAATAGCCACGAGATGTCTTCATTCTGTGTCGCATACAAACCCTTCCTCCTCTGAGCAGCATGTGTCACTCTCAAACCCTTCCCCCATGTTAAGCCGACTTGATCGAACTTCTCCTCAACCCTCAACAGCAATTAAGCAGCATCCATTATTCATAAAGCTGAAATCCTTCGCAAATACAGCCTAGCACTCTAATCTGCTCACAGTGTTTGCCTAAAGTTTAATTGGAGGGATTCTTCGCCACAAAGTTATTTGGATCTGCAGTCTGAGTGAAGCAAACATTCTTTCTTTTCCGCTTATATATGTGAATTATTCTATCCATGCTGTTTCTTCTTAGACACGTCTTTGCTGTCGGTTCTATTTGGCTGTGCTTAACTTTTCATTTTGATGCTTCTTTCTGAAAGTTTCGACAACATAGCTTTTTGAGTTTCTTTCCCTTTTGCTCTCTCTCGCTTCTTAATCCGCCACAAAAACAACATTGGAAGTTGGATCAGTGCAAGAACGACAGGTTAGTGTTGAGTCTCCCTCTCTCACAGTCCTGTCTTACAAGAGCTCCATCAGACTCATATGCTAGCGCTTCAACAATAACACACAATGTTGTCATCCGCTGTCGTAGTGAGGTGCCACAACAGAGGTGTTTTGTTTTCAAAGAATTCAGCGTTCTGTCAGAAATGGATGACGGTCTTGAAGAAACAACACAATTGTGCAGCTACACAAAGATCTGAGGAGTTTCAAAGCTTTCGCACACCACCAAACTGACATTATGAGAGCAAAAAAAACATTAGCTAGTCTTTTTCAAATGTTTTAATATAGCATCGTGATTTGAACTCAGAGTAAATGTGATGTATGAGGTGTTCGTTGCAATTTTTTTACACTTCTTCTTACATTACCAGACATCCGTAATTTCTTCACACGATGGCACGGTAGGGCATGTGTGTTCTGTAAAGGGGTGGGCTGTGCAAGTATAAACACTAGCGAAACAACTGGCTGGCCAAACAGCTAAAATAACATCAGAACCTCACAATTACAGAGGTTACCGAGAGCTGGATCTGATTGTGGTGAGAAGAAATAAATTTAGTTCAAATGTCTAACAAATGGCTGGTCGTTTGTTTCCTGTTTACTCGCCTTCGTTTAAACGCCACAATCATGAAGGTTTCTTGTTACAGATAATTACACTTCCTGAACCTAACACCCCGAAAAGCTACGTGTCAAGGATAAAATAAGTTTTCTCTCATGATAGATCAGAGGCAAAGCCTTGCTAATGAGCAAAATAAATCATTCCTTCCCCAAAGATTACATATTTACATAAATCAAAGGTATTTTTTTTAACGCAACACACAGAGAGCCCAATTAGCAGCGATCAAGGATCCGGACCCCTTTTTTTTTATCCACATCAGCTCTGCACTGAAATCAAATTGACACGTGCCAGTCATCGGCTGACAGCAGCGTTCTCTTCTCATTCCCCACGCTTGTTCTGTAACCAAGGCCCTCGGATAATCATCTAAATGCATCTGCAGGATGGATGCTGTTACTGGAAACTTGAGAGAGATACAAAGTAGTTTCCTCAGGCCTCAAGTGTTTTCAGATTAAAACAACAAGCACAATTTTCTGATCACTATGTGTGTTCTGTGATATAGGTCGGAAGCACATATGGGGGCTCAGTTTGTGAGACACACCACTCATCTGACGCTTGTAATGCAGAGAACGTGGCCGGGAGAGCGTGACCAATGCAAAATGAGGGCATGACTAACCACAGAGCAACGATTCAACTATTTCTTTAAAGAGACCGCTTTAAAGCAAATGTTAGTGTGGCAACCCGTAGAGATGAATGGAAGAGAATTGAGCTTATTACAACAGTCTTACAGCTGGAATCAATACTGAGAGTGGATGTTTGCTACAGGGGGGTAGCTGGGTATTAAAGAGAGACCCTGTGGATAATTACCTGATGGACAGCATGAGAAATTAGGAGGAAACATTTGTTTGATGTTCACCATGCTGATGTGAATACACACCTGCTGATGAGAGATTTAACTGGAATTTGAGTCATGTTTACGTTACTAAGCTAGTTTTAGCATGGGGAAATCCATATTCTTATACTGAATCAGTTCATTCAGAGGGTTTCAAGGAACTAGTTGAAACAAAATGATTGACTGATTTGTCATTGCCCAGAGATGTTCACACACATAGCGCTAAACATTTTGGGTTTAAATTCATTAAAAATTCCTAGCCAATACAGATAAGGTGATAATCATGGCTAATATAAAATATAACACTAAATATTAAATCAACTGTTTTAAATGTGAATGCAGGCACCACAATATTATAATGTACAGTATGAAAAATTGTAATTTTCTGTTTAATTTACATTTTAATTAGGTTGTATAGATTGCATCACAGTTATTAAACCAAGACTCGGTGCAAAAATGCTCACCCTGAGGAAAGAGTCCAATGAGCCGTTCTCCATAAACTCTGTGATGATCATGACAGGGCTGCTCTTGGTCACCACTCCCTCCAAATGGATGACATTGGGGTGATCAAACTGGCCCATGATGCTTGCTTCACTCAGGAAGTCCCGCCTCTGCTTTTCGGTGTAACCAGACTTCAGTGTTTTAATGGCCACAAACATCTCCCGCTTTCCTGGGAGCTTTAGGTTACCACTGCACACCTCTCCAAACTCTCCTATGGATAGAGGCAAGTGCACTGTTCTTTAGGTCAAGACACAAGCAAAACTTCACGGTAGAACACTGTTGGACGTTTGGAGGTTTGATTACCTGCTCCAATGACTTGTTCGATTTTCACACACGAGATGTCAATCTCCTTAGCAAACTCCCTCACAGCTTCATTGGGGTCTTCGTATGTAAATGGATCAATGTAGATCTTCATTCCTGGTGACACTTGAAAAAATTAAAAAACAGCTATAATACTCAAAACTTTTTAAAAACGCTGCACAAAATACCATACATCAGAGTAAGAAGTGTAAATATCAGAAAATATTAGTTATTGGGGTCTCTGGGAATGGCTGGCTTTCCAGTAGCTTTGGATTCTAAGCATGACATTGGAACAGCTCATGTCTACAGTCATTGGAGTGTAAAAGCATTCACCAAGAGAAAGATAAGGCATTTTAATGTATGTATCATCTCTGGGGTGTCATAGTTCCTGGTGGAGACCATATATCAGCAATTTCCACTGCTGCCAATCAAATGACTTTTGATTTCAGGTAAATTGGCTTAAGGTGAACTTAAGTGTGTGAGGACTTAAGTCATTCCTGCATTAAATGCGATTATTCAGTCTCTCAGCTCCAAATCTATCTGAAGACATTTTAATATACATTGTGTTTTCATGCAGCTGGAGAGGTTTTCTGTTGGTGATTTGGCTGCACAGACGTTTTTGGAATTGATAAATGCGCTCTCGCAACAGACAAGAAGAAGATAAATAGAGTGGGAGAAGCGAATGGCATCCACCATCAATGGATTTGTGAATGTCAAACTATAACAAATTCATGAGGTTGTAGTGTATGTGCTACTCTGGAGAACGTTCTTCTGAGGGTTCACCCAAAAATTAAAATCTGTCATCATTTACTCACCCTCACGTTGTTCCAAACCCATGTAACTTTCTGTCCTCTGTGGAGCACAGAAGGAAGCGTTTAGCAGGATGTTCATACTGCTATTTTCCAGATAATGAACGTGAATGTCTCTATTCGCTTTCATAATATGGACAAGAGCAGCATGAACATTTTGCCTAACATCCTTTTTTCACAGAATAGGACAGTAATACCGGGTTGGAATGACATGAAGTTGAGCAAATGGTGACAATTTTCATTTTTAGTAACTATGCTTTTAAGATTAAGAAAATGTCCAAGACAAAGAGAGGGAAAGAATGAACAAGACACAAGTGAGAAGAGAGAGAAAATGAGAGCACATTGTGCTCTTGAGCACTAATGGATGAATTCAGACCTTGGTTTTCCAGGTTTTACTGGCCACATGCTCTTCCAGAAATGATTTCAATAAATACAGCATTTACAGCAGTCCTTTACCACTGATTACACAGCATAAAAGCTGTTTAAATTGATAAGGAAGGGCAAAGAAAAATAAAACTTGAGAAAAAGTGCCAGACCATTTTCATTCAGCAGAGTGAGCAAGAGAGAGATAAACTATAAGCCCTCAGAGGCAGAGCGAGCAAGAGCAAGCGAGCGAACTTAGCTTTAAATTATTGCCTCGAGAGAATCTTAAAGATTTATTTCTATAAATGGAACAGCACTTCGAGGCTAAGATGGTATTTACTGAAGTATTGCTCATTTTATGACTAATCTTTGATGGATCTTGCTAACTTTGAAGAACCTGGCACTGAGCTTTTTTGCATTAGCTTTGTGTACTGCTTTGATGGGAAAATAAACAAGTGATGGAAAAAGAACTGAGCAAGACAACAAAGATGAACAACGGAATCGCTGCTAGGGGATGTAGCTAATGCACTCTCTGATGGGATTTCGCGGGAAGCTGTGGGATTAATATTTCACAGATTAATCTTGAGAAACTGAGGTCCAACTTTGAGATAAAGGTGTGTTTGATGGTGAAAGAGATACAGTAGCTAAATAGATTTGTGGGAGGTGGGTAAGAGGGAGAAATGGAGGGCATTATTATGTAAAATGCTGATGGTTTACTGTCTTGAGGACAGTACTGTATTTTAGAATGTTACTGCATTTGTTTTATCAAATAAATGCTGACTTGGTGAGCATAAGAGACTTCCATCAAAAAACATAAAAAAAAAAGAAATGCATAATGTACACTACCAGTCAAAAGTTTTTGAACAGTAAGATCTTTTAATGTTTTTAAAGAATTCTCTTCTGCCCACCAAGCCTGCATTTATTTGATCCAAAATATAAGTAATATTTTTACTATTTAAAATAACTGCTTTCTATTTGAATATATTTTTAAATGTACTTCATTCCTGTGATCAAAGCTACATTTTCAGCATCGTTTCTTAAGTCTTCGTTGTCACATGATCCTTCAGAAATCATTCTAATATGCTGATTTGCTGTTTAACATTTTATTATTATTATTATCAATATTTAAAACAGTTGAATAATTTTTTTTCAGGATTCTTTGATGAATAAAAAGATACAAAGATCAGCATTTATCTAAAATAAAAAGCTTTTGTAACATTATACACTATGCCATTCAAAAGCTTGGAGTCAGTATATATATATTATTATTTTTTTGGGGGGGGGGTAGAAATCAATAAATCAATAATTTATTTAGCAAGGATGCTTTAAATTCATCAAAAGTGATGATAAAGACATTTCTAATGTTACAAAAGATTTCTATTTCAGATAAATGCTGTTCTTCTGAACTTTTTTTTCATCAAAGAAACCTGAAAAAAAAATCTACTCAGCAGCTTTCAACATAATAATAAAATGTTTTTGAGCAGCAAATCAGAATATTAGAATGATGTCTAAAGGATCATATGACTGGAGTAACGATGCTAAAGATTTAGCTTTGAAATCACAAGAATAAATTAAGATTTTACAATATATTAAAATTGAAAACAGTTATTTTAAATGTTCTGTTTTCGCTGTACTTTGGATCAAATAAATGCAGGATTGGTGAGCAGAAGAGACTTCTTTAAAAAAACATTGAACATCTTACTGTTCAAAAACTTGACTGGTAGTGTACATTTTAAATGTATACATAGTGCGTGTATAGTAGTCAAGACCTAAGTACTCACTGTGGCCGCTGGTGTAGTGCTGCAGCTTGTCTGTGTATTCTGAATCTGCTCTCTCGAATCCACGTCTGCAGGCGAACAAAGGCAAACAGCTCTACTTGTACTGTTTAAAAAGGTGCTAAAGCCATGAAAACAACACTCACTACTGCCAACCATCATCTTGTTAACACAACCTCATCATTAGGAGAGTTTTTACAAACTCTGCTGCTCTGTAAATGTCCGCTAATGAAGCAAATCAGAACAAAAGCATGGGATTTTGACAAGTTGCTGGGATAATTGGGGGGAAGCTATGCTAATGGTTTACATGTTTAGAACACCGCAAGTGGAACTCACCGGTTGCAAACGATGATGATGACCACCACTGCAATGAGGAAGACCAGACCAGCAGCCGCCGAGCCAATGATAAGAGGCAGCTTCTCTTGAATACTAGTGTTGTACTCCTCTGTAGGCACACACACATATCAAAAAGTTAGCACTTCCTGACAAACCCCAGCAGAGTGTCTCTATATCTGATACAGCCTTGATGCACAGGAGTCCTGCAGTGTATGTCTACACAGGTGAGAGACCCTCACTTCCTCACTTTCGCAGTGGGGAATCTGGGACAGGAAGCCCTGTGTGAGATACCTTCAGGCAGACGGGCCTGTACACTTGGACTCCTTAGCTCCAGCAGCATATGGGCAGGCGATGGAAGAAATGTGTTGGGTGGTGTGTACTGGTGCAAGACAGACGGATTGGGATGTTGGGAAGGCCTGGGGAACTTTCTTTTCCCTTCCTCTCCTGCCTAGCTTTCTTGTTCTTCCCTATTTGTTTATAATTACAGACTATTCGTTCACAATGCAGACAAACCCCTGGGCTTACTCCGCAACCATAGAGGCTAAGTACGTGCTAGCGTGCTACTAGATTATACCACATTTAAACATTTGCTCCGAGCTCCCAAATGCTGAGATAGTGAGTAAACAAAAACCTGAACTTCGTCGGGTCTTATGTGAATTCAACTGCACTGTAACTTCCTGTTTAATCGGTTTTAAACCTCTTGGCAGCCTGCTGGCATGAAACATCCCTGTTTGGATCACCTGGCTGAGTTGCTGTCTCTCATCATGCCAGCAGAGAGCTTGGGAGGACTGATCAGACTAATTCTGACTCTCTGCTCATAATAAGCGGCTTAGAGAGTGAGCAGTTATGAGTGAGGCAGCTGTGTCTGAATGAGGTGATCTGGGACAGGCAAAATAATGGGCGCCCATCCAATAACATGTTTCAGATACCATTCCTCCTCTTCAGCATTCTGGAAGTGGGACAGAATCCCCCCAAAAAACTGGCCCTAACTACTTAATAAGCAAACCTATATATATATATATATATATATTATATATATATATATATATATATATATATATATATATATATATATATATTAGGGATGTAACGATATCAAAATCTCATATGGTATGGTACCTCACTATGAAGTCCACGGTACGATACTTATTGCGATAATTAATAAAAAAAAAAGACTAATGGAAAAAAAAAGAAAATTTTGTACATTTTAAGGTTAAATTATGTCTAATCTAATGCACTTTGAGAGTTCCAGTTCTTAACTAAGAAAACATTTTAAAAAAGCCAGAAAAAAGTATTGTACCTGAACTTTAAAGGGGACTCAACCCTCTTTTTAGTTGTGGTATACTGTCTCAGTCTAAATTACAATCACACTGGTGTTTTAGGAAGCCAAACAAAAATAAAGCATAAAGAGCGAATATATAAAGCGAAAATAAAGCATAACTGATGGCCTTTGCATTCCCAAACGTGCGCTAAACTCACAGCACATGCAATAAACGCATTCACTGTATTCACTGTGAACTGAGTGAACCCGCATGTACTATCAAGCCTCTGTAACTGATCCAGAATGCAGCAGCCAGAGTGGTCTTTAATGAGCCGAAAAAAGCTCACGTTACCCCTCTCTTCATCAGGTTACACTGGCTACCAATAGCCGCTCGCATCAAATTCAAGGTACTGATGTTTGCCTACAAGACCACAACTGGCACTGCACCAATATACCTAAACTTGCTAGTTCAAACTTATGTGCCCTCCAGAAGCTTGCGTTCTGCAAGTGAATGACGCCTTGTGGTGCCATCCCAAAGAGGTACCAAATCACTCTCACGGACCTTTTCCTGGACTGTGCCCAGCTGGTGGAATGACCTCCCGATCTCAATTCGAACAGCTGAGTCTTTAGCCATTTTCAAAAAACATCTAAAGACACATCTTTTTCACCAGCACCTGACTAACTAATATTAACACTTACCTAGTCTTTTTAATAAAAAAAATAAAAATAATTCCTAGCTACGTGTACTGTGCTAGTCTAACTGAGACTTGTCATGGCACTTGTATACTGTTGCTCTCTCGATGGTCTGATTGCTTCTATTGTTCTCCTCATTTGTACGTCGCTTTGGATAAAAGCGTCTGCTAAATGATTAAATGTAAATGTAAATGTAAACTGAACCATTCTGGGGAACGGAAAAAAACAG
The DNA here is from genome assembly GCA_023376895.1 of Aspiorhynchus laticeps. Classification (NCBI taxonomy): domain Eukaryota; kingdom Metazoa; phylum Chordata; class Actinopteri; order Cypriniformes; family Cyprinidae; genus Aspiorhynchus; species Aspiorhynchus laticeps. The sequence goes on along the minus strand of CM041810.1, from coordinate 23,439,571 downwards.
ATCACAAGCTGATTGCCTGAACCCCCTTATATAATACTTATATAATATATTTTAATTACTATTTTGAATGTTGTTTATATATATATTAGAGGTGGCACGGTACACAGATGTCACGGTTCGGTACGTACCTCAGTTCGGGGGTCACGGTTCGATACGATTTCGGTACAACATGAAAAAAAAAAAGAAATCTAATATGCTCAGTTTCTTTTTTTTTGTTATCAACAATTTTTATTTTTTATTTTTCACACACAACACAACATAATATCCAAAATACAACAAAACAAAACAACAGACACATACTCAACATCTCAAGGTCCAATCAAAAGTGAGGGGGAGAGGATATGCTCAGTTTCTTTTCATTTATTTTGAACAGACAGTAGTGCAAATAAAAAAAAATCCATCTACATGTGAAAATACTACATATTATTACATGTTATATATATAAAATCCGTTTTGTTTTCACAAATAAAAGCAGACCGTTATACAGTGATTATTAATAAGACAATAAGTGTTTAAAGTTGATTCTGCTGGTATAAGGAAACAGTTGAAGTGATCGCGTCACACACACACACACACACACTCGCGCACAAACACAAACACACACTCGCGCACACACACACACACACACACATTTGCACACACTCGCGCACGCACACACACACACACTCGCGCACACACACAAACACACACACATCAGTTCCAGCATTGCTAACTTAACAGCCAGTTGGTACTTTATCAAAATAAAATACAGTGAGCCAAACATCAGCGCGCCCGCCTCTGTGTCACCGTTGGCTTCTGCTGGCGGTTATCAAACAGCGTTGCATTGCTGCGGCGCCCCCTTCTGGATTGGAGATGAATTGCCTGTATTCGTCGTAAGGCATCATGCACCGAACCGAGATGCCTGTACCGTGACGGTTCGATACGAATACATGTACCGTGCCACCCCTAATATATATATATATATATATATATATATATATATATATATATATATATATATATATATAAATTATTATTATTATTTACAAAATATGTAGCGTTGTGTATCTCTAACTACAAGTCATCATATAAATATAATAAAAATTAAATTTTTGGTCAAAGATACAATTTATATACTGTATGTACACTACTGTTCAAAAGTTTAGAGTAGATTTTTTTTTTTTGAAAGAAGTTTCTTGCAGTAAATCAGTATAACTGAATAAAAAAAACTTTTCTCAAGAAACATTTCTCATTATTATCAATATTGAAAACAGTTGCTGCTTATTATTTTTGTGAAAACTAAATTTTTTACAAAATTATTTCATAAATAGGGTTCAAAAGTTCAAAATTCAAAATGACCACATTAACTTAACCCTTTAGGGGCCAGGGATTTTTGGAAAAAATCAAGATCTCAAAAGCTTGTGACTTGAAAGGGCTTAAAGATAGAGATCTACTGTAAATTAGAAAAATGTTGGGCATGACCCAAAGTTTATGTGGGGTGTAAATATACTCATCTAATTTGCATATTATGACGTCATCAGGGGGCGGCCCTCTTGAATTTCATAATATTCAGGAAATAATAGATAGTGAATGGATGTTTGAACTTATTTGCATGGTTTTTTTTGTCTTTTTATCCTCATTCCAAATGATCAGGAAAAGAGGAAATCAACAGTAAAACAGGAGAAAGTAGTAAATTATCACTACATTACTGTGCCATAGTAAAATACATGTGCCTATTTTTTGATCGGTTGACCAGCTATCTGCCCAATCAGATATCTAGGTGACACAGTTTATAGTTCTTGAGAGTATGGTAGACCTACCCCACGTCGACCCCTGCCACCCCTATCCCCGTTGGGCAAAGGGTCGAAATGATCACTTGTTTGTGCTTCGTGAACACTCTCTCGCCTTGCACGGCGGCACCATTGTGCTGCAAAGATGTACCGGGAGAAGCGCGATCATTAGACGGCCGATCGTCATTTCCAAAAGGCAAATATTCCCCTTCAGAGTCAGAATCGGCGAATAACATTTGCAACACATCCTCACGGTACAACTTTTTATTAGCCATTTGGCGATTTTCTCTCACAAATCTCACAATTTACTCGCACGCTATGAGCTGAACTGCTTCCGCATCAATGACACGATAGCTCACTTGCTCTGCTATTTCCTCGAACACTTTCGAAGTACTACATGTCTGCCATCTAGTGGTAGGGAATACAAATGAGATATTACACCATATCAGGAACTAGTCTTTTTGATTAAGTATGACGTCTTGAAGCAATTTTGCGCCTTTGGCGCTTAGAGGGTTAATCAATTGAAACATTCTCTGTCATTACTTTTTTATGCTTTTTATCAATTTTTTTGTACCCTTGCTGAATACAAGTCTGAATAAAAGTTACTGACTGCACACTTTTGAACAGTAGTTCAAAATAATAAATAAAAAAATCTCAAATGTTTCTTTAAATCCTTTATATATTCCGCAGATCTAATCAGAAACATGAAGTGGAGAGAGTACAGATCATTTGGAGATGCTGCTCGCTAACGTGGATCGTAATTAGAGAATTAGATTAGTAGATGAACTATCTGCCTCAGCAAGTCAATTACACACAGGTTTGCTCTTATAAGAAGTGGGAGATGTAAGAATGATGGGCTGGATCATATGCGTGTAATTTATTCTCATAAAAACCAAATCTGAAGAGATGATGTAGATTTTTGGATGAAACAAACCACACATAAACCATATTCACCCTCAGTCATGGTCTGGAAGTACATCTTGCCACTGTACCGTCCGAACCCTGCCACCGTACGTGCTCGGACCTGGAAGACGTAGATGCCTCCAGGTTTGAGGCCACGGATGACTGCGGTGTTGGTTTGACTCTTTACTATGGAAGAGTTATGCTCCGTCTGGTCCTGAAACAGAGAAATGACCAAAAAAGGGGTAAAGACATCAATTTTACAAATCCAGTGGCGTTTTGGTCACAGTTTTTCACACATCACAAGAGGACTCTGAGGTGTACACATGGCTCTCTAACAGGGCTATCTATCTCATCAAACCCCATCAGGAGAGCTCGACTGAGGGTGCTGGGCAGAGGAACGGTGGCTGACACTTTCAGGCCAGCCACGATTCATTAGTCTGGGCTGAAAGCTGTGGCCATTGTCGCGCCGCTTGAGTGTCTGTTTGTGTAAGCGAAGAAGAGAAAGAGTGATAGTGAAGGAGAAGCTGAAAATGTAGGACTCTGCGTGTGTGTATACATGTACTACTCGAGTGCTCCGCTTTTTTCCTGTCAGCTCTATTTCTGAGCTCTTTGATGTGAGCTTTGCTGCAGTCTGAGAAGAGTGTTTTGACAGGCGGTCCTCAGCACTGTCTGAGAAAGGAATTATACTGAGGAAAGAGTTAGAACAGGAGCAGAGCCCTGGGGACCGTCAGCTTGTGTATGTGTATTACAAACAAAGAAAGAAAAGACAGACAGTATCTGTAAAACTATGCGTGTTGTATTTAAGGGCGTGGCTTTCTTATGTGTGTCAACCGGCGAAACAAAGCGAGCGAAATGGGAGACTGAAAGAATATCGGCATACTATGTGGGCGTGAGAGTTTCTCAAGCACAAGTTAGCATGTGTGTGTTTTCTGCGGCCCATGCTGACAGAGGAATCTGTAAGTGAAATAGTTTTTTTTTTTTTTTTAACTGCAGTGAAATCTCTGTTATTTTAGCCACTGGTATCCGGATCAAACCACAACAGCCTTTTACAGAGTGACTGTGTTTGTAATAACCCTCGACAGAACAGGAGTTCGCTATTCATTTCCAACAGCTGCCAAAACCCCCGATTAAACCGCAACCGTAAATGAATAATCATTTTCAAAAGGAATTTTAATACATCAACATTAATAATAATAATATAATAAAAATGCACAAAAACTAAATAAAAATCACATTAAGTAAAATAGTAAAATAAAAATTTTATATATATATATATATATATATATATATATATATATATATATATATATATATATATATATATATATATATATATATATGTATATATGTATATATATATATATATATATATATAAAGTAAAAGAAGGAAGTATATAGTAACTATTTTTAATGTGTTTTTACAGTAATATTATTTTTATTATTTATAAAATATGTAAAGTACTGTATCTTTAACAAGTCATCATATAAATCTGTTCAAATTTACATTTTTGGCTCAATATATCATTACTGTACGTACGCTACTGTTCAAAAGTTTAGTGTTGATGATTTTTTTTTTTTGAAAAAAAGTTACTTTATCAAATATTTATTTGTTCAAAATACAGTAAAACAGTATATTTGTACAGAAAACATTTCTCAAGATTTTTTTTATTATCAATACTGAAAACTAGGGATGCATCGATCCGATACTCAGTATCGGTATCGGCTCCGATCCAGTCATTTTCCGCGGATCGGGTATCGGAGAGACGAGACCGATCCAAATCCGATATTGTGTGTATACTATTCTGTGTTATTGTTAAGCCCCACGAAAGCACAAAAGCATTATAAAGCACCATAGAGTCCAAGTCCAAGTGTTCTGAAGCCGTTTCATAGTTTAATGTGAGGTACAGATGAATATTTAAGTCGTTAAACTCAAGTTCAGGTAAACTCTTCTCTCCGCTGCGTCTGTCTGTCATCCTCCGTTCAGCGCTCAAACTGCGTGTTGCGCTCGGTTACTACAGTCAAAACAATGAAACTCTCTTCAAGAGCGCTCAATAACTGAGATTTAAAACCGTTAAAAGAAAAGGCTCAATAAACTATCGCGCAGATTTAATAAGCTAAGCATCAATCTCTCTTCCCTCTGTGCTTTGAACTTCTCTATCCGCAGCTGCGTGCTGTGACTCCGTGCTGCTTCAAGCGCATCATTCTGCGCACGGGAAGCGCATAAGCGGAGATGTTCATATTATAATACTTTTGCGCAATGAAATATTATTTATAGTGTTTCTTGTACTGTCCTATCAAGGCTATTAATAATCTAATGTATAGCACAGTAATGGAGGCAGGACTCCTCTATCATATGTTGCTGCCTTCATTACTGTGCTATATATTTAAAAGAAATGTATTTTAAAATGTATTTATTTTGTAGTTTATATTTATAAATAAATACATTTACTTGTTTTCATTAATGTATTTTACAACAATGCAAAGAGCAATGTGTAACATTTTACCAGATTTAGTCCTTCACATATTCACTTTTATTTGTTCCCCACTAAATAATGTTATTTCACTAAATGTTTAGATTTTATAAAATTGTGCACTCATGATTTTTCTAGAATAACTTTTGCTGCTAAATTATCCACTAACCTAGTTTAAAATCTCCCTTATAGTATTTTTGTCATAGATTATGAATGGGCCTGTTTACCTGGTCATGTCATGCGTTTTCTCTGATCTGATATCTATCTGATTTGTTTAAGCATTTCCATTTACACTTGGCCACATAAATGGATATAAATCCGATCTTCAATTCCCGCGCTATATTTAAATGTAATGAAGTTCACGTCAACGAAATCAAAAGCGCTGCATTTTATTAATTATCAGCTCATTTCAAGATCTGTCACGGTTCACTAATTCATTGCTTCCTTCTCGTCCCGTGTTACTGTTGTGATGTGTGTGTGTGTGTGTGTGTGTGTGTGTGTGTGTGTGTAGATGTGTGTGGGCGTGACCGAGCCATCACCGCTGATCAGCGCCTCAGCTGAGCCTCGTTGACAGTGCCAGCTGCAGCTCATTCACGCACCTTCAAATACTCACCAGTTTCTCCTTTCCATTGTCAGATCGTTGTCGATGTCTTCACACACTGTCTCTAGTTCCCGGTTCCGGTTGGCGTTTCTGATCCTTGCTGTTGTCTGGTGTCGTGAGTCGGTGTTCCGTCAGCCTTGCTGTGTTCCTCATTCTGTGTTTGGATTCTTCACTCGTCACCACCATTCATCTGTGTAGTTCGTCAAAGTCCCTGTGCCACTCATCACCATCGTGTCATTGTTTATTGTTTATACAACCTGGTTACTTAATAAAGTACCAAATTCACTCGCAACCTGCTTCCTCATTTTTACCATGACAGAACGATCTGACCAGTCAATGGAAGCAGCGAGTGCCTCAGCGAATTCCCTGGAGGCGTTCATCACCCAGAGTATCAACAGGATGGATTCCCAGGAAGTGAGTCTGAGCAACACGGGACGCGCTATTCAGGCGCTAGTGGCGCAGGTGTCCGAGCTCACCCAGCAATTTCAACATCTGCGAGTCCCCACTGCGCCGCCCACACCGCCAGTTCCCTCCATCCCACCTGAGACCCTCTTCCAGTCGGAACCTCGTCTGCCCGTTCCCGAATCCTATTCCGGTGAACCCAGTTTTTGCAGAGCATTCCTCACATGATGTTCCATGCACTTTTCTCTGCAACCCAGAACGTTCAATACTGAACAAACCAAAGTTGCATTTACTCTGACGCTATTGACAGGAAGAGCGGCATTATGGGGAACAGCGGTGTGGGAGAACCAGGATCCATGCTGCGCCTCGTTCCAGGCACTCTCCGATGAGATGAAGCGGGTGTTCGATCGTGCCGTCGCTGGGAGGGAGGCAGCCAGAATACTCGCCGACCTTCGTCAGGGTGAGAGATCGGTCTCAGACTACTCCATCGAGTTCCGGACCTTAGCGGCAGAGTGTCGCTGGAACGAGGAGGCGCAGTGGGACATGTTTCTGCATGGGCTGGCTGACCGCGTCCAGAAGGAGATCTACGTCCTGGACCTCCCTACTACACTCAATGGACTCATTGATCTGGCACTAAGGGTAGATGCTCGACTGGCTAGAGTCGAACGACGCGTCCCTTCCAGCCGAGTACCTGGAGGAGCTGAGAGTCAGCGGTTCAGCGGTGGGGACGCGGTCAGTCCTACCTACGATCATGAGCCCATGCAGGTAGGGCGAGCTCGGCTTTCCCGGGAGGAGAAGGAGAGACGGAGATCCCAGGGACTCTGCCTATATTGTGGGGGGGCTGGACACTATCTGAACAAGTGCCCAGTAAAAGACCAAGCCCGATAGTAACTGTGAGGCTACTATCGGGTGGGATCTCCGCCGAGAAGACCTCAGCACCATCATCGACCCTCCTCCCGGTAAGACTGAGATGGACAACACATTCATTTGACTGTCAAGCACTACTGGATTCCGGGGCGGAAGGTAATTTCCTGGACAGCACGTTTGCACACAAGCTTCAGATCCCCATCAAACCACTCACACACAAGATTTCTGTCCACGCTCTCAACGGTCATGAACTACCCACCATTTCCTTTACCACTGGACCCGTCACTCTTATCACATCAGGCAATCATACAGAAACTATCTCCTTCTTGATCATGGACTCTCCCCTTGCACCTGTCGTTCTCGGTCACCCCTGGCTCATCAGTCACAATCCCAAAATAGACTGGCACCAGAAATCCATTGTGGCTTGGAGCAATAAATGTTATGAGTCCTGTCTAGTGTCTGCCTGTCCGTTGATTTCTGTTTCTGTTTTTCAGGAGGAGGCAGTGGATTTGTCTAACGTGCCCGCGGAGTATCGGGACCTGAGGGAAGTGTTCAGTAAGTCTCGAGCAGCTTCTCTTCCTCCGCATCGTCCTTACGACTGTGCCATAGATTTACTGCCAGGTAAGTCTCCGCCTAAGGGCAAGTTATATTCACTTTCTGTTCCAGAAAGGGAGGCTATGGAGAAATATATTTCTGATTCTCTAGCATCTAAGTTCATCCGCCCTTCCTCTTCTCCAGCGGGGGCGGGGTTCTTTTTTGTGGGGAAGAAGGACGGGTCTCTGCGTCCTTGCATTGATTACCGGGGGTTGAATAACATCACGGTAAATAATACTTATCCGTTGCCGTTGATGTCTTCAGCCTTCGAGAGGTTGCAGGGAGCGTCAATTTTCACAAAACTGGATTTACGTTATGCCTATCATTTGGTTCGCATAAGGAAGGGGGATGAGTGGAAGACTGCTTTTAACACCCCCAGGGGGCACTTTGAATATTTGGTCATGCCCTTCGGGCTGTCCAACTCCCCGGCGGTCTTCCAGGCACTCGTCAATGACGTGCTGCGAGATATGGTGGATCAGTTCATATATGTCTACCTGGATGACATATTGATTTTTTCTTCTTCTCTCCAGGAACATGTGCAGCACGTCCGGCGAGTGCTTCAGAGGTTGCTAGAGAATGGGCTTTTTGTCAAGGCGGAGAAATGCGCGTTTCATGCACAGTCTGTTCCCTTTCTAGGGTACATTGTGTCGTCTGAGGGAGTGCGCATGGATCCTGAGAAAGTTAAGGCTGTGGTAGAGTGGCCAAGTCCAGATTCCCGTAAGGCCCTACAGAGGTTTCTGGGGTTCGCTAACTACTACCGGCGTTTTATTCGCAACTTCAGCCAACTAGCCGCGCCTCTGACTGCCTTGACCTCCCCCAGAACTACGTTCAGGTGGTCTAACACAGCCGAGGCTGTGTTTACCAAACTTAAGGGCCGCTTTGTTTCAGCCCCCATCCTTATAGCCCCTGATTCCTCACGTCAGTTTGTGGTGGAGGTCGACGCATCGGAGGTGGGGGTAGGCGCAGTGTTATCCCAGCGTTCTTCCGTGGACGGCAAGATACATCCCTGCGCGTTTTTGTCCCATCGTTTATCACCGGCCGAACGTAATTACGACATTGGTAACAGGGAGTTGTTGGCAGTCAAGTTAGCGTTGGAGGAATGGCGTCATTGGTTGGAAGGGTCGGGGGGTACCTTTTATCGTCTGGACCGATCACAAGAACCTAGAATATATCAGAACTGCTAAAAGATTGAACTCCAGGCAGGCTCGGTGGGCACTTTTTTTCGGTCGTTTTGATTTTTCCCTCTCGTACCGCCCGGGTTCCAAGAACATTAAACCCGACTCTTTATCGCGCATTTTTGACCATTCCGAACGCCCGTCTACTCCCGAGTGCATTTTACCCGAGACTCTTTTTGTCTCCACTCTCACATGGGAGGTCGAGTCGAAGGTCAAGGCGGCCTTAGAAGGGGTAATGCCTCCGCCCAGTTGCCCACCGAATCGGTTATTTGTGCCGGAGGGATTACGGTCCGACGTTATTCAGTGGGGACACTGTTCCAACGTGGCTTGTCATCCAGGAGTCAACTGCACTAGTTTTTTGGTTAAGCAACGATTCTGGTGGCCACGCATGGCTCGCGACATTCACAGTTTTGTTTTGGCTTGCTCGGTTTGTGCCACTGGTAAGACTTCCAATCGACCCCCCAGATGGGTTACTTCAACCGCTGCCTGTCCCTTCGAGACCCTGGTCCCACATTGTGCTAGATTTTATCACCGCCCTCCCGCCCTCTCAGGGCAACACGGTAGTTTTGACCGTGGTGGACCGGTTCTCGAAGGCGACCCATTTCATTCCCTTGCCCAAATTACCCTCAGCCAAGGAGACAGCGTTGACAGTCGTAAACCACGTCTTTCGCTTACATGGCCTTCCGGTGGACGTGGTTTCCGACAGGGGACCCCAGTTTGTGTCCAAATTTTGGCGAGAATTTTGTAAGTTGCTGGGAGCGACTGTCAGTCTGTCCTCAGGGTTTCATCCCCAGAGCAATGGCCAAACCGAGAGAGCCAACCAAGATTTGGAAAGGGTGTTGCGATGTCTGGTCTCCAAGAATCCTTCCTCTTGGAGCCAACAACTGCCTATGGTGGAGTACGCCCACAATGCGTTACCAGTGTCATCCACGGGCCTATCTCCGTTTGAATGTAGTTTAGGTTACCAGCCACCAATTTTTCCCAGTCTGGAATCCGAAGTCGCGGTCCCCTCCGCTCACGCCTTTGTACAGAGGTGTCACCGCACTTGGACTAGAGCTCGTGAGACTCTACTCCAAGTTGGGGCGCGCACCAAGGCTAAAGCCGATCGCCACCGGTCTAAGCCTCCCGTTTACGTCGTGGGTCAAAAAGTGTGGCTTTCAACCAAGAATATTCCTCTCCGCTCCGTTTCTAATAAACTTGCTCCCAAATTCATTGGCCCGTTCACTGTCACCAAGATCATTAGTCCGGTGGCAGTCCGCCTCAACCTTCCTCCAGTGTACAGGAGGATTCATCCCGTCTTTCACGTATCTAAAATTAAACCTGTGTTTCATTCTCCTATTAATCCGCCAGCCCCGGTTCCCCCCCCGCCGCGACTCGTAGACGGGGAACCTACATTTTCGGTAAATCGTATTCTGGACTCAAGACGGAGGGGACGCGGATTTCAGTACTTGGTGGACTGGGAGGGTTACGGTCCGGAGGAGAGAAGTTGGGTGCCTGCTGGAGACATACTGGATCACTCTCTTATCGATGGTTAAAATCGACAGGTAGGGGAACCTGGGAACGCCAGGAGGCGTTCTTAGGAGAGGGGTACTGTCACGGTTCACTAATTCATTGCTTCCTTCTCGTCCCGTGTTACTGTTGTGATGTGTGTGTGTGTGTGTGTGTGTGTGTAGATGTGTGTGGGCGTGACCGAGCCATCACCGCTGATCAGCGCCTCAGCTGAGCCTCGTTGACAGTGCCAGCTGCAGCTCATTCACGCACCTTCAAATACTCACCAGTTTCTCCTTTCCATTGTCAGATCGTTGTCGATGTCTTCACACACTGTCTCTAGTTCCCGGTTCCGGTTGGCGTTTCTGATCCTTGCTGTTGTCTGGTGTCGTGAGTCGGTGTTCCGTCAGCCTTGCTGTGTTCCTCATTCTGTGTTTGGATTCTTCACTCGTCACCACCATTCATCTGTGTTGTTCGTCAAAGTCCCTGTGCCACTCATCACCATCGTGTCATTGTTTATTGTTTATACAACCTGGTTACTTAATAAAGTACCAAATTCACTCGCAACCTGCTTCCTCATTTTTACCATGACAAGATCAAAGACCGCAATAGGAGAGCGCGCGGCATCAGCACTGGAAATATAAGTTTGTCTTACTACTTTTAATGAAGATGATTGTGTTGAGCATCTGCATCTTTCTTTCAGTTTCATTCGCGGCAGTTTGAGTGTCTGCTTGTTGAAGAAATACTCAGATACTCGTCCGCAGTGACGCTTGTTGCATTAGTGCAGTCATATCTGACTAAAATGTCATATAGCCTATAACACGGTCTCACACAGTTATTATTTTAATATTTTGGGAGGAGTAAAATTCACATATGTGGTTTCAACAACCAGATGCATTTACACTTGTCCAGTTTCGTCCCAGACCACCTCCTGAAGTGTTTTGAGAGATCGGATTTATATTACAAAACGCATGAAGTGACCAGGTGTAAACAGCCCCTATATATTTTCATGTTATTTTTCATTAAAATTAAATTGTCTATTAGCTTGTGTTTAACACACAAAAGAGTGACACATGAGTATAGAAACTCAACACTGATTTATAAAAAAAAAAAAAAAAAAAAAAACTGTGCTAGGATCGGGATCGGATCGGAATTGGCCGATACTCAGAATTTTCTGGATCGGATCGGATCGGATCTGAAAAAATGGTATCGTTGCATCCCTACTGAAAACAGTGCTGCTTAATATTTTTTGTGAAAACGTTTATTTTATTTTTTTTGTAATACTTTGTTTTTAGGATTATTTCATAAATAGAAAGTTCAAAATTACCATATTTACTTAATCAATTGAAATTGATTTATGTCTTTACTGTGATATTTTTTATCAGTTTATTGCACCCTTTTTTAAAAATCACATCATTTATGTAATTTTTATTTTATTTTATTACTATTATTATTATTACCACATTAACAACAGCAATTTAATTTTAACTCATGCATTTATACGATACTCTCACAAAACCGAGAATAAATAATGCATGCTGATAATGTTAAATGACACTGCATGCATTACGCATTATAAGTGTGTAACATGCATTACGCATTACTCAAGTGTGTTTATGTGATACCTTCTCATAATACTGCAGCTCGTAGTCAAGTATGACCCCATTGGGCTGATCTGGCTGGGACCAGGAGAGAGTGATGCTGTCAATGGTGCGACTGACCTGATGCATGATAGACACTGTAGAAGGAGCTGAAAAAAAAAGACAGAGTCATTTTATATACAGTATTTAAAGAATGATGCAAATCAAGCTGTGGGTCAGCTTACACATGCCTTATATATAGTGACAGAGGCATTAAAGCACAGATCCTGGTGTGTGATTAAAAAAAATCACACTGCGCTGAACCACATAAACAAGGTGGCAAGGGGAATTTCCAGGCCAGGCTCAGTCTCTGTCTCTGTCTTTGGTCATGGTTCCTCAATGCCATTTAATCTAGCCTGAAATCTCTTGTTATATTCTCCTCAAAAGGAAGGCTGACTAATTTTGTGTTGTGCTGAAAACAAATAAAACCAGGTGCAATTTCTACTCATGAAAACCACAAGTATGAACACAACTGGTGTTTTATGTCTTTGAATTTGTGAATTATAGAGTTTATTTTTTATTAGCGTGCTTGGTAATTACGGGGGAAAGTGTGTCAAACCCTATATTAGTGGCTCTGTTGTGTTGGACTTGTCCAACCTGACTGCCGTACAAAAGAAAGTTCCCCCCGTTTATTACTGAAAAGTCCAGGGTGTTCCTAATAGCTATTAGGCATTAGAGCGTGGCATACCAGGTCAAAAACCTCAATGGAGATGCTCGGGAACACAGTTGGAGCTGTGTGGGGTTTGGAGAGGCCAGGTTTTATGGCCTTTGCCGTCTCCAAGACACAGGCTTCTCCTCAGGCACGCACTTCTCTATGAAAAAGCCACTCTGTGGGAAAGCCCGTGGTTGCTATCAGCTTGAGCTTACAGTCTCTGGGGTTGAAGGAGAGCTTAAGTGGCTTATTCGTGTGCTTATTTCCCGCTCTCCAGATCCCAGAATGAGTTGTAAATCTGTCTTGAATGCACAGGTAATAGAGGAGGTCTTGAGTCCAGTGCTTAGAAGAGCACTGTTCATTTTCAGCAATGTTTCTTCCTGGGGGTATCAGCAACATTTTGGCTTTTAATTAATTACCATAAAATTAATTGTGGTTAGTGATTTAATTGTTTGTTTTGTTTATGCTACTTGCCACAAAGGCTTAATAAATATCAAGGGTCGGCAACCTTTTGGGCATGAAATGCCTTTCTTTTTTTTTTCTCGTTAACCACTGTGCCAGTCTAGCTCATCACCCTGTATATTGCTAAATAAAATAAAAAAAGACATAAAATCTAATTTGTCGAAACTGACTTCTGTACAAATTCCCCCATTTATTAATTAAAATGAAAAATATAATAAATAAAATTTACATTAAAGCAATGTGACTAAATAAAATCTAATAAAAATAAAATAAAATTTAAATAAAAAAAGAAATAAAATCCAACTTGTCCAACCTGACTACTGTACAAAAGAGATATCCCCTGTTTATTACTAAAATAAAATAAAAATGTAATAAATTCCATTTCTGTATGTTTGCAATTACATAATAATTGCTACAGTCCTAATCTGCCCAGTGGCCTATGACCAGCAGCCGTTCATTTATCAAAACATACTTATTGGAAAACACAGGCCATAATGCTGAACAAGCTGCATTCTTGCAGTCCCTGCCAGTTAATAAATATATGCCAGAGTATAATGAATGGCTTCCCAGGTCTCTGAGCACTACGGGAGGGCTTGTGAATCCTCTGTCGGTATGCACCATCATGCTCAGTCCAACCCAGAGCTGCGTAATGAAAGGCAAGCGACCGGCAGCATCTTGTCAACCTTAAGGTTGGTATGCGGTATCAACAGAGGACTAACAAGGCAAGCAGTCAGGCTTCCTCAAGTGGGAAGCATACAGGCATCTCATTAAAAATGAATATATATATATATATATATATACTAGGGGTGTCAACTTTAACGCGTTAACGCATGTGATTAATCTAAAAACTTTAACGCGTTAATATTTTTTTAACGCAAATTAATCGTTTGATAAGGTTTGACCCCAACTTCTTCCCGTCATCGCAGCGCGGAAGGTTATCTATCAGTGTGTGATGAGGATACAGGGAACCGTGTTGCCAGGGTAGCGGCTGTGGCTCAAGTGGCTGCCTGTGGGCTATTTTGAAAATCCAGTCGTGGGAAAAATTACAGAGCCGAGGGTTGCGTTTTTTTGGGCTACTTTTATAATCTACCGCGGCCGCCCAAAGTGTATATAGACAAATACAAATTAAAATAGATCCTTTTACTAATGTTTATCATACTTGGAATGTACACCTGGCAACTTCAGAACGGAGAGGCGCGTGTAACATCACAAACAACGTGAGTTTCAGCCAGAGCATACAAGGCTTTACACAGCAGAAATTATATAAGATAATAAACACACGATTACGATAGGATATGGTTTCTATGTGATTTTCTTGAGATGAATATGTAACTTACATCTTAAATGCTCATTTTGGCAGCGATATAAAAGGCTATAAAAAGCATATTTTAACAACAGTAAACGACCAAATTCCACATGTGATCTCAAAAGGAAGTTATTACAAACACTCGATGGTGGTTTGAAGTGAGTTCTGAGTAAAAGTGTACTATTAAGCTCATAAATTGTCTTATGGAGCATGATGCTAATGTAAGCTCTAATGCACCTGCAGAGCAGGTCCAGTTCTTCTTCATAATGCATTTTGTCATAATACTTCACGTAAGGTCGCAAGAAAATGTTTTGTTGTATTTATTTAGAAATACGTTTGATAATAGTTGGGTAAATGTATCCTGGGATTGAAGCGATGCGGCTTGGTAAACGTTTTATTGCCAGTATAAAGGCTGATAATGGCTGAATAAAAACAAAATAATAATAAGGATTATGTCTCATACCTGGCGGAAGTGTGAAAGTTTATGTTTCCTTAAACTAGTTTGTCATGCATTTCTTTATTTCAACACATTTACAGGTAAATCCTAGTATTTTAAATTTGTGATTAATCATGATTAATCACAGTCCATGACTGTGATTAACGCGATTACATTTTTTAATCGATTGACAGCACTAATATATACATATATATATTAAAGGCTGAATATGCGCTTTGTGTGCTGCATTTACATTGCGCCCAGCCTGTCTCTGGTAATCCAATCTGGAATAATGCAAATAAAGTCAGAGCATGTAAAACAGCTCACAGGGGTGAACATATGTTAATTTGAGAGAGCTGAGAAGGCAGACAGTTATGGTTTTCCAGGTTACCGGAGGATGTTTTCCTCATGGCGGAATGACAGGCTTCCATCACAGTTCAAATCAAATGAAAACACAAGTATGATGGTTAAGAAAGTAACAACTTAAAAACCTTCTTAGTGAACTCACAGTTATGATTATAACAGCTAATGAAGTGTCTGTTCTACTTTTGCAGAATTCCAGTGTTTCCACACAAATACTCTCTATGGTACAGTTGATGAGGGCTATTTATCTTAACTTTTTCCTGGCAGGACGGAGTGTTCGGACACATTGGAGCGATCACACTATGTTCTGCACGTGGTCTCTGTGCGTGAGGTGCAGAAAATATAAGCATGAGGAATAGATAACATTTGCATGTGGGCACTAAATAAAACAACCAGATGGGATGGAACAGTCATGTTTAAAAATTAGATTTAATAATGATGAGCTTATACATACATATTGTACATATCCAAACAGTTCATTTGTTATTTATTCATCACAGTTCTGGGCATCAAAATTTATATGAGCTGTTCTTCTGGATCTAATATGACAGACACAGGGGTTTTTGCACACTTTATGACAATTATGCAATCGTTTCTGAGGCCCAATTCTTGCCTTTATGCCAGTATATCTTTACTTCAATGCCTATAAGATCTATAATAAATAATATACTGGGTTTACCGAGTTAATTCCACTCATATAAGTTTATTGGTCTTTAATGTGGCATGGTCTTGCATGCACAAAAAAAAAAAAAAAAAACACTTCTTGAGCTCTGATCCAAACGAAGCTGGTAAATAAGTGCCTTTCAGCCATTATAGCTACAGCTAGCCACGTTAAGCTGGATTCTTTCTTAGAATTCCAACAAATACTACGCCTAAAGTTCCAAAAAATAAAATGCATAGATCGTGAAACATTTTTAATGTTAAATAACACTTAAAAGATGCTCAATTTATTATTATTATTATTAAAAAATGAATTCTTGAATAATTGAGCAAGCACATGTTAAAATAAAAAGTGATTGCTTAATACAATAGATGCGTTTTTTGTTGTTGTTTCTTTACTTTCTGTAAATCAAAGAATCACAGTTTCAACAAAAATATTAGAAAAGCACAAACATTTTCAACTGTGATAATAAATAATGTTTATTGAGCAGCGAATCAGTATATTAGAATGATTTTTGAAAGATCATGTGACACTGGAGTAATAGCTGAAAAGTCAGCATTGACATAATATTCATTTAAAATATATTAATATAGAAAACAGTTATTTTTAATTGTAATATATATATATATATATATATATAAAAAACACATTACCAACCCAAACTTTTGAACGGCAGTGCATATATATGAATATACACAAATAACATAATTTTTGTGTATGTGCAATTATGATTTATAAATCATGATGATTTTATTTATTAATTTACATAATAAAATATTGCACTGTGTGCTTGAATGCCTACACAAAAATCTACATATTAAGTCCAAGTATGCGTCATCTGAGACTTAGTTCAGAGTTCTTAACCTGTTAACCTGCACCCCCATTTTGGGCCTCACAGCTGAAAATGACCTACCTAAATTAAAATGGTAACATTTCCTGACAATAATGTGCTACACACACAATTTATGTATCTTTGGAAAGAAGACACTCTACTATTTTACTATGCATCATCCAGAGTTGATAATGCTCAAAAAAAATAAAAAGTTATAGGCACTGAAGTGCCTTGAAAAATGTTTTACCACACTGAATGTTTTTTTTATTTCATAAATAAATACATTAAATAAGTCCAGGAGCAATCCAGAAAAGCAATGGGTTGAAAGTCCCCATTAATGAGTTTAATGAGTTTATATTTCAAATTTGAAGAAGATACCATGAAAAATGAGATTCCTGCAATCATTTTTCTGATAATATTTCCAGATACCCACCTCCCCCATTTAATGAAAATTACCAACAAATGTATTGAAGAATTCCACAAACTATTTTAGTCATTATACATAGTTTTTCAATTATAAAATAATAGACATAATTTTAGACATCATATAAGTGATTTATTTGAGCCCTAAAAATACAATAAGAATAATTTGAGTAATAAAAAAGAAAAAAAAAAAAGAAAAAAAGAATTTGCTTTGTATGTAGTAGCCTACATACTCAATACTCTGCACTGCCAGACATAAACTGATATTGCCAGACATTCACACTGATTGCAGTCAGTAATCACACGCTGATGTGCGTCCATACAGATGATAATCATACAGATGGGCCATACCATCAATAATAGTCGATCATTGACAGCATTCTGATAGCAGTCATATAGTCGGTAATTACACGCTGATGTGCGTTCATATAGATGGTCATCATGCAGATACAGCCATGTTCCACACATCACACACATAAATAAAAAATGTTGAAAAAAAGAAAGAAAAAAGGTTTATTTGGCAAAAAAAAACGATCGCTAAGTTACGCCCCCATCAGACGACAGGTGTGTCACAGCGTGTCACGCGCCGTCACGAGGGAGCGCCAGAATTCAAATGAACAATATTCCGCTTATCTTTAACTTTTTTTTTTGGATGGTCTCATTCTGTCTGTGAGACTGTAAGCTACAAAACTGTGATGTTTTGTTACCACCAAGACGCTGTTTTTGAGAGTAATTTATTCCATAACGGACACAAACAATAACTCTCCATGAAGAAATGAAACTGAAACAAATCAATAATGATCCAAATTACAACGTTATTGTTTCTTTGGACTAAAAGTTCTTGATAGAATGTTGTTCCGTGGATCCTTACCTCTCTAACTAAACCGGGATTTACAGCAGTGGATACGTTTGTGTCTCATTATCAGGATGAATCTGGTATGCACTGCGTTTTTTTTATAAATGTTTTGATGTGTACTGCTTACACAAATTTAGCAAATACATTCCTTATAAGCTTTCTATCGAAAAACAGCGATCTGTCGTCGATGCTTGAGGCTTAGACCTTCGGAATGATATATAGTTTGTCAAGTTTAACTTTGTCCCATTTCATTTAATCTATTCACAAACAATCACATCTTCAAACAAAGAGCGTTCTGTGCGCCGGCATCCTGGTGCAGGCTAACAGGTTAATAATAGGTGTGTAATGAGTGATAATTAGGGACAGGGTGAACACTGAGCGAGCAAAGAATGTGTAACCAAAAGCTCGTCTTAATCATCAAATAAAAGGCTCTGACTGATGTGGAATGTTCTCTCAATCCCATTGGCTCTTCACTACAGGTTTATATAATAGGTTTGGAAGGCATGTGGATCTCATTTGGAGCCGAGTTGTGGTGTGGAAGAGCGACATAGTGATTTGGTAAGGTTGGTAAAAGTAGCCCTTGCAGGTCAGTGCTTATAAATTTCGTCCACCCCCGTCGACTCCCCTAGCCCCTTTTACGGTAAAACTTCCCGAAGGCAAGTTTTTCCCAGCACAATCCGACAGCAGCTGCTGTTCCTCTACCGTGCAGGAGCGTACACCACGAGTATCCCCTATTTACGAGACTCACATCCAGAGAGAGCCAGAAAGGAGGGGAAGAACCCGCTACATTTGCATGTAACTTTTAGATTCCTAAAAAAAAAAAAAAAAATGCAGAGAGAAACAGTGCGTCTGGCAGGCGTCCCTATTTCCCATCTGTATTGGATTGAGGGTTTTATGTCTCCACAGAGTTTCCAGTGCCATAAAGCAGTGCAACCCCCTTTTCAGTTCATCAAGCTTTAAACCATCTGCACTGGAAAAGATTGAAGCATTAATGTACTCGTATACACACCATAAGCTAAATCAAAAGTAGGCACTTCAGCGTCTTAAGAAGATTGCAGACACTTCCAGAGAGTTTGAGTCTAATCTGAAACCCTCTGCACAGTTTCGCTGCTCTAGGAACTCTGGTGTTTAGAGAAAACCCGGCTAAGTCTGCAAATGGCAGCTGTCCAATGACGTGCATTAGCATTCCTTCTTTAATCCATAGATGCATAGTCAATGGGTACGATGTATATCGACTGCCATCTGACAGATCTCATGATCTTCACAGACAAGCAGAGGTCTGTTGGCACATCACATCTAAACAAAGGAACCTGTTCAACTCTTGTTCTTTCTGTTAACAGAGAGGAGGACAAATTATATTAGCTCTTACGATTTTGTTATCCTGCCATGACTTATTTGGGTCAAGACTTGATGTGAGCCCAAGCCTGTACGTGATTTTAGCTTAGGACCTTGGTGTAAAAAATGCAGAATCAAATACAAATGACCTTTCAATCTATGCACAAGGAGTAGAAGTAAAGAGTAAATAACTAAAACGAAGCAGAGGGTGTTTGTTGTCATTTTTAAAGCCTCAATGAATTTCAGGGTCATATCAAACTGCAGTTTCATACAAATTACACTAGTCATTTGTTTATGCTTCTCAGCCTTTTTAAACATTTCAGAACAACACAATTAACTTCCCCACTTCCAGCAATAAATCAACATGTCTAATTGAGCCTTTGCACCTGTCACTGCTATATTTAGTTAATCCAGGATGATTACAGAATAATACACAGTTCTTTGTAAACATTACTGGCCTTAAATGACAGTGATTTAAACACCGAATCCTTGCTGTATTGTATTTATTGCATGCGCAAAATGTTTTCAGGCATCAAAGCGTTAAGTAATTGGTAAGATTTCCCATTTACAACAATATGCACTTACATTGTTTTTTCGGTAATGAAATGGATATTTTATGCACTAGTCACTGCATAGTCAACAGCTCCGCCAGCCTGCGCTGCATACTTATGAAGGCCTTTTCCCTGGCTGATGCAAATAAAACAGCCCTTACTTTCCTCCAATGACACCTGATGTGATTAGTATGCAACAGCATGTGACGGGACGGGAGCTGTGATTTTGGACTTTGCCAGTGTTCCAGGTGTCTGGTGGAGTCTCCTGCCAAGCTGCCCCCTGACCCCACCTGGCACCTTCCATATGTGCCCTCTCTGCCACCTTCTGTCACAGTGCTCCCACACTGGCCACCCGCTTTATATTTGTGAAGCACGGCATGAAAAGGGCAGACTTCTCGGGGAAAGATCCATGTCCGAGGTGGGGGGAAAAAAAAGCACAGGCTTGCTCTTCGGCATTACAGGTGGCAATCTACATTTATCTGAAAGCCTCATTGAGGTGAGCACATATTGAATACCGAAATGGACGTCTCTCAGCAATAAGGTCAAGACAGTAAAATATGAGAGTGCTCTACTCAATTACGTGGCAATAGAATCATCTAGCTCTGTATCACCACTTTCTCAGGAGGCTGCCGGTGGCATCACCGTCTCTGGTGGCCCGACAGGAGTTCGCCAAAGCAATTCTGAAGATAATTAAGTCATAAATCTTCCACCGGCACCCGACAGCGCCCGAGCCAGATTACCAGACCCAACTCTGCATAATGTAACTCGGTCATACAATGGTTCCCCCATCTGATAAGGAACCAATTAATTTCCTCAGGTATTAAGCCAAGCCTGACACACATGTGGTACTGCCCACCTTGGGCTAATGAAATGGATAAACAAACAGTATCTGGAGTGTATAATGCTGAATGATGCAATAGAGTACGGAGTGAGCTGGCAGACGGAAATGGCATATGGGTCGGCCGTTTATCTGGGTGTGCCAGACTCTCACACAGAAAGCTAATGGCCGGGAGCTAATGTTGCCAGGAGTTTGCCGTGATGGACAACAACTGTTACACTCAAACAGTGCGTTGGACTGGAAACATGCTAAGAAAAAAGGAATATATACAGTGCCGTTCAAAAGTTTGTGATCAGTATGATTTTTAATGTTTTTTTAAAGAAGTTTCTTATGCTCATCAAGGCTGAATCTATTTGATCAAAATACAGAAAAAAAAACTGTAACTTTTTTTTTTTTTTTGCAAATTAAAATGACAGTTTTCTATTTTAATATACTTTAATTTATTCCTGTGAAGCAAAGCTGAATTTTCAGCATCACTACGCCACTCTTCAGTGTCACATGATCCTTCAAAAATCATGATCCTTCTTAATATTTTTTGGGACCTGTGATACTTTTTCAGGATTCCTTGATGAATAAAAAGTTAAAAAGAACAGTGTTTATTCAAAATAGAAATAGTGTGTTACAATACACGCTATTCAAAAGTCTGGGGTCAGTCATTTTTTTTCTTTCTTTCTTTTTTTTTTTTTTAAAGAAATTAATACTTTTATTCAGCAAGGATGTGTTAAATGGATAAAAAGTGAAAGACTTATACTGCTAAAAAAAGATTTCTATTTTGAATAAATGCTTTTCTTTTTAACTTTTTATTCATCAAATAATCAAATAAAAAGGTATCACAGGTTCCAAAAAAATATTAAGCAGCACAACAGTTTCAACTCTGATAATAAATCAGCAGATCAGAATGATTTCTGAAGGATCATGTGACACTGACTGGAGTAATGGCTGATGAAAATTCAGTGCTGTGTCACAGAAATAAATTTCATTTTAAAGTGTATTAAAATAGGAAAGCAATATTAGAAATTGCAATAATATTTCACAATATTACTGTTTTCTGTATTTTGATCAAATAATTATACAGCCTTAGTGAGCATCGAGAATTCATAAAAAAATATTCAAAATCTTACTGATCCCAAACTTTTTAATGGCAGTGTATACATGTAAAAAAAATCTGACCATCTGTAATAATAAGGAGTGCACTATTAATACACTGAATATTTTCAGCAATTTGTGTCATAAAAGAAATGTACCACACAGTAAAACTGTAAATTATATGTAAAAGTTTAAAACAAAATTCTAACACTTAACAATTAGGTTAATGCAAGTATTATAACTAAAAATTAACTTTAAAAAACTACAACAACAACAGCATTTTAATCTAGAATAATGTTTATTTATCAAAGTTAACTAATATTTAAAAATAATAATTAACATTAACCCAGATTAATAAATGCTACACTGATTTTATTTATTTTATTGAATTTATTTTAAAAATATAATATGTTTATTAAGTGGTTAATTTGTTAACTATTATACCAAATTTGGTTGATTTGTAAAACTACCAATGACATGTGCAAACAAAGAGCTTTCAGTGCGCTGGCGTCCTGGTGCATGTTAACAGGTTAAACAATCTCTCTGTTGCAAAATACAGTGC
The DNA here is from genome assembly GCA_023376895.1 of Aspiorhynchus laticeps. Taxonomy (NCBI): domain Eukaryota; kingdom Metazoa; phylum Chordata; class Actinopteri; order Cypriniformes; family Cyprinidae; genus Aspiorhynchus; species Aspiorhynchus laticeps. The sequence continues at coordinate 23,417,298 of CM041810.1, read as the reverse complement.
TGCAATGAATTCAGGACATGGCAAATGATGTAAAGCTCAAGCACATGGTGCTTAGTGAACATCGCTGACAGAATTGTTGATTTTTCAGTTTCCATTCATCCATCTCTTCACAGGGAATAACAGAAATATGTATAGAGTGAAGCTGACTAAGCCATGTGGCTCTATATTTCTCTCCATTCATGGGGAGAGGTAAGTTAAACGACCCCTTGAGTGGCACTTCCCAAGTGCTTCCCGACTGTAGGCAAATCACAAATTGCAGGCGATCTGTCACACACTGCTCTAATAAAACTTCCAGAGAGAGGGACACCCAGGCGGACTTTTTCTATCCTTGCCCTGATAAATGCCAGTCTCACATGTGTGTGTTAGAGTAAAGTGAAGGACCTGGAGTCAGTTTGGGTTTACTTGATGACTGATTAACCTTGCTTGCCCTGTTGATGCAGAACTGCAGGGGACAAGGGAGAAAAGCCAAGCAGAAGGGAAAGGTAAAAGCTGTCTTTGTGTCTCCAGCTGCCTGACACAGACATGCACTATTGCTGTAGCTGCCCAGAGCTCAAGGCCTTCATTCCAGTTTGCCTCTGTAAAATCGCCTCAATAAAACACTGTGCCTTTCTTCAATATGGCTTTGTTAAGCTTTCTGGTGTGCCATAATTAAGACAAATCACTAAACTAATAAAGGCAAAGCATGCTGTTTCTGTTTAGACCTCTGAGGGACACTGATCCAGATTGCTGCTTATGCTGTTGTTGTTGATTATCATCACACTCATTTGTATAAGGACACTTAAGCCGTTTAATGTATGCACATTACTGCATTACAACAAATTATCAAGCCAAGTGGTCATTGTTTTAAAGGAATTAAACACCACATCTAGCTAAATAAATAAATAAATAAAAATTATAAAAAAGATAATGTAAAAAAAAATGACAAAAGGAATGCAGAAATTAAACATGGCCATAATTTTAAGTGTGGCTTAAGTACATCCTATTTATTTTTTGGGGTGCCGTTTTATCAGCAATATTCAGGCTACTTCAAACTGAATTTAATTTAATCCATTAAACTCAAAACCCTTGAAATAAGAGGTTGGCAGATTTTTTTCTGCCATTTTATTATCTGATGAAAAAAAAGTTGAGGGTCTTTAAAAGGTTAAAGGACCCTTGACAAAGTTTTACATTGACCAAGTTCATTCTGTCCATAAAGTCAGTTATATAATAAGTTTCAAAGGTTCTTTGCTCACTTTTTTACAAAACAAAGTGTCCAAGTTAAAATGGTCAACATTTTTTTTTAAATTCTAGGATCAGTGGTTTTGCTCCACTAGACGTGAAGTGGTGAATTACCAGTACTAAAATAGTTTAACATGAATGTGTTCACAAACAAACATTTTTTTATTGTTACGGTTTATGCATACTGAGTGCAAATAGCCAATAGGTAATCTGGCAATCGTCCACCATTGCTCATATATGTTACATATTATTAATAATACATATTATTTCTATATTTATACTTTGCATCTACAGTATCATTATTTACACTTAATGTAAACAACCAACAAATGTATTTGCAAAAGAATATGGGGAGTAATTTTCCTTTTTTAAAAGTTGATAAGCATATTTAACTTATGCGCAATTATATGGTTAGTCATTTATTGTTTTTGATGTTCACATCCCTACCACATCCTCTTTTTGGTTCACGACCCACCGGTTGAGAACCACTGGCCTAGATAATAAAAACGTTGTAAAAAAACAAAACAAATTCCTCAGCAGTGAAAAATGGCCAAAGAAAGTGAACCATAGCAGCTTTTTGCAGCTTTACTCACTACTACATTCTGGGTCAATGCAGAGAACACCACCAACCTGATACTTAGCGGGCAGTCTGGTCATAATTCATCAAGATCTGGAAAAGAACTCTCCAAGGCCAAGATCATAACACTCTCCCCATAATAGCAGTGTTTATGAATTGTTCATCCCTTAATAAGTGTGCACGAGGACAGTTTAAGCCCATGATGTATCACCCATAAGTATAACTCGTGCTTTAAAGGCTGTCCACTGTACAAACATTCTGTCACGGTTCACAGGTTTGTGCGTTCATTCCTGTTTGTTTGTCTGTCTCCTTGTCACGTGTTTGGCAGCGCTCGTTGCTGGGGCAACGCTGCTCAGCTGAGGAGCCAATTATTCAGTACACCTGAAGCTCGTTAGCACTGCTATATATGTGGAGTGTTTGCTCTTGTCTTTTGTCAGATCGTTGGTGTGCTTACATGCTGCTGTTTTGTTCCGTCCAGTGTTGCTCTCTGGCTCCCTGTGTTCTTGTTTCGTTCCTGTTCGGAGTTTAATGTTCTCTCTCTCTGGATTTCCGGACGTCTCCATTTCAGCAGTCATCGCCCAGCCCATTGCAGTCTCCTCGCTGCCAAGGCCTGCTCATCCTACTGTGACTCACGATTCTTATCATCCTGTCTTATATTTCTGTGCCTTGTTTGAAATAAACTGTTTGCTGCATTTGCTACTGGATTCAGTATTATTTCTTGACACATTCAGAGTTTTGCTCCCTTTGTCTGCTGTTCTTTCAGCCATTTGAGTAAAGCTTCAACTGTACTGTGTGTGAGATCATGACGGACAGTGTGAAAAGGCATAGGTGAGGATGATAGCGGCAGCTGTGGGGAAACTTCCTGAAAACATTTGCCTGAGAACTGAGAGAGAATGCGGAGAGGTTAAAAAAAATAGGAATTTCAATTGATGACAAATCTCATCATCAAGCTTAAGTACTAAAAGGGGGCCACTCGGATAAAAAAACAAATACGGGTTTTTACGGTAATCACTTCTAATTTTCTTGTTTGTTTGTTTCTCTTGCAGAACATACCTCTCCTCTTCAGCAGCCAGGCTTAAAAACGTGTCTAATTAATTCTTGCACATGGATACGGACAAAAACATTCACTGCGAGCACAAAACGAGAAGGGGGAAGCTCGAAGCCGCCTTTGCTAATGAGGGGTGACAAGATGTTTATGTAACCCCAAAGCCCTCCAATACAGACAAAATTAAAGGCCCGGACAGCCTGACCCAGGCCCCTCAGTCCTAGTGCCCTGTCCCAGGGGGCCCGGTCCGCTAACAGGGAGCTGGAGTGAGTACTTTCACAGCTCCCCATGATGGAGGTCCGGGGCTGCTAATCCAAAGTGACAGGCGGAGCGGGGGTAGGACGTCCCAACAGCAGGGAGGGACCCCAGAATGAAGAAAGCACGGGTTAAAGCAGGGCACTGCCGAGTGAAAACATATGTGGAACAATTTTTCTATAAAAATTTATATAAAAGCAATAGCAATTCATTATGTAAAAGGTACTACAGGAGCCATATCATGGAAAATTGGATTTTCCTTGCTCTTTAGAAATAAAATTATTCAGTGTACTAAGCAGACCTACTCTAAACCTTAACACAAAATGCTCCAATCAGTACATTCACTCAACTATTACATTTACATTTATGCATTTAGCAGACGCTTTTATCCAAAGCGACTTACAGTGCATTCAGGATATACATTTTTTATCAGTATGTGTGTTCCCTGGGAATTGAACCCACGACCTTTTGCGCTGCTAACGCAATGCTCTACCACTGAGCCACAGGAACTATTACATCTTAATTATTTTTACTTGTTTCTCTAACTATATATTTGTACTGTATTTTTATTTCCTATATATTTATTTTCTATATTCTTATATATACTTCTGTCTGTAGCTGTGATTTCAGTTTACACAGAAGATCAGTAACTAACTACTGTATGCTATCCATGCTCAGACTAGCAAAAAATTGCACGTTTAATTCTAAGATCAAAGGGAGAGGGAGAATTATCATGCTAACCTACTGTTTTTGGTGAAAGAAACCTACAAATGGACTAAAATATGTAAAAAATATTACCTTAAATAGGTCATACAGTATAAGAAATCACATTGATCTTATGAGATAAGATTGACAGATGTTCTATGAAAATATAAGCGCAAACACAGCATTTACTGTATTGACAACACAAAGCTAAAATCGCATAACATGACCGCCCATATTTATACATAAATGACTAATAGGAGATCAGAAATCTAGGCATCAAAGTACACCACCCAGGGCTGTTACTTATTTTGCAAGCAATGAGAATGCTTCTTAAAATCACAGAAATACGTGATTATAAGTGTATCTCTGGAGGAGAAAAAAAAGCCTAAAATGAAATAATGGGGTTGAATTAAATAAAAAATACAAATACAATTACTGAAATATTTAACAAAGACTTTAAAGGTTTAATTGCAGCCCCAGTATGATTTTCATGAGCAGTAATGTAACATAAATGTAAGGTTTGGGTAAAATGGTACAAATCCTCGGCAGTTCTCCAAGAATATGTGGACCCATAAAGCTTGGGGGAAAAAGTTGGCTTTCGTTTCAAAGATGCTTTTCAGCTGACTCAGTTGAAGCAAATCTAACAATCCTTCTGTTTTCAGCCGATCAGTCATTTCTTGTTCAAAGAAACAGTGAAAGCCTCATCATTCAGCTCTCATGGCAGTTTCACATACGTTCACAAGTACCCTAAATGTCTCAAGTGCACTTAGAGTAACTGTTGAGAGACTGAATGTAAAAAGTTGAAGTCTTTACAGGATCCCCCTGTCAGTTTATGAGAGCGAGTCTGAATTCGCCCTTGTCCTCTAAGACCTGCTGCGCACATGTATGTTTTCGAACTCGAGTTTCAGTGACAATCAGGGCTCTGAACCGGTTCAAGGAACGAAAACCGGAAACAAACGAAATTTTGACAGGAACAGAACCAGAACCAGAAACGAAATCCAATTTTATAGTTCCGAACAGAATCAAAAATTTGAAATGGCCATTAACCGGTTAATAACGTTATTTTATCGTACCATTTAATATTTGAAATTTGCTGTCAACCAATCATGAATTCAAGTAGTAGGCTACGGCCTATATTGCAAATGTGGCGCTGACGCGTCCAACGCGTGAAATGCCCGCGCGCTCAGCTGTGAACTCGTCAATACACCGGCATTAGAGTTTATCTGAGGATAGTTTAAGATGGATTCAACAGATCACATGCACCTGCAGCGCTTCTGTGAATGGAGAAAACAGAATAAAACTACATAAAAAGGAATATATATAGGCCTATGCACGAAATATAATTTCACTTATATCATTGACAGATTAACAAAACGAAAGAAAAAAAAAGAGCTGAGTTTCGGTTTGTGACATGATCCAAAGTTCACGGAAAGGAAAACGACAGCAGAAAGTAGTTTCCTTTATTTTGCAAAAGCTTGACAGTTTTGATGTCTTGTATGGCTGATCGCGCCGGCGCTTGACGCGCACACAGACAACATATTTTTGCGATATTGCAGCCTGTTCATTATCAAAAATACAGTATCATGATCAAAATACAGTTAAAGAACCATATAATAAGTAGCACTGCTCCGTTGTACAATCTGTTGCATTCAGCGTGACCATGCTGATATGCGAAGGATGATGATCGATGCGAGTGAAGTAGGCTACAAAGCCTATTCCATAAATAATATTTTAGCATCCAGATACGTCGCGGATATGAAAACATTTGGATTCGTGCCGAATGGCTTTACATATAGCCTAAACGCTTTAAATCGCCTTAACTTTAGAGGACTTAACTTTTGACCTTAACTTTTGATGTTAGCGATGTGTCACAACCAATTAAAAATCTGTCAAACACTAGAACAAGGAGCTTTACTAGGCTAAAGCGGGGATGGGTTTGATGATCTGTCTGTAGCCAGCAGGGATGAGGAACATAAAATAATGGCCGTCTCTGTTTGAGCCCCTAAGAGCTCCCAGTACCGATCTGGCACGATCAGCTGCACATTTAATTCAGACATTTAAAGTACAAATCAATGCTGCAGCCCCTCTGAAATAATTGGAACAGTAATCTAAACCACAATGGCATGAGTGGAAAAAAAGCAGTCTTCTGTTGCCTTTGCAATGGCAGCGTCTGATTGTACAATGTCTCACAGCCATGGCCACTGCTTCAGGACTGGGGGAAAAAAAGGTTTGTCTAATCAGTAGCAAGAAGCTGTTTTTTATTAAAAGTCGTCATTGGCTGGAGAGATCCTAGGCTCCGGATAATCTGTCCCACTATGGTTTGGGTCCGATTCAACGTCTGGGTCCCAGAGTTTTTGGGAATTATGTCTAATCTCATGGTGACATGGTGGGATGTGAGCCAAAGAGTGTAGTCAGGATGTAATCTGGAGGTAACAAAGCGAGATTCAACCTACTCTGATCAGACAGGTTTCTTAAGAAAGAAGAAACTTGAAATTAGAAATCTTAAAACTTGACTCTTTCTCTTAAAAAATGCAATGCAATGCAACAAAAAATGCAAAATAAAGTCAAACAGCTAAAGCATGGCACATTTAAACTACAGCTAAAAATTAAAAAAGAGAACATTTTTAAATAAAAATAAATTAAATTAAAATTCATGATCAGCTATTGTGTGTTCAAACAGGTTAACAAAAAAGAACAGGTGCATTTGAAAGAGTTAAAGGATTATGAATATCCAACATGACAACTTTCTGTTGTACCAAAGCAACCACCTGGTTACAAAAAAATAAAAAAATAAATTAATTAATTAATTACTGAATGTGCGGACTTACCAGCCTGGTTAGTAGTGATGTTGACTGATGCATATTGGGGTGAATAAGGGCTCTGGTCCGATACTCCGTTGACAGCCTGGACTTCAAACGTGTACTGGGTGTGGGCCAGCAGGTCACTTATGAAGACCCGGGTGTCTGTGAGTCCCAGCTGGCGTGGAACGAACCGAACGTTGTCCCCACAACGCGTGCAGCCCCCTCTGCCGCCTCCGCAGCTCTTGCAGATGATGTTGTAGACAACGTCATCGCGACCACCAGTTTCCCGCGGAGGATTCCACTCCAGCATCAGCGAAGTCTCGTTCACACTGGAGATGACGTTTTGAGGAGCCGATGGCACAGCTGAAAAAACAAACAAACAATATGCACAAATTAATAAGCCTAATATTTTTTTGTGATTTAAAAACTACTACAGTTATTCTGAAGGAAATATGAGTTTCCCCTGTAAATTACCTAATGTATGAAGGGTATATATGTTTAATAATGTTAATAATACTACAATAATAATAAAATACAAATATTAAGTATAGTACCTGTTTAATATATAAATATTCATTTAATTGTATTTATTTTATGTTTTTATTATTATTTGGAACATGCAATTATTTTTATTTTAAAACGAATTGATTTTTAGTTCAAATGAACTACAACAAAATTTAACTTGATATCCTGTTTTTACTAAATAAATAAATTCACACTTTGAGAGGATATTGGAGTGATAAATAAATGAAGGTAAGAAAAGGATGGAAAAGTTAGTCAGATTTGAACTCCCAGCACAGCCCAAATGTATCGAAACTACCACTAAGCCACGGCTCCGTCAACTTCGGATTTCATTTTCGGAGGGGACTAAATAGTACAATGGAACTATGTACTGTGTGCATTTCCATGTGTATTTTCTTGTGTATTTCCATCATGCTAATTTAAATTATGATAACATCGCACAAATCATAGGCTTATTTGCGTCTAGTGAAACTATTTCCGCGCTGTTCCTGTGTTTGTAAACATCATTTGCATTTGCTCATGCACATGCACAGCGGAGAGTAAGAGCACACCAAACAAACGCACCTCCAAGATCTCCTTCTGACTGACAGCCCAACTAAAGCTAACAATACCCTGTGTTTATCTTCAGCCGGCATGTGCTCCCAATTACTCTGGGTGCTCCTCTAGGGGCATATGAGGTAATCAAGAAACAACTCACTGCCTTTTGCCCTTTTTAAAAAGCCAAAAAAAAGCCATTAAGACAAACCTCTGTCTTGAAACTACAGCTTTGTTGCACGCAAAACTGTTTCTAAACATCCCATTCCCAGGTTAGTGGGCGGTAAAGGCTGCCGTTTCCTCTCTTTAATCAAGCCAAGGCCCACTGAGCTTCAACTCTGCGACACGATGCTGCTCTCTTATGCACAACAGCTGCTCTCCTCCCAGGCCCAAGCTTTTGCAAATGGCTTTTGAAAAAAAAAAGAAAAAGAAAAGCTCTCTCATTCTTCCTTTTCTTTCTCCTTCTCCTCTGCCCCCACCTTGCCTCTTTCAGGGGGAGACAAAAACATGCCGCTCATGACAGCATAAGGAGCTGCCTGCCTCTCTCTCTTCGTCTTCATGGTCTTATCTGTTTCAATAACAGTGCCACAGGTCTGTTTTTCTCTGCCTGATCTGAAGTCAGTGAGAATAAACAGAAAAGTGATGGAAAAAGAGGTGTGTTGTTGACTATGCTGTAGGGATAATGAGAATGAAAATGAGCCAGAGAGGTTAGGCAATAATCACATTTTCCTAACTTTCTCTGATGTGTAGAATTGGTGTGTTTAGTCTATTTTAGGGAATCAGGATGTATAGATTTTTCGTGTGCAGATATTATTCAAGATATTTTTTTTTCTTTGGTAGCAAAATATTTAATTAAATGCTGCAGTCATGTTTTCAACTTATTTATAGAAATTACCTTTTGTCATTTTTTTAAAAAATATTGAGTGTAAATGTATTTATAATTACATTTATTTAAATCTATTCAACTTGTGATTAATTTAAACTTGATTGTGCTAGAACAAAAACTTTTTATCACCTTTTATACTACATTTTATCTCATGAGTCACATTGAGAGTTTGGAAAATATAGTTTTAAAGTAGGTTTTTCATGTATTAGTCACGCACTTGTACAGGGCATCTCTAAGGGGTCCGAGTCTGTGCGGTAATATCCATTTCGGCATACGCAGTTGGTGGCTCCGTTGTTGGTTGTGCGGCTGTTGATTGGACACTGCAGGCATTTCTCATCACCTTGTGCTGTCTTGAAGAAACCTGAAGGGCATGCTGAAATAAAGACAAAGTGATGAGAAAAGACAACGAGAAGACAGTGAACTTTTCAATATTACATGATTGCCAAGGGCCGGAGCACACAGAGGAAATGATGGGCCACTGGAGTCAATCTGAAACACTTTTAAAGCATTTCACACATGCAAAGAGAAGCAGTATAGTCAGGTAAACATAGCATGTTCAGTAAATAGGACTGAATAATTCAAACTCGGTGATCTTGCATGACACGCTAAGAGCATTCCACTTCCTGTCATCTGCTCATGGATGTTCTCGCTTTTATAATTAATAGGTACATAAAGTAAAGGAAGCAATATAAAGATGGGAGGAGGGGAGGAGAACAAGGCCAGAAACATTCTACTCAAGTACAAATACACAGATGAGTGTATGTTTCATGTCTTATTGACCGTGACTCATCCTTTCTTCTCTCCTTTTGCTAAATCTTGTAATTTTCACCTGTGACACCCTCCATTTCTGTTGGTGCTGGAATCCCTCCCAGAATTCAATGCACCTGCAGAGTGTCAAGTGCTGTTTTTTAATCTGTTCTGGCCGGAATAGCTGTGTAAGAGAGCTCCCTCCAGGTAACAGACGCTATGTGTTTCTATTTCTCCCAGAACTGTTAAGGTAATTGTCTTATAATCAACATGTAATGGCATTTACAACTATACATTTCGAGTGAAAGAGAACATGTAGGGAAGAACTTGATTTTATCCATAGGGAATTGTTTGGATTGTAAAAAGCAGGTCTCCAAAGCAAAAATTAAGCCAAAACTGACTGCAAGTTCGAGGTGGATTGCATGCACTTTTGAAAAAGCTTTTGGACTGTGGAGGTCAAGTTCACCCTTGAGAGCATCTCAATGTAATGGCAACATTTCTTTTCAAATCTATCTTATTTTCTGCTATTGATGTCAACCTTTATTACGTTAACCAAGCGTTAAAGTGACTCGCTATGTCTTTGTATTCAATTCACCCAAGTGGATATTCATTAAATTATCTCTTTTATGTTCAGCAGAAGTCAGTCACATGGGTTTCATTTCGTTTTCAGGTGAAGAATCCCTTTAAGACCAGGAATGTGTATTAAGAAGATAAACAGGGTCATTTTTGATTTCATGTTGACTATTTTTATGTTTGTTGTTTTAATCGCAGTTGCTCTACCATAAAGCAGGAGTGTATTTTCATGTGCACATGCCAGAATTCCCTGGAGACCTTTCAGACCTGGCGAGTTTTCATGTTGTACTTCTCCATACCAAACAAACAAAGCACTTCCCAGCGAGCAGGAAAACTGACAATCACTTGGCCGGGATAAACAGCACATTTCTGTGGAGTGTTTCCCTCTACACTAACCCAACCCTGAGTGCAAGAGAAAAAGACATCAGCCAGCGACGTCCCACATCCACACACATCTGGAAGGGAAGTCTGTCTCAGATCGCCAAGTTTGAAAAACACCGTCACCCCATTCCTAATGGGCGACCTTGCTTCCATGGCAAACGATTTCAACACACCTTCAATATCTGAACCATTTTAGGGGAGCTAAAAAGCAATAAAGCGCATACTTCGGCCTCCATAGTCTAAGCTGGCAATCACGGCAAGGATTTGCGCAGCGGACCGGCCAAGGGAAATGTCTGTCGGCGGGTTTATTTGGAGAAAGCAACTCAAGTCAGGGTTCAGCCGTACTCTTAAACACGCACAAATAAGCCGGATTGTACATCTGCTGAGGCGGTGAGATCCCATTCTTACAGCTCAATTACAGGGGGCAGAGGTTAACTAGTGCCCAGTGGTCATTAAATAGGGGTGTTTTATTTCAGTGAAATGTTTCAGACAGAAAGGCTGCTATTCCCCATTTCCTCTCACCTGCTCGCCCCTGGCCATCTCCCTCGATCCCATTTCAACACCCTGGCAAACCACAGGACCAGCTCAGCATCCAGGAACACTTTAGACTGCCATAAATGTACACACAAATACACATTTTTACATTCCTTCTTTGCACTCAACACATCCACACTCTTTTTCTTATTCCAAAAACACCCACGCGCTTTCTCAATCCCAAGCGAACAAGAGTATAATAAACGTTTAGAAATGGACTGGTGGAAAAAAACGCACAATGTGAAAGCGATAGAGCACCTCAGTTTAATATTAGATTTGACATGTTTTTCTTTTCAAATGATTTATGCAAAACTAGCCATGTGTAAAGTGAAATATGAGGCTCGTGTGTTCGGAGAAAGTGTCACTGGAGTCACATAGACAAGCACAACTGCAAAGCTTCAGGATTTAGGATGAAACTCAGAGAGAAAGGTAATCAAAAACAGCAATGGAAAACAGACTGGACCCAAATGGACTGAGATCAAAGAGAGCGAAAACAGGAAGAGAGGGAAAACTGTAGCAAGAGAGTGCTTAAAATAAATCAGCTTTTGTCCTAATAATTTATTCAAAATACAATAAAAATGCAATTCATACATAACAATGACTTGAATACATCTCTTTTATGATTAGCATGTTTTAAATTTCTGAATTAATTCATTTTAATATATTTCTGTGGGGCAAAAGGTAAAAAATGTCAGGGTGATGCTGATATTAAAATCTTTAAACCATCAAATTATTTATTTTTTATGCATAATCATATTATTTATTTAAAAAAACATATATATATTCTAACAAAACATCCTGTGGATCGACCATGTGGTCTAACCAACTTTATCATAATATCAAAATATCATAAAGATGACCCCTGTAGACCGTTAAGACTATGTGCAAAGGTCAATAAGTATCTCAAAATGTCAGATAATATGACCTTTTTATGAGATGGTTAGTTCAGGTTGCACATCATGTGGTGTGACTCCCCACAAACTTCATGTTATGATCTAATAATTCATGATATTTATTAAAATACATATATATTTTTTTTAAATGGCATTTAAAAAATAATCTAACATGTATACAAAGAATGCATTTCTATGAAATTAGCACATTAGAAATTAGATTTCTCTTTTATCATCATTGACCTTAACAGTTGACCTGATCTCGTAGTTTGACATACCCTAACTAGAGTTGAAAGGAAAATTGTGCACCTTACCTACAAAAACAAAAACAAAAACTAAGAGGGCCCGAGCCTCCCTCCACAAACTCTGCCAGTATCCTAGAGAGGGTTAGCCTCTGCCACACTGATGAAGGAACCGAGTATCTGTGCATGACTCCACCACTTGCCGTCTGGGCATGACCTTGCATGTCTCCATACTTGCTTCCAGATGGTTCCATCCTACCAATGGAAATCATGTCAGCCGTGCTGAAAACGTGGGGACTGAGCTAAACATGGCTGTTGAAGCATACAACTCCGCTCGCAGAGGCCTGTGCGGAGGAATGCAATTTGAGGATGAAGAGAAAAACAGTGTCAGCTGTAGCCCCAGGGACAATAGAAAGCCTGATTAAAGAGCATTTGATACAGCTCACATCCAGATTAGAAACTGTCGCATTGTTTGATCACAATGTTTCTCCTGCAACCTCGGCATGGAAAAAAAAATACAGATGCTTTGTTTTTTTTTGTGCAAAATTGAAATTTGTTTGTATAGAAAATAACAAATAAGGACACTTTCGAGACATGCTGGACCCTTTGGTCTCTTTTTGACAGGAGTGATTAATCTGGTTCTATAATGAGCAAGAGATTAAGTCATTTCGAAAAACCTCTCTTGTTGAAACAATCAGCTTATTTACAGCATTAATTTACAACAGCCGGTTCATGCTGGTCTACCTGACCATGTTTTTTAAGCTGGTTGACTAAAGCCCCGTTCACACCAAGAACGATAACTATAAAGATAGCGATATTATCGTCCAAACCAGTGAAAGATATTGTCTGTTTATTCTAAACGCACACTCATCTGCCACTTTAAATTCTCGAGCTCGTTATAGCTGGATGGATTCTGATTGGGTGTGAATGTTTTCATTGTTCATCAGCTGGAAAAAAAATAGTTCTGAAAGTGATTCCAATGATATTGATTCTCTGTGCCTTTATCGTTATAGCTGTAGTGTGGATTATTCTGTTCTTTAATATTGAGAAAGATTTTTTGAACTATGTCTTCATCATTATCTTTATAATTATCGTCCTTGGTGTGAACGGGCATTAAAACAGTCTTGAGCTAAAGAAGAAAACTGGTGGTGACACCAGCATCTTAGTAACTTATGCTATTATTTCCACCACACCAAACAATTTTGCCCGTAATATTTTTTTTAATAGATTTTTACAACCATAAATTTAGCTTTAGCAACACAATAATTTGTCTATTTTACTCCAAATGTTACAAATGTAATTTTCACCACCATCATTTACATCACACAGTAAGATGTTGTGGGAAAAGATGCTAGAGGGAATTACACTAATGTTCAAAATTATGGGGTTGATAAGATTTTTTGTTATTGTTTTTAAAACAAGTCTCTTATGCTCACCAAGGCAGCAATTATTTGATCTAAAATTGAGTAAAACAGTAATATTGTGAAATATTATTATAATTATTTTTTTTAAAGGCAATTCTCCTGTGATGCACTTATATCCTCTGTTAGACATTGTTAGCTAACAAATTAAATAAACTACTGAGTTTAAGTTTATTTTAAAAAAGTCACAAGGCTCAAAAGTGCCCATAGTTAAAGAAACACCCATAAACTGTCAATCTGATCCAGATCACATCAAAGAGGTTCAAGTCCCGCCGTGAAGAACTTAGTTGTTGCATTTCGGTGAGAAGTGGAGAACGAAAACCGCCTGGTGCTCTTTCAAACATTGCCTTGCTTGTGTTTATTGCCTCTAATAACACATGCAGACCAAGGAAAAGGTAGCAGAGGCATAATGCAGGCTTAGTGGGCTGTGTGAGTGAAATGTGTGCCCGGGTGCCAGAACGCTAGTCATGTTTTATTACAGGTAATTCGCTGGTGATTTCAAAGATTGCCAGAGCGTTTTCATCCAGCCTGATTTACGTAGGTGCTAAAGAAAGAGGCGTACACGCAGATGGCTGCATGTGCACTGGGCCGTTTGGTAGCAGGGCAAGAATGTGTGTGTACATGTACCGGCGGAGCTGGCTCCTCCAGCTGCATCCACTTCAGGAGCCAGCAGTGCAAACAACGGCGAAGCCTCGTGGGGCGGCATTTCCATCATGGCCGACTGGGCGTTGTGCGGGATTCTCTACAGACGCTGCTGGCTGTACACGCTGTCTAATCCAGAGAGTCACAGACATTTAGGAAAAACACACCGAACCTGGTCACTCACGTGCATATGTAATGAACATTTGTGTACCCATACACGGAGTCACATGTCCTTCGTTCCCCACCAGAGCAAAAAGGCCTCTTTGTCTGGGGTGACTGTAGGAGTGACAAACTCCCCTCCCTTTTTTATGCTGCCTGTCTATTCAGCCACTCAATAGCTGGCTCGAAGTAATACATTTAATGAAAGCTACATTAAAGAGAGAGACCTGGGACACAGGGGTGTGTGTGTGTGAATATGTGTGAGGGCCTGTGTGTGTATGTGAAGATGCATGGAAAAGAAAAACAGAGAAGTGAAGAACCAAGGGATGCTCGGTTTTGTTTGCGCAGCAAAAAATGTGCTGAAAGCAGGGAAATGGGGCAGAGTCTGAGGGGTTTTCTGTATGGATGGGGGAAGTCCTATTGTGACCAGGGGGAGCAGTGTGTGAAACAGATGGGTTGTGTGTTTGTTACACTTCATCTAACTGTGCTTTAGAACAGCTTTATATATAATCAAACGCGCTTCAAACTGGTAGTGCTTAGAAACCTGCTCCTCTCAATGTATTTTCCCAAAAAAATAATGCCACATTAAGAGGAATATGTGTTTGATAGTGTATATATTTTTTAATTTATCAATAATGCACATATTTAAGTGTGCATGCTCATTTCCTCTATTTTTCAAGTTAGATTAGCTTTGTTGTCATATAATCAGGGGAAGTCGTGGCCTAATGGTTAGAGAGTCAGACTTGTAATCCAAAGGTTGTGGGTTCAAATCTCAGGTCTGGCAGGGATTGAAGGTGGGGATTGTGAATGAAGAGCACTCTCTCCACCTTCAATACCATGACTGAGGTGCCCTTGAGCAAGGCACCGAACCCCCAATTGCTCCCCGGGTGCTGGAGCAATGGCTGCCCACTGCTCCAGGTGCGTGTTCACAGTGTGTGTGTTCACTACTCACTGCTGTGTGTGTGCACTTGGATGGGTTAAATGCAGAGCACCAATTTCGAGTATGGGTCACCATACTTGACAATACATCACAATTTTTTTTTTTTTTAATGTTCATACTGTTTATTATAATGTTTTAACTTTCATACTGCACATTTCTTCTTACATTTCCCTAGTGAAATAATAAATACTAAAATGTATGAAACATTTATTTCATGCTAAGTATACTACAAATACAGTTGTATTGTATTTAATAAAAATACCCAGCAATTGTACTTTTTAGTATACTTAACAGGTATGCTTAAAGTCTGCTATATTGGAAAAACTAATTTTGTACTTAATGCAGTTTAATTGTGCAGAAGTAGTGCTGAAGTCCAACTAAAGATATACTGAATCAGAATCAGAATCAGAATCAGAAACTTTATTTGTCATACCAGCTCACATTTACATGTTATGGTACGAAATTAGGACTCAGGTCCCGGTTTAAGCCACAAAAAGAAAGTATTATGAATACTTCATAAATACGCATGTGCAAGGGGAAATAATCCAAAGAAGGTAATCCGTAATATTGCACCTATAATGAGTGAAGTATTACACTTAAAGTGTTTTTTAGTACAGGTCAGTCTGCGTGTGTGTATATGTGTGTGTGCATGCGCGCATTCGGGAGGGGGAAAGGAGTGCCTATAGAGCATGGCTAGAGTTCAACAGTCTAACAGCTTCAGGGAAGAAGCTGTTTCTGAGCCTGGTGGTCTTGCTCCGGATGCTCCTCAGCCGCCTGCCTGAGGGGAGGGGTTGAAAGAGTCCGTGTGCGGGATGAGTGGAATCCTTCATGATGCGGAGGGCCCTCCCCCTACATCGTGCTGTGTAGAGGTCTGTGATGGTGGGAAGCCTGCTCCCTACGGTCCTCTGTGCAGCCCTTACCACCCTCTGCAGAGCCCTCTTCTCAGCAGCAGTGCCACACAGTGATACAGGTGCAGAGGACACTCTCCACCGCGCAGTGATAGAAGCTCCTCAGGACTGAGCTTCCAAGTCCAGCTCTCCGCAACTTCCCGAGGAAGTAAAGACGCTGGTGGGCCTTCCTAACCAACCGGGTAGTGTTGGCGCTCCAGGTGAGGTCCTCGGTTATATACACACCCAGGTACCTGAAGCTAGAGACCACTTCCACAGCTACTCCTCCGATGTACAGGGGAGGAAGAGGGCGCCTGTCCCTTCTGAAGTCCACCACCATCTCCTTGGTCTTCTTTACATTGATGCAGAGGTTGTTACCTCTGCACCACTGCACCAGATGTTCCACCTCCTCTCTGTATTCCGACTCATCATTGTCAATGATGCGTCCCACTACTGCTGTGTCATCCGCAAACTTCACTATATGGCAGCTGGGGTGTCTCGCCGAGCAGTCATACGTCAGCAGAGTGAACAGGAGGGGGCTCAGCACACAGCCCTGTGGTGAGCCAGTGCTGAGGGTGATGGAGGAGGAGATGGTATTGTGGATCCTGACAGTCTGAGGTCTATTAGTCAGGAAGTCCAGGACCCAGTTCCCCAGTGTGGGACTCAGACCAAGGGAGGAGAGCTTCTGCACCAGGATCTGTGGGATGATGGTATTGAAGGCCGATGAGAAGTCCAGGAAGAGCAGACGAACATAGGAGTTTCTGCTCTCCAAGTGGGTGAGGGCTGTATGAACCACTGATGAGATGGCATCATCCGTGGAGCTATTTTTCTTGTAGACATACTGGTGGGGGTCCACAGTGACGTCGATGGAATCTTTAATGTGGGCCATGACCTGCCTCTCGAAGAACTTCATGACTACCGGAGTCAGAGCTATAGGTCGATAGTCATTCAGGCCTGTCACTGTGGAGCACTTTGGGACAGGGACAATGGTGGCAGTCTTTAAACAGGTAGGGACAGATGCCAGTAACAGTGAAGTGTTAAAGATGTCTGTAAGCACCTCAGACAGCTGGTATGCACAGTCCCTCAGTACCCGCCCTGAGATGTTGTCGGGGCCTGCAGCTTTGCGGGGGTTAACCTGTTAACATGCACCAGGACGCGGGCGCACTGAACTCTCTTTGTTTGCACACGTCATTGTTTTCAAACAGATAAAGTAAAACAGGACAAAATGAATCTTGACAAACTATATATCATTTTGAAGGTCTCAAGCATCGATGACAGATCGCTGTTTTTCGATAGAAAGCTTATACGGAATGTATTTGCTAAATTTGTGTAAGCAGTACACATCAAAACATGTAGAAAAAAACCCGCAGTACATACCACATTCATCCTGATAACGACTCTCAAACGTATCCACTGCTGTAAATCCTGGTTTAGTTTGAAAGATAAGGGTCCACTGAACAACATTCCATCGAGCACTTTTAGTCCAAAGAAACAACAACGCTGTAATTTGGATCGTTATTCCTTTGTTTACGTCTCATCTCTTGAGGGAGAGTTATTGTTTGTGTCCGTTATGGAACAGATTACGCTCAAAAACAGCGTCTTGGTGGTAAAAAAAAACAGCATGATTTTGTAGCAGACAATGTCCCAAACAGAACGAGATCATCCAAAAAAAAAAAGTCCAAAAGTCAAAGATACACGGAAGATTGTTTATTTGAATTCTGGCGCTCCCTCGCGACGGCGTGTGACGCACCTGTCATCTGATGGGGGCGTAACTTAGCGATCTTTTTAGCACAAATAAACATTTCTTTTTTTTCTTCTTCAGCAGTTTTCATATATGTTTGCGTGTTTTGTGGAGAATGTGCCTGTATCTGTATGATTAACATCTCTATGGCTGATAATCAGCATGTAATTACTGACTGTTCACAGATATCAGTGTGAATGCAGTCTATATAAAAGGCCATTATAATGTGAATATTGACTATATTGGGCGGCCATCTGTATGATTAGCATCTGTATGAATGATCGTCAGCATGTGATTACCTAATGTATGAGCAGGAGAGCATCTGTATGTCAGGAAATCAGTATGTACTTAAGTTAATTTTTTTTTATTATTATTATTTTTTTTTTCATCACTCAAAAATTATTATTATTGTATTTTTCTAGTGCTCAAATAAATCACTGATACGATGTCTAAGATTCTGTCTACTGTTTTATATTTGAAAAACTGCAGTGGTATGTATAATGACTAAATAGTTTGTAGTAGAACCCTTCAATAATTTGGTAAATATTTTTCCTCAAACAGAGGGGGGGGGGGGGGGGGGGGGGGCTAGAAAAATGGCTGCAGAAATCTCATTCTTCATGGTATCTTCTTCAGATTTGAAATATAAACTGAAAGTCTGAAATATAAATTGAAAGTCACATATATTGTTGATTTATTGGCTATTTATCGCCTATTACATGAAAAAAATTTCAGCTTATCGTATTGGCCAATTTTTTTATAATGTGCATCCCCAGCAACATTAGTCATTGGACTTTAAAGATAGTGTGGATATTCAACAATATGCAAATGTCCAAATCATGCAATAATATTAAATGTAAGTGCAGACAGTAATTTGCCTCCTAATATAGTTATATGCTAGTAGAAATTACCAACAATTAACTACAAACAGTACTGGATATTTTACATGATCAAAATATTTAATATTTGAACATGCACAAATGATGTGTAATATAAACATGCAAGAGTGGTCTTTTGAATTCTGCTTTAAGATTTAAGTAATTACGTGGCCGCACAGACCAAGGGATGAACTACACACTAAAATGTAATAAAAAGTTCAGCATTCACCATCTCCTCAAGAGTGAGAGAGAGAGTTAGAGAACGAGCTCAGTTTGGAAAAGCATCAGTGGGTCTCAGAATTCAATTATGGCACAAGCCTGACCAGCTAATTCAATCAAGACTGTGTGAAAGCAATTAGACAACTGGCATTCGGCTCAATCTACCACACGGGCATAAATTACAAATTTATTTCCCTCTCTAGGTCTTCTTGTCTGATGCAATTAACATGCCAGGAACATGTTTGCCCGGCCTGTTAGTGAGGGACCAGGCCGTGGTCCTGGGAATAAAGGAGAGCATCAATGATCTTCTCAAGGTCTCTCAATGTCAACTCTGACTCTGTCAGCTCCATCAGTCATAGTAACTGGTAACACAAAAAAGGTTGACTTAGACATAGGTTAAGCAGTGCCATATGCTAGGCTGTCTTACCACAGCAAGGACAGAGTAGACGCAATATTTAATTTGACAAGAGCAAAATCGGTTACAGCCCATTCAGTAAGTCTTTTCAATTTAGCGTGGATGAAAAAAACTGTGGAATATTATGAATAAATATGGGTTATGGAATATTAGATATGACCTAAGGCTTATGTTGAAAAGACTGATACTTCTATCCATCGCAACCAGGTTTTCTTTTACACCCAATTGCATTGCTGATCTATTCTGACTGAAAGACTGCTGCAGAATTTCAATCAAGCTATGTGTTATCTATCGAAAATGAAAAGTCTTTTGACATAGACAAATGTGACATATTTGTATCTGAATAAGCATACTTTCCTGCTAAACAGTAATGAAACAGTAGGCAAACAATAAAGGAATGAAGTTATCTGAAGTGTGCAACCAATGGATACTTTGCTATCCCATGAGGCCACAGGAGCTGAGGAAACTTCAAGATTAAAAAAAAACCTTCATGTATCTGGATATATAAACGCATTCCTGTGACTCATAAACAAAAGCTCATAGCTCTGTGAGACTTTCAGAAGTTTGAATGCTGTAATTTGAAATTCTGACACACACGTGCAAACTTCTCATCAGAAATTAGGGGATACATCCCAGTGTGTGTGTCCATCTCAGCCCCTCTGCAGTTGTTAGAACTGTCTTCAGACAGGATCTGTAGCCCAAATCCGCCCAGCAGGCGCCGCCGCCGCAAATTAAGGGCACCGGTGGAGTGTGTGTGGAGAGAGATTACAGGGAAATGTGTGTGGCACCTGGGAAAAGAGCTCTGCAACAGCTGGAATGTGCATATGAGTGCGTGTATGTGTGTGCGGGCGTATGTATGCATTCCTCAAACATGCATGCCTCACATTTTAGATCGATGCATGGTCCCCACATGTTGCAGTCAATAAACACGTTCCACAGAGGGAAGGGAAAAACGCAAAAACCTATTCCAGCTCAAAAGGAAGTCATCCCCCAAGATATTCAGATGGCTGAAGTGAGAAAATGTGTGTTGTAATTAGAATAGATCAGAACTGACAACCTACTGTACTGCGTGTGGGTTTGTCCATTTTTCAGTCATTCTACAGAACGGATGCCCACAAAGACATACAGTACGTATGTTTAAAAAACTAATAATAAACAGCTGTTGCCAACTCTATGCATTTGCAAAAAAAAAAAAATCTAGAAACTGTCTCTGTGAGAGAATAAATATATAGTTATTTATACAGTATAGTGTAGTACAGTATGCACATAAGTGTATAAGGCATAATATAAGTAAATTAAATGATAAAAAAATAAAATAATTTTAAAACTCAATTTTTTTATTCATTAATTTAGCTTGAAATGGTGCAATTTATTAACAAACACATTATATAAAAAAATATTTTAATAATCACTTTCTCAAACTGTAAAAGACACCAGTTTACATAATGATGTTCTAAACATAGATCCATATAAAAGGTTGGCCACAGAAAGGTCGGTTTAGTAGGTAAAAGGACAAAGAGGGCAGGAGGACACAGCAGAAACGCTGCCTCAGCTGAATTATAGGCCTTTACCGTAATGACAGAGAGAAACAGGACATCTGATAATGGCCCGCTCTCTTAGCTCCTTTGTTTGTTGGCCATAATTTGAAAAAATGGCAATGGGCAAATTAGTATTCTAAAGAGGAAGATGGATTCTGGCAATCATCAGATTACAAACATCCATACGTTGGAAAAAGGAAAACCCATTGAAATGGATTTCTAAAGCTATATCTGTATACAATTTCCTTCCCATCTTCAGCAGTCTGAATTATAGGAATCTGAAAAGGCTGCTAAAAAACAGACAGACAAGGATCATTTCGTGCATGCGGATTGCCTGACAGAGGTCACAGGAAAGGTGTCTCTTAAGGTAGACTAAAAATACCCACACCGCCACACACATTTTGTATCGCTCCTTCTCTGGAGTCTGTTGCAGAAGATTGGGGAGGGGAAGAGCTCAGCAGTCACATTTATCTCCATTAAAGATGGATTGTCAATCACAGCAAGCTGTCCAGTGAGATAGAGATCAGTAAAGACGTCCTGTAGGAAATCTTGGGTGAGTCACAAAGCAGTCAGATGGGGGTCACAAAAGGAAGCCCAACAGACACACACACACACACACACACACACACACATACATACATGCAGAGCACTGGAAAAAGCTGAACTCGGGTCATTCACAAGTTCTCAACATCAACCAGACCCTTGGCTAATTTAATTATGTTTTCAGTTACTGCAAATGTAGTACACTCATTTCCTTTTAACAAGAAAAAAAAATTGGATATCACATACACAACAGCCCAAAACTGTGATCATCTTAAAGAAGGTCAAACTAAACATTGTCTACTGATATGACATGGCTTCACCTGACACACTGATCTGGAGAACGGATGCTGCTATTGTGTCTGCAATGTTATTACAATTTGTAACTGGAGTGGGTTCTGTCGTCGCCTGTCTTTTCCTTTCCTCTCGGGAGGGAAAATGAAAGACATGATGACTAAAGTGGTCTCATTTTTCAAGATCTTTGTCCACCTTTGTGGGCCCTTGGTAACAGGTTACAATAGGCCACACCCACTGCTGCAAGACGACACAGCTTATTTGTGTCTAAAAATACAACTAGCCATTTAACATAATGATGAAGTAGTCCACTGTAGCTGTAGGCACAAAGGCCAAGCCCCTTATTAGGATGATAAACAATCAGATGAATCACGCTATTTTGGGTCTGAATGTTCATAATAGCTGGATCGACACGTCAGGACGCTTTATGAGTTTTGACTGCGCCTGTCAGAACCTTGGCCCCAAAACTCCAAACGTGCCCTTTCCTCAAGGACGGGGAAGTTGCCAGGGCAACCACGGCCGTTGCCATGCAGGGCCCTCCCTGGTTGTGCATGCATCCCATGTTCTGGTCAAAGGCGTGAGATGCCTCTTTCAGGAGGGGTGGAAGGAGAAGGGGGAGGGCTCTCCTCGCTGGAAACCAAGGTGTCTTCACAACAGAATCAAAATGAGATTGGAGGAGGAAGAGGTGTAGTTCTAAAAAAAAAAAGGAAGCGGTGTGAGGACAAACAAAGAGAATCCATCGGGCAGATGGAAATAGGCCTAGTTTGCGTCGCTGCGTGGCAAGACTGGAAAAATGAAAGGCGTTTGTGAAATTATGCCATCGCAATGCTTTTCACCTTAATGCTTTAAACTCAGCCACACATACAAAAATCAATACAAACACAAATAAGTCTTCTGTTAAAAAGAAGACAGTTTGTTCCTTGGGTAAATAATAGCTGCAAAGTGGGGAGTCGGCACTTGACGAGAAGCAAAAATGAAAGAGACACACTGAGAGAGTTAAGGAAATTGAGAGAGTCAAAGAGAGAGCGACAGGCAGTGAGACAGACAGGAAACGAGAGGGCTCTATTGTTGGCTGGCAGATGCAGTGTCTAATTGACAGAGACTGTCTGTGCGGCGTCCAGTGACAGTGGCGGCCTCAAGGTGGGGTGCGAAATGATGGGCAAGCCTCATAAAGGAGCTGTGTGTTCCCTGTCAGAGCAGACAGCAGGAGAGGAAAAGGAGGGGACGGCTGTGGGGCAGTGGATCTAGGGAGAGCAGCTGGTGTCCAATCCTGTTGCTATCCCTTCCTACAGACATAAACGCAGATGCACGCAGACGTACCCACGCAAATGAAAACGGAACGAGTCTAGCAGTGTTCATTCGATTCCCGTCTTGTTTCTTTTGCAAATCCCAGGATGGTATTTATGTAAGATTATATCAGCTCTGACCAAAAGTTTAATGAGCCTTTGGGGAGTCTGACCTATTATCTGTTCAATCTGCAAAAACAACAGCTGTATAATGCCTCCAGACACACAGAACCCTACGCATAACATATGTACTGTACAATTGTTTTTTTATATATCAATATCATCTACAGCTAAATCAATTAGAGTCAAAGTCCATTAGTTTAGTTCCGTTAGTTTGGTATGATTGTGGGTAGGTTTGCATAGAAAAATAGCAGAGTGGGTATCAACAGAAAACAATTGTAGCATTAAATCTATACTGAAGATGACAAATAAAATGTTATTAAAATATATTCATACAATTAATTAAAACACATACATATACATTTTTGTACTGCTAAACAATTGTCTAATTCACATAACGATAGAACAGTTGGTAAAATGGTCAGCAGAATAAATGACAGAAAGAATGCTCGAAAGAACAATAGAACAATAAATGATAGAATGATTGAATGATAGAACGATAAAACGATAGAACGATAGATAGATAGATAGATAGATAGATAGATAGATAGATAGATAGATAGATAGATAGAACGAATGATAGAACAAATGATAGAACAAAAGATAAAATGAACGAACAGACAGAAAGACAGACATACAGACAGATAGATAGATAGACAGACAGACAGACAGACAGACAGACAGACAGACAGATAGATAGATAGATAGATAGATAACATATTTTAAAATAATTGTAAAAATTTTAATAATTTTGTGATTCTTCTATACATTATAGACATTCTTACTTTTGCTTTCTTGTCTGAAAACACTGTTCTAAGCAAGCTTTCTTGTACAAAAGGACAAAAACAAGACGTTGCTTGACTTGAAGCAGAAACCCGCATCAAACCGTGTCAATATTCAGCGTTTATTGTCTGCTTCCCTAAGGCGCCTACACCTGCATTTTCCTGGGCGGGTATTGTTCGTCGGCGATTTATTTGAAGGGTTTAATGGTGGCCATTTAGGGGCGGAATACATTATAAGTGTCAATCATCAAGGCGATGAGAGGTTTGCACTCCTTAAGCGCATATGCTTTATGTGCGTCGCATCAATTAATTACCCAATAAATTATGTGTTTTAGTGAGAAAGAAAAAAAAACACTTGCCGGTGTTGTACGCTCCCCCAAAATGTCTTCCCCCTCACCGCTGTCTGTTTAACCCTGTTACAGAGACTCTGGGGCCGGCTCTGTACTCCCGCATTTGTACCAATCAATGGAGCCTGTTAAAAGCAGACCCTGGGGGTCAGGGAAATTAAGCGGCTCTGCTTGTGTGGAGAAGGGGCCAGACCAGAACGAGGTGCGCGGGGGGGATGAGCAATGCTCCTCTGTTGCTATGGTGACGGGGTGCCAAACTACTATTCGTAGTCTCCTTCGTATTGGCCGACTGGCCCTTTGAGAACAATGGCATCACCATGGCATGGGGAAATCCATTATATAAATGCTGGGTAGAAGCATGTTAAAGAAATTGGTATTTATTTATTTAAAAAAATATTTCTTTGTCAAGCATAGGGCACAGTTTTTCAAACTTTCTGATGCACGGGCCCCCAAAATATGTTTAACCCCTTGAGGGACCCTCTTACTAAAATAAATCTACATCGCCAAGCATAAACACACATACAATATAAGTGTGGTGTTATGAAGACAACATGCTTTACAATTTTTTTTTTAAAAAAAGCATTTAAAACATGATTACAATAAATGTGTAAGATCATGCAAAACATTCACTTAAAGGGGTAGTTCATTAAAAAATGAAAATTCTGTCATCGTTTACTCTTCTGAACCATGTTGGTAACCAAAAAGTTTTAATTACCATTGAATTCCATTGTATTGACAAAAAAAAATGTATTGCCATTTTTGAAAATATATTAGGTCATTAACTGGCATTAGGGTGAGCAAATGACAGATTTTTCTTTTAAGATGACAGTATATATTTTTAAACCCATTGTTAGATGATATACAAATAAACTGATTTTGGCTTTACATCTTAATTGGCAATTTAATAATCAGAATTAGTCTTAAAATTCTTAATATTAATTATTTCTTTAGAAAAGCTGAAAGAAACAATAATATAAAACCAAATAGTGTTAAATGTGTTTAATATCCAAATTAACTTTAAAAGTGCTACAACACTATATGCAATATAATTAAAAATTAATAAAAAAATAAACATATCCACAGACCCCCATGCATCACCTTGCAGACCCCAGTTTAAAAAAACCATCGTTGTGTGAGTCAGTGTAATGAGTCAATCCAGGTAATAAAAAACAATATAATATGATGATTTTCTAGGCCAAATCAATGGCTCCCAAAAGAACAATTATGTGTGTTTTTATTTTTTTGGACCACACACACAGAGAGCATGATCTGACCTCTGAAAATCAGTTCACGCTGGAATGAAATGCGGGACGTTTTTCCCACAAATGTAATGTGTGTTTGGTTTACTGTTGTCAGGAGACCATATCTCATGACAAGTCTGCTGCAGCATTTTCACACACACACACTCCATTGTGTTCCTAAAATAACACCTGAAAACAGTAATCATCATTTATGAGACCACAACATGAATTGTTTCCGGAAAAATTCACTCGTACATCACTGCTGCTTTAAACACAGGTGCACATATCACGTAACATAATTGTCACCATAACTTTCTAACTACGCAATGTGCCAGACCCCAAAAATCAACACAATCCTTCCCTGAAAGCACTGTAACTTTCAAAAACATTAGGATTTGTGCATGATCATGGGAGTGGAGGCCAAGGACATCTAAGAAATCAACTGAGGCTGATTAGGGTGGGCCAATTACGACAGGTCCTGCAAATTCATCAAACAAATGGTGAACTCACAGAGCTACAAATCAGACATTTTGACACAGACCGGTGCAGAAGTCAACACCAGTCCCGTGACAGTTCATTACCATAATGTAAGCTCATGGTGGTTTGTTTGCCAGGTCACTTATATACTCTGTGTGAGAAAAGAGTATATGGACTAAATACATATATTTCTTCGCACTTCATTGGTCTGCTGAAGAATTTCAGCATAGGGAAGAGCAGTTGAGCAAATACTGGGTAAATGCCAAGTAAAACATATATGTTCACATGGACGTAAATGCACACTTGCTGGCATCAATATGAGTTTAAAATCCCATACTGTGACCGCAAAAGGTCACCTAATCTAAACGAAGCGTAATGGGACCCCCGGAGGTTCAGCCTGGAGACCGACTGTGAGTGAGAAACTAGCAGGATTAGTCTAAGGTTTCTGGAGCTAGCAGGATTAACCCACAGGGTCTGACAGGGCCGGTAGGACAGACACTTCACAACAAAGATCTTTCTCCCTGGTGTGAGAAAGACATGACAGTGGATGCTGCTCGATACGAGGGCACATGCAGCTAGCCAGGACGAACCACTCACAAGGCTGCTTGCCAGTACAGGGAGAAAAAAAATAATAAAAACAAGACAGGTTGAAAAAGCACGAATAATGACTTTCAAAGAACTCTTAATGGCTTTCAGTAGATTGCATCAGCAAATCTTTGTGAATGTGATGGAATTTAAATTCGGGGTGGATCGTTTTATCCCAGCTATGGAGTTTGGATAAATAATCCATGTCCAAGTGTGACTCCAGCCAACTTCGGCTTTTGCATATGCTATGTATAAACACAGAGGCCTCCAATCATGCTTTACAATCTGTGACGACATCCACGCTCTTTATGGACTGAACCTGCTATTTAAGGACCAGTGACACCGAGCTGAACCACAACAATTAAGAAGGCGCCTGCTGCTGGAGGCACATGGTGTTTGGAGATGAACATGCTAATTGAGTCTATTTCCAGAGAGCTTAAAGCAACCTGGGCCTCACAAAGGGTCAAATACCTGCTTATCAGCACAACTTACAGGTCATGCTCAGACAGGCTCAATTAACCAGCACTTCAGCTTTGTATGGGGCGGCCGCTGCTTTCAGCACACACGCTCCACATCAACAGAACCAGGGCGTCAACTGACAAGCAGAACCCTACAATAGCCTGATTGTGGCCTGTGCTGAAAGGCTGAAGTGGGATACTGGTTGAAAGATGGATAGTTGTTTGATTTGCCTGGATGTGACACACTTGTTGCTGATATTGTACCATCTTCAAACGTGTATCACATGCCAAACTATGTAACCAACACAATAATGGATTATACTGAGTAAAAATAATAATAATAATAATTTCATTAAAGGTGGGGTAAGCAATTTCTGGAAGCCAATGTTGATATTTGAAATCACCAAAACAAACACGCCCCTACCCCAAAAGGGTCTCGCCTAGGGCTGTGACGGTCACCGTGACAACCGCGTCACCGGCGGTGGTCGTTTGTCACCGCGGTTGTCTATTGCCACCGGCGGTAGTTCACATGACGTCACACACTTTATAACAAGCATAATACAAAGTTTTGTATACAAGTGTAATATAGTAACAGTTGCAAATTGTTTTATTTAGACTATAAATCTATGCTAATTCACAAATGACCTCAAACGCCATACACGGCGTTTCCTTTAGATTGGCAGATTTGAGCGCAGGAAAATATGTTTATTCTGCATTCAGCAAATGTATTTCGTGATGAGCGATGGACCTTGTTGGGAAACCAAATACTACATCGCCGATCTGGAATCATTTCCATTCGTGTCACCCATCCGCGTTTGTACAAGTGTCTTCAAGTTCACGTGATCGCAAACGCCTGGCTGGTCAGGTTTGTGTTGGTGAGGCTTTTTCCAAACTGGCCAAATACAAACGAGACAGTTGCAAATGGAAGATGCCAACAAGAAATGTGGCAACATACGCCGCGACTCCTATTCCACAGAGAGCTCGTGCAGACGAGGAGTTGCTTGGTGGCGGAACAGTGAACCGCGTATAAACCGGACGCTGCGTCGCAACACAACAGGTTGAGTCTGTCTACAGGACATTTTAACTGTGTCAGTATGTCATAAATAGGACGAGGCAGTTTACTGTGAGGGATTTGTCGTGTTGTATCGCGCTGCATCTAGTGTAGACAGCATCACTGATTATAATGAGTTCTCGCCGCACCGCTCGCGTGAGGTGTATTTAACTTTCTTATTTAAGGCTACTTTCCTATTTAACTGTATTATTTCTTTGATATTTATTTTAGTGTTTTGCAGGCTGAGTGTTCACTGACGGAAGTGCTAAAATAAACACGCACGTTTGTTAATAGATGATTGAGCCTCATTTATTTATTTTTGCATTTCAGAATTATATATATAAATATACACAACACCGCGCCACCGGCGGTTGTTGTGTTATTACCACCGCGGTGGTAAAAATCTGCCACCGTCACAGCCCTAGTCTCGCCCCTATTTTGATAGCTCCGCCCCACACATACATAGCCTACGCAACCCAGGCAACGATTAGTTCTGTGAAACAAAGCAAAACCAAAGTTACACCGTGTCTACACCAGACGCGAGCGGCGCAAAAAAATACTATAGAAGTCATTATAATCAGTGATGCTGTCTACACTGGATGCTGTGCGGTTCGACATGACAAATCTCGACAGAAAACTGCTGCCGCATTCTATTTATGACGTGCTGACACAAATTTTAAATGATTCTCAAAGGTCGCTTTATCGCGTCCAGTGTAGGAAGACTTTAGCTGCTGCGGCACACCGCGTCCGGTGTAGACACAGTGTTACTAACCTATCGAGAAGAAACAAAGCAACCTCGGCGTCCGATCGCAGGCCTCCGCTCCTTGAGTTCTCTCCAGCGCTGGAAAGCTGATCCGATATTTACACGGGTCCTACTTCTTGCCTTATCGTTCCGCAGACGTTTTCCTCTTTTGTTTTTTTATCTGCCATCTCTATCTTTCTGTCACTCGGCTCGGCTGTTCACTGAACGCTCTCTCCTCCATATCATGAGTAGACACGGCCCTTACTGCTGATTGGCTACAAGTTTGTTTTGGTACTCGGCCCCGACTCGTTTTCTAAAGCGTTTTTGAAAAATTACATACCCCACCTTTAATTGCAATCCTTATCTGAACATAAGCAAGAATTACACAGAAGCAAGTTCTGTGTAATGTGAAATAATGGCAAGAAATGTCTTTCTATTGAAGTTTCCTCATATACAGCTTACCGGGGTAGATCAAATTTACAGAAAAATTACTCTTACAAACCATTTATTTTTAGTCAATCAATAATCAGTGAGGTCTGACTTCCAGATGAATTAATCAAAACAGAAAAATCACAAGTGAATCAAATCAAAAGATCGTGAATCAAATTAAACTGACTACTTATAAATTGGAACATAAATGAATTAGATCAAAAGCTTGTGAATTGTAATTGAATCAAGTCTTTAAATCTGTATCAATATTGAGCTCTAACAAAGTCCCTTTCAAGGAAAGTCTGTTCACTGGGTGGCCATATTTGCAATGCCTCTGGGCAGCGCAAACAAGACAAAGTCCTATCTAAATTAATTAATTAATTTGTTACATTTATATAGCGCTTCTCTGGGTACTCAAAGCGCTTTTACATGGAAGGACATGGAACCTCCTTTTACATGGAATCTCCTCATCCACCACCAATGTGCAGCATCCACCTGGATGATGCGACGGCAGCCATATTGCGCCAGAACGCCCACCACACACCAGCTTATTGGTGAAGAGCCAATCAGTGTATGGGGATGGTTAGGAGGCTGTGATGGTCAGAGGCCAAATGGCCGAATTTGGCCAGGATGACGGGGTTACACCCCTACTCTTTTTCGAAGGACATCCTGGGATTTTTAATGACCACAGAGAGTCAGGACCTCGGTTTAACATCTCATCTGAAAGATGGTGCTTTTGACATTATAGTGTCCCCATCACTATACTGGGGCGTTTGGTCCCACACAGACCACAGGGTGAGCACCCCCTGCTGGCCTCACTAACACCTCTTCCAGCAGCAACCTAGTTTTCCCAGGAGGTCTCCCATACAGGTACTGACCAGGCTCAACCCTGCTTAGCTTCAGTGGGTAACCAGTCTTGGGCTACAGGGTGATATGGCATGAATGAATGGGGGAATCCTGAAATCTCAAAAACTGCCCTATGAACTCACAATTAAATTACATATTTCAAATCAGCAATAACATCTGAAATGAACTGCCCCATGAATGCTGTTCCTTATGCTCAAATAGTGTTAAAAAGCTTATTTTTCAGTCTAGACAAGCCAATGCATATGCGCAGTTATAACGCGCTTATGACTGCGCATGTGCATTGGCTGGTCTAGCCTCAGGTTTCTATGGGAACTGGAGCTTCTAACGGCCGCTGCAGTGACGCAATGACTTTACCAATCAATGATTGGCAATTTCATTTAGAAGGCGGGACTATTCCGCCATATTGTGCGTTGCAGTTTCTCCCATTCATAAGTATAGGAGTGAACCGTCTTTGTATTTCTATAGTCTTTGGCTCTAATACTGCCTCATAACTAGGACATTTACTGTGCCAACATCTCTGTATGCCATATCAAAAAAAGTGTCTAGTCTTGTGCTTTGATGCATTTTCGATGACTTGTTTAATTTCCCTTCATTTCTCTGACTAAAACATCTAAAACAAAACATAACGTTGGCAAGTTTGTTTGAGGTCTTGTTTGAACGGCCTCAGACATGCTTGCATGACTACTCATTTGAACTAGTCAGTGGGTCAATGTTTACCTTATGCAAATGACTCACGCAGTGCAGCATCAGCAATCTTTGCTGTTTCTGGCAAGTGAACCATTCCACTGAGTGGAGAGAATGTTGTGCAGATGGTATGAGAGACCAAAACATGCAAAATTTTAGCCTGTATGTGAACATAAATGGAGGAATTTTCCTCCTGCTGTATGGAGCAAACTCATGTGAAGGCAGCTGACTTATGCTTTTGAATGGTCAATAGATTCAATGATTAATTGATTAAATTCTTATTCACAAGCTTTTCATTACATTCGGTTCAGTTCCATTTCACAAGATTTCAGTTCAATTTCATGAAATTCAATTATGATTCACTTGATTTGATTGTAATTCTACAATTTTAATTAATTATATTCTGATTCATTTGGTTATATTTCAGTTATAATATCCATTATGTGTATTCTGAAAAAAAATATTGAAAAATAATTCAAACCAGTAACTCATTTTGAAAGATTCAGTCATTTTAGTCAGTTTTGTTGAAAATAAAACTACATAACACAAAATTTAGTCAATACTTTATCATGTCATATGCATTAAATTTGAATTAAATTCTACAAAAATAACATTTAAGTAGAAGAAATGCACAATTTGACTAAATATTCACAGATTTTATAAAGAAATGTAAATGTATCATGTATGTTTCAACTGTTTTTGCCCATAAAATGAAACTTGGAGCTCACTGACCTCCACCAAATTGGGGGGGGGGGGGGGGGGTCTGTGACATAATCAACCATTACTACATGCAAAAGGTACAGCCGCAAATCCACTGCCACACTGAAGAACATCGCTTTTTGGTGGGCTTTGTGATTGAGCCAACCGGATCTGTCGGTAAAATAGGTCAATGTGTGAAAACATGTCATGAAGGAACCCTGTCCCCAAATCGATACATGAGGTTCTATTTATGGTAAAAGGGTCACGAGGAGGAGCTGCCATAGCTGCATTGGGAGGGAGTGACATCATCAGGGCCTTACGAGTTTCAGAGTCATTTGGCACTTATTTTAGTTGCATATGACTTCCAAAAGTCTCAAGACTTCTTTCCAGTGAGAGCGAAAATCTCCCGTCACTTCTGATCGTGCCAAATTCCACCCAGAGTGTCAACGTCAACCATGTCCCTTGCCTTTCAAGCTCATGATTTATTATGCTCACTGCCATTTACTAATCACATCTAATTCTTCGCTATTGATGGTCATGGTGGATCGAGAGAAAAAAAATCTGAAAAGTATTATATACACTCTCTCATTGCAAGCTTAATCAAAATGGT
The DNA here is from genome assembly GCA_023376895.1 of Aspiorhynchus laticeps. NCBI lineage: Eukaryota > Metazoa > Chordata > Actinopteri > Cypriniformes > Cyprinidae > Aspiorhynchus > Aspiorhynchus laticeps. The sequence continues at coordinate 23,385,336 of CM041810.1, read as the reverse complement.
AAAAAAAGACTACAACACACCAGCCAGTTTAAACAAGACCTGAATGGAGGGCACACAGCGCGGCTCTTTGATCACCAGGTCAATAATGCTAATGTGTTGTTCTGGACCCAGCAAAGCCATTCATCAAATGGCCCTATTAGACTGGACAGCAATACAAAGCACGGTTTACCCCAGCTACAGGGCTGTTCCAGTAAAGCATAGAAATAGAAAATTTAAATATAAACAAAGTACATTAAATAAATACAAAACAGAGAAATTAAAACGTTTATTCACCGAGATGCACTCAATTAATCAAAGATTACAAAAGATTTCTTTTTCAAATAAATGCTGTTCTGTGAACTTTCTATTTATCAAAGAATCCTGAAAAAAAATCATCTAATTTTCCACATTATTAAAGGGATAGTTCACCCAAAAATGAAAATTCTGTCAGTAATTACTCACCCTCATGTCATTCTAAACCCGTAAGACCTTCTTTCATCTTCAGAACACAAATTAAGATATTTTTGATGAATTCCGAGAGCTCTCTGACCCTCCCATAGACAGCAAGGATCCTAACACGATCAAGGTCCAGAAACGTAGGACATTGTTAAAATAATCCATGTGACATCAGTGGTTCAACCGTAATTTTACAAAGCTACAACAATAGGGTCAGAGGGTCAGAGAGCTCTCAGAATTCATCAAAAATATCTTAATTTGTGTTCCGAAGATGAACGAAGGTCTTACAGGTTTGGAAAGACATGAGGGTGAGTAATTAATGACAGAATTTTCATTTTAGGGTGAACTATCCCTTTAATCAGCACAACTGTTTTAACATCGATAATAAGAAATGTTTCTTGGGCACAAATCAGCATATTAGAATAATTTCTGAAGATCCTTGGAAGGACACTGAAGACTGGAGTAATAGCTGCTGAAAATTCAGCTTTGCCATCACAGGAATGCATGCCATTTTAAAAATATATTAAAATAGAAAGTTATTTTAAATTATAATACTATTTCACATTACCGCTTTACTAAATTTTTGATTAAATAAATGCAGCCTTGGTGAGCATATGAGACTTCTTGTCCACCCCAACAGATGGACAGATAGATACAGGAAATCAAGACAGAAATACTGTCAATGGCAGTCTGAGAAAGTGTTAGCGTGCAGCAAGGCCTACTTCTCAGGACTGTGAAAAAAGCAATGTGGTCTAGAGGCATATTTATCATTGTTGGTTTCGTCTCGACCAAAGCTATGAGTTTTTTCCCTTTTTCTGCTTTCCCTTTGGTTTCACCAAAAAGCCTTCACTGCAGCCTTATTTTAATACTTAGCTTGCAAAATGCCAGAGGGACAAAGAGAGTCATTAATAACAGGCTCTAATCCATTCCTGCCGGTCCTCCCATTCTAAAGCCGGCCTGCTTGTCTGAAGCAGGCTGCCAGTTTGGTGAGCCACTGTGGTGCCACCACACAGTCTGCTGGCACTAGCTTGAGAAAAGTGAGCCGCCTTGACAACTAGCCTGTACAGGCGCCTCCTCGCCCTGCCCAAACCTCCACACATACCACTACAGTGCCAGTAGCCTTGAGTCGACAACACTGGACTAAAAAATACTATGCATGCATATACAGTCACACACAGGCATGGATATATAGTAGCATCATGCTAAATAGCTCACTGCCTGTAGTGACCATCTGAAATGAATGGGGTTTTATATATATATATATATATATATATATATTTATATATATATATTAGGGGTGTAACGATACGCGTATTCGTATTGAACCTATTACGTTTGGAAAATAAAAGAGCTTAAGGTGTGTGAAATATAATGTTCTCAATGCCACTGCGCTCAACAAGGCAGCCCAAACGACGTAACAGGCAATGTGCTGTCTGCCCAGTGATAACCTGCTCTTGCTGGGGTGCGTCGAACAGAGCATGTGAGCGAAGCCGCTCAAAATTCCGCTTTGTGGGCGTGCGCTCCGCTCAGTCGCTCACGGCCAAAGCAAACGCTCAGCTAATGTTCCGCTCACGCTCACCGGTAAACCAAATCCCGCTCAGATCACGCTCTGACATAACATTTCTCTGGTAGGCCTAATTGTGATTTTTTTTTACCCCGTTTATAATGAAATTCGTAACAGTTATGTTTCAGGGTGACGTTCAGCTTGCACTTTTTCAAATTAATTTTATTAATTTAAATTTATTAAATTCAAATTATTAATTTAAAAACGTGTCTTGTTTTTGAAGCCACTTGGCAGACCTTCCTAAAAAATTAAATAAATGAAAAAGTAGGCTATATTTGATTTTCATTAGGCCTACTTTATTTCCATGAAAACACAGCTTTAGTTATTGTGCAACAGAACATTAAAAACACGCACACAAGATGAAATAAATGCACATATAATTTCACAAAATACACCTTGCTTATCCGGCCCATGAAAAGCACACACAAGATGAAATGCACCTAAAGAATTATTGGCGTTAATAAAAGAAACACTTTCTAAAAGACCAAAACTGCGGGGAAATGCGGTCTATTAAAACGTCTGTCAATCTTTACAGGATTTTAGAATTTACTTTTAGAAACATTAGACAAACTATTGCTTATTCCACAGATTCTCGAACTAGGAAATTACCAAAGGGCATTTTGGGTTGAGTGAGCGGTGCTGAGCGTATTGAGCAAGCGGAGCGGAATCTTCAGAAAGGCGCTCTCTGCTCCGAAGGAAATATGACCGATCCACTTCCGCTCACATGCTCTGGCGTCGAAAGACGATGATCTTGTATCGACGATAGCCAGAGATATTGTCAAAAACATCAATTATTGGCAATATTAAGAGTATTTGGCATTTCCAATTAATGTAGGCCTGTTACATTCTTATTTTTATTATTATTATTATGACGTTACTTTTATTATTAAATTAAAATTACAATTAATTTGCCCCGCAATAATTACCACATAACTGACGCGATGCGAGGATAAGATTAGGCTATTTACTCCTCAATTAAATTTACTCCTCTATTTACTCCTCAAAAAAAGGTGTTTTAAAACCGGTCTATTAGGCTATACAATAAATTATAGTCCTATAATTAAAATATTAACACTGCAGTCATCAATAAAAATCAATGAAATAAAAAGCTTTAAAAAACAACCTGTTTAACACGAAATACGTTTCTTCTCATTTTTTTTTTCACTATGTAGGGGCCACAAGAGAAATATTAAGGGAATAAATGAAAACAGTTATAGCCATCGTTATCAGTATATGTTGAAGTAGATTCGTCTCTCGTCGTCTCTGAGAGAATAAGTGGCGTCAGGTACCAAAAGCTCCGTCATTCCGTTTTTACTTTCACTTTCTGCTTATAGTGAATTGACTGAGATTAAGAATTTCACCAGCATAAATATTGCACAAAGTTTGCAAAGTAAACATTGCAACATAACCAATTGCCTCGCCCCGTATCGAAAACATACCGAACCGTGACACCACTGTGTCGTATCGAACCGAACCGTGAATTTTGTGAACCGTTACACCCCTAATATACAGTATATATATATATACATATATATATATATATATATATATATATATATATATATATATAGTGAGTTCTGGTGGATCTATTGAAACAATTATAATTTTCAAAACCAATATGAATGAGATGGTAAATAAATGGACTGTGGAACATGACTGCATTTTCTCTTGAATAAATCCAGTTTTCTTTTAACTCCAGGTACAATACGTATCATATTGCATCAACACAATTACTGTCTTCCACTGTGGTACCTGTTGAACGTTTTCAACATCTCCACCATGTGGCCTCCTTATAGGATTCCTGTTCCATATTCTGCAGCTCTCTAAGCACCTCACAAGGCCACTATTCATAATTGGAGATCATCCAGGCCTCACTTACCAACCCACATTCTATTCCATCATTAGAAACCGGGTATTATCGTATTAGTCTTGGAATGTTCCTTTTCATGAGAACAGAGTTAACCATCCTCTGTCCCACATGCAAGGAGAGATACCATGTATTCAAATAGGGCTTGGACTGACTGGCTTCAGTCTGGTCGAAATATTAACGATTTTAATGCTGAAGAAAAGCCAGCAAATCATTGAGTCATCTGTTTTCTCCATTATATCCGGCACGTATGCTTTGAATTGCCAACTGTAGAGAGTCTGCAAGCAAGCCAAGAAATTCAATTCAATTCTGTATGTGCCCATTGAGATTGAAAATCCAAACATAAAAAAGAAAGAGAGAAAAAAAAGAAATTATTTGCTGCATTTATTTATGCACAGTGTGTTTGTTTAGCATTACTCTGGAAGAGAACTGAAAGAGGGATTACCTATTTAATGCTAGTTTACTAGTAGGGCCCTATGATTTCCGCGATGCAGAAAATACGGACGGAATTTACAGTTTAACGCGGAATGTCACGGAATTTGTTAAAGTTTGGATGAATTAATCAAAAGTAGGTCATTACACTTAAATCAAATCGCGATATGGACTAGTATCTGTAAATATTAAGCTGCAAAAGTCGATTTAAATATGAATCCTGCATGTTCTGCGCGTCTCTTTGTGAATGGAGCAGATGCGCGGTTTTGTTTACTAAGTTACATACACAGCGCACGTGGCGCTCATGGTGATTTCAGCGTCTGCCGTCTCAATGAGGACATAAATACATAAACAATATCTCCAAAACTGATCTGAGAGTCACTTCACAAGCATTTTACCATTTCATTTGAGTAAAACTAGCGCCATATCATATACACACAGAACTTTAAAGGTATTCACGGCAACCCGTCAAAATAAAAGTTCGGTTTAACTTATTAAAGACATTGTGCCAGAAATAGGCTATATTACTATTATTTAGTAGAATGTACGTATTACTACTACTACTACTACAAACTTTATTTTTTTAAGAAATAATCACAAAATATTTTAATTTTAATAGTAAATCCCCTTTATTTGCCAAAAATTTTAATGTTTAATTTTCATTAATCAAAATATAAATTAAATCAATGTTTTATGCCTTCGTCTGATAACCAGTAAAATTTAAATACACAACACAGAATTTCTGAGGGGGAAAAAACATTTCATAAGGCTACTGTACGAATAAATAAAAATTGTTTGTATGCATTCAAATAATTAGACATGCTAAATTTTTTTTACATTTCATACGGCCCTAAACATGTCATTTTTGTTACACTTTTAATAAATTAATGTTAAATTGTATACGTTTCATGATTTTAATTAATTAGACATGCTTTTTTGATTAATACAATTTAATTTGACCATTAAAAAGGAGTCCAGAAAAATTAGAACGGAAAAAAAAAATGAATTTAGAAAAAAATAAAAATGGAATTTGTGAAAAAATAAAACGGATTTCATAGGGCCCTATACTAGGCACACAAGGCTATTCATTATGTGTGCTGCTGCAGAAGAATGCACTCCAGAGACATGCTGCATGGACCACACAGCTCTGTATTTCATTTTGTCCATATATGTATTCATTATTTCTTATTCTTTTTTGGCTCAAACATTAGCCTATTATAGTTTTAAGCAAATCTGTCTGAAAGTATATGACTAAACAATGTTTTAAACTACAGTACACCACAAGGCCTTCATAATTGCAAAACAGCAGAAACAACACAGCATGAGGCAAAGCTCAACGTCTATGAAGGCAACAGACAGTTCCTGTAAATAAACAAATGTTATTTGAGAGGACACGGTCGGAGTGTGCCAAATAAAACCACAGACAAGTGAGAAACAAATCGTTGCTCAGGACGGGATGAATTTAGTGTCCGCAGAATGTTGAATTTGGCATGAATTCGCTCAGACTATGGCCTGTATTAGTTGCTGTATATTTACTTTAGCCCTTCTAAAATGGAGTCTAAAGGAGACTCACTTCATATTTAGATTTATACATCTTCAAGCAAACAGCAGGTGAGAATGTGACGGTATCCTCTAGATGAACTCCTTTTCCTAAACAAAAGTTTAGCACAGAGGTGGCGAGAAGATATCCATCTCACAGCGTGGGGCTCTAGATCACAGAGTCTAAGAATAGCTTATTAGATTGTGTAATTTGCATTGCAGCGCTTGGGGCAACTAACATTTTACATTCTTCAGCTTGCGTGACTGAAGAATTTGGCTGGAATTTGACCAGCAATTGACTGTTTAATTATTTATTATCTATTTCAAGCTCTGATTCTCAAACTACTATTGTGCTTGGTTACAGAACCTAAGATATCATAGACATCAAACGTGGTAAAAGTGGCTTATCTAAATTTAATTTTCATAACTGATGTGAAAAATAATGTTTTAGATAAATCATTTTAGATAAATTTAGGATATAAAGCATTACTGGTTATAATAAGAGTCTTGACATTCTTCCCATCAAACCTGTGAAGATTTAAGACTAAAGCTACAAAAAAAAAGTCCTCTCTACCTGTGGTGCATTTCAGAGGAGAGTGATATTGTAAGGTACATGCTAATGATCAGGGAATAATCTGACAGTAATCCCAACAGGTTTGATGATATGTATGACATTAAACTTTTCTGAGAAGGATTTTAGATAAATCTGCTCAATTTTAAAACTGAAAAGTCTTAATAAACCCAGCAATTTGGCACAGACAAATCCCAAATACTAGACTGTCAAAGTTGTGATTGCTTGGATAAATTATGTAGTGTTATCAAACAAAGCTCTGTAGATGTGTTGGCCCACCAAACAAACAATCCCACCAATAAATTCTACTAATGGCAAACATTTGTTTCTCTAGTATCATTCATGTTGTTTGGCAGCAACTGAGTAAAACAGTTGAGCTCTATTCAACTCTGAAAAGTCAACTAACAGTTCATAGCTTGTGTTTATTTTTCAAATTGTGGGCTTTTACTTTTCGGTCCCTTGCTCCCAAAGCTTTTACACTGCACTTTAAGCAACAAAATATTGTACGCTCAGGAAAATAGCTCTTTGGAGAGCACTCTACAAGAGGAAAGACCTGCATTGTCTGAAGAGCTGACAGCTGATATTAGCACAGTACGTCACCCCAACTGTGAGGCGTCCATTACCGATGATCCAGTCAAGGGGTGAACACATGCTCTTATCTTCTACCCTTCACCCACTTTCTTGTTTAATCTTTAATCACCATGAGAGAGGGGACCGGAGACATCATGTAGGGAGACCTTTTGTCAGCAACGGTTTCTTATTTTAGAATCCATTACTACTCGGCAAATCTATCCCCATGAAGGTTAGAGACACTCCTAGAAAGACAGGCTTTATACGCACTATTGTCGCCCAATAATCAATCTTACAAAGATAAATCAGTCATATTTCACTTGAGAAAAACATACAATTATTTTAATTACAATTAAGCACATTCCGCCCATGTTATTAAAATGTTAAATATATTTGAATTAGCAAAAAAAAAAAAAATTATATATATATTTTTTTATTGAACTTTGAGCTTTGTCCCTACAAAATGACAATGTGATAAAGCAAATGCATTAAAAATATCAATACAATTAAATACAAATATAAAGTGTTCTAAAATATTCTATTAACTTAAATATTCTAATACACTCATAAATGGTCTTTTTTTTTAGATTTATTTTTGCCGTTTTTTGCCTTTATTATGATAGGACAGCGTGGAGGAGACAGGAAGCAAAGTGGAAGAGAGAGGGAATTGGGATCGGGAATAGGGATTTTCAGGTTTAAATATGATATTTCTTGTTAAATCACTTTCAAAGTAACCATTAGTAACTATATGTCTTTCTTTTTTATACAAGGCATTCCACCCAGCTAATTTATTTATTTATTTTCCTTCTGGAATGAAAGAACAAAAGTTATCTTGAGCAACACGTGGAGCACATCACACTGAAGTAAAACCTTAGAGAACCTTAACATACAGTGTAACAAGATCGTCTAAGTGATCTTTGTGAGGTCATATGACAGATCGGCAAATGACACAATTTGTAGCCTATACCCTTCATTGCATAGCTGGGGGTCAACAGAGTGCGAACAACTGGAATCCAACAGCAAAGACAGTCACAGCGTGACACAGATAGCAGCCCTAAACTCGCATCGGCATGAGAGCCATCTATCAAAATCTACCAAAAAAGGCTTGAAGTGTAACAAATTCCTAACCCAGCACTAACCTCAAATGTCACTCAAGGTTAAAGAATTGCAATTTATATTGGTTTGCATGTCAATTTAATTCATCCATCACCAGTCGCTGTCGTAGTGGCGCAACAGCTGTACTGCTATTTGATCCTGATTTCTTCCCCACAATCAAATGGTATTTGTGACAAAACATGCCCCGCTTTCTGTAACCCCTTGTTCGTTATTTGCCAGCGGTTAGTGCAGACTTGTAGCTCTTCAGAAGACACATGCCCTGTTTCTTTTCTTTCGACCCATGACGAACTGATACTGCATCCTGTCTAGGGCTTTCAGTGATCAGAGCATGAATCAAAACAGATGAAAAGAGATCTTTGGCGTGTTTGCGAGAGGAAAAAACATCCGCATTCTGGCTTCTAAAGGAGATCGAGCCCCTAACCTCTTTTCCACCTCAGCCTAGTTGTGCTTGAAGAACCCGTTCCATCAGTCACACCTCTTAACCCTTTGATTTTCGACTCTGAGAACTTGTAAGGTGTCCTGAAAGAAAGACAGGCGTGAGAAATCCCTCAAATGATCAGTGATGCCACAGAATAGTGATCACAGCCTCTGAGGATCATGGGACTCCAACAAGGAGAATCCCAGTGGAGATGTGAGCTAATGACTGGCTGCTCAGAGATGCATGTGGAACAAGTTAACACATAATGCTCGCTGAGCTCTGGGCCGTTCCCAGTCGTTTCAGTCTGGCGTTATCACTTTCAAGGGAGTGATGAATGTGCTGAGAGAAAAATTACGAGTGCTTCTCAATGGAGCAAGTGTGGGTGAGTGAGTGGGGGGATTTCTTTAGTTTTCAGAAATGACATCTATTCTGCTTCAAGAAGCGATGCAGAAAAAGAGCTAGGAAAAAACACCTGGACAAGCTGAGATCTACATTACGGCCAGGCAACACGAAATAAAAGTGTATCACTACTCCCCTGGGTCTCGGTAGGTGGGTAGACAGCTCCTATGGTACTTGTGATCCTAATCCTTGGCTAGCGCAGAGGAATCTTTATTTTCTGGCCACGGGGCTGCGAGTGTCGAGTCTGACGACTCGACTTGTTAGCTTTACCGTGTGTCTGCTGTCACCAAGAGCACTTTGAGCTCTTTGTCACACTCCCACTCCCGGTGTCGGGCTCTAGAGTGAACAATTCAGTATGAGAGGATTTAATTTCACTGCTTAATGTTCTTTACTTTCCCAATTAGAGCCCAGACTGGAGGGTTGGCAAGAGCAGAATAGTAAGGAGCTCAGCCATAAAAGCGTGCCATGGGTCACATGTGGATTGAAGCTGTCTGAAAATGGCTGCTAAAAAGGCTGTATTGTGCGCACTCACTAGGTGAGGGATAAGGACAAAAAGAAAGTTGAGAGGTTTGTATTACATTGTGGCCATGCTATTCTGAAATGTGTGTATGTGTCTGTCAGCATGAGATAATGCAGAAAATTGCTTGAACAAGTTTTTGAAGGGGAGCTGTGGTACTGTAAGAGGCCACTTCAGTGGAACAGCACTACAATCCATGGACATGGGACTACATGAATGCTTGTGACTGAATAATTTATTGGGACAGATTGACCACTAGAGCTGGGTCTAACATTGTCTTTCATCTGTTGTTCAAACCTTCAGCACATTAACTGCAATTTGGTTTGGATTTCAAATATAATTTCATTCAAAAACCCATTGGCTCAAACAAACACAACTGCATTATAACATCGATATTAACGTTGATATAAAAAAAAACAAAAAAAAACAAAACAAATGCAAATATTCAAAGTCCTTTACACCTGAGACATGCACCATAATCATTGTCTTGAGGGGAAAAGAAAATCAGCAACATTTTACAATAATATCCTTTGCTCACAATACTTTTACAGCTTTAACTATTCCTGGTTAGAGTTTATTTCTATATGTACTAATGCATTTTAACATTTCAAGTGGTATAAATTATACAACTATATTTAAAAAAGTATACTATATTAATTATATATTTATCCATTTGTACACTTAAAAAAACCTAGTAAATGCTGTAAAAAATACTGGTATATGACATATCATTATATTTACATTATCATGTTAACAACATTGATATATAGTTAACAACTAAATTATCAAGGGGAAAAAAACTTGTATGAAATGCTCATGCAGAAAGACACATATTTCACCCGAAGGGAAACTGTGCTGTATCGTTGCAGAGCCATAAATAAACTGTTGTGGATCTGGATCGCACAGCCACATTCCCGAGGAACGTATGAGTAATGTTTACCAATGTAAAACCTGCTCGCTCTCTTTCATCAGACTCAAGTTCATGAGAACTTCTCAACAGGTGGAGGGTCTGCACTTAATCAGGTTTGCCAAAGCAAGCACTTTGTCTTTCATCGACAATGCTATGTAGCTTAAAATACTTTCTCCAAGCAAAGTCCCCCAGTGCCGTTGCATTTGTTTGAGTTCATTTGATGTTATGCTTATGGGTATGCGTCATATTTTTGTCTTGTTTTCCAGGTACATTTTTACATTAGTGGAGGAAGACAAAAACATGTTCATATTAAAGACATATTCCCTGAAACAACTCTTAATATCAGTATTAATATGCAGTGCTGCTTCTCAAATTAATTTGTTTTAAGATCATTTTGTGGATTATTTGAAAGGAAATGTTTTTGCAGTGTATGTTCAATATGTTTGCTATGGTTACAAATGTATTCCTATAGTTCACACTTCTAACTCCGTATTCTATAGATTGTGTGGTCAGATTACAATTTGGGAAAAATTAGTATTGTTTGAAGAGTTAGAGACCCTAACCATGAACATGCCTCCTATTATGTCTTACTGAGTATTCTGCTACCATTTTAAATGAACACGTTTGTGACGAGTGGGGCGGGGCCGAGAGCCGTGGGAGCGGAGCGAGGCCAGTGGAGTTAATGATGATGAGTGACACCTGCACCACTCACCGTCTCGAGTCCCCACGGAGGAGCTCCGGAAGGATAAAAGGAGGAGTGACGACAATGCAAGACGAGAGAGGACCAGGCCTGGACTTTAGTTTGTGTTTTGTGTGCGGCAGACGTCCGTGAGGGGCTGCCGCTTTACTTTTGTGTTTGTTTATTTTTATTAAACTTGTTTAAGTGTTCGCCGGTTCCCGCCTCCTTCTTCCCGTTCTACGAACTGTGTTACAACGTTCTGCGAACAAGACCCTGTGTGTCTCCAGAGGGTCCCCCTAAAGCAGCTCTAAACGAAATCAGATCTGCCTTTATAAAGGGCATTTCTGCTAAAGGAACCTGGCTTGCTTCGTTTACTTACAGTGCCTCCCTGGGAGGAAATGTAATATTGTTAGTAAAACGATCTCAATTCTCTGACAAGAAGCCAATGCCATCACATGCATAAATAAATTGGTATGTTGTCAATATTTTGACAGACGTCACGTCGAAGAATCGTTATCTGTTGAAAGCGCTGCCGAAAACTTAATTGAAACATGCATAATTGCGTGCTTGTTCGTAGCGAGGTGTCTGCATAAAGTGTTAGTGGAGTTGTGAAAGTAGCTGCGAGACAGATCTTTCATCTGCAGATCTTATGACCTCCTGCAACCCACGAGCGTAAACGGATACCGCAGCATCCCAGCGAAAACATCTTTCACAAATCAATTCATTACGCCCGACTCTCAGCAGTTTAAAAAGCCCCTCTTTCTTGCATCAACCCATCCCCCGACCACTGACCACAGTCCTGACATTGTCTCACGCAGCGGTATCAGCTTTCCCCTGCCAGAGAGATAAATGGCTGGATGAATTGAAGGCAGACCTCGATCAAAACCGCTTATGTATAATATATACAAACCACCATCAATAACCTTGTTTCATCTTAAATGCTTTTATATTGTTTTCTTTTAACTTTTTTCTTCTAAATATAGCTTTAGGTCTCATAACTCTTGAAAGTCTTTATAAAGTGATTCAATATTATGAACTGCATTCTAACTAGGGTTGGGCAAAATTCAGAATTGAAGAATTGGCTCCCTTGAAATTAATGAGTGTGAATTGGAATTGTGAAATGGCCACATATATCCATCTAAGTATATCTATATTTATGTAGTTCAATAACATTTTACAACAAGGTTGAACTTTGCTTGCAATACTTTTGCAGAATTTATTAATCCTGGTTAATGATACATTTTATATGCACTAATACAGCTTAAAATTACAAGAGGCATAATGCATTACACATTAATGTATAATACTTAGCATATGCATAAATATATACATTTAATATAAATAAAATAAATAATTATATATATAACAAATACATTTAGAAGTATATTTTATTATATCCGTTATACATACTGTGCAAAAATCTTAGGCCACTAGTATTTTAACAAACTAAAAAATGTCAATTTCAGAAAAATCGCTCCTCTATAACATCTCATCCATTCTGCTTTTTACTTCCTGCCCTCCATCTGAATTTCGCACGTCAATAGAATCACGTGATTGCAAACAAGCTATTGTGATAATCCAGTGAGATTTTTGTTTGCACAATGAGTCTGACAACAGCCAGTCTGTCTGGAATCACATGAAGAAACAGAACAAACTGAGACAGACTAAATCCAGAAGAACTGTGGCAACGTCTCCAAGATGCTTCAAGAGACCTACCTACAAAGCTACAGTACTGTTAAATGTTTTAGGCCCTTGTGTAAAAATGCTGTAAAATGAGGATGCTGTCAAAAATAATGTATTAAATAGATTTTCTTTATCAATGAACTTCTATTAACAAAATTAAAACAACATTTCGTGTGACCATCCTTTGCATTTAAAGCAGCTTTTGCCCTCGGTGCACTTGTGCATAGTTTTTCAGATAGCTTAGTAGGTAGGTTTATTGAAGCAGTTCTTCTGGATTTAGTCTGTCTCAGTTTGTTCTGTTTCTTCATGTCATTCCAGACAGACTGGATGATGATGAGATCAGATCTCTGTGTGGAGCACGTGTTGTCAGACTCCTTGTGCAAACAAAAACCTCACTGGATTATTACAATTAATTGTAAAATGATTGTTTGGAAATGTAAACTGATATTTCCTACTGACACACTACAGCAAAAGATAGAAATAACTGACTTTAAACCATTTTTTAACTGGTGAAAATACTAGTGGCCTAAGACTTTTGCATAGTAGTGTACATATTAATCATTTGTATATTTACAAATTAAAATTACCCTAACAAATGCTATAAAATGTTGTTCATTTGTTGATTCATGACATCTGTCTATCTATGCATCCATCCATCCATCCAAGCGACCTGAAGTTAAGGCGGTTGAGCTTTCAGGAAATAATTTGGTGTATTTCTGCTTAATTTCAAACAAATCCAGCCATTTTCACATTCTCAAAACACATCAAGGCACTGCTAATCATCAATCAAACGCTTCGTCATAGTTTTCTCTAGCCCTAAGACAGGGCTCGACAGTGCGAGCATTTCACTCGCATTTGCGACTAAAAATAGATGTGTGCGAACTGGAAAATGTATTTAGGAGCATGAGTGCGAATACAATACAAAATACAAAACAGCCTAACTTATACAGCAGCCTATAACAAACGTATTAATTCATTCAGTTTATTTATGGAAAAATAGCGATACAGCCTCATATGATTACTGAACTTTAAAAAGGCAACGGTTTAATTTGAATGAGCACAGATGAGAAGAAATGCGCTGAATGACGCACATTCGCCACTAGAGGGAGCTGACGCTGCCGTTACCCCGGTAACCCTGTAAACAAAGCAGCTGAGCTACTTTCCTAAAACTGTGTAAATAATGTTTCACAGTCACAGTCATTTAGATATTTATATTAGCTTTAGTCTTCACAAAAGCATCAAATAATTATTACTTAAAGACTTAATGAGCTATTTATTTTCAAAAAAAAAATCTAACCTAAACATTGCCTATCCACTGACTGATTCGTTATTGGGCAATTCCACCGTTACGGACGTGACATTTGCAGTCAAAATCTGAAATATAAATTCTCATAAATTATATTTATCACCAATATATTAAACCATCTTTTTATATTTTTCTAAACCCCTTAAAATAGAGTCCAGACATCAGAAAAGTATCAGTCTATAACCCTGTTTTATATTGTAACAACTGGCTGTTATTTTATAGAACGTGGGGCTGACCGGAGCTAAGCTAGGCCACTGCACTATTACTGAACTAATAGCTAACAGGAAATGCGAGCACTCGTGTCCCATACACCGCACGACCATGAGTGTCTCTGTCAGCCAGAGCAGTGACAAAACAAACCAGTAGGAGGCAGTAATGTCTTCTTTCACCTTTTATTCTGAACACAGAATAAGAATTTACACAGGCAAGTCCATATTGCCAAGTCCCTCCCCTACACATCTCTCTCTGTGACGGTAACAGCACACTCTTTACATAACAGGGCAGTAAATGAACCAAACCCACCCGAACTGACTTGAACATAAACACACATAACATTGCTGACGCAAAAACCCAACCATCTTACTTAAATAACGCATAAATCAACTCTAAACAAATACCCATAATGCACCTGGCTGCTAGCGCTGATTGCCAGGTCATTACATAACCCCCTCCCCAAGAGGGTTAGTGTCCCCACAACCCTAATCTACCACAACAAAATCCAACAAATGTCCTGGCCGGCGTCGAACACGCTTCGGCCTCCCTGATGTTCCACTCCCAGCGCCAGGCTCAGTCCGGAGTCCGTCATTGTCCATCTCGGCACTGGGAGTGGACGGTGGGGAGCCGCCCTGGCTTCCACCAGTCTCTTGCTCTGGGACCAGTGGGTGGTACGGTGCCAACCGGTCCTTATGAAGCACCACCCGTCTACCCCGTCCAGGCATTCGGACCCGGAAGACCACCTCTGAAATTTGGTCCAGAATCTCCCCAGGTCCCTGCCAATGATGAGTCAGTTTGGGTGACAGCCCCCGCTTCCTTTGGGGGCAGAACACCCACACTCTGTCCCCTGGCCCAAGGGTAGGCCCGTGGGCACGGGCGTCGTACGCCCGCTTCTGGCGGGCTCCAGCGTCCTCTAGAGCCTCCCTGGCCAGTTGATGGACCGTGCTCAGACGCTCCTTCAATCGCCTGAAGTAGTCCAGTTCTGGCCCACCAGCAATCTCTGGCTCGGGGGGCGACCCGAGCACCAAGTCCACCGGCGTGCGGAGCTCCCTCCCAAACATCAGCGCCGCCGGTGTGCACTGACTCGACTCTTGCACTGCTGTCCTATATGCCCACAGGACCAGGGGCAGATGCTGGTCCCAGTCTCTCTGATGCTGACTGGTCAAGATGGCAAGTTGGGTTGCCAGTGTGCGGTTGAACCGCTCAACCAGTCCATCGCTTTGAGGATGGAGGGGAGTGGTTCTTGTCTTCTTCACCCCCAACCGCTGGCACACCTCACTGAACAATCAGCTCTCAAAGTTCCGCCCCTGGTCACTATGAAGTTCGTCCGGCACCCCGAACCGGGCGAACATCTCATCCACTAGTCGCTGCGCCGATGTGTAAGCACTCTGATCCGGCATCGCATACGCCTCTGGCCACTTCGTAAAGTAGTCCATAGCGACCAGGACAAAGCGGTTGCCGGCCTCTGTGATGGGAACGGACCCAAGATGTCCACCCCGATCCTCTCCATGGGTGCCCCGACTAGGTACTGCTGCAACGGCGCATGAGAGCGTCGGCTGGGTCCTTTCTGTGCTGTGCAGACATTGCAGCAGTGAACGTGCAGCTCAGCATCCTGCCGACACCCTGGCCAGTAGAATCGCTGCCGCAGCCGCCGCACTGTCTTAGAGTTCCCGAAATGGCCGGCTCCAGCTGCCCCATGAACCCAACGGAGGACCAACGGCCGCAGAGTGTGGGGAACCAGGAGTTGCAGACGCTAGCAACTCCCGCCGGGTGACAGTAATTTCTTTCTGGGCGACTGAGGCTGCAGCTATAGTAGGCCACCACTCGCTCCCCAGCCTCCCCCCTCTGGCTGAGTACAGCCCCGACCCCCACGTTACTAGCATCAGTGTCCACAAGGAAAAGTTTGTTAGGATCAGGGTAGGCCAGGACAGGAGCGTCGATGAGAGCGGCTTTTAGCTGCCTGAAGGCCGCCGCACAGTCCTCAGACCACCCAAACCGCCGGCCCTTGTTTGTCAGCTGATGTAAGGGGCTGGCGATGGTTGCAAAGTCTCTGACGAACCTCCTATAATAGGAGGCCAGGCCCAGGAAGCTCCGTAGCTCAGAGATGTTGGTTGGTGGGGGCCAATCCCTCACCGTGGCCACCTTTGTTGGGTCGGTGGCCACCCCGCTCTCGCTAACCACGTGCCCCAGGAACTGCGTCTGGCGGGTGAGCAGGTTACACTTGGCCGGATTCAACCGCAACCCGGCACTACGGATGGCTGTCAGGACCTCCCGTAAGTTGTGGACAGCCTGGTCAAAGTCTCTGGCATGGACCAACAGATCGTCCAAGTAGACCACACAGCGAGTGCGGGGAATGTCTTTAAGGACACGCTCCATCAGCCTTTCAAAGGTGGCTGGGGCGTTACACAGTCCAAAGGGCATCACCCTAAACTGCCACAGTCCTTGCCCTATGGTAAACGCAGTTTTGGGCCGGGCCTCTGACGCCAGCTCTACTTGCCAATACCCGCTACGCAAGTCCAAAGAGCTGAACCAACAGGATCCAGCTACATAATCCAATGCATCATCAATGCGCGGCAGCGGGTATGAGTCCTTGCGGGTGACCGCATTTTGTCGTCGAAAGTCCACGCAGGGGCGCCACCCCCCCGTTTTCTTCCGCACCATGACCATGGGTGCGGCCCAGGGACTGTCCGAGGGCTCAATAATGCTGTTAGCTGCCATATCTCGGATCATTTCTTCGGCAGCCTGGCGCTTAGCGAGAGGCAGTCGGTGGGGGCGTAAGAGAATGGGGGCAGCGAGGCCAGTGTCAATGTGATGCTGCACCAGAGCTGTCCTGGTACAGTCCCCCTCTCGGGCTGCAAAAATGTCCACAAATTCTCTCAATAGGTGTTGCAGCTGCTCCTGCTGCGGCGTGCTCAGATGCTCACCGCTTCGCCGCCCCAACTCCTCAACAGCAACAACAGTCTCAGGTGATGGGGGGGCGGATGGAGTGTGTGGTGGTAACAGCTGGGATGTGCTGGTCTGAGCTACAATACTCCCCCAGGGCTCCCCCTGAGTCTCTGCAGCTCTTGTGCGGCGGCTGGGGGCTGGAGCCAGCAAGCACTGATGTCTGGACGGCGGCTGTGGGGCGGCAGCCTCTCCATGGCGGCTCCGGCCCAACCGGAGCGGCACGGTCTCGTTACCGAGGCAGAGGGCGGCCCCTGGCACGTCGACACGTGCTCCCCAGTGGGCCAACAAGTCCAGGCCAACAATGCACTCATCTCTGACGTCGGCGAGCCAGAACTCGTGGCGCGTCTGGCTCGTCCCCACCACCATAGACAACAGCTTCTTCCCAGGCATTACTGTCCTTTCACCCGTGACGGTGAACAGTTCGATATTGGTGGGGGTCCAATCCTCTGGAAGAGGACCGGCCGTTCCTGACAACAGTCCTTTTCGTAGCAAGCAAATGGTGGACCCCGTATCCACCAGGGCGCTGCAGGGCTGCCCGTCAACCACACAGTCCAGGTACAGTCCTCTGGTAAGCCCTCAGCGCCCCACAGTAGGGCAGTCATTGTGGAGGGGTGCCGAAGAACGGGGTGAGGGTCCCCTCACTGCCTCACTCCTAGGTCGTTTCCCTGGGGTGACATTGCCCGGGGCCGGGGGCTCGGGGCAGGGCAGTCCCTGGCGAAGTGCCCCGGTTCTCCGCAGCGGAAGCAGCGGTCTAGTCTGGACCTCCGTCGGGGGGGTCACCGCTGGTTGGACCCGGCTGACCTCCTCCTCCTCAGGCTGGACCCCGTCCACCTCTCGTTCGGCTGCTCTCGTTAGCTGGCGCTGGAGCGGAGATCGACCTGTCATCGGCCCAGCCTGTAGCACCTCCTCGGCTCGCTCAGCCTCTCTCAGCGCCTCACTCAGATCTCGGGGTGACAACAGGCGGACATGCTGGCGGAGCCGCTCAGGTGTAAGTCCCCGCAGGAAAGCATGGAGGCTCAGCTCTTCCCTCGCTGCGGTAGGGTAGCCCCTCCGGGCATAGACCCGGATGTCAGCGGCGAATGCGCCCACACGCTCTCCTTCACGTCGACGTCGGTTAGTCAGCTCCTCCCTGCTCTGCGGAGGTTCTCTGCCCGAAGCGGCAGTTGAGAGCAGTGGTGAGGGCCTGGAGATCACGCCGCTCTTCAGGGGACAGATCGATGAGGACCTGAAGCGCGGGACCCTCCAAGGCGAGGGCCAAGTGAGTCGCTGTCTCCTCGCAGCTCCATCCATCGTGGAGAGCGGCCAGGTCGACCTGTGCCAGGTAAGGCTCCAGGGGTGTCAACCCGCTGTATTGTGGCAGCTTGGCAGGTGATCGTGTGAGGATGCCTGGGCGGCCATTGATTTGTAGTGTCGGTGTGACGGCCGGTGGTTCGTTCTGCCCATGACCAGGAGAGCGGTACATTGTCCGGGGAACACTGGCGCCGTCAGGTTGGTTGTGGAGCCCTGCTCCTCCGCGTCGTCTCAGTTGTCAAGCGCTCTAACATGATGCTGTTCTCTCGGATGGCACGCTCTAATTCGCCTATACTTTGCTCCATATCGGCGTCTTCTAAACAGCCCAAATCCCACTTCTGACACCACTGTAACAACTGGCTGTTATTTTATAGAATGTGGGGCTGACCGGAGCTAAGCTAGGCCACTGCACTATTACTGAACTAATAGCTAGCAGGAAATGCGAGCACTCGTGTCCCATACACCGCACGACCATGAGTGTCTCTGTCAGCCAGAGCAGTGACAAAACAAACCAGTAGGAGGCAGTAATGTCTTCTTTCACCTTTTATTCTGAACACAGAATAAGAACTTACACAGGCAAGCCTATATTGCCAAGTCCCTCCCCTACACATCTCTCTCTGTGACGGTAACAGCACACTCTTTACATAACAGGGCAGTAAATGAACCAAACCCACCCGAACTGACTTGAACATAAACACACATAACATTGCTGACGCAAAAACCCAACCATCTTACTTAACGCATAAATCAACTCTAAACAAATACCCATAATGCACCTGGCTGCTAGCGCTGATTGCCAGGTCATTACAATATGTTAAATGAGGGGAAAACACATGCGTTATGGACGTGACTAAAAATAACACGAGTTTCTGGGAGACAACATATTTTGTAGACTTTCTGCGAATTACAATGCACAGCTCAGAAGCAACAACATCTGCCGAATGGAGAAGGGTTGGCTATTTACAAAGCATTAAATATCAACTTTGTTTAAAATTTCGTTTTTGTGTTTCAGAGGAAAAAATCAATGTTACGGACGTGACATCTCTCCGTTACGGACGTGACCAGTCTGAAAGCGGAATTCATCTGACTATGAAAAAACCTATAAAAATACTTAAAAAACTTTAAAAGAGACGTCTAGTGGGTATTTAATAGGTCTGCCCCCCATTAAAGATTTTTCTAGTTAACTAGTCATTCGTTTAAGCCATCAGGCTATTCAATCACGCATTTTATATTAAATTTATAGACATACTAAGCTTCAATATATTCTGCGCTCAAGCACACGTATAAAATTTGCCACAAAGCACAGGCAACTGTAGCCTAATGATTATTAATGTATAGGAAAATTAGACATTTTAATTATTTATTAATAAACTAATGTTTTCTTGACGGCTGCAAGAAGAAATTCACAGTGCTGTCTCTCATCTCCACAGTATGGACCATTGGACGCGCCTTTAGAGAGAATGCAACCTTCATACATTTAATTTCGTTTTAAATTGGTTCATTTAAAAGTAGACATTTCAACATATTTCTCTATGTGAGACACACATGCTGAGTTTTGGTTATTTTTGGAGACGCAATTTTGCTTATTTTGCAAAAGCAACATTTTATTGTTATTATGAATTTACATAAAATCAGTTTCGAATTGATTTTAAGTTAAAAATGCAAGTGATCGCGCGGGCAAGGCGCATGCATGCGCATCAATTGATATTCCGCACAAACACTTGAAAACAGGCCAAAAATATAGCACATTTATAACCTATAGGTTAACGCTAGAGGTTGGAATCCACATTAAAATAAATCCTCATCAGTCTACATCCGAGTCAGGTGCAGTTATAACATATAAACTGAAGGCTATTTGACGTTTTAAAATGATCTAACTGACCAATGCCGCTAGTTGTTGATCAAGATTAAACGGATGCCGCTGAAAAAAAAAGTTTTAATGACTTGCTTATGCATAACTAAGGTACAAAACAGGTTAAAATAAAATATTCTAAATATAATAGGCCTATTGTTCAAATATATAGACTGCGAAGACCTTTTGCATCTGCATAACAAAGTGAATCATTTTACTATGCAATGATACGAAATTAAACCACAAGATGTGTAATAAAAAAAAAATTAGACAAACAAAATAAAAATAAATGATAACCCCACAGTATGCGTGCCAAATGCGCAAAATCTTGCACAAGCAAAAGTAGCCTAATGATTATGAAAAAGGGACACATTTAATTTTTTTATTAATAAACTAATGTTTTCAGGAGTCCTTGTCGGCTGAAAAAATGAAATTCACAAATCTCCACTGGACGCGCCTTTAGAGAATGCATTCACAAATTACATAATCAGGGAGTATTTGATTTCGTTTTGAATTGGTTTGTTCAAAAGTAGACAAGCTTTCTGTAGATATATTTCTCAGGTATGTAAGGCACCCAATTTTAGGTTATCATCATTATCAGGGAAAAATGCAAGTGGTCGCGAGGGCGCCTCCCTGTCATGCTTGAGCATTAATTATTTTCCGCAGAAACACTTGAATATGAATGATAGCCTAGAGCACATTTATATTAGGTTAACGCTATGAGTGTGGGATCCGCATTACAATAAAATCCTCACCAGTCTACATCTGAGACAGATGCAGTTATAACCTGCAAATTGAAGGCTATAGACGTTTTAAAATGATCTAACGGGCGATGCTGCTCCGATTCATTGATCATTGTTGTTGATCAAGATTAAACGGATGTCGCAGTCATAAACTTGTTTTAATGAGTCTCATAAACTTATTTTAATAAATCGCTTATGCATTAAATAGCACAGATACAGAACAGATTAAGTTAAATATGCTGATAGGCTATTGTACAAATAATAAAATGCTATAGACTGTGAATAAGATTGCAGTTTCACAAATGTCTATAGCATATGCATAGCATAGTGAATTATTTTTAACATGCAATGATACAAAATAAAACCAAACAATATTTGTAATGAAGAAAAATATTTAGACAAATAAGAAAGAACGTAAACCCACAGCACGTCTCTTGCGCGTCACACTCAGCAGCATGCGCGCGCCGAACACGCAAAATCTTGCTCTCTGCGTGAATGCAGCGCAGATAGACTCGAGACACAAGTTATTTGAAACACACTGAATGTTTAAATAAGATAATATTGACAATGAACATTATATGACATTTGAAAACGTTTTGACAATTTGTCCTTCAGTCCGCCTGTGCATTTCTGGCCCGCACAGTAGGCTCATATCTCCGCGATGTTCTCATTGAGAATGCAATTTCTTACATGTTAGAATTAATTCATTTCTAAAATGATATGATATGGAAAGCCTGAAACAGATCTCAGCAGTATAGCCATACACAGGCTATAAGTCATCAGCAACGAGGTAAACATGAGTGCCAGTATGCATATGATTTAATATGTAACGTCCGTAACGGTCACGTCCATAACGCATTTTTATGGTGGATAAGAGCAAAGAATGGAGATGAACTGTTGATCATAATTAGCATGGCCATAAGTTAGCTTTGTACAGAAAGTTTCAAGTTAACTGCATTAATAATTACTATAAGATATAAACTTAATCTTTAAAATGTTATGGATGTGACACAGCACTGAAGCGTCCAGACCTCATAAATCTAGCCCTTATAAATCCAAAAATCATCGCTGTTTAGACAAAGTGAGTTTATTTACTTTTCAGACAGGCCTCCATCTTTCTACAAAATACTTACGGTTGACATAAATAAAAAAATAGGGAAGTATTTGATCTCTCATTTGAACACATTAAATACAGTCGAATGAAAATTTAATTTTACTTTAGGTGCACCCCTCATATGTGGTGAATAAACAGCGATTTCCTTCAAATTTCTATTAAAGCACGTTAATGCAGTAAATTACAGACCTAAATGCACAAGTTAAACAGGGTTTTATTCTTTTGCTAAAAACTTAATTTTTTCATGGTAAGGATGACTTTTGCATGGAATTGCCCTATTATTGTTCAGTAACACTTAACAGGTTCCATTAGTTAACATGAAAAAACAATGACTGCATTTATTAATCATGTTCATCTTAATTTCAACTTTTAATAATACATTATAAAATCAAAAGTTGTCTGTAATATTATTCAATGGAGCTAACATTAACTAACATAGTTGTATTTTTTATTAATCAACATTAAGGCCGTGTTCACACTTGGCGTCTTTTTTGACTAGAAAAAGTTGACAAGAGCGCTTTTTTAGTAAAATAAAAAGCTGGCAGCATTTTGGTTACAAATAGCAGCAGGGCTCCAGACTGCGACTAAAACGGTCACATTTGCGACCAAAAATATTAATTTGCGAGTTAAGCTTTTGCTGAGGTCGCCACTGGCAACTATATATTCACATGACTTAAAAATGTGCATGCAATGCCTTTTTTTCCTGATTGTTTTGTGATCTTTTGTTATGTTCAAGTATTAAACTTAAAATTAAAAGACGATGCGCATCAAAGTTTTAGTGGAAAATGAGTTTCAAACAGTCCTCGTCTCTGCCGCACAGCAACGCTGATGCACACAGTCTGCTAACCGCAGCTCCAGTTGTACAGCACGAGAGAGATCGAAATGACAGAGACGTGCAAGTGAAAGTGCAGAAAAGCAGTGTCTATTTCGTGCACAACTTCAAAAAACTACAACAGGTAAAGCTGTCAGCTGTGTGGATATTGGCAATATCGTTAACAATTCTCGTTTATAAGCATTACTAATATTAGTAATATGGCTTCTTATCAAGATCTTATTGATGCCTGAACTTCTTATTATTTGTAGCGCACTTGCCGTCCAGTAATCGCAAAAAGCTTTGTGCTTTGTTACTTTTTAATAAACAAAGTATCAGCTTTAAAATGATGCCAAATTCATAACGAAATTCAAACAATACGGTTTTGGCGCGATCGCTTTGGCGCCTCAGTTCAAGCAGCAGTGAAGCCATTAGGCCTATATATTTCTATTTACTACTATAGTATGAAATGAACATGAATTAACATCAAAAGGTAGGCTATTGTATGAGAGAACCTGCAGTACAACTTACTGAAATGTCTCATGTAAAAGCTCATTCAGTGTCAAACTGCGGAAAACATGTAAAGCTTGTAAACATTGCACTGTAATTAGGGCTGCATGATATATTGCATGCGATAGTCATGTGCATCTCGTCAGTAAAGACGGTTCTGTGATTAGCCGTAAATCTCCATCACCTGTTTTCAAATGGAGCGGCATTTAATACACAGAGCCGTAGTTCACTGACAAGCTACGCAATATCACGTTCACTATCGCATGCGATTCATCTGCGATTCTGAGCGCGAATTGCGTAGCTTGTCAGTGATCTACGGCTCTGTGTATTAAATGCCACTCCATTTGAAAACAGGTGATGGAGATTAACCGCTAATCACAGAACCGTCTTTACTGACGAGATGCACATGACTATCGCATGCAATATATCATGCAGCCCTAATTACAGTGCAATGTTTACAAGCTTTACATGTTTTCCGCAGTTTGACACTGAATGAGCTTTTACATGAGACATTTCAGTAAGTTGTACTGTAGGTTCTCTCATACAATAGCCTACCTTTTGATGTTAATTCATGTTCATTTCATACTATAGTATACTATAGCAAAATATCGTGCAGCCCTAACTGTAATAATACATAACGTTACATCAGAATAACCACGCAGTGTCCATAAGCTTATCAGTCAGCTAGAAAAATAACTATAAAGAGGAGCATTTTGCTACATTTATGCGCAATTGCATATTAATATTTTTACTTAATCTGTTTTCTACACGATTCAACTCCTCCTATAAAATTGCATTTTACTAATGTAGAAAAACAGACTGAATGTGTGAAAGACATGACAACATTTATAGGATGCATTGAGGAGGGGCCCAAACTACACTCAGTGGCCAAGTGATGCTTATGGTCCATGATATTGGTACAGATTCTGTGTAACGAACAATTCTTTGTGACTGTATATTTCAAGTTGGAAAAGACATTTAGTTCCCTTTAAGTGAACCTTAGTTCCCAGGTCAACCTGATTATCTACAAGATGGATTAAAATGCTGATAAAGTCAAGAAAAGTTGAGACATACACACATGACAGTATGATTGAAATTTTAAAATGTTTGTAAAAATGTAAATATTATAATAAAAAAATTATAATAATAAAATAAAACACTTTTATTCTGTGGCACCTAAAAAAATTATTTGGCGCCTAAGTTCCCCCTCGAGGGAACTTGCACTGTGTCGGTAACGACACTTTGGGGGAATCCCCTCAGCGTAGCGCGTCTGAAGCATGAATGAAACTATCCCAATCCTGATTGGTGTTGCGTCATGACGTAACATGTGACGGCATACTCGGAAGCTACAAAGGGACGCCGGCACACAACAGAGTCAGCTTTTTTGCTCTTCAGCAAGTGCTCTGTGTCATTGTGTGTCTTATTTGGTGTTGTTTGTCACAATCAGTATATTGTCATGGTGAGTGGACAGTTTAAGCGGTGTGCATCCCTGCCCGAGGTTTTTAACGGGTGGGGACACACATCAGCTGTGTGTTCATTGTTTGGGAGTTCAGCACGCCCGGGCAGCTCTCGAGGGAGCTGCCTGTGCGGACTGTGAAGCTCTGCCGATCAGAGTGCTGCGCTCCCGTCTGGCTGTGTTTAATGAGGCTGGCCAGGCTCGCGCACCCCGCGGTTCGGGTCCCGGCTTAAATTGTGGGGCTCGCAGATGGATCTGTCAGGAGGGCTCGAGACTGCTGCGGCACATTCTCAATCCTCCTCTGACAGTTCCGATGTTCTCACTCCCCGTGCGGAAGCCCGCATCGCGGCTTCTTCCGCATGGGAGGAGGACCCGATGTTTGAGCTGTCTGATTCTGAGGAATTAGACGTGCTCAGCATCGAGGCGGGTGGAATTGCAGGGAGCTCGCCACCGCATTCACCCACATTTGAGGAGCTTGTTGATGTGTTGTCTCGTGCTGTGGCCAAACTTAATATTAATTGGCCACAAGAAAAGCAGGAAGTGCAAGTGAAAAGTAAATTGGATGAGCGCTTCCTGCAGCACAGGTCTCAGCCTCAACGCCGGGGTTTACCATTTTTTCCTGACTTACACAATGAATTGTGTAAGTCATGGAATAAACCGTACTCCGCTCGACTGTCTAACCCTCCTGTGTTAGATTATAGTAACATTTTGGGAGCGTGTGAGTACGGTTATGGGACGATGCCTCGGGTGGAAGAGGCTTTAGCCAGCTACCTCTCCCCTGACGTTGCGTCGTCCCTTAAAGCCCCGGTACTGCCCACCAAACCGTGTCGGGTTACATCATCATTGGTGGGCAGGGCTTATATGGCGGCTGGTCGGGCTGGTGCATGCCTGCATACAATGGCACTGATGCAGGCATACCAGGCTGATTTCTTAAAGGATTTAGACGAGGGTGAGGGACCAACTCCGGGTGATTTAGCGGAGCTGCGTAGAGCTACAGATTTGTCTCTCCATGTTACCAAGGAGACGGCCCGTGCCATCGGCCGCTCCATGGCGGCTATGGTTGCCACGGAGAGACATTTGTGGCTAAACTTATCGGCGATAAAGGAAAAGGACAGGGCCTTTCTCCTAGATGCCCCGATATCGCCTTCTGGCCTGTTCGGCGACGCAGTCAATATGGTCGTCGACAGGTTTCAGGAGGCGAAGAAACAGTCTGCGGCATTTAAGCAGTATCTCCCTCGCCGCTCTAAATCTAAGAAGGCTGCTCTGAGTGGGCGGCCCCAGCCGTCATCAAGCTCCTCGTACCGGCAGGTACAAAAAGAGAGTGTCGCTTCTAGAGCCCCTCCTCAGGGATCTTGGCAACAGAGGCGACGCTCTCGCCCGAAGCCTGCCGAGCCGAAGGTCGATTTGAGGACCGTCCTTCAGGCGAGAAAGGCTTCGGGAAAGAGGTCCTAGCTCTCGCAGGGCCTCTGAGGGTTGCCCCCCACGGGGTGGAGCGATCGAGGTCGTTTCCACCTCGGAACCCTCAGGAAATCGATGTTGGTATCCCGCCGTCCAGTACGCTTCGGGCCACATCAATTTCCAGCGAACGCACGCTGCAGTGTCCGCCCCAAAGGCTTGCGGCCTGGCAGCGACAGTGTCCGCACACAGAAAATCGTTTTCGATCTTTTCCTGCCGGTATTCCGCTTCAGGGGATCGTAAACGATACTCGAAGAACACCCGAGGTCAGCCTCGAGAGGCTGATTCCCTTAGTAGATTATACCGGCGCATGACAATGCCTTCCGAATATATCTCCATGGGTCCTGCGTACAGTAGAAAGGGGGTACAGACTGCAGTTCGGTTACCGCCCCCCGAAGTTCAATGGGGTGGTCTGGACTGTAGTGCACCCAGAGAAGGGTCGGGTGATGGAACAGGAAGTTCACTCCCTGTTGGTGAAGGAGGCCATAGAACGTGTTCCTCCGCCAGACAGGGAGTCCGGGTTCTACAGCCGGTACTTCGTAGTTCCAAAGAAGGATGGGGGGTTGCGTCCAATTTTAGATCTGCGGCACTTGAATCGTTCTCTCAGGAGATTCAGGTTCAAGATGCTCACTATTCCTATCATCATGAGTCAGATCAGATCCGAGGACTGGTTTGTCACGATAGATCTAAAGGACGCATACTTCCATGTTTCCATCATTCCTTCTCACAGGAAGTTCCTGAGGTTCGCTTTCGGGGGCGAAGCGTTCCAGTACCGGGTTCTTCCGTTTGGCCTAGCTCTCTCCCCTCGCACTTTCACCAAGTGCATGGATGCAGCTCTAGCACCACTGAGGCTTCAGGGCATCCGTGTGCTGAATTATATCGACGACTGGCTTATACTGGCCCAGTCTCGGGAGATGGCAGTTCGGCATCGAGATGTCGTCCTTGGCCACATTCGGAGCTTGGGGTTGAGACTCAACACGGAAAAGAGCGTGTTGTCGCCCGCCCAGAGAACCATGTTCCTGGGGGTGGTATGGGACTCGACAACGATGCGGGCACAATTGTCTCCCGCTCGTATAGAGTCCATCCTGGCGAAAGTTTCCAGGATAAAGCTAGGCCACACTATCACTGTAAAGCAGTTCCAAAGACTGCTGGGGCTCATGGCAGCTGCGTCCAACGTAATACCTTTTGGCCTTCTGTACATGAGACCCCTACAGTGGTGGTTGAAAACCAAGGGGTTTTCCTCGAGAGGGAATCCGTTCCGTATGATCAAGGTCACGTGCCGATGCCTTCGTGCCCTGTCCATATGGAAGAGACCTTGGTTTCTGTCCCAAGGCCCAGTATTGGGAGTGTCATGTCGCCGAAAGGACGTTTTGACAGACTCATCCCTTACGGGTTGGGGCACGGTCATGGACGGCCGCTTTGCGAGAGGTCTGTGGCAGGCCCGGCATTCCTCATGGCACATAAATTGTCTGGAAATGCTAGCGGTCTACAAGGCTCTGAGGAGCTTTCTCCCAGATCTCAGCGGTCACCATGTACTAATACGAGCAGACAATATGTCAGTGGTCTCGTATTTGAACCATCAGGGGGGTCTGAGGTCGCGCCCTCTGTGCAGATTGGCGCACCAGATCCTCCTGTGGTCCAAGGGGAAACTGTCGTCTCTCAGAGCGATGTATGTCCCCGGGGACCAGAATCGGGGAGCAGACATCCTGTCGAGGCAGGGGTTGAGGCCCGGGGAATGGAGACTTCACCCCGAGGTGGTGAAGTCGATATGCGAGAGGTTCGGCCCAGTGGAAGTGGATTTGTTCGCGTCTCGAGAGACGACCCACTGTCCACTGTGGTTTTCTCTCAGGCATCCAGCCCCACTGGGGTTGGACGCCATGGTACAGACGTGGCCGAGGCTATGCCTGTACGCTTTTCAGTTCTGGAGCGGGTCCGGAAAGAGGGGGTCAGTCTATTGCTGGTAGCCCCATTCTGGCCGGCCCGGGTATGGTTCTCAGACATCATGTCACTCCTGGCAGGCCAGCCGTGGCAGATCCCTCTGAGGAGGGATCTGCTGTCTCAGGCAGGGGGCACAATTTTTCACCCACGGCCAGAGCTGTGGATACTGTGGGTCTGGCCCCTGAGGGGGCGCGGTACCTAGAGGCTGGCTTGTCGGAGTGATCGAGACCATACTCAGTTCTAGGGCTCTCGCTGGAGTTTTAAAAAGCGCTCAGGACTTTTTTGAAAACACGGTTTACTCCATAGGATTATAATGTAAAACAGACGCCGGCAGCTTAAAAAAAGATGCCAAGTGTGAACATAGCCTAACAAAGAATATTAACTACTGCAACAATTAGCTATTGCACATTGTTAGTTAATGTTAACCTACTTTAACTAATGTTAACAAATGGGACCTTATTGTGAAGTGTTACCTATTGTTCTTTCGTTCATTTGAACAATCTTTTGCACTCTAATCTTGAAACACTTGTTTACTTTATATTTTTGTGTATTTTTTATAAAAATTAAATATTTAATTTTTTAAATAACTTTATTAAAAAAAAATTATAAAGTTATTTAACCTGTTAGGAGGACAACACTTTTTTTCACTTAGAATGTATATATTGTGATAAAAAAAAACATATACCATGACAAAAGCTTCAATGACTATTGTGAAAATTTGAAACCGTCACATACCTAATGTACATACAGTTTAATAGGACTATAACTAATTACATAATTAACCTATTAAATAGAGTCTGAAGCAAAATTATTTAAAAACATTGTGTACTTTCTGTATTCTGATAAATCAAATAATTGTGCTTGTAAATGTCTCTTTATATCCCCTTATTAAGCTAAAACACCTAATTTGAAAAATTTGCATTGCGCCCCTAAATTTTTTTAATGCACTCCTAAATTTTTCAACTTAGGAGCTCATGTGCTCCTTGGGAAAAAGGTAAGCGTCAAGCCCTGCCCTAAGAGTGCTGATCCAAGGTCAGCACTGGTGCCTTATTAACATTATTTGGCTCATGGGACCATAAATGGCGATACAAGATTGGAGAAATTAGATTAGATTAGCACTCTATCACCCAGATTTGCAATCAGGTCCTGCTGTTGGAAAATATTATGAAATCTTCCTCAATGCATTAATATTCACTAAGGCTTTATGACTATGAGCTAAATGCTCAGTGATTAGGATCATTATTCTCTCTGTTAGGAGTAACAGTCTTTCAGCAAAACACTAACAGTGTGACGTGAAAGGCTTTAACAAGCACCTTTTTACAGCTTGTTTGATTTGACTAGGAGCCTCTCCGTTAGTCACTCACAATTACATTGTTTTTAAACCCAGGTGTTCACAGAGATGCCTCAAGTCCAAGCAGACCATTGGGATATTAAAATCCATAGCATTCAGTAAATTACACGTATGTCAAAAACAACCAAATGTGTATAATTATACAGGGTCTTTAATTTAAAGCAGACCGCTCAACGATTTATCGGCAGGTGCTCCAGAGGAAGGATTGTGACCGTACTCATTAACTGGCATTGAATGCATATCGGCAAAACGCCGCCCTGCTAGTGCCTGCAATGAGCGGCTATTATCACAGCTCATCCCGGCCTAGACAGGGAGCCGGTGTGGTAATTACAGCCAGGCTTACGAAGAGGCTGAGCGAGTGTGTGCACGTCTGTCTGTGCGAGTGGGTGCAGAGGCGGGGGGAGTCTGAAACACAGGTGGGCATTTTATTGTGTCGTCTGTGTCAGCGTGGAGCCTGTCTGCAGGCTGTCGTTGCCGTGGGAACGGGACCCGCCGTCGGGCGAAACAAGAGCTCCGGCTATAGAGCGAGTTGAATTACAGGTGAGGTAGGCTGAAGGAGAGGAGCACTGGGGTTTGGATAAGAAACGATCAATACGCTCACACGCTGTGAAAGGGCCAGATTACATTGATGCTGCACAGGGATACTGTAAAGGGGAAGGGAAGGGGAGGGGGAGGGGGAGGGGGAGGGGGAGGGGGAGGGGGAGGGGGAGGGGTACAACCCTACTATCCACATCAACATGTTTGAGTTGCCTGAGATATCACAGTGAAACCACAACATCAACAGCAGGCCATTTCTAGAGCTTCAGCACTCCAGCTTGGTAGGAAATATATATTGGAGCGTGTAGGTTTTTTCAAAGTACAAAATTATTTTTCACAATACAAACATTTAAAAACCCTCACTGGGTGATAAGACATCTTTTTGTAAAACTGTAAAGTTTGTACTCAATTTCTATATGGTATTAGTATGTCACATGGATAGTTGAAATAAAAAAGCCTTAAAGCACGATATATTTATAAAGCAAAACTGTGCAAGATCAACAGTTTGTTTTCACATAATATATCTTAACAAATCATAATATGTTTAATATTCTAATCATTATTATATTATTCTAAAAATTAGAATTATAGTAATTGTTTAATCATTTTCAAATTCTGAAAAAACAAATCACTTGAAATAACATAAATAGCCAATATTTTGTTACATTTTTGCTTTAAACAAACAAACAAAAAAATAATGTTGCCAGTGGGGTGAAAATACATTTTCCGAGAACAAGCCTAAATATCACATGCCGTTATGCTTAAAAAAATGCATCAGGATGGTTATGTATTTTTCAGTGCTGTCAATCGATAAAAAAATAACTAATTAATCGCAATTTTTTTTTCTGAAATCCCACCTAACATTAAAGTTTTTAAATATACATTTATATTGCAATAATTTCACATTCAATGTTCAAATTAATGTAGAAACAACATAAAGACAGTATATTTTTAATATTTATTTAATGGCATCTTTTTTTATGACTGAAGGCAAGTATCACTGATACCAAAACTACTTGATATCTCTAGGAAATTGTTATTTTTTCCTAATATTTACCCACTGACTATAGCCATTCAACATTACAGTATAAAAAGTAGCAACTTCTAATGTAAGTAAATTTAAAACAATATTCACATAAACCCATTATAATAAATGTCATATTTACCTGTGCCCTTCAGCATGTAGGAAATGTACAGAAATTGAATAAATTTATCAAACACTAAATTCTAAATTAAATATAGATGAATCCTTAAAGCTACAAAAGTTATTGATTTCCTCTTTTATTTTTTGTTCTTTGATTAACAGACATCACAGCAGCTGGGTTATTAGTTTATTTGACTGCTATTACTTTAAGAGCTGCCGCTGCTGAGCGTGTCGTGGATCTGACATGCATGCTCATAGTTTCATTCACACTTTAATATGAAATGATACAGGCTACAGTGTGCCACCATATTTGTTTGTGCAATTGAAGAGCATGCACTATGAATACAGTATAATTCATTTTTACTGACATATGGCCTGACAAAAATCTCATCTGACCACAGTTCACTGAAGTGGAGTGCGTGTCTAAAAAGTCTCCAGTTTGATGTGATCGTAAAGATGTTCTGAGTATAAATAAATGCAATTCTTGTCAAGAAACAATAGACAGAAGCAGCAGTTGTGAGTGGCGTGGCCAACCCTAGCTCCGCCCCTGCGTTAATTGCGTTAAATATTTTTAAACCGTTAAACTGAAAAAAAAACTCCTGCGTTAACACGATCATTTTGACAGCACTAGTATTTTTTACTAAAATACTTACTAAAATTACTTATTACAGCATATGAGACTATGAGCACTGAAAAGAAGACAGATATCCAAAAGACACAGAGAAGCAAACAAAGACTTCTCCGCTTCTCAGTAATCAGGGTCAGGAGCAGCTTTGACCTAAAAATGAAAAGGGTTTTGTGAAATACGACAAGACCACTACACATTAGCAGAAGAGCGTGCTTACCTCTGCAAACAGTTCCATTCTCCACTGCCTCGTGACCCGCTTTACACATACAGCGGCCAATAGGGACCATCCACTCTCCATCTCCATTACAGTAAAGTTTAATGGGAACGTCGACCTCCTCTGCATTAGGGATGCACTCTCCCCTCGCCGACACCAGTGAGGTGCTCTCTGCTCCCGAATGCGTCTCCTGAAATGCTGCTCCGTTCCGAATAGTGCGAGAACACTTCCGGTAGAACACTCGCACAGCGATTAACGACATGCACCCTCCGTAGTCCTGGAAGGCTAGATAGAAACCATTACGGGATACGGGGCCGAAACTGCGAACCTCTGTGTTAATCTTCATCACACGTCCGCCCAGGTCTACTTGCGAGAAACTCTCGTCTGCCGCAATGGTATCAACCTTGATCCAAGGGTTTTCCATCCATGGAGGATGGACTTTAGTGGCCGTGTCATAGTCTGATTCATAGTAGTAGAGGTTGAAAGTTTCCTTGCAGGAACCAGGGACTCCTGGGATGCTGCTGCAGTCTCGCACTGAGAACTTCATCTCCACATGAATGCGCTGAGCCCCTCTTCTTCGGATGTACTTGGTGCGCACCCAGTTATTTTGGTTGGCGTGGAAGACATTACAAACCTGATAGGTACGAATGGTGTTCATGTTCTCATCATAGCCGCTCACTTCTTCCCACTATAAAGGAGAAAACAAGAAAGCAAATGTTTAAAGATGGGTTTTACATGCAACTTTTTACTTACTTTGGCCTTTAGACCAGGAGAAATTAAATGATGGTTAAAACGATTTACATTTCCAATAAAAACACAACCAAATTTATACGCAGCTTCCACTTTGTGGAAAATGCTTTATTTATCATCATGGTTAATCATTAGCTTAATTATTCTATTTGTATAAATTCTTAAATATATAGACATGTGACTAATGGTACACAGTCTGCCAGTTGAAGAAAGTGACATATCTTACCCCACACAACTGGCTTTTGGTTACAGGTCGTACAAACGGTCAGTCCCTTCTTATACATTTAGCTATATTGTAAAATGACCTGACAACAGAAAATATCATGTTATAGACACGTTTGTATCTCTGCATCGGATCTCTGGAGGGCTTTACGAGCACCTGAGCCATTTTCAGCAGCCTTCCCCATATGCACAGGCCAAATTACTGAGCACAGGAGGAATGAGGTGGGAAAGAGAGCAAAATTCTCCTGCTAGTCTGCCAACAGGCCCTGGCACTAGGCATAGAGAGGGCTGGCTTTGGCTTGGGTTTTCTGTAGACCCCCATGTGACAGTGCCGAGTGATTCTGGTCTCTATTTATTTTTATCTCTCTTACTCGCATTCTTGCCCTGTATAAAAAGTATGTACTATTAATATAGCTTACATCGAGATAAAGAAAAGGTGATACACTTTGATGTTTTCACAGTATTTTTTTTTTTTTTGCTATGCTGCCTCTTTTGTGTCTTTAGGCAGCTTAAAAATGAAGCCAGCATTAGCATAATTAAATGCTTTCCTTTGCAACGAGAAAACAACAGAGCATAGTTTGGCAAAACTAAACAAACATGCTGATTCAACAGTTAAACTAGAAAAAAAAAGAAGAAGAAGAAGAAGAAGAAGAAGACGAATTCAATTGAACACACAAAGAAAAGAGAAGAGAATTTACCTTCAGTTAACCTAGTGATCATTAACGTGACAACTCAGAGTAGTGCAAAAAAAAAACATCCCACTAAACATTACAAATGTAAGATAATCAAATTATACGGAGAGCCAGTTGATAGAGTGAAAGAGACTTCTTGTAAAATGTACAAGTATATATTGCGCACACTAAAGCATGAAGGGTACATGCACCAGGGACTTCACTGCTCGGCCTAAAGTGACTCCAGATGACTCCATTGCGGTTTTCAGCCAACTTGCCTGTGTTTAAGCCACAGGCTTTTAGCACTAAACAACTCAAATAGCAGTCACAGAAGTCTTGACCTTGTCCAACAGGGAAAGCCCTTTTCTTCACCTTAAAATATTTTTCGCACCATGGCCTCGAAGCCCAGCAAGCGTATGATCACCCCAACCCTCCCCAAATCACCCTCCCCTCGAGTGTCTTACTCTTCACTTAACAGCTGACATAATTTCCCAAATTAGTTGCTGCTTAACAAGGATTTTGACAGAGTTTTGACGGGCTGGGGGAGAAAGTCATGCCTGTCCAAGACCTCCATTCTATCAAATGATCTTGGACTAATTAAAACAGCTTTCTTTCCTCGCAGCTTTTGTTCTTTATTCCCATGTCCCTATTATTCGGCTGAGATGAACTGAAATGATTCTGGATAGGACTGTGGTCATTAATACTTGCACTGTGTTTTGTGTATAAAATGAACTTTTCCATCACTTCAGTTCAGTCCTCTCAAGCAGCCAGATGTTTCTTGGGTCAGTGGCAGCCATTGACCTTGCCATCTTTCTTAAGGATGACACATTCTTCCATGAACCAGAAAGAGGGGTGAGAATGAAGTGTAGTTGAACAAGAGAAGACAAGGTGTAGCATCTTCTTGTTTGTGGTCTGTCACTTTGACTAATCCAATTAAAAATAATTAATAAATAAGCAATGTCCCTAATGAGAAACTGAGTAAGCGAGTGTACTGCGTGATGGGAGGAGCCAAGGAAAGGAGTGGGTTAAAGATGCTCCAAACAAACTGCCTTTAAATAGAAGGCCTCCCTTTGTGCTGTCTCGGCTTCTCTGCCATTCTTTCATCAGAGGCAAAGAGGAGAACTAAATGACACATAATAAGAGCAAAGCGATCAAGCGCCGAGTGTGAAATTAAAAGAAACATCTTCATTTCCATAGGATTTCACCTGGACTTTCAGTGGGAGTGTGGCTCAAGGGTGACCATGTGTTTTAAGATGTAAAAGAGGGATTCAGCTCAGACAATATTTTGTAATCTGGCAGATCAGCACTTCAATGTCTTTTTCTAAACTCGGGATTACATTTCATCCAAAAATTTAAAAAGTAAAGGAAAAGTGTATTACTCATCTTCAGTTAGTTAAATAAATAAATGGTTGAACAAAATGAATATTTTATAATATTTTTAAAACAATAAAAATATAAAAGTAGTGATTCAAATGTATTTCAGCACACAGTTATTCAGTAATTAAAATAATTTTATTTATTTATTAAATGGGAACAAGACTTCAGTATTTATAGAGGCAAAATATAGGGCTGGGCGATATATCGAATATTAGCGATAATATCGCAATAATTATGACGACGATGTCAAATTTTTAAATATCGTGAATATCGAATATTTCAAAATCAAGCATACTTTCCCTAAAGAACACACGGTGCCGAACGTCCAATATTACGTCCCCTTAAGTATTACCGTGCAAGAGACGTGAGGTAGCTTTCATTAGTGCGGTTGCCAGATATCAAGAGTTCAAATCCCCGAATCAGAGATTCCCTGTTACAAGGATACATTTTCTACCCGGTGTTTTGTTTATTTTAAGCAATCTGGCAACCATGCGCACGTGCTCGCTCCTCATTGCGGAAGCGCCGCCACGATGATCTGAAATCACCGACAAACAAGCTGGAGTTTAGCGATCTAAATGAAAGTGTCACTCAGCCAGTCTGTGTTCTGTCATGAGATCTCGACTGTATATTTTTGCGATTGTGATCGCTGAATAAATGCACTTACTCAACCGCTGTTGTTTGAACAGAGAAACATAGGCTATTGCAATTTGGAATTACTATTAGGAATTTCACTGTTATAATATTTTTCATTTGTTTTACCAGTTTTCATAATATAGACAGAGAGAGTGCATAAGTATTTGGTTTTAATTTATATATATATATAAAAGCCTATAATGAACCCGTACACTAGATGGGGTAAAATAATCCATATGAGTCCACATTCTATTGATTTGTGCTCATGGTGGTGGATCATCCATAAGGCACATTTCCCCAAATTTGCAAAATTAGCTAAGAAATACCTATGTGTTTCAACAACTAGCTCTCCATCTGAGAGGGTTTTTAGTGCCTGTGGGAACATAGTTTCATGCCACAGAGCTTCTCTTAAACCAGAGAAAGTTGACAGATTTGTGTTCTTAGCTAAAAACTTGTAAAAAATACTTATCCCAGTTTAATTATTTCCCCCAGTTGCACAGTGTAAATTGTCAA
The DNA here is from genome assembly GCA_023376895.1 of Aspiorhynchus laticeps. Classification (NCBI taxonomy): domain Eukaryota; kingdom Metazoa; phylum Chordata; class Actinopteri; order Cypriniformes; family Cyprinidae; genus Aspiorhynchus; species Aspiorhynchus laticeps. Next base: position 23,348,962 of record CM041810.1, on the reverse strand, counting down.
TTGCATGCACTAAAAAAGTTGACAGAATGCACGTTCTGTACTTGTTTTGCATTACTTCAGTTACATATACATGTGTTCATTTAATAAAAAGCAGTAAGTGATCACTTGGTCTAGATTTTTTTTTAAATGCTTAAATTTGCACTAAACATTTTGTATTTACTTTGTAACAATAGCTGTTCTATCTAAATTGTTTTTGTTTTTTAATGGGGGCAAAAGAAAATCATGTTTTTTTAATTATTTAAATGCAAACATATCGAGATATATATCGAATATCATAAAATTTTTGAAAATATCGAGATATCAATTTTTTATATATATATCGCCCAGCCCTAGCGAAATATAAATTAAACAAATTAAAAGTGCTAATGGATTTAGAGACATGTGCTTACTGAAAAACCACTGGTTCGTTTCATTCTGAAACTATGGATAATGTAAACTGCTCTCACAAATGTGTAAAGGCATTTATCAAAAAGTGTGTTAAAAGACCCAAAGGAAAATGTTGGCTGCCCTCTTTGGAAGCCTATGTTATGAGGTCAGAGCCTTCAGCAGTAGTGCACCACTGGTTCATGTCCCTATTAATTGGAACTCAGATACAAAAATCACCAACAAAATTACGCTACATGACTAACCTCATGTAAACAGTGTCTTCAGCATAGCAAAGTTACTAATTTCAATAAATCATGATTTAAAAAAAAAGAAGTCATAACTGAACTGAATTAAACTTGTAACTTGCACTGGGAAAAGGAGCCCTGTGATAAATGACACAATGTTCTTGTGGACAGAAGTTTAGAAATGATAACGCCCACGCCACCCAAGACGAAAGAAAGTTCACAACCGAGCTGTGATCTATAAGTCTCCCAGACAGAGGCTCTCCTGGCTAGAGTGGAGGCGCGAGCTTGTGCTGAATTATGAAAAGGGCTCGCTCCGGGGGACGCAGAAGTTGGCCACGATCAAGCTTTGGTGTTATATTAATTGATTGCTCCGCTATGACATGACTCTGAACATCTATTTGGACTTCAGCATCTTTTACAAATAAACTGTCAGAACCTTATGAAGTTTACATGAAGCCAGCAAATAAAGCTCTCCCAGGGCTGTCATTTGTATTCAAGCATTTGTAACTAGTCGAGCGGTGCTGATGAGTCCTCCTGTGAAATATGCTGACTCCACATCTCGTGGCAAAGCGCTCCTTGGACTCAAAGAAATACATCGTAAATCTGCATAAATAAATAATTCACACAGAGGGGCGAAAGGGAGCATGTATGACAGCTCCTGAGGGAAAGTTTCCCAATTTGCAGTTGTGGGAAATCTGACAGATAGTCGCATTGAGACATTTGTCCTGAGGGGACGTGCGGGACAAATGACATCCGGATATTTCAGCTAAAGTGCAGTGGGATTACAACCCTAAGCGAGATACTGAGCTCCCCACTATTAGAAAGATTGACAGAGAGTGAGAAAGTGATTGAAAGAGACAAAAAAAAAGAGAGGCGACCTACAAACTGAGCCATCTTTGGCAGTCAGCTTCAATTACCTCTATCCAACATGTGAAGAAAGACAAAAAAGCTTCCTATTGCTCTTTTAACTCTTGTGTCTATCTATATCCATGTGGATCATGTTTTCATATCTCATAGAAATCAAGGACATGACAAAAGAGTCATGCTGCCAAAGGACTGCTTATGCAATTTTGGCATGTGACCACACGAAGATTTGATACCCTAATGAAGGAAGCCTGAAAAATAATGGTAAAATGTTGGTTTAGATCAATCCACAGTGGAACTGATTTCAGGACATTTCTTGAACCAAATGATTTTCTAAGACGGTTCTGATTTGTGGTTTGTGTTGGTTGAAATATCTTATGCAATGCCAATCAAAAATATTTAAACTATACATGATTTTAAATGAGAGCACAAAATTTTTATGTTAAGTTAAGGGGGGGGGGGGGGTTCTTCAGAATTTTCCAAGAAAATAATACAGGATTGAACAGGCATGAGGGTGAGTAAATGACAACCATTTACAGTTTTGGGTGAACTAACCCTTTATCAGAGGGCATTTGTCAGCACGTTCCCCCCTTTACCAAAGTTCATTTCATTGTTCATTATTGCTTGCAAAGCAGACAGTAGCAGATTACAAGCATGCAAATAGAGTCACAGCTGATTAATGACAGAGTTTTGATCTGGACCTCGAGGCAGTCTAGTGAGGGCCACACTATCACAGCAATTCGTTACACAAATGTACTGGCTTATTTTCATGTTCTGCATCAGTAAGCAACAAGTCTAGATGCATGACCAAAACAGAGTTTGAACATGGTGACATTTACACACATTTGTAATGTTTCCTGCAACGCTGTTCTCTAACTAAACCAGTAATGACTTAATTTGCAGGCTTGTGAGGATGTGCACACACCATAGCAGTTACAAATCAACAATATGTCATCCTAAATAAAATGTTTACATCCTACATACGTACTTTACATAAAATGCTCTCAGTGCTGTAAAACAACTGAAAATTGTGTTTATATATCTTCCCATAGGAAAGAAAAATCAAAAGTGAGATCTCTTTAACATCTCAAATATTTCTCCTAGACAGAAATGAGGTTACTTTAAGATCGAATGGAGATTTTTGCTTGAATCTCCTGCTTCTCAAACTTGTCTCCTGAGACAAAAACTATAACACTCTCACAATGGTCTCCTTTAAAGCTTTAAAAGAGATCTCAGCAACATCACACGCTGTGCTCAGACATTTCTCCTAGTCTAAAGACTCTGCTGGTCTCACATTTGTCTCCTTTAAAGCTTTAGAAGAGATCTCAGCAACATCACACACTGTGCTCAGATTTTTCTCCTTAGCTAAAGACTCTGGATCTCTCACATTTGTCTCCTCCAAAGTTTCAAACAAGATCTCAACAACATCACACACTGTGCTTAGATTTTTCTCCTTAGCTAGAGACTCTGGTTCTCTCACATTTGTCTCCTTTAAAGCTTAGGAAGAGATCTCAACAACATCACACACTGTACTCAGATTTTTCTCCTTAGCTAAAGACTCTGGTGGTCTCATATTTGTCTCCTCCAATGTTTAAACAAGATCTCAACAACATCACACATTGTGCTCAGATATTATAATAAAGCTGAAGACATCTTAAGAAAAAGCTGATATCTCAATGAGACATATAAGAGAATCACCCCTTAGTATCCTGAGCGTAGAGTAAGCTCTGGCAGAGCCATAGCCTTGTGAACAGCATTGACGTGAAGACACAACTGCACCTCAGACAGCATGGGTGCGAATCCCAGCTAAAGGTACTTTCCTGCTCCTGTTCAATTCTCACCTGTACAATTGATTCCTGTATCTACTCCTACTGTCCTGACCATTAAAGGTGAAAAACCCCATTGCAATCAAAAATAAAGAGCAACCTCTGAGCAGTAAAACATTTTTATGGAGTCTTGCAAGAGATTACAGCAAGACAATAAAGAGATCTCCCATGTTTCTCACACGTTTCTCTCCCATTGTCATTTTGGATTCCTTTCTTTCAGAACGTTCTCATGTCTCAGATGTGTCTACTTTTATTTCTCGTAAGGATTTTAAGGAGAAACATCTGAAACACTGTTGAGACTAAAATGAGAAATACATGAGAATCACAACTAAGTCTCCTGGGGTTAGAAAAAGCAACCACTGAGCAATAAAATATTCCCATAATGGAGTCTTGATCAAGATTGCAGCGAGACAATAAAGAGATATTCTGTGTTTTTTTGCACCACATTCTCAGTTTTGACTCTTTTGTTCTCAAATATTTCTCATGTTTCATTTGTCTACTTCTATTTCTCCTAAGGAATTTTAGGAGAAACATCTGAAATGCTGTTGATACTAAAATGAGAGATATATGAGAATCTCATCTAAGTCTCCAGAGCTTAGGAAAAGCAACCACTGAGCAATACATTTTTCCTATGGGTTTTAACATGATAAAATAACCATTTATGAAGCGCCCTTGAGGAAAATGAAAATACTTTAAGCTTTTTTATTTAAACTGTGAGGTTACGAGAATGAATAAGGAGGTTCACATAACGCCACTTGAAATTGCTCTCCAACTTAACCTTTTCTCTGCCACTTACTTTCTTGTTGTTTGTAAAGTAAACATGAAGAATGTGTCTGATTTTATTAAGCTGCTTAAATCAATTGCTGAATGCCTCTTTACAAGTTATACAAAAGGCCAAAAATCAGACCAAATTAAAAGCGAGCAAATTCCAACTTTGATTTCAATGAGTCTTCAAATTATTAAACAATATCTGAAATAACAGAATTTGAAAAGCTGAAATGATGTGCAGGTCCAAACAAGTCTCTATGTAGTGGAGTACTAAGTACAGTCAAACATAATAACAGCAGAAAGCACATGAAGTATGCGCTCCTCACACCTGGCTGTGATAAAGGGTTGCCATAAATATTTCTTTAATGTAGGTGTTAACTTCCATAATTACACTGCTCTATACAGTATGTTTCACCTGCATGAAACATCAAGGGGTTTAGTATAAATTCAGGTCACAAATGCAAGTGAATGAAAGAATGAATGAGTGAACGAACCACATCTGGATTTTTTCTCCTTGACAGTTCGGCAACAGGGGGTTTGTTTTGCAAAGCTATTCGGTGGCATGAAAGCCAACTGTTGATGGAGTGCTCTATATTTTGACTGACACTGATACTTTAGTTAAGCCCACAAGGCTCTGCAGGGGTGTAAGACAATAACTTAAGGCCTTTCTCTCTATAAGGTTTACAGAATCCCACCTGTTTAGTGCTGCTGTGAGGGACCGCCATTCCCCAACTAAAGTTAAAGTGTGCTGTGTCTTCCTATGACTGTTCTCTATATCTCATTTCATTTAAGAAAATGTATATGCTCTTCGTAAATGTGTGGTGTCAGACTGCAGAATAACTGAAAAAATGAATATGAGGGAAAGTTGGAGCGATCACCAGCATTCCTCACTGAAGAATCCATTTCCTCAGAGATGTTGAGGCCATTTTAGACATCTACGTTTCTGAATGTGTCAAAACAGGCAATACGTTTTGCATCTGAACCATGTGATATTTCATATCACACTTTATATTAAGTCAATCCATTTAGCTATTAGCTGCGGCACTAAAATAATTTGACGTTCGCAGTTGTTTTGTTAAACCTTTGCAGTTGTAAAGATGAAAAAGATACGGCGACGCACAGCATGTGTAATTCTTTTGTTATAGAGGAAAAGGAGAGGTGAATCTTATTGAATCCAGAGCCTCAGACCCAGAGACACCGGACCTCTTTGTTCTTTTATATTGATTGCTCCAATCAGAAAAAAAAATAAAAAAACCCGCTGCATGCCCTAAGGTTTGAAGAGAAGATGGTGAGCAAAATTATATCTGAAGAACTTTGAAGTTGCTCAACCACACTGTCAGCCTTCTATCCTCTTTTCTTGCTCCACTTTATTAGTCTCTCTCTCTCTCTCGCTATCGCAGTCTTCCATTTTTATTTTACTGCTTCCAGACGCATGGAATGGTATATTTTAAACCATCCCCCAAAAACAGACACAGAAGCATAAATAACTGAATAAAACAGGGAGTGTTTTATCAGAAATGCACCAGCAAATTACTCAGGAATATATTTTTCTTCTCCCGATCCGTTCGGAAGAACATAGATCCTGGTGTGGGGGAGAAGGTGATTAATTACTCCCTGACTAGTGGGTGCTGAGCAGGCGTGAGCCTAGATCAGGGTTCCTCAATAGGCGGCCCGCGGGCCACATCCGGCCCGCCAGAGAAAAATGTTTGGCCCGCGCTAATTTCAAATAATGTGGCATGAAAATTCAAACGCAGCATCAGAAAGCGACATTAACTTACATCGTGTCTACACCAGACGCGAGCGGAGCGGCGCAACAAAATACAATAGAACTTATTATAATCAGTGATGCCGTCTACACTGGATGCGGCGCAGCGCTGCGCGACAAATCCCGACAGTAAACTGATGACTCGTTCTATTTATGACATACTGACACAAAGTTCAAGTGGTTTGCAATGCTTTGTCGCGTCCAGTGTCGATACTATGTGACAGCAAAAACATGGCGAGTGTGAAGTAAAGAAAAGTGGACACGGAAAATAGATGATTCAAATGTGAATGGACTGAACAGTGAGTGAGTGAGTGATACCGTCTTTGTTATGGATGTTTGTTCGCAGTGAGTTCACAGTTTTAACGTAACTTTGCTTTATTTTCAAGATCTGAGGTAAATATCTATTGTTGCTTTCACTCTGGCTATAAACCTCACGCAAAATAATATTCAAACTCACATTAGACACTTTTAACATTGAATAAAGCACATAATCATTACCTGAGAATATCACTGTCATATTTTGTATGTTGTTTCTGCCGCGACGTCGCAAAAAAATCGTGTCCTTAAAAAAAAACAATCCGTGTCGCTTATTGTCACGTGTCGCTGTCGCGGGAGGCTAGGATAAAAATTACATGGAAAATATACTTTTTATCGCGTCGCATCGCGTCTGGTTGGGACACACGGAGTTACAGTTTGATCCCCCCCAAAAAAAATCTAAGTGTAAAAATATTAATGCTGACAGATCTAATAATTGAATTTGCAATTAGGGAAAGTGGAGAGAAGAGATCCAGTCTGGAGATGAGCAGGAACAGTTGATTTGCATGGCAGACATGGAGATCCAGATTGTTTGTTTGTTCATTTGTTTTTAATATTCAACAGGCAAAGTTCTTCTGTATCTAAATGCAAAAATGTTCATAATTGTTTGAATAAAACAGACTACTGGGGGAAAAAATCTGAATATTTATCTTGTGACCATCTTGTGACTATTTTAACAAAAGCAACAATAATATAATACTTGTAATAATAATAATATATATATATATATATATATATATCAGGGCTCGAAATTGCGACCATTTTGGTCGCATATGCTCCCGAAATGTAATCTGTGCGACTCCAAAATATATTTGGGAGCATTTGTGCGAGTGCAAATAATTGTTGTGGTGCGACCTCTACAGTTCTCTGCTAAACGTTCGCGAATTACTGCATAAAAATGTCTCCACGATCTGCTTTTGAAGAAATATTGTAGTATCGTGCTACAGCGCACATTCTTTCAGTTGCAGTTCTGGTGCCGCCGTCTGTATGTACTGTACAACGCCACATCCAGTCAGTGTTAACAAGCGGTAGAGTTACACTCACGAAACACTGCACTTATTCACAATCACAAAAGTACATTATTTGCGTGTTTTAAAGCCTTGCCGGTTAAGCTTTTCATTCACGCGCTGGTCTGACGTGCGCTTTGTCTGAGCCCGTGCACCAGAAGCGCGCGAACTGAAAAGCCTGTCTAACAGCGTCTGATTACTGAACTAAGTTATCTTTCGAGCTAATACTGTCAAAACACACAAGGTTTACATATAGACTACATATAGTTAGTTATGTCTAAAATAAAAGTAAACAGCTGAGAGGCGTGCCTGTATATTAGATGCGTGCAGTTCTTAAAGGGACAGGACTAAACATGCAGCCGACTGTCATTAAAGGGATAGTTCACCCTAAAATTTAATTTGTCATTATTTACTCACTCACATGATGTCCCAAACCTGTATTAATTTCTTTCATGTGCTGAACACAAAAGAAGATATTTTGAAGAATGTGGGTAACCAAACAGTTGCTGGTACACTTGATTGTAGGATAAAACAAAATACTATGGAAGTCACTGTGGACCAGCAACTGTTTAAATAGCATTTATGTTCAGCAGAAGAAAGAAACTCAGGTTTAAAACTAATTTTGAGAGAGTAAATGATGGTATTACTATAAAACACTGACAGGATCGACAGACAGATGATAGAATTTTTATTTTTTAATGTTAAAACAACAAAACACAAAGAGAAAGAAATAACTAACTACTCTTGACTGAAAAAATAATAGTTACTTTAATAGGAATCAATCTATATAGTGATCTATTTTTATATTTGTTCACTCAATTTCTTGAATGCTCCTGCTAAATATGCCTGTTGTACCTGAAAATAAAACACTGTTTATTTTATTTGTATATTATGTGTATTTGTAATGTGTATCTTTGTTCTTATTTTTTTATAACAAAGATAAAATAATGACAAAGATTTTTATCTTCACCCACTTTGGCCTAAATATCCACCATTCTTTTTTATATTCTGTTACCTTGAAAGGCTTTGTCTTTATAATAGGGAAATTAGTCTGGCCATACTGCTCAGACAAAATAGTAAAACTAACATGACAAAGAATCGTGATAAAATCATGAAATATTGATATATGTTTGCCATATCGCCCACCCCTACTTGGAACTGGCCGGTTTTGTGACCGCACTTGCACAAACTGCATAGAAATCATTTTCCAAAATAATTTGTGTGGAAATATTGCAAAGTCTGTAAACAGCCATTAACGCTGAAGACGGACACAAAGAAAAGAAAATACTGTAGCAGCCCGAGCAAGCTCAACGTTCACATGTGAAATATGGAAGGGAAATCCTAAATATTGAATTGGGAGTGGGGGTTTATATGAATGTATTTCTGAGGGGTTTTGAGAAAAGTTTAAATTACATTTTCTTCTCATCTTGCCTCTGTATATTGCATGTATAAAAAACAAAGCACTGCAGCTTAAGGATCAGGTTCAATTGATGAAGATTTTTAATCATCAGGAAGGATGTTGCCAGCCCTTCCGCTCAATTGCCAGTTGTGTTGCTCCTTAATATTAAGTGGGTGCACCTAAAAATTGTTTGGTGCTCCTAACTTCTTGAAGTTGGGAGCACCAGTGCTACCAAGTAAAAAAGTTAATTTCGAGCCCTGTATATATATATATATATATATATATATATATATATATATATATATATATATATATATATATATATTATAGGTCAGTGGCTCTTGGCTTGGTATTATTGGCAGAATTCGGCCCTCGGCGAAAACTAATTGAGGAACCCTGGCCTAGATGAATGAAACCTAGTCTTTAAGAGCACTATATGGTAAGTATTCACATCCAGTTTCTGTCACAATTACTAGAGAGGAAGCATTAATTAGGGTCCTATGAAATCCGTTTTATTTTTCCCCAAATTCTGTTTTGTTTTTTTTCTAAATTCATTTTTTTCCGTTTTAATTTTTCTGGACTCCTTTTTAAAGGTCAAATTAAATTTAATTAATCAAAAAGCATGTCTAATTAATGAAAACCATGAAACTTATACAATTTAACATTAATTTATTAAAAGTGTAACAAAAATGACATGTTTAGGGCCGTATTAAATGTTTTATTTTTTTCTCACCTTATGTTTTATTGTTAACAAATTCTGTGTTTTAGCATGTCTAATTATTTGAATGCATACAAACAATTTTTATTTATTCTTACAGTAGCCTTATGAAATGTTTTTTTCCCCTCAGAAATTCTGTGTTGTGTATTTAAATTTTACTGGTTATCAGATGAAGGCATAAAACATTGATTTAATTTATATTTTAATTAATGAAAATTAAACATTAAAATTTTTGGCAAATAAAGGGGATTTACTATTAAAATTAAAATAAAGTTTTATTATTTTTCAACAGTTGTAGTAGTAGTAGTAGTATTACGTCCATTCTACTAAATAATAGTAATATAGCCTAAACCAAACTTTTATTTTGACGGGTTGCCGTGAATACCTTTAAAGTTCTGTGTGTATATGATATGACGCTAGTTTTACTCAAATGAAATAGTAAAATGCTTGTTAAGTGACTCTCAGATCAGTTTTGGAGATATTGTTTATGTATTTATGTCCTCATTGAGACGGCAGACGCTGAAATCACCGCGAGCTAGGGCTGGGCGATATATCTCATGCGATATGCATGCGCATCTCGTAAAGCCGGCTCCTTGATTAGCGGTTAATCTCCATCACCTGTTTCCAAATAGAGCGGCATTTAATACACAGAGCCGTAGATCACTGACAAGCGACGCAATATCGCTTTCATTATCGCAGATGAATCGCCTTCGATATGAACGCGATATTGCGTCGCTTGTCAATGATCTACGGCTCTGTGTATTAAATGCCGCTCCATTTGAAAACACGTGATAGAGATTAACCGCTAATCAAGAAGCCGGCTTTACTGACGAGATGCGCATGCATATCGCATGAGATATATCGCCCAGCACTACCGCGAGCGCCACGCGCGCTGTGTATGTAAATTATTGTGCGTTCAAGTCATGTCGGATACATCGTATTTATGAGTTGAACGCACATGAACGCCACCACAAAGTCGTTGTTACGAGTGGGAAACTCGAAATTTTCTTTAAGCCCCGAGTTTCCGAGTTGGGGGCGTGTCAGTGAAAAAACGTGTCGGATGCAATGGACGCAGCCAAAGACTAAAGATATGCAGCATCGGTAAAGTTGTTGAAATGAATAAAATTATTATTTTTTGTAATGTACAATAAAACTATATAAGTTACACATACAAAATATTATATTATTGTATAATTATAATAGAATATATAATTATTCAGTTTACATCACCTTCATAAATTAAATAAAAACAGAAAAAAGAAAACACACAATGATGCACATTCTTCATTCATCATTTTATAGATGTAGAGTTGTAGAAAATAATTGAATTTTATGTAGAAAAGTTAAATCGCCATCTTGTTCCGACCAAAGTGACTTGAACGCACCCGACGTCGTAATTACGACTTGTCTACTGGTAAGTACGAACGTCCGAGGAGGACTTGAACGCAGCATTAGTAAACAAAACTGCGCGTCTGCTCCATTCACACAGAGACTCGCAGAACCTGCAGGATTCATATTTAAATTGACTTTTGCGGCTTAATATTTACAGATATTAGTCCATATCGCGATTTGAATTAAGTGTAATGACCTACTTTTGATTCATTCATCCAAACTTTGACAAATTCCGTGACATTCCGCGTTAAACTGTAAATTCCGTTTTTATGACTGGATTCCGAGATTCCGTCCGCGTTTTCTGCATCGCGGAAATCATAGGGCCCTATTAATGGATAATTTCATGCAATCTCAGACATCTGTTAATATAAAGAGAACTTACACTTATACTGCTGTCACCCGTTGACGACACTGGATATACTGTCCAGCCAAGCTCTGCGGTCGCTGTGGTGGAGTCCATCAACATTTCTGTGGAAACAGGAGGAAACATAAAAAGGTTAAACAGTATATGTCCAGGTCATGTTTTGTACAATGTTCAACATCTTTGAGTTCATGCACAGATTTCAGCCAAAGCATCTACCAATCTATCATTTATCTTCAATAAACAGAGAGAGGGAACTTGCTACTGTTGTCTCCAGCATTTCCAAGAGGTTCCTAAATTACAAATAAACTCAGATCGCTTTTTATCCTCAGTCTTTGCCTAAGGAAATGCTGGGGAAGTATAAGCAGCTATGAATATTTCATACATTTTTATGCATTAACATCATTCTTTATCCAGACATTTATCAACACATTTGACACGAATCAGCCTTAAATCGCATCGATTAAATCGCATAAATCACATAGTGATAAAACATGTATAGCCTGAATGCACTGTAAGTCGCTTTGGATAAAAGCGTCTGCTAAATGCATAAATGTAAATGTAAATGTAAATCTGTTTCGATATTATAGCCGTCTCCAGTAGTAAGGATGAAAAATGCTGTAAAAATTAAAAAGGGAGCAGGAAAGAGTGGGTTCTGCTTCCCTGCTGTGTGATTCAGCCAAGATATTTTAGAGACAGCAGCCCACTATCTGGCTCCACCGCTGGCAGAGGTTACATGGGGTACAGGATGTAGGTTAGCAGTTGGACAACGATGAGATAACCACTGGAGACATTTTCAATAACGATATGGCAGCATACTGATACTGGGGAAAGCTAATATTTCACAGACTTTCATATGCTACTGCAGGGGAATGTGCATGGATATCCACAAATATGCACATTGCATCGTTCTAGCCGTGGGAGAAGCGAAATTTGTGTTCAGACTAACTTCTCTTATCACAGTACAGAGTTTGGGTCACCATTTATGGGCGTACAGAATGTGAAACCACTTTAAAAGTCAGTATTTTCATGCCAAAGGGAATTTGGTTTGCTCATATTGCATGCAAATTCGAAAACTGGTTTAAAACATTGTAGTTGGGTACAATTCTGCTGCCTCCCAATATTTTTTAGATGGTAAAAAATGTAGATAGTGTGCTTGTCGCTGCTGCCTAAATCCACACATTTTTATACATAAATCTAATAATGTGAAAAAAGCAGTTATGAACTTGCCAAACAGGTGCAGCACTGCCTCGTATCAATATGCAGCATAGATATAATGGCTTTTAAATCAGTTCTCACTCACAGAGCTCCTTAAATAGCCCTCTATGCACATCAAAAATTCATACACTCTTCTCACCTAGATAAAACATTCATATTCTACAGTTTGTAGAAATATAGGGACATGCATTTTATGAATAGTAGATTTAAGAGGCACTGAAAAGGGAATGATTATAATCAGATGAAAGATGACCATTTGCTTCAGCAGAAATCAGCCCAATAACGATTACTTCAGTTACTCCAGCTGCTTAATGTCAGGTCAGACCTTCAACTAGTAAGATTGAAGCATTTCACCCCACTATTTCTGTGCTAAGACTGCTAGGTTGGGGATACAATATAGTTACTGGAGGCCAGTTACTCTACTTCTGCTGATTAGTTGGTGTTAAAGAACATCAAGTAATTGGGGTCAAAGAGAACACATTTTGCTGTCTGGGGTCCTCAGAGGCACGGGGATGATAGTTCTCAGTTCAGATTGGCCGTCAGTCATCCCATGTGAATAATTAATGTTATCACATTGATGGCTTAATTAATTTCCTCTAGTAATTAGAGTAAGACTAAGTTGTTGAACTTTTGGAAGGAATTAGATAAAGGAGCTTGATAGAAACGGAGGAAGTTTGGGTTTTATCACAGTCTTATGCAGCTGTTCTGACTTCCTTTTACAAGTATCGGAGTACAAAACGTCTTTCAGAGTCTCAGCTTGAGGCCAACATAATTACTAGTCTTAGCTATTGGAAATACTTATTCATTTACAGAATTTTCATTAATCTTGCATTAGGCTATTTTATCATTTTAAATGTGCTTTTGAATGCTGGTTGCAATTAAGACGAGGCCTTGAAAACAACAGCGATTTCGAAGGAAAACAGTAAGCGTAACGTTTGAGGCTGTGCGGAGGAATGCAGCTTTTTGGGCATGTCTCTATACTTCAGATTCCCTGTGAGTCTGAATCATATTCCAGGAAAAACCAAAGCATTTAATGAACAAACTACACGTGGGTCCAATTTATTTTAAAAGGACATATTCCATCTCGAAGCTAAATTACAGTTGATTACCACTAAGTCTAAAATGTATGCACAGAGTCATGAAACTTAGTCTGCATGTCCATTCATAACAAGCAAAAACGGCGCGTGGGCGTGACCGTATTAGATATAATGAGTTGAGACGGGAAAACTGGACATCGCGTCGGTTTCATACGGATTACTTTAACATAGAATATTTGTTTTGGACGTGACTTACTTCATTTAAAAGTAGACATTTTAAGCTTTCTATACATATATGTCTCATGTATTTGAGGCGAGTATTCGCGGAGATTCAGGTTGTTTTATTTACGTGTCTGTGAAGAAAGGTGACAGAGACAGAGCCCCGGCAGAGAATGCACCCTGTTTATTTTATTAATTTTTAGAAAAGCACATTATTTCGTTGTTATTATGACTATACAGAAATAAAAGTAGACCCTTTGCAGATTCAAATGATACCTTATTCTTATCTGTACGATTAAAACTGAGAGTATTTTTAGTTCTTTTCGCGGGCATAAAGAAAATACGAGACAGCCCGCACCGGTTGCTGGCTTCGACCCCAAGGTAAGCCAATCAGAGACAGAGTAGGGCGGGTCCATTCCTGCCATTGCCAACAGGGGAAAAAACGCTGCAGGTGACGTGACACAGCAGATCCGACGGCGACACCCCCACCCCCCTCAAAAGTTATTTTTTTTTACAGATCTACACGATTCACGTGAATGACCTATTTCAAGGTGAAAACGGCGAATTTCGCCGAAAGGTGACAAGTTTGCACCCCTGGGAACAGGAGCGAGACAGAGCGATCGCACCGGCCTTTGGATAAAAACCCGCTCCACGCTTCGACTATATTTCGCACGCTCCGCTCCCCGCTCCGCTCACATGCTCTGCTCCACGTTCAGCTAAGCAACATTCAAAAATCAAATAAAACAAACCTAAAAAACATTTAATTAATGGGGATGAACATAGAAACTAGCCTCATTATGAAACCTCTTTTTAAATGGTTGTTAACTTATCTATAGTCTCTTATGGCTGGAGAACACTACACGATTTTTGCCCTGATTTTCCACAGATTTACAGTCTGGAGAAGTTGATGCTAGTTGACAAAGATCAGAGCCAGTCTGCAGATTTGAGTTGACAGAATCCATAGAAAATGTATTAACTTAACTTAAAGTGACAACCATCAGTTAATATTTAAAGTCTGTTTATGAAGTATTTACATAGACGTTCAATGTGGAAGAGAAAGCTCTGAAAGCTCTTTGTTTGCTCTGTGTTTGCACATGTCATTGTTTTCAAACAGATAAAGTAAAACAGGACAAAATGAATCTTGACAAACTATATATCATTTTGAAGGTCTAAGCCTCTAGCATCGACGACAGATCGCTGTTTTTCGATAGAAAGCTTATACGGAATGTATTTGCTAAATTTGTGTAAGCAGTACACATCAAAACATGTAGAAAATAACCCGCAGCACATACCATATTCATCCTGATAACGACTCTCAAATGTATCCACTGCTGTAAATCCTGGTTTCATTTGAAAGATAAGAGTCCACTGAACAACATTCCATCGAGCACTTTTAGTCCAAAGAAACAACAACGCTGTAATTTAGATAATAGGGCTAGAAAAATGTCTGCAGGCTGTAGGGCTAGAAAAATGTCTGCAGGAATATCATTTTTCATGGTATCTTCTTCAGTTTTGAAATATAAACTCATGAGACATGTGACTTTCAACCCATTACTTTTCTGGATTGCTCCAGGACTGAATTCATGTATTTTTATATGAAATAAAAAAAAAATCAGTGTGGTACAATTTTTATCAAGGCACTTCAGTGTCTATAACTTTTATATTTTTGAGCATTATCAACTTTGGATGATGGATAGTAAAGGCCAAAGGGTCTTCTTTCCAAAGACACCACAATTGTGTGTGTGGCACACTGAAGTCAGGAACTGTTACCATTTTAAGTTAGTTAGTCATTTTCAGCTGTTATTCCCAATATGGGGGGTGCAGGTTAACAGGTTAAAGAGAGCACACTGAGCTTAATTGGAGCAGCAACAATTTTTTATAAATTTCATGTAATATTTATTAAAATGACAGGATTTTTGCTAAATAAATAGTCTAGGTCATGTATTAAGTTCATACATATTTTAATATGAACAACTATTATTAACAATATCTATGAAATTATACTTTTTCTTATTGATGTCACACTGAAGCTGTGTGATTTTCATAGCAGTGCACCCTTTAAGCTCACCTTAAAATAATATGAAATCTTTAAAAAAATACAGCACTGTAAAATGACAGACCAGCAATAAACTGTCAATTTATAATATTATGGATGTAAAAGTACAAGCCAGTAATGCATGTGAAGTAATATATTAGCGTAGCACACAATCTTATAGAGCTAACTGTGTTCTGCAGCATCAGCGCTATGTTGCTAAAACTATCTTTTGGATCTAATGGAGTTCCAGGTTATAATATGCAAAAGTCTGAACATTAATCTCTTAATTTTACAATAAGTAGTGAAACTTACCCAAAATAAAGGCTTAAACATCTAAAAAACGCACATTTAAGGGGCTCCTCTTTTGGTGAAAGTTTTTAGACAGCTTTCAAAATGGCCACCAGACAGTGTGAACACATGGAGACTCATATCTCAGTGTGACCCATATCTCATATCTCCCATATCTTGAAATTACAGGAGGTATATAGTATCAAACATATAAATTGGTTAAGACATCAAGTAGGATAATAAATTATTTTTTCTTTTTATAATCTGATCTCAAAAATGGAAGTGTGCTTAATGGGTATGTTTACCCTAAACTAATATAGATTTCAAATATTAAAGTGTTAAAGACAAGTAAACAGTCGGTAATAAAATTGGAACAAACAAATCAATTAGCATTAGCATTACTAAATACAACTGAACCAAATTTCAGTTACAGAAACTGTAATTAAAGATTTAAAAACTGCATAGTTTTCTTTTCATAAATACAATATAGATTAATTAATTAAAAGTATTACATATATTCAGTAAAGAAGATCAGTGAATGGTTTTCTTTTGTTCTTTGATTAACATTAATGACAGGCAGCACATTTATTAGGCTGCCGTCTCTTTAACACAGAATGCACACATCTAAAAATACTGTTTACATTCACGTAAGACAAAAATGTCTGTTTATTAGGGCTGCAACAAACGATTATTTTGATAATCGATTAATCCAATGATTATTTAGAACGATTAATCGACTAATCGTCGATTATTTCACTGGTTAATCAGTAGCCATTGATTATTCAGCTTTTGCAATTAGTTACAGTGTTGAGTTATGCATATTCTAACAAATATATAACGGTAATCACTTCAGCTTTTGAAAGTCATATTATGTAATTACAATTATTATACAATTAATTTATGCAAATAAGTATATTTGGCACACAAACTAGATGACCGACAGAGAAACTCTCTCATTCACCATGTAATTAGCTATATGAAAAAGTAACTGAATGACATATCATTCTGCCTAACATCTCCTTTTGTAAGTCATATGGATAAGAAACAAAATAAAGGTAAGTGATAAGACGTTTTATTTTTTGGTTAAACTATTTTATTCACAAAATAATCTCTCTTAAAATACCTTATAGGGTTATGATAATCAAAACAGTCTTGAGCTAGATCAAGCGTTGATCTTTGCAAACTAAACTATCACTTTAATGAAATAAAAAAAAATCCCACTAATAAAAATATTTTATCACTAGCTAGCTCCACACTGGAAAGCTGCTTTATAACAGAAAATCAAGTTGTAATTCTAACTGAAATCGACACTGACTCTGGTTTTTCATGTTTAATACTGTAAAGCTGCTTGAATTAAGGCTATCTATTGTATAAAGTACTATATAAATAAACGTGACGTGACTGGACTTGTGCAGAGCTCGTGCAAACATCCACATCGCTGTAATCAGATGCGTTTTTAACTGCTGCTTTCACATCGCTGTCAGTTTTTGTTGTGTTTATTTCCTTATTGAGAGAAAAGCGCAGTATTGCAGGCTCTTGCATTAGGTAATTTGAGATCAAACGACTACTCGACAACAAAAATATTTGTCGACAATTTTTATTGTATTGTATTGACAATGTCGACTAATCGTTGCAGCCCTAATGTTTATATACTGACGTAGTTTTCTGCATACTGGTCGATAAATATGAAAGAAGTCACTTCCGGCCCGGAACAAGCTTTTCTGCAGTGGAAATGCACGTAACGATTCGAGAACAGACACCGGCTGGGAACCTGCACCGAGACCGCTGTTCTCTGTGCTCATGCTTCAGATGTGTGCACTGCATGCAAAAAGGGCACAAGTTCTTTCTGTTCCTGTACTTAAATCACTTTAAAATGCAAACACAGGAATCGGTAAGCAGAATCGAAATGCACGCGCCTTATCGAATACCCAGTTCTTGGAAATTTGGAACCGGATCTAAAATGGAACCGGTTTTCAATATCCAACCCTAAATCAAACCAAGAGTTTCTGAATCAGAATCCAATCCAATTCAAATTAGGCATTATGTATTGATAACCCAAGCCCTTGTTTTCCCTGGGTTTTAGGGCACCATAGCATTTTATTTGAAGGTTAGATAGGCCAGTTGTTCACCGCAAGGCTTTAAACAAAAGCAGTCTCTGAACACCAGTCTACGTTAATTGATAGGAAACAGGATCCTTTCAGACCAGGGATTACCATCGGGTAAATTGATTGGTCAGCAGCTATGCTCCTGAGCCAGAAAAAGTGGCACCTGTTAAAATTGCTACTTGTAAAAAGGTCACAGAAAGTTATTTGGGGAACGCTGCCGTGTAAAATGGCTACATGGACCATTAACAGGAGGGTCTGTTTATTTGGGGAGGTGATTAGGGTTTGAGCTGTAGAACGCAGAATGCCACACACACACACACTCTGTTGTTGCACAGGCACTGGACTCTGTACCCACTTCACACAGTCATAGATATACTGTACATTCAGTGACCTTGAATCTGGGCCTGTTTCCAAATTTGCATCAAGAAATGTCTACTTGGAATGAAAAATAGCAAGCCTTTGGATGATAATTCTATTTCCTAAAAATCTCTAATATCTCTAATACCTGTGTATGTCTGCGGCTGATTTTATATACTCTCCGGAGAATGCTTCCGGAGAAACTGGCTAGGCTGACTCTAACTCAATTACGTGGGTGGTGGGTGGGCTAGTTTTGACAGGAGACTAAGGTATCGTTATTCTAAAACTTGCAGAGGTGGATATGTAGAGACTGACTGAAATGTTTTGGCAGCGAATGCCTAACAAACCTCCCCTCGCCCTTGGATAACAAATGGCAGTGCTTCAAACAAGCAATGGCTTCCAAATAGGCCAAAATTCACATCAGTGACTCACAACCAGCACCTAGAAGCACTGGTAGCACTTTACAATGAGGCTCAATGTGTTCATTTTAGCAAATACAATTAAAAAACTGGTTTTGCAGCATTTATCAACCTTGGTTAATGTTAAATGATATTATACATACCACCTGTCACGGATACACCAGGCTCTTCCACCAATCAGCGATCCCAATCACCGGAGTTCTGATCACACGCACCTGACCGTCATTCACTAATCACCAGCACCACAGTATAAGAGCACGCAGTTCACACAAGCACATTGTCTGGTCTCCATTGTGGAAAAGGACTCAACTTGTATGTCAAGCTTAGGGTAGTGGTGGGCAGAGCGAGGCTTCGTGAAACACTGAAGCAGTCGAAGCAAATGTGTCGAGGCTTCGAAACATTTCGACACCCGTTTCTACGGTGATACCTAGTGGTCATTTTCAAGTATTGCTCTGAAACAGCGTCGACAAAAAAACAGTTAAGCGAATTGACGAATTATAACATATGTTTTATTAGTCGATCCACCAAGTGATTTGGGGGAGTGGTTAGTGTGTTCGACTGGAATGCTGTCTCCTTGGGTTCGAATCCTGGGTGAATCGGTCATCTTTACAAAATTATAATGAACAATTAAAATGAATGTTTTTATTGTTCTGTTCTTGTAAAGTGTTGAAACATCGGTCTGACATCTGAATGAACTCTTTGTGAATAAATAAGTTATTTTGGTAATGAAAAACAGACAATAAAATACATCAAGCCACAATGTCTTATTATTTTTTTTTACACATAAAAATTTTATTTAAAAATATTTGTTCTGCTGTTGATGGACTTAGCCTACTTTCTTTTTTTTTACATAGAATTTCTCCAGCCTTTGAAAAAATCCTCTCACAAAAACCCACGAAGTGAAGATGCATTAACTCCACTTTTATACTTTGTGGGAGTTAGGTTGAGACAGATGTGCAATTGTGTGATTTGTTCCCGACCCTGTCAATCAAACACAGAATCGGCAGGTATGCACGTCTCGAAACACTTGTGACACACCCCGATGCTTCGAATCGCCTTAGTCACGTGACATGGGTGTTTCGAATCACGCTTCGGAGCAGTGTTTCGAAACATCTGCGCTTCGGGATCTCGACACCGTGTCGAAATGTCAGTTTCGCATCAGCCATCCCTAGCTTAGGGCTGGGTATCGAGTTCGATACTTTTTAGGCACCGACTGAATTGCCTCGATACCACCGAGTATCGAAAAACATCGTCGTTCGGTACCAAATTTTGATACCTAAGGGGTTAATCTCATCAACGTCAGTGAGGCAATAAGCCTGCAGCACTAGGTGTGTTTGACTAGAAGTGGCGCGCCACAGATTGATAAGTGTTTGACATCCGCGAGAGCGATTCGAAACCGTACGGATCAGTCTGCTCTCCACATTGCACGTTTCGTTTACTACACACAGACTGAAGCAGGCTCGCGGTGATTTCAGCGTCTGCCGTCTAAATGAGGACATAAACACATGAACAACATCTCCAGCACTGCTCTGAGAGTCACTCCATGAGCATTTTACCATTTGATTTGAGTAAAACTAGCATCATATCATATACACACAGAACTGTAAAGGTATTCACGGCAACCCGTCAAAATAAAAGTTTGGTTTAATTTGGAAGACACTGCTGCAGAAATATATTAATATTGTTCAGCAGAGTGTACATACTGCTACTACTAGGCTACTATTAAAATTATTAAAACTTTATTTTTTTAAAGTAATGATCACACAACATTTCTTCCATGTTTTAATTTTAATAGTAAAATTTTGTTTGCCAAAATAAATAAATAAAGTTTGATTTTCAATAATTTAAAAGATAAATTAAGTTAATGTTTTATGCCTTCATTTGAAAACCAGATACAGAATTTCTGAGGAAAAATAAAAAATTTCATAAGGCTATTTTAAGAATAAATTTGAATAAACTTAGTTTTTATGCATTCAAATAATTAGACATACTACAACACATCATTTAATAACAATAAAACATGGTGAAAGAAAATAAAACACCCACTTATGAAAGTAGATAAAGATTTTCAATTTCTTGAAGTCTTTAACCTAGAATAAATTAATAGAAATTATGATTCTGTCTGAGCTATGCGTTTTAAAACGAACACGCACTAGTGTAAACTGAAAACTATTTGAGCTTTATTAAAATTATTTGCACTGATTTATTGTGTTGGATATATTTTGTTCCTTTGTGCAGTGGCTCAGGAGATGAGTCTTTGAGTCTGTATAAATGGCAACAGGCTGAAAAAAATAAAAGCAAAGTTTTTTGAGATAATGTAATCTTGTTAAAACTGATTTCATAAAATTGGTATCGAAAAAAGTATCGTTCAGGGACCGGTATCGAACTCAAGGTATCGGTATCGATATCGAAAATTTTTGAACGATACCCAGCCCTAGTCAAGCTACGTACCTGAATTCCTGCTCCAAGTTTCCCAATCTCCTTTGTTTGCTCCTTGTGTTCCTGTGTGTTTGCTACTATTACCTACCTACATCTGGTTCCTGATACCAGCTCCTGAAAACACACTCCGTCATCCCACGATCTCTCTAAACCTGGTAACAGAGAATATCTCCATCAGTATTATCTCCATTCAAGTTAAAGACTCTATATCTGTCATTACTCACCTGCTTACGCTGTTCAATTACATCAATACAATAATTCTAACCTGTCTGTGTCCTGAGTCTGACTACACGTTACAGAAGACCAGACCCTACCACCATGAATCAGACAGACGTGGACCCATTCCAGGAGCTGGTGGACTCACTTTGCCGTGTGCTCTCTCCTCCTGTCACCACCACACCAGCACCTGAACCTGTTTCCTCACCAGTCACTTCTCATCCCGGACCGATCTATTCTGCCAGTCCCATGGTCAATCCAGCGCCCTACTCTGGTTCGGCGGACGATTGCAATGGATTTTTCCTGCAGTGTTTGCTCGCCCTGGAGATGCAACCGCATCGTTTCCCAACTGAGGGCTAAAATTTCCTTTATTCTGTCTTTGCTAACAGGTCGAGCGCTCCAATGGGCAGAATCAATGTGGAAGCAGAATGGACCGGTCACTCAATCCTTGAATGCCTTTACTACTCACTTCCGTGAAGTCTTCGGTCGGCCAGTAGGAGATGCTTCAGTCGGTGAGCAACTATATCATCTGAAACAAGGCAAAACCTCCGTGCAAGATTATGCTCTCCGTTTCTGCACTCTAGCAGCCTCAAGTGGTTGGAACGAGCGCTCCCTGTTAACAACTTATCGCCAAGGACTAGAGCCCTCTCTGCGGTAGCATCTCTCCACTTATGATGACACCATGGGGCTCGAGCGCTTTATCCAACTCTCCATCCGGGTGGCAAATCAGATTCACGGCTGTATGGAGGTAAATCAATGCCAAAATCCACCCTTTTCGTTCCACCAACCAGAGTTTCCCAGCCCTCCAGAACCACAGTACGAACCCATGCAAGTCGACAACACCCGGCTGTCCTCGGCCGAACGTCTATGTCGGCTGACCCAGGGATTATGTCTATACTGAGGCCAAAATGGACATGTAATACGGACATGTCCCGTCCGTCCCCAACGACCCATGGTGAGTGTGGTTTCTTCTTCCTCAGTTAATGTACATCCACTGACTACAATAGTGCAACTCACTACTCCTCTCCACTTTCAGTCCATGCCTTCCTCGACTCTGGGTCAGCCGGCAACTTCATCTCCGCTGACTTATGCCATCAACTCCAGCTCAAGAAAAGACTCAACGACATCCCGTATAAGATCCAATCAATAACTGGGAGTCCCCTCGGCCGAGGACAGGTCCGACACTGCGTGGGTCCCATTCAGTTGCGGGTTGGCCAGTTACACATGGAAAGCATTTGTCTGTTGGTTCTGGAGGAATCCACAGCTGGGATAGTCCTAGGGCGCCCTTGGCTCGTTTCCCACAATCCCTCCATCTCGTGGTCAACTGGAGAAGTCCTGAAGTGGTACCAGTGAATGTTTTCCTAACCTTCCAATACCCATCTCGTCGGTTCCAACGATCCCAGTCAATTCCACGTCCATAGAGAGCCCCCTTGAGAATTGTTCCATTGACATTCCGAAGGATTATGCCCACTTCAGTGACGTTTTCTGCCCAAAACGAGCCTCCAAGTTACCCCCTCACAGTCCATGGGACTGTGCCCAGAGGTAAAATATAACAGAACAGAAGGCCATGGAGGAGTACATCGAGGAGGCATTACAGCAAGGCTACATCCGGCCGTCTACTTCCCCTGCTGCTTCTAGCTTTTTCTTTGTGGCCAAGAAGGACGGAGGCTTGTGGCCTTGCATAGATTACCGGGCTCTAAACAAAATCACCGTCAAATACAGGTATCCACTTCCCATCGGCACTAGAACAGCTACGCGGAGCCAGGATCTTCACTAAGCTGGACCTCAGAAGTGCATATAACCTCATTCGGATACGTGAGGGGGACGAGTGGAAGACTGCCTTTGTGACACCTACTGGCCATTATGAATATCTCGTCATGCCGTATGGATTGGTCAATGCCCCCTCCGTATTCCAGGGTTATCTGAATGAGGTATTCCGGGAGTACCTACATCGCTTCGTGCTGGTGTACATTGACGACATCCTTGTGCACTCCCGGAATGAGGCCGAACATCGCCTGCACGTCTCTGAGGTCCTCCAATGGCTCAGAGAACACCAGCTGTATCTAAAAGCTGAGAAGTGCACGTTCCACCAGGCTTCAATCCAGTTCCTTGGGTATCAGATCAGCTCCCAAGGTATAAAGATGGACGAGGGGAAGGTTGAAGCCATCAAGACCTGGCCCATACCCACTACTATCAAATAACTCCAGCGATTCCTAGGTTTTTTGAATTTCTACAGACGCTTCATTCACAACTACAGCTCCATCACTGCACCATTAACCAATCTCCTGAAAGGCAAGCCCAAGTCTCAGTCCTGGACACCCGAAGCCACTTCGGCCATGAAGACCCTCCAAAAGGCCTTTACGTCGGCTCAACTCCTGGTCCATCCTGACCCACAGAAGTCCTTCATAGTCAAAGTGGATGCCTCAACATCTGGAGTTGGAGCCGTCCTGTCCCAGCAGCAGGGGAATCCTCCTCGACTCCATCCATGTGCCTTCTTCTCCCGGAAATTATCCTCGGCGGAGCAAAACTATGATATTGGGAATGGAGAACTTCTTGCCATCAAGCTCACCCTTGAGGAATGGAAACACTGGCTGGAGGGGGCCCACCACCCGTTTGTGGTATACACCGACCACTGAAACCTTGAGTATCTCCGGGAGGCTAAGAGGCTAAATCCCAGACAAGCCAGGTGGGCTCTCTTCTTTGTCCGATTCCATTTTACCATCTCCTATCGTCCAGGGACCAAGAACACAAAGGCGGATGCTCTCTCAAGGCTCCAGATGATCTGTCAGAAAACCTATCCTCCCATCCAGTCTGATTGTCAGCCCGATACAGTGGTCCCTGGACGAGGACATCGCGGCTGCCAGTGTCTCTGATCCTACTCCGCCGGGGTGTCCCCCGACTCACACCTATGTCCCTCGCAGCCAAAGGACCTCATTAATCCATACACCACATACCTCCCTGATCACTGGTCATCCTGGGACCAATCAAACCCTCTCATTGCTACAAGATCGCTTCTGGTGGCCGGGAATGGCCAACGACATCAGAAGGTACGTGAGAGGATGCCAGGAATGCGCCATGGCAAAGACACCCCACCACTTACCATCTGGGAAGCTCCTTCCTCTCCCCATTCCTCGGCGTCCATGGTCACACCTAGGAGTCGATTTTGTCACAGACTTACCAGCATCAGATGGTAATACCTGCATCCTAGTCACCGTGGATAGATTCTCCAAGGCCTGTCATCTAGTACCCCTGAAAGGACTTCCAACGGCCATGGAAACTGCAGAGGTACTGTTTAATCATGTCTTTCGAAACTTTGGCATCCCGAAGACATAGTATCAGATAGAGGTCCTCAGTTTATTTTTCTCTTTCTTCTCGCTCCTAGGTGTGACCATAAGCCTATCTTCTAGATACCATCCACAGAGCAATGGTCAAACGGAGAGAAAGATCCAGGAGATGGAGCGCTACCTCTGTACCTTCTGCCACAGCCAACAGAACTCCTGGAACCGATTCATCGCCTGGGCCGAGTATGCACAAAACTCTCTCCGTCAGCCCTCTACGGATTTCACCCCCTTCCAGTGCGTACTCGGCTATCAGCCACCTCTGTTCCCCTGGTCTGGGGAACCTTCGGACGTACCATCTGTCACTCATTGGTTCCAGGAGAGTGAGAGGGTCTGGGACTCAGCACTTCAACATCTACAGCTTACAGTACGACGTCACAAACATCATGCGGATGTCCGGAGAGCCACCACTCCCACATTCCACCCAGGACAGAAGGTATGGCTCTCCACCAGGGACATCCGACTAAGACTTCCCTGCAAAAAGCTGAGTCCCAGATTCATTGGTCCCTTCCCCATCATCCGTCAAGTGAATCCAGTCACGTATGAACTCAAGCTCCCTTCACAGTACAGAATTCACCCCACATTCCATGTCTCTCTGCTTAAGCCCTTCCACTCACCAGTTTCTCCTGTCTCCATAGAGCCTGGTCCCGTAGACGAACCCCCCTCTCCCGATAGTGCTGGAGGATGGAACGGTCTACTCTGTAAAGGAGATCCTGAGTTCCCGACGTCGTGGGGGTAAACTGGAATATCAGGTGGACTGGGAGGGGTATGGCCCAGAGGAAAGATCATGGGTCCCAAGAGATGACATACTCGATCCCAATCTCTTGGCAGAGTTCCACGCTTCTCATCCACAAGATCCAGCGCCACGTGGTCGAGGTCGCCCTCCACGACGTCTGGGTTTTCGGCCCTCAGGAGCGGGCTGTGGAGAGGGGGGTTCTGTCACGGATACACCAGGCTCTTCCACCAATCAGCGATCCCAATCACTGGAATTCTGATCACACGCACCTGACTGTCATTCACTAATCACCAGCACCACAGTATAAGAGCACTCAGTTCACACAAGCACATTGTCTGGTCTCCATTGTGGAAAAGGACTCAACTCGTATGTCAAGCTACTTACCTGAATTCCTGCTCCAAGTTTCCCAATCTCCTTCGTCTGCTCCTTGTGTTCCTGTGTGTTTGCAACCATTACCTACCTGCATCCGGTTCCCGATACCAGCTCCTGGCAACGCACTCCATCCCACAATCTCTCAAAACCTGGTAACAGCGACTATCTCCATCAGTATCATCTCCATTCAAGTTAAAGACTCTATATCTGCCATTACTCACCTGCTTCCGCTGTTCATTTACATCAATACAATAAACCCGTCTGTTTGATTCTAACCTGTGTTCTGAGTCTGACAACACGTTACACCACCATTCAAAAGAATCAATTTTTTTTTTTTTTTTTTTTAAGAAATTAACTTTTATTCAGCAATGATGATCAAAGTAATTTCTAAGACATTTCTATTTGAAATAAATGCTGTTTGAACTTTCTATTCATCAAAGAATCCAAAGAAAATGTATCACAGTTTCCACAAAAAAATATTATACCAAAATTAATAAATGCTGTGAAAGTATAATTACTATGTTTATTTTAGCCATAGTATTAACTAATGAAGTCTATTTGTAAAGTGTTACAAAGCACTTTGGAGACTAATACCATAATGATTCCCAATGTGCCTCATTATTTTGACACAAAATAATGGCTAATGATGAAGATTTTCCCACTGTACCATTAAAATTAAGAGTAACTGCTCTATTCACCAGTTTGTCTTGATAAAGAGGAATACGGTGTAGGGCTGTCAAAATTGCTGAAAAACTACATTCGAATTTTGTACTTAAATATTATCAACATTCGAATTATATTCTAATTTAAAAGGCATAATTTCAGTTAGAGGAAAAAAAGCTTTTGGTTTCTCTCCTGAGGCCACAAGAGGGCGCATCGAGCAAAATATTACTAATCCACGGTTCTTCAAGCAATAAATAACAGACTATCTTTGAAAAAAAGTAAAATAAATAAAATAATATTTAACCATATATAATTAATTAAGTTGCTTTAAACAATTAGAAACAAAACAGCATCATGTATACACAGTTTAATACAAAGCACGGAAAACCAATCACAAAGAGAAAAGTTACTTTTTCCATTTAAAAACATGAGATGCAGTGGAATGGGGAGAGACCCGTCCTGCCATAAATTTTTCAAAGTTGAACTTACAATAATTTTAAATGGCTTTCTAAATATCCGACTCTCTTTTGCGAGACGCGAGTGCAACAAATTTGCAATTTTTCAAAGTTGAACTTACAATAATTTTAAATGGCTTTCTAAATATCCGACTCTCTTTTGCGAGACGCGAGACACACATAGATGTCCCTCTAGAAAATGCGCAAAATATGCATTCTTAGTGAACGGCTTGGTTTCAGTTTTGACTTAAACAACATCATCTCCGCATTGATGTTCTCTTTTTCCGCAGTATTTTGAATGAACAACGTATCCAGTGGGTTCAACTGGATAGGCTAAAAAAAGAAAAGCATTAAAATGCAATGAAACATCATCATCGCATCTCGTGCGCCACTGATAAGGCTGCCTGACGCACACCTAAAATTCGAATGCAACGTTTCGCATTTGAATGTGGATTTTTATTTTAAATTCGATGAATATTCGAAAATCGAAATTCGGTGTTAGATTTGTACATCCTTTGATATCAAAATGTTTCTCATTAGCAGCAGCAGCACTGGCACAGAAACAGGCCTGTAACTCCAGGCACATGCTCCACCACAGATTAGAGAAGTCATCTCTACTACGTAACCATTTGTTCCTCATGGGCATGTAACCTCATGCTGTTCTCACCAAGACACACCTGAAAAATTAAAGCTAGTTAGGTCAGGAATAGGGGTGGGAATCTTCAGGCACTTCACGATCCGATTCCGATTCTGGGAGTCACGATCCTATTTCAAAACGATTCTTAATCTACATTTTTTTCCCCAATTAATTTGTGTGCAAATACATCTTTACAACTTTACATCTTAACCAAAATTGCAGTTTCTATGCATTTTGTTTATAGTTAGAATCTCTGTGTGTCAGTACTGCCATCTTAAAAGTAGGGGTGTGAATCTTGGTTTCACGATTCAATTCAATTACGATTATCATTATCAACTCAATATCTCGATGAGTCACATTCTCAGTTTTCAATATTACTGCACATGGCTACATTTTCATATAAATTTTAAATCAAATTTATTTAGTGCAAAATTTACTTTATTTTGTTTATTATATAAGCAGGCTACTTTTTAAAACAATTACTTATTTAAAATAAGTGTTCTTTAAGTATCCGAAAGTTTACAGACAATAGTTATGGGTTTTTCTTTTTTTCCTCAGCATTATTGCCGTTTGATTATTACTGATGAGCTGCATTCAGACTAATGCACAGATCTATTTCGATATATCAGATGTTTTGTCCTGCTCTGAAAACATAACTGACTGTGTGTACATCAATTTCATATAAAAGTATTCAAAAATGCAAGTGCATTTAACCGCAGCCGCAATCGAGCTTCAGGACAAACGAACACAAAGTGCACGTGAAAGTCTGTCAGTGCGCGAGTTTCGTGCATCTAATAGTACTGAATTGCAAACGGTATACATGAAGGCATATCTAAAGTAAAACACGGCGGGTGGAAGCACACACTGTCAAGCAATGTGCACGTGTTTCACAGCGCAAATTCTGTGCAATGAAGCCAACCGCGTCTCTAGCGCGCACACGTGCCATATGCGGGGAAAAAAACAAGCTCAGAATCGATTCTGAAATATTCAGAATCGATTCAGAATCATTGAAGAGAGAATCACGATGCATCGGAGAATCGATTTTTTTCTCCCACCCCTAGTCAGGAACACATTAGTTCTGAAATGAGTTGTTAGGGCATGTGACGGATAACCGCATTTCTGTTGCCGCTATTCAGCCTAAGCAAATACTTTTACATATATGACAAGAAACCACAGAAGAGGTAATTAAAGCAGAATCGATGTAACACTAGGATCCGGCTGCAATTTAGTGAAGGGGTTCGGAGAAACCATTTTATCCGAGTGGCATGTGTACGTGATAATTACGTTCATATGTCACGTTTAAGGGCAGAGGCCCGTGCGGTTGGAATGATGAGTGAGCTTCGCTCCGCAGCTCTGAGGTGCCCCTAGCCGTCCAGAAATCTTTCAGCACAACAAGGGTCAATTAGGTGGAGCGCACATAACTGCCGTATTACAGAATGGCTTTGTATGGTAATTGAGTCCGTATGCCAGAGCATACGGCACCCATAACTTGAATGAGAGTGAGGCTTTAATCCAGGAAGGTGGCAGATACCCAAACCCCACCAGCGTTACTTCAGGGGACTGAGAAGAAAAAAACAGAATCTGCTGCACTTTAGATAGATCCACCGAGAGGTCTCGCTCTCTCAAGAAGATGTATGAATGCTCTGGGATTACCGTTGGGCTACTAAATGCTGAATTTAGGGGTTAGATGATGATGATGATGTAGGGAAGTGCGGAGTGATGTGGTAGGGCAGGCAGAAATAAAAAGTGGACTCAGCCAACAGAGAGTATCAGTGTGTGTTTCAGAGGAAGAGGAAGCGGGCGGCTGATTTTGCCAGCACGCGGTTCCTTGTGAAATATGCTACCACACTGTCGGCGGAGCGTTCCTGACTGCTTGACACAATGATGTAGCTCTGAATTCCCTGGGTTCAATACAGGACGGGCTACAGTAATTCTCCGTCCTTACATAGCCGACTAGCACATCATTCAAGACGCTAAGGGTTGAAAAGGAGTTATAGCAATATAGAAAGTGGGGAAAACACTGCACACTTTTTATCTCCCACTCACACACATTGACAGACGGCTCCACACACACACACACACAGCTCCACACACACACACACAGAGACAGACACACTGTCTAAACAAGTGAGATGTCCTTGGCTACTCTCTAATTTGTGTTTGTCTCAAGGCCAGTCCCTCAAATCAATCCCAGTGCCTCTTTAGCAGCTTGTTTAAATGGGTTGATGTTTCTTTGGTGAAAAGCTTAATTATTTACTTTGAATGTGCCTCACAAGGGGACCACGAAATGGTAATTGCAAGCTGCACTCGCACTCGCTCTTTCCCTTCTTCAAACCCTTTTTGCCTGTGTTAGGATCCGGCTTCAGATGATTGGCTGTATCTGACAACACGATGGAGAGAAGTGACAGACAAACTGCCTTTCCAACCGATCGCTATTCCAAAGCACAAATGCTGGACTTTACATCATGTTGGATTACAAAATCATATTCTTCCTGCCAACCGTTTAAGTGCTGTGGTCTTTCCATGCATCGAAATATGTTTTTGCCGTTAAGGAGGCTAGATGGTGTGCCGCCAACTTGTGAGATGCTAAGGGCTAATGTGTTTTGGTTTTCAAAGTACATCGTATTTAAAAACCATTACAGCTGCTGCAATGTAAATCAAGTGTCATAAATGAATCATTCTACAGTTTGGTTACATAAATATACTAATGTGAGCAGGAAGATTCTGATTTAAAAGGACTGCACAAGGAATCGAAATAAAATTGAAATTGCGATTATTATACAGCAAAAGGCTACAATTTTTACATTAAGAGTGAAAAAAATCTGAATGTGCCAGGTTTATTTTATTTCCACAGTTGCATCATTTTTAGCATTTTCTTGGACAGATAAGTGTATTAAAACTTTTTTCCAACTACACACAAGAACTTCTACAAAAATAAAAGCTGGATGATTTAACATCAAGCAATGCCACTTGCAAGTATGGCAGAATATAACAAATGTATTACATTTGTAAATACTTTTTTTTTTATATATATATATATAAATTAATAAAATAATAATAAAAACAGTAACGATTTCAGTTTTCCACCAGAAATTAATTAATTAATTTAAATTAATAAATAAGCAAATAAATAATTACTAATTCCAATGAAGAGTCCAATGAGAGTCCAATTAGAAAGGCATGCCTTGATTTCTTATACAAAACCTTCAAAGAGTAACTTTTTCAACTGGCAGCAGATCTTTTTTTTTTTTTTTTGCCTTGATATCTAATCAGCAGCAATACGAGATGTTAAACGTTTATCTTATCGCAATTCAAATCATAATCACTCGTTATATGACTTTTGTTCCAAATCTTGCAGCCCTATTTCTAACAGAGCACTGAAATTTCCAGTAATAGACAGCATCCTCATTTGCAAGATCAATACCTTCTGACGGTGTTGCATCACAGCAAAAACACCTGTAGGGCTGCCACTAACGACTATTTTTATTTCGATTAATCTATCGACTAATTTATCGATTAATCTAAACGATTAATTTCCCACAAAAAAATCAACAATTTTACTTAAGAATATTTTATTAAACCAAATTAAATCCAAATTTCTATGAAATCCTTTTTTAAAGCAAAAGTAAAGTGCAACATAGAATGCAAGAAGCAAGTGTCCATCTCATAGTCCAAATCACTGAAATCAAAGTTCAGTATTATAGTGTAAGAATGACAACATATCCACGTGTTCTAGTCTAATAATAAAATTATAATCAGTATTTTAAATAAAGGAGTATTTACCAGAAATAGTATTTACCAGAATTTATTTAGGAGAAAAATGTAAATGTGCAGTATTTCTGAAAAAAATGGAATCCAGAAAATAATGGAAAACAGAATTTGGTACAGATAAAACTGTAAAACTCAATTAATTAGACAGGCTTTTTGATTAATAAAATTTAATTTAACCATTAAAACAGAGTATAGAAAAATTAAAATGGAAAAAAAATGAATTTGGAAATAAAACGGATTTCATAGGGCCCTATAATTATAATATTCTTTTGTGGTAATAAAAATAGATGTAAGTGAACAATAGCTTTTAAAATGACTTAAAATACATATATAATAGCAATGCTGCAATAATAATTAGTTCAAATAAAGTATCAAAAGCAAGAAATCATATGGTTTTATTGAACAAAACTGTTAAAATACATAATGTATTATAAACAATAGAGCTAATGTAGATTACGCATTACAACAAAGGCCTGCAGGGGGCGCCGACAGCCTGATGATTATTTTTAAACATTACTGCGCGATCTAATCCTTGTTTAATATTGACCAAGCACCATTTAATTAAAATGTACACTTAATCTTTAATATTTGGCCATTTCTTTAGGACTGAAATGCTATAGCCACTGTAATTAACTGAATATGTGGACATCAAAACGTGTAAACTCAGAGTGAGGGTTTGAGCTTTTATTTTGAAATCGCGATATTTTCTCCTGTGTTTGCACAGGTTTATAAATGATTTACCTTACAAATCTGATGAAAGATATGCTCTGACTCTGCTTCTGTCTTACCATCACTATTTACTCATTGTATTTCTAGAGAAGATTTGATGTGCAAAATATTTGCATTATTATGGCGAATACAAAGGAAAGGAGTAGTAGTTGGATTCTGCTGGGTGCCAGCGCATGTAGGAGTAGCTGGTAATGAATCTGCTGACGAATTAGCAAAAAAATGCTTTAAAAAGGGAAGAAATAGATTGTAATGTTCCATTAAGTAAAAGTGAAGTTAAATCTATTATTAAGGAAAATATTATTAAAGAGTGGCAGGAAAAATGGAATACAGATAATAAGGGGCGGCATTTATATAATATTAAAAAAATGGTAGATACTAAGAAAAGTATAAACGGTAGAAATAGGAAAGAAGAGGTCATAATGACTAGGATGAGACTTGGACACTCAGGACTGAACGCATCGCTCTTTATAATTGGAGTTCATGAGACTGGTTTATGTGAGAATTGTGGGGAGAAAGAAACAGTGGAGCATGTGATATATGATTGTAAAAGGTATGATGAGGAAAGAAAGGAATTGATATCATATTTAAACGAAAGAGGGAAGGTAAATAAGGATTTGGAATATTTGTTAGGTTATGATTTTAATAGAGATAGAGTAGGCTACAGAATACTAATAGAATACATATATACTACTGGATTAAGTGAAAGGATTTAATATAGAGTAAGGATTCTTTGGTCTATTCCAGATTTTAGGGTCCAGCCTGGAGGAGCTGAACACGCAGCGCCAGGTGGGGCTTTGGGAGATGGAATGGGATGGAGCATCAAATAATTATATATATGGATGGATATGTGAGAAAGAGGCAAGAGAAAAAAAAAAAAAAGGAAACACTGATCATAAGAAATCATGACTGCATAACAGCAAAGGTAGGTGGCGATATGCACAAAGAATGCAACGCGCCAAAAAACAGAAGAAGAAGAAGAAGAAGAATCTGATGAAATGGCGCATGTTGCGTTCCCAGATGAACGTTATAATAAACCCAAACTCACAACAACATGCAGAGATGGAGTTTGAGATGCTCCACACATGATGATAAGTAAATGATAAGTTTCTGTGGAACTACTGTGAACAGAGCTGCTGTGAGACGCACATGCTTAACCTACACGCATGTAAATAATTAAAGCGCATATACTGTGTTAGAACTGCATCGCATATAATTATTTAATTAAATCATAGCGTTTGTGAATTCACACTTATGCTTAATTATGATTTTTAAATGGGTTTAATATCATGCAGCCTTGGAAAATAGTCTAATAATGTGTTTTATGGATTCTCGTCCGTGAAATGCGGCACTTCTGGTATTTTGCGGTTAGTCGACGCGAGCAAAATTTAGTCGATGATTTTTCAAAATTGACTAGTCGACTAAAATCGACGAATCGCGACAGCTCTAAACACCTGTGAGGGAAATAACATGGTAAAGAAGCATAAAAATATCTGCATCAAACTGACAGGTTTAGAAACATCATCACACATTGAGTTGATGAAAACGATAATTGCATGCACCCTACTCCTTGCCCACAGGCCATAGACCAAAGCAATGACGATTAAAAATGTGTACATTGTGCATGCATGAACACAGAGGAATCCAATTTGTCACAGCTGTGTGGTTTGGAGGTTTTGCTGATGCCTTTCTTCTGGCTGAGCGTGGTAGGGATATGCCTCTCCTGGGCTGCTTATACAGCGTAGGCGCTCTGAACAGAGGATGTATGCTCTTGTCTCGGTGACTAATGACCAGAGATGCATTGTTTTCTGACTTAATCTACATTATGACAGCAGAATAGAGATATTGTACTAATGTATGCATTCGGAGAAAGAGTTACACATGGGGACCTTTCTTCAGGTTGACCTATGAGCAAAGTAATATATTCCAGTTGGATCTCTACCTCTTTAGTTTTATCTTGTGTTGCGAGTTGCATACACTTTGAATAACCCCAACAGAGAGTGCATAAAGATAATGCATCCAAGAGCTTCTTTCCTCAGAATGTCCTGCAATAAAAAACTAACCATGACCCCATTTATTGTTGTCCAAAAGACAATCCCCAAATAAACCCTCTCTTTGCCCGTATGATTATATTAACCAGTCAGTTCTGCTTGGTCATTAACCTGCCAAAACAATGGTTTACTACCCATTTTATGAGCTTTAAGAGCCTTTAAAACAATCAGTAAAATTTTCTAACAGTCAGTGTAATTCTGTGTTGGGATCTTCTCATTGGTATGGGATTCCCAGGAACCTCTGTGAGTCCTCCATGCAAGCCAAAAAAGCTTTCTTGGAGATGGAAGCCACAGATGGGCCGCTCACGAACTGTCAGAAACAGACGCTGCTCTACAACACCCTGTTATGTTCTAGAACCAACTGCAAACGGATAAATATTCATAAGAGTGAAGCAGACGTGTGGCTACAGGTTTCCTCTCTCGGATATTCTTGTGATTATTTAAATCTGGCCATAAGGGACCCTAGGCTTTCCTAGACTCGCAAGGTTAACCTTAAACAGATTTGATCTCCTTCTGCTATCTCTGGACAAGAGTTAACACTGCTATGCATTTACATTAATGCATTTGGCAGATGCTTTTATCCACAGCGACTCTCAGCTCATTCAATACCAGCAAACGGAATGTCTGATCTGCTAGCACCATTCTTTACCAGATTAACCATTATTGAGGCTGCAATGGCATATTAAAACTCATAATTGTCAGACATTTAGGATCATGCTAAATTATTGCTATATAACACTCAGATTTTCAATTACTTAAATAGCATAGTAAACATACTATAAAAATCTAAAATGATTAGTCTAGGATCTATAATAACAAAAAAGCAGACAGAGGCAAGCTTGTAATAAAATAAAGAGGGTAAAGGTAAAATATTAATGCTGCTCTTACCTACACTGCATTTTAGCTGTATCATTAAACACTAGGAGTGAACACTTCACGTCATGCAGAATGAGACACTCCACACTGGCATGATTTCTATGCCAAAAAAAAAGAAAATAAATTTTGCATTTTTTAATTAAAAATATATGAAATAGACATTTAATCTCTTAATGAAAAATAAAAAAACTTGCAGTGCTAATAATTAACACTGATTCTAAATCCACCAAAAATCCTGAACAGGTGGAAATTTGCAACAGGATATAAATTTGAGGGCAATTAGTACTCATTTTAAAGGAAGTAAGAACATGGTCTCAGCTCTGTTCTGATGAGGTGAGAAATACTGAGCTGTAAATTTTTAATGAATGCCAAATAAATAACTAATTTCTTCATATGCAGTAGTCTGATGTACCTGAGTGCCTTCAGTGACAGTCAAATAATGTAATCAGCTTGGTTGTACACTGAGCATGCTTGACCACTCTATATCGCATGCTATTTGACCTAATACGAAATACTTGGCTTACTCGATTTCGGAGATAAGTCAATATCTTGCGGGCTTTCTTTTTAGTGGCCATGTGCGTGAGAAACTGTGTGTGGAAGGTACACTTCATTACCTTTCTCTCTTGTTCACATTAAAACCAGCGAATTGAACACAATGTTTTTCAACATGAACGCATGACTCTCCAAAGAGTTTTGAAATATAATAGTTCCAAAAGAACACACAAAATGGAACTAATGTGAGTCAGATTTTATTTTGCATTACTTACTTATGGAATACACTTATGTTTTGCATTAAACGCAGAAAATCACTGATGGTTGACTGAAAGGATCCTTTTAAACAATCCAAAAGCACACTGTTAATTAAGGATGCAAAATACAACCAAACTTTTCAAAGACACAAACTACACAATCGAACAGAATATACAGGTGCATCTCAATAAATTAGAATGTCGTAGAAAAGTTCATTTATTTCAGTAATTCAACTCAAATTGTGAAACTCGTGTATTAAATAAATTCAATGCACACAGACTGAAGTAGTTTAAGTATTTGGTTCTTTTAATTGTGATTTAGGCTCACATTTAACAAAAACCCACCAAATCACTATCTCAACAAATTAGAATACTTCATAAGACCAATAAAAAAAAAAAAATTTAGTGAATTGTTGGCCTTCTGGAAAGTATGTTAATTTACTGTATATGTACTCAATACTTGGTAGGGGCTCCTTTTGCTTTAATTACTGCCTCAATTCGGCGTGGCATGGTGGTGATCAGTTTGTGGCACTGCTGAGGTGGTATGGAAGCCCAGGTTTCTTTGACAGTGGCCTTCAGCTCATCTGCATTGTTGGGTCTGGTGTCTCTCATCTTCCTCTTGACAATACTCCATAGATTCTCTATGGGGTTCAGGTCAGGCGAGTTTGCTGGCCAATCAAGCACAGTAACACCATGGTCATTGGACCAGCTTTTGGTACCTTTGGCAGTGTGGGCAGGTGCCAAGTCCTGCTGGAAAATGAAATCAGCATCTCCATAAAGCTTGTCAGCAGAAGGAAGCATGAAGTGCTCTAAAATTTCCTGGTAGATGGCTGCGTTGACTGTGGACTTCAGAAAACACAGTGGACCAACACCAGCAGATGACATGGCAGCCCAAATCATCACAGACTGTGGAAACTTCACACTGGACTTAAGCAACATGGATTCTGTGCCTCTCCACTCTTCCTCCAGAGTCTGGGACCTTGATTTCTAAATGAAATGCAACATTTACTTTTATCTGAAAAGAGGACTTTGGACCACTGAGCAACAGTCCAGTTCTTTTTCTCCACAGCCCAGGTAAGATGCTTCTGACGTTGTCTCTGGTTCAGAAGTGGCTTGGTAGTCCTTTTCCTGAAGACATCTGAGCATGGTGACTCTTGATGCACTGACTCAAGCTTCAGTCCACTCCTTGTGAAGCTCTCCCAAGTGTTTGAATCAGCTTTGCTTGACTGTATTCTCAAGCTTGCGGTCATTCCTGTTGCTTGTGCACCTTTTCCTACCCAAATTCTTCCTTCCAGTCAACTTTGCATTTAATATGCTTTGATACAGCACTCTGTAAACAGCCACACCTTTCAGTAATGACCTTCTGTGACTTACCCTCTTTGTGGAGGGCATCAATGTTCGTCTTCTGGATCATTGCCAAGTCAGCAGTCTTCCCCATTATTGTGGTTTCAAAGAACAAGAGATACCCAGAATTTATACTGTAGGGATGGTCATTTATTGAAACTCAAATGTAAATATTCTAATATTTTGAGATACTGATTTTTGACTTTCATGAGCTGTAAGCTCTAATCATCAAAATTAAAACAAAAAAACTTTTGAAATGTTTTACTTTACATGTAATGAATCTAAAATATCTGAAAGTTTCACTTTTTGAAATAAGTTGCAAGAAAAAATGAACTTTTTCACGACATTCTAATTTATTGAGATGCACCTGTAGAAAGCAACCTAAAATATTAAGTTTAACCAAGTCCAATGACTTGGCATGGCAAAAAATAAATAAAATAGCACAACGTACTACAAAGTAGAGCTGATTAAGAAGTCATGCACTGATTATTTGGAAAATCCAGTGCGTGCTTGGATGGAGTCAGTGGCGTCTGTTTTCATTTAAAAAGGGTCATCATCACTAACCTTGGAGTAAAAAGAACCAAAGCCAAATATCAAACGAACAATAAGGCTTGAGTCTAAAAATATGAATCAAGAAAAACATCCTGTGAACATATGTTCAGTTTACAGAGACACCGCAGTTAAAATTAACACCTAGCATAATTACAGCATGCTAATCAGCACTGCGACTCGGCTCAGACATGATGAGAAGCCATTTAGAGCAACAGCTTTTACACCCGATAAAGAAAAATTAAAAGTAGTGACCTGCTGGGCTGGATCACACCCTCAAATTACCCCCCTGAGTAATCCATAACCATCTCCTGAGTGCAAATTATTCAATCTGCTACAGTATGGAGTGTGCTGCTGACACCCAATATGTTCATAATGCCATGGCCTCATTATGAAAGCCTCTCTTTAATACCTGCAGCTGCGATTATGAACTCTTCCTCGTTAATGTCGATTCTCGGGCTTGATAATAGGTAATGGTTTCTTTCGACCTAGAGTGAGACCCATGAAAGACACATGGGGTAGATTTTTTTGTCGATACTTTGAGAAGGGACATGCACAGTGGCATTGAAAGCAGGTTTTAAGGGGTCTGACGTGATGAGATGATCTCCTGCCAGTCGATGGAGAGCTGTCTGCCAAAAACACACTTCATTGATATTTGTCAGCATGTAGGCCAGGGTTTCAATGTATAATCAATACAAAGCTTCTCGTTACTATCCATAGTAGTCTCTATTAAACCATAAATGGACATTAATAAAGAAACATGGGCATTACAAGTGTGATGAGGTGGCAGAAAAATGGTAAAGGGGCTGTAAGAGAACAGAAACGGTGTTACAGAAAAGAACAATAGCCTGGAACGATTATTCTTCAGAGTTGACAGAAGCAGTGCCTTTAAGCTGTTATCCAGACCACAGACTGATGTTTTTATCTTTTCGGGACTTTTTATGGGTGGACCATATCAGTTGCTGCTCCATCATGTTTCCTGACCCGAGGAGAAAAGCAGCGTTACTCTTCACACCCGTGACCACTTAACCAGGATCCCCCCACAAAGGGGTTGCACGTTAAAGGGAAAAAGGAAAACGAATGGAAAGAAAAAGTGCAGTCTCTCAGCAGATTTCAGGCCCATGAGTTTGCTCGTCATCCCAGGATGAGTTATGGCTCCCTGTGGTCCTCTGGAAACTATAAACAAGAACCTCTGGGGCGGCCTCTACTGCAGGCCACATGCACTGGACCATTATGCGTCTGCTAGCCCATTGCACCACCCAGACATCACAAGCCAAACCCAAAAACAATTCGGGAAAATGACAGACAAAAAGGGCGTCAGGTCATTAGATTAACCTGTTACGCCACTCTGGATGGAAACTAGCTTTAGTTTTACTTAGATACTCTTATATATGTCTAGCCCTAATTCAATGCTTGCGGAACAGAAGTGAGGAAAGAGGCCCACGAGTGTTCAAGATTTCTGGGATGGATCTCAGTGCAGCTGCGGAGAGGGAAGCACAATATAGGGCAGCAAATTTATCAGGAACTTTCCTTGCAACCCTTAACTGATGAGTATCGGTCCGTAAACTCCCTCAGACTGAATTACTAACAGCTGAGGTGCACAACAACCATGTGAAATTTGAACTTCACAAAAATGTTGCAATATCACAGAAGCGCCATCCAACACAAACCACGTTTGTATTTCTTTAATTACTTTGGACTCACAACGTAATGAATCAGGAATGAAGAAAAAAAATCTTCCAGATGAAGAGAACGCCGCTTGATCTTCAAATCCCAAACAGTTAAAAGACCATCAGACATCGGTGAATCTAATCAGTCGTACAACTGATGGGCCTCATTTCTTATCTAATGGTATGAATCAAGAGTTAAGCCCTCAAACATATCTTGCACAGAGACACCTCCATGATTCAGGATCCGTGTGGGCTGGAGCTCCTGTGAAGAAGGGGTCAGTCAAGTGCACTTGGATTCCAGTGCTTCTAAGTGAACGAGTTGACGGAGGCTTTCAGGACGGAGCTCACTCCCTCTACTCCTGGAAGAGTACGGCTCAACAGCTCATTCAGAGGGCAGACGTGAGCCTAGGCAACCTTGAAAGTGGTATAATATTGCAAGCTGACAGAGAGCCATGCAAACAAAACAGGGGCTCAAAATACTGGGGTAATTGATCTCCAGGAAGGGCAAGGGTAAGAAGTTTCCCCTG
The DNA here is from genome assembly GCA_023376895.1 of Aspiorhynchus laticeps. NCBI lineage: Eukaryota > Metazoa > Chordata > Actinopteri > Cypriniformes > Cyprinidae > Aspiorhynchus > Aspiorhynchus laticeps. Next base: position 23,309,139 of record CM041810.1, on the reverse strand, counting down.
AGCAGAAACAGGCACAAGCCTGTCCGTCAAGCCACTCTGTCACCTGAAATTATCCAATAAAAGAGTTAGCACAGGACAGACTTAGTCTTCGACTTTAAAACACACATAAACGTTTGCTTAAGACCTGTGTAATGCGCAGACAGATGGCTTGTTTAACGTCTGGAGTCTATGTTCTTTTTGTTCTGACGCTTGCATGTCCAATGGCCCCTCGTTCACATTCCTCAATGTTTGCTCTCGGTCGATTACAGTCACTTAAGGTGATTTAGAGGTTTGGTTTGCTTATCTAGCAAAAAGCATAAAGAGATCTGTGTTTTGACCGGTAAATAGACCTTAAGGTGCATCATTTCAACAGTTAACATTAATGCTTTAAGCACTTAAACTAACAAGTAGTCTAATGTCTAACTATTAAATCTTGTGCTAACTTTAAAGACTATCATGGAATGATAAAAACGTGCAGCAAACATTGATTAAGCAATGGAACAGTGTGCATATTTATTGGGCAGTGTATTTCTTTTTACACCCTCTTCTGCTAATGAAAGATGGGCTATAATAAAAGTGTCAGTAAAGTCTGGCAATAAAAGAATGGCTAACAGAGTCATCCAGCATTGTTTTGGCAAAGCTAAGCAGCACCATCAAATAAGGTGCTTTATCAGAGACAAAGCAGAGGCTATCTGGGTACACAGTCTGCTACAGGTGCCAAGCTGAAGAAAGAGATACCATTTTCAAACCTGTTTAACAACATTCCACAAAACAATACAGCCATTAAGGTAAAGTAAAAAAAAAAAAGTTTTGTATATTCAAACAAATCTAACCATGACAGTTTATTCGCAATTGTGATACATCATTTTGCTTTATGATTTCCTCCTCTGAGCTAGAATTTTTTTGTACCGTTTGAAATGAACGAGCGCTTATCACAGTCACAATCAATTGTGCTGCAGTTGGCATACTGAATAAAGTGTGGCTTTAAAACCAAGGGGTGATCGTATAGTAGATTTATAGGTAACCGCGTCACTGCCAAAACTACTTTACAGTTATTGTTTATGACAATTGATCGGTAAGCCCCCCCCCCCTAGTTACAGTTACTCCCTCGGACAAGCAAACAGAGTTGCTCACTCTCTTACAATGACAGCTGTCATTGTGAAAACCTTGTCCCAAGATGTTTTTGAACAATTTTGGCCACAGAAGGGCCACCATTCAAGTGGGAATTAAATATTCCTTGGAGGGATATATAAAATATTTTTAAATAAATATGGCAGGGCTCTAGACTCATTCTTCCCACTGGTCGCACTTGTGCGACTAACTTTCTCAGTTGGTCGCACGAGCACATCATTTGATCGCAATTTTTTTTTTTTTTTTTTTTTTGATACAACATTTGATTAATCAATGCATGCTGATGAGCTTTTATCATAGTTTATAGTTATATGGTAACGAAAGTGTTCAACATTCAACCCGTTCTTTTTCATCAGTATTATTTGTGATTTAAATTTTGTGAACAGGAATTCCTTTTTTTGCTTTCGCTTTCAAATTCGCGATCTTGGTGTCACGCTTTACAAGAAAAGATAATTGTCTGTTTTGCTTATGTCTATACACCTTTCACTTTTTAAGACTAAAACAAAAGATGGATTCATTGTTATTCTTAATTAAAAAGCACAACAACAATAAAACAGTAGGTTACAATGACAAACTAGCTTACATAACATTTATTAACAAAAACGAATAAGACGAGGCATGGCATAGGACACATCACATGCTGTATTACACCGACTAATACATAACATAATGTTTAGCAAACACTGAGCAATCAAATAATAATAATATTAAAAAAATAAGGAAAGCCTCCATAGTGTAACGTGAGGTAAACAGCAAAGATAACAAGCTTTTCAAAACGAAAACAAAAAGAAAAGTAAAACTAAACTGTCTGTCACTGACAGGACTTGCATGTTTTCTCTACAAGAATACCAACATGCTCACCTTCTCTGGTTTAAGAAGCGGTCTTTCATTTTAGTTTGAAAACCAAATCCTCCGTTGCGCTCCGTCCGCTGTGCGCACCTTCGCACTCGTGCTAACGTGGCGAGTGAAAGCACAATGGGCGCGCGCTGCTCCCGCTCTGCATACGCACCGCTTCTGCGCTGCCTCTGCTCTGCTTACGCGTGCGGCGTGAAACGGGCGTAAACCAGGTTCTACTGAAGCGCTCACGCTGAAAGCGCCTCTCTTCACGTGATCAGTGAAATCTTTCTCCTGCAGCAGCGCAGACCATGCACTCGCACAAGTGCGACCACGTCAAATCTTTACTCGCACACTCTCAAAAAAGTCTAGAGCCCTGTATGGTGGGTAACTCGAAGGGAGGGTTTACAGATCACAATGCAAGCGGGAGAAGTCTCATATTACGGTCATCACGATCGCGGATGACAACATGCAGGGTACGATTAAATTAATGTACATTTAAGCAGTTTAATATGGAGACACACTGAAATATAGACCTTCGTTTATGTGTTTTTTAACTACACTGTACATGACGTGAGAACAGTTAGCTATTTAGGTTTGTGCGTTAGCACAAAGGAAGAATCTCCACTGTTAAGATGAATTTGTTACCTCGATTTTTTTTTTCTCTATGCTACCACTTTCTCCCCCTCCAGGTTACTTTAACCTGTTAACCAGCGCCCCCCATATTGGGAATCACAGCTGAAAATGACTAACTAACTTAAAATGGTAACAGTTCCTGACTTCAGTGTGCCACACACACACACAATTGTGGTGTCTTTGGAAAGAAGACCCTTTGGGCTTTACTATCCATCATCCAGAGTTGATAATGCTCAAAAATATAAAAAGTTATAGACACTGAAGTGCCTTGATAAAAATTGTACCACACTGAATTTTTTTTTTTGGTTTCATATAAAAATACATGAAATCAGTCCTGGAGAAATCCAGAAAAGTAATGGGTTGAAAGTCACATGTCTCATGAGTTTATATTTCAAATCTGAAGAAGATACCATGAAAAATGAGATTCCTGCAGCCATATTTCTAGTCCCCCCCCCCCCCCCCCCCCCCCTGTTTGAGGAAAAATATTTACCAAATTATTGAAGGGTTCTACTACAAACTATTTAGTCATTATACATGCCACTGCAGTGTTTCAATTATAAAGGCGATTAAAAAAAGGCGATTGCTAAGTTTGCTAAGCCCCCATCAGATGACAAGTGCGTCACGCGTCGTCACGAGGGAGCGCCAGAATTCAAATAAACAATTTTGTATCTTCGACTTTTTTTTTTTGGATGATCTCATTCTGTTTGGGACATTGCCTGCTACAAAATCATGCTGTTTTTTTACCACCAAGACGCTGTTTTTGAGCATAATTTGTTCCATAACGGACACAAACAATAACTCTCCCTGAAGAGATGAGACGTAAACAAAGGAATAACGATCCAAATTACAACGTTATTGTTTCTTTGGACTAAAAGTGCTCTTTGGGATGTTGTTCCGTGGACCCTTATTTCTAAAACTAAACCGGGATTTACAGCAGTGGATACGTTTGAGAGTCGTTATCAGGATGAATCTGGTATGTACTGCGGTTTTTTTATACATGTTTTGATGTGTACTGCTTACACAAATTTAGCAAATACATTCCTTATAAGCTTTCTATCGAAAAACAGCGATCTGTCGTCGATGCTTGAGGCTTAGACCTTCAAAATTATATATAGTTTGTCAAAATTAATTTTGTCCTGTTTCATTTTATCTATTTGAAAACAATGACATGTGCAAACAAAGAGCTTTCAGTGCGCTGGCGTCCTGGTGCATGTTAACAGGTTAAGGAGATCAACTCCATAATTTCTACATTTATCTGGAATGATAAATGCCCCAGAATTAAACTTACCACATTACAACATCCTAATAGTGCAGGAGGACTTGCTGTACCAAATTTTGAATTATATTATTGGTCGTTCCAGCTTAAGGCTCTTCATAATTGGGTTGATCCTCAATCTACAGTTTCATGGAGGGTGATTGAAGCTGACAAGGTTAAACCAAATAGACTTCAAGATATTTTATTTACTGGCACAGGAAAAAAAGGGGATAATTATAAATTTGGTCCGGTTGTAACTAACTCTATTAAAATCTGGAAAACGGTTGAACGTCGAATAGGAGGACCCTTCAAATTTTGTAACAGTACACCTTTATGGCACAATTTTAATTTTGTATGCGGAGGTCGTCCATTTCTCCAACCCTCTTGGTCTTCTTTAGGTGTAAACACGTGCAGTGATATATATGATATATAGCTTTCCTGTAGCTCAAATGGTAGAGCATGGCGCTAGCAACGCCAAGATCATGGGTTCGATTCCCAGGGAAAGCAAGAGCCGATAAAATGTAAAAAAAAAACTGTAACTTGAATGCATTGTAAGTCTCTTTGGATAAAAGCGTCTGCTAAATGCATAAATAAAAAATAACCAGGGCCTCTGTTCATTTCAGACATTAAGAACCATATTTTGTCTTTCTTCAATTACGTTCTGCTCTCAAAGCGTATGGCGTTCCGTGGGCATTTCCTCTCATCCTATGCGGGACTGGATTGCACCATCTGCTGGTCGGCCATCGGTTTCCTTAATATATAATAAAATTATTGATTGCATTACAAAACCTCTTTCTATTAAAACTATTTGGAATGGGAATTATCTGACCTTAATTTATCTGTCGACTGGGAGAGAGTGTGGTCTAATCTCGGCTTAACATCTAACAATCTGGCTCATCGTCTTATTCACTTCAAAGTCATTCATAGAGCATACATAACTCCTTACAAAAGATTTAAAATGAAACTACAGTCAAATTTGAACTGCCATATATGTAATACTACATCATCAGGTACCTTTCTGCATATGTTTTGGGAATGTCCTGTCGTCATTAGTCTATGGACACATGTAAACCTGGTTTTGTCATCATTACTGCGAATTGATTGGTCTGTTAACCCAAGTTTGTGTCTTCTTAATGATGATTCTGGTCTCTGTATTAGTTCGATGCAAAAGAGAATGTTGTTTGCTGGTTTTACAGCTGCGAAGAAGACAATAATACAGAACTGGTTTACACCACACGTGTAGAAAAACATATTGGATCCATAGCCTCCTGCAAATAGTGACGTGTGAATGTACAGCGGCGTGAGTCGGTGGGGCCAGGCCTTCGACCAATGATGCTTGGCAGTGTTTTTTGGTGGATATACGTGATTGTATAAAGGAGTGACTTTTTGTGTTCTGATTGTCCTTCCCTCTCTCCCTCCCTTTTGATTGGACCTTGAAATGTTGAGTATATGTCTGTTGTTTTGTTTTGTTGTGTTCTGGATGCTATGTTGTGTTGTGTGTGAAAAAAACAAGATAAAACAAACAAAAAAAAAAGATACCTTTAGATACCTTCCTGAAACGCAAGATGACATTAACATTCTGCTTGAGCAGATGAACATTGTAACTTAATGAGAGTATGACAACCAGAAAATTAACGTTTTTTTTGTCTTCATTGGGATTGGGGTTGAATGCTTAGGGACATTTTGCTCTGTTTTGTTTGAATTCAGGAAATGTAATAAAATAAATTCTATTGCCTATCCTCTCAGGATACCTGGAATCAGTGTTATAAGTACCCCAGGCACATAGTTTTTCCATTTTTGTAGCATAAACACCATAAAACCGATGCGAGCTTCGGATCTTCCAATGTTTCTCTATGGCGTTGAAACCTAAAGATGTCCGAGTTCCGCTCCCTGTGCAACTGATACTCGACTGCCATTGGCTCATCTGCGTTCGAGGGGAGGGGCTTACCGATAGGTTAATTGGCTATTTCTGCCAACATATGAATAAAGTACTGTGCATTTCAATTCAATTCAAATTAAATTAAAAAAATAATAATAGTGATAGCTCACTGAAAATCCAAGAAAGTGCATAATAAAGTGTGTGTGTGTGTGCATATATATATATATATATATATATATATATATATATATACTGTATATATATATATACACATGGCCTAAAATTAACACTCGCCAAGCACCAAATGCGAGTAAAAATTGACGTTAGCGAGTAGATGTAACACTATCAGTCGCCAGTTGGCGGGTACTACTTTTACGAAATATAACAATGCAATCTAGTGAAAACAACAGCCAGTTTTAAAGAGATTCGCTGTTTCTGATGTAAGCGGATAAAATAATATTTTCCAAAGACAAGATCATCGTGATTAGCTGTTCTGTCATAAGCGACAAGAGCGAATCAAATAATAGGATACTAACGGACTGATAAGGTCAGAGCAGTGTGATGGTCAGCTTGTCCCTAGACACGGTTCTAATAACTTATACCTGAGAAGATTTTGCTGCTATCACTATTTATTTATTTTTTTATTTGAATTGAATTGAAATGAAATGCACAGTACTCTATTCATATGTTGGCAGAAATAGCCAATTGACCTATCGTTTTTTTTGTTGGCCAGTGTGGCCAGTGTGCATTGTTACACTTTCAGATAAACATTATTTACTATTTTTAATAATTTTTTCCCTCCCGCAGGCCGGTCCTCAGGTTTTACTATCCTTGTGGGGACATTTGGTCCCCAAAATGTAGCATAAACAAGTACACACACGACCCACAACCACAAAACCAGTCATAAGGGTAATTTTTTTTTTATTAAGATGTCTGCATCACCTGAAAACTGAATAAATTATGCAATACAGGCTTTCCAATTATGTATGGTTTGTTAGGATAGGACAATATTTGGCAGAGATACAACTATTTGAAAATCTGGAGTGTGCAAAAAAATCTAAACATTGAGAAAATAACCTTTAAAGTTCTCCAAATGAAGTCCATATTGCAAATCAAAAAGGAAGTTTACAAAATTTACAAAATATCTTCATGGAACATGATCTTTTATGATATTTAATATCCTAATGATTTTTGTCATAAAAGAAAAATCGATAATTTTGACCCATATAATGTATTTTTGGCTACTGCATTAAATCATATTTTTTTTTTTTTTTTTGTGCATTCCAAGTAATATCAATCAAACTGCATTTGGGTTATTAAACAATAATAACTAAAAAAATATACAGGCAACTTACAAAATTAAAGTTCATTGAAAGTATATGTTTATACTGCCGTGCAAAGGTAACTTCGATTTTGGTCGAAAATTAGTTATTTATATTTTTGGGACATTCAAGACATCCTTTATCAAGTGCATACGTATCTTGAGTCAATTTCGTTGTTTTTCCGAGAAAATAATGGGTCGTCTTAACCGTAACTTCGAAAAGCCCCGGAGAAACCAAGGCAGAACACCGTATAACACCAGTTACGGTTCTTTCACTTTGTTTGGAACGCTCAAATTGAGTTATGGCGTTCTGCCTTTGTTTAGCGGTGCGTCAATATGAAGTTACGGTTATGGCTTGGAGTTACACGGTGTTCTGCCTTTGTTTTACTGACCATTAAGACCCTGACCATTCACATTGCAGACCCCTTTAGCGACTTTTTTCCCTTCAAAAAAGCGCCCAAACCTAGTTTCTGAGAATCACCGAGGTCTTGCTTTCCCAGCACGTGCACACACCTCTCTCTCTCTGCGTCTGCTCAGTTTCTCTCCCAGCGCACGCACACACACCTCTCTCTCTCTCTCTCTCTCTCTCTGCATCTGCTCAGTTTCTCTTCAGCGATCGGCAGGGAGTAGCGCTTTAATTCAGTTAAACACAGATATTATGTTGCTTCTCTAATTTTACATGCAAGTATAGCCGAAATCACAGCACAGCTATTGTCTTTATCTTATGTGTATTTGATTTCATCAGACGACGGTGCTATTATCATAATCTTTTGTGCAGATTAACATCTTGGAAGTGAGAGCTGGTTATGTAGTCTTAATGGGTCGCGTTTCAGTCAGTATTTCATATTCATTCCGTTATCTGACAACAGAAACAGTAAAATATACCAATGAAAACAGTTTTATTGAGAATTTAGCTTAATCAAAATACAGTATGTGGGCACAGAGAGGGAAACAAATGTAATAATAAATGTACAGTTTGCATTTTCAGAAGAAGTGAGCTGCCCTGTGTGCATAAATGTAAACAGGTTTGTGTAAGTAAATTGCTCAGTGCAAAGAAAGAGAAGTAATGGGAACCTAGTATTGCTTTTTTCATGTGTCTAATAGACATGAACAAGTTCTTTGAAAAACATCTATGACCTTTGAAACATGTCTACTCTTCATGCTCTATGTTGACTATGGTTTCAATTAGGGATGTCAACGATTAATCGACGATCGATTAATTGTCAATAAGAGACGTAATCGATAAAAGTTATCGATGGTCGATTAAGCAGTTTCATTTTGGGGTGCGCGCGGCTCGTGCGCAAAACACGTGCAAACGGCTGTGCGTGACGGTGAAGGGGCTGGATCTTACAAGAAAATAATTATTTTAATATGATACAAACTTTAAAAGTACATTAAAAGAGATACAGTACAAAGTTATTTTGTATTGAAATGTAGTAATAAGTCATGTTCAATCATAATTTCCCTGATAATTATTGCATATCGGGCACTTGGCTTTGACAGGGCTGCACACGCGAGCAGGACAGTATTCATTCATACAACTTGTTAATTCGTTCCTATGACATATTAATTTGTGGCAGCTGTCCATGTTTCATTAATTTGTTCCCTAGAACAGGGGTTCCCAAACTTTTCCATTCCACGACCCACCTAGACAAGTATAATCTATTTCAAGACCCACCAAAATATTTGAGATAAAAAAACAATTGACATTACTATAAGCTTAATCATAATTAAAAGCATAATATGGCAGAAATTAAGTATTTAAGAAAAATAACCATTTTATTTTATAGGCTAGTACCACTGTAAACATTCACTACTAATATTTACATTTTAATTTCTTAATTTACAGACGTTAATGAGTCTAGAAATATGTCCATAAAACCTGGAAACGCGCTCACTCCGGTGCGGCTATGAACTGTAATCCGCTGACAGTGCTATAAAAAAAATGTGCCCTCACAACCCAACACTTTTTTATTTTATTTTAGCAAAGCATAAGAAGCGAAGCAGAATTCTCAAACAGTTTAGAGATTAAAATAATTTTGAAATAATTGTAAAAATAATAAACATATGCGTCTCATTTTAAATAAACACTAAAAACCGAGAAGACAATTTACTTCAGCCAGAAATGTACTTTTGCAATGGTTAAATAAATGTTCAGCTATATCTTCAAAAGATTTTTTAAAATTTTTTTCTCTATATAGTGATGATATGGCAAGGAAATAATAGGACATTTTGTTATGCTAGCATGTGGAAATGTTTGTATAGTGTTACAATTAACCCCGCATTTGTGCCCCGCTCAACCCGTACATGTGAAATGCTTTTTACGGACAGTTTATGGATTAAATGCATATGAAGGAACGAAAACAACAAACTCTTTACATCTCTCGGAAAGATAAAGTGCAGAGTTCAAACAGACAATAGAAATGAATGAACAGCCTACCTGATACAGTTTTCGCAACATTTGAATTTTCCGGTGTATGCAATCTCATGCAGAACACAGCGCAGTGAAGTGAGAGAGTTTCTTCTCATTAATAATGCGGACCGAGCATTTTAATAATGAACCGTCGCTCTGAGACCCTCACTGTACAACTCGTGCGCGTCCGCGCTTCAAAACACGCAACGCATGTTTTAAATCCCGGCCTTTGCGATTCGAAAATCGCACTGAGCAATATCGCAATTCGTAATTAATCTTTGTATATCGTCCAGCCCTAGGAACTGTGTGTGTGTGTGTGTGTCATTTAGCTGCCGCCAAGTGGCTTTGTGCGACCCACAGTTTGAAAACCCCTGCCCTAGAAAACCCATGATTTAACTTAAATGCGGGAACAATTTAAGTCATAGTAACGAATTCTTAATTCATGGCCACGAAATCTTTCATTTCCCCCCACACGTTTACCACAGTAAGAGATGCGAAAACAGTGATTAAAGTGAACAACAATAAAATGAACCTGCAAATCTAGAGGGTGAGACAGTGAGGATTTGGGAAAAGAAACAAATAATATTAAATTCGTGACCATCCGGAAAAACAGAACACAAAGCCGAGTTTGGCTTGATTTAAATGTATGCGCTCGGCATGAATCAAAAAACATGGTCACGATGTAACATTTGCCTGCTAACCAATTATTTATCTAATTAACAAAGCTTTGTACCTCACTTGTGTCATAATACTCACATTAAAATGTTTCAAATGGGTAACAGTGTGTTTGTAGCAACGCCGGTGGTTCTGGAAGCGGATCACTGACCGCGCGTCACAGCCCCACGCGCCATACTTGCGTTTGGGATCATTTTATTTTAAATCCTGATAATGTCAGTTGCAAACATTGCTATGATGTTTTAAAAATAAAAAAACGAGCACCATGAAACCATTTAAAAAGGCGCATTCAGCGGTCTCCATGACAGGATATGAAACAGCAACTATGTGTAACTATGACGCGCTCTCTTCATTTGATCAAATGATCGTAATCACATCCATTCATTTTATCATCCTGCCACTAGCCTTTTATTTAGACTAAAAACCCTTTTCATTCGGGTGAGGAAGCTGGCGTTTTGAGTGGCATTTGCACATCCTGTCATGCCGGTGACTATATGCCACTGCAATAGACGCATTTTGCAGTAGTTATGGTTAACGATTAATCGATTAATTGATCGTTAATTTAAACGACGATCGATTATGGAAATTATTGAAAATTGACATCCCTAGTTTCAATAATAATAAACATACATTTGCATAAAGCATCCATATTTGGCCATGCCCATGTTGATTAGAGTATTACAAATTTGAAAAGTATTAATTTAAGGTACATATAGAACAAATAAAAATGTGCGATTAATTGTGATTAATCGCGAGTTAACTCATGACAATCATGCGATTAATCGCGATTAAAAAAAATTAACCGATTGGCAGCCCTAAAATATATATATATATACTGTATATATATATATATATATATATATATATATATATGTGTGTGTATGTATACATACCGCATATATACCGCATATGTACCGCATATACACGTGTATATATATATATATATATATATATTATATATATATATATATATATATATATATATATATATATTAGGGGTGGCACGGTACACAGATGTCACGGTTCGGTACGTACCTCAGTTCGGGGGTCACGGTTCGATACGATTTAGGTACATGAAAAAAAAATAATAATCTACTATGCTCGGTTTCTTTTCATTTATTTTGAACAGACAGTAGTGCAAATTAAAAAAAAAAATCCATCTAGATGTGAAAATACTACATATTATTACATGTTATATATATAAAATCTGTTCTGTTTTCATTGTGAGTGTACACCGATAAAAGCAGACCTTTATACAGTGATTATTAATAAGACAATAAGTGTTTAAAGTTGATTCTGCTGGTATAAGGAAACAGTTTAAGTGATCGCGCACACGCACGCACGCACACACACACACACAAAACACATCAGTTCCAGTATTGCTAACTTAACAGCCAGTTGGTACTTTATCAAAATAAAATACAGTGAGTCAAACATCAGCGCGCCCGCCACTGTGTCACCGTTAGCATTCGCTGTTCTTCTACTGGCGGTTATCAAACAGCGTTGCATTGCTGTGGGCGCCCCCTTCTGGATTGGGGGTGAATTGCCTGTATTCGTCGTATGGCCTTATGCACCGAACCGAGATGCCTGTACCGTGATGGTTCGATACGAATACATGTACCGTGCCACCCCTAATATATATATATATATATATATATATATATATGTGTGTGTATATAAGATTATATATATAATCTGTGTGTACGTGTTACGATGTAACGAGGTCATATTCCAAAACCAATGAAACCGAAACTAAATCGTGTTGAAACAGGAAGTGAAGTAAACAGAAGAGAATGACAAAATAACAGTCCACATATAACATAAACCTGACAATAAGATCGTTAGTCTATTGTTAGCCTATATATATATATATATAACAGTTCCGATCCTCGAATCTGACTGACAAGATACTTTTTCTGTTGATATTTAACCTGCGTGTTCTAGATGGGCTGTCAGTCAGTGCAGTTTCATTGTTGCGCCACACGGTGGCGGTAAGAGATTGTCTTTGAGTGGGTCTTAAACAGTTCATTCAACTACACGTTCAAAAACGCTGATTCATTCGAGATATGTAATGAACAAGCTGCTGAAATCATTTTAACTTTGAGCGCCACTTTTAAAGGCTCAGCTGACCAGCAGAGCGTCGATGCCAAGACAGATTTCGCTTTCCTTGGACATGGCAACCTGTTTTCACAAATATACATGACTCGGCCTGAAGGACAGACGCAGGTAATCGCACGCGATCAGTCGATGATCTCTCTCATTCGCTGTCTGTTTAGGCTTGTTAAGTGCAAATTTACTGAGCCTCTGTACAAATCAGCATGGTACACATTGTTATCATTACTAATATTCAGTACATATGCACTAAGTATAAAACGAGAAGGGCGTGACCTTACGAAAAGAAAAAAAAAGGAAATATCGTGGTTGCTGGGGTTGTTGCATTCCTCTGCGGTTATGCTCGTCAATAGCGCGGTATTGCGATATTGCGGTTATCGCGACAGCCCTAACCTGAATATTCCGCGCTGATTTGCTAAAAAGGACTTATCTGGTTCTGTTCACAAACAACAAGGGTGCTTGTCGGTTTCTGCTGTAAGCAGTGAACTCGCAATGCCTTGACAGCGGACAATACCGGCTTTTGTGACAAAACATGTTTATGGTTCAGAAGGTGCTATACGTGGAGTATAACGCAGTCAGTTCATTTTTTAAATGAGGTATATATATATATATATATATATATATATATATATATATGTGTATTAGTGTTGTCACGGTACCAAAATTTCAGTATTCGGTACCAATACCAGTGGAAATCCACGGTTCTCGGTACCAATTTCGGTACCAAAGCAAAACACAAAAATATGCTAATTAAAAAACACATTTTTTATTAATAAAGTTAAACAAAAATAAACTACACAAAAACCAATGCCATTCTTTATGCTTATTTAAAATTATTTCAAGTTTTTCCACAAGTAATAAAAGTATGGAAAAAAGTAAAGTTCCACCCAAAAGTTTTTGTCATATTTCTGCTGCCGCTGAAAAACAACTGTAAACTGTTGTCTGTTTTAGGGTTTGCTGGTGCTTCATGATCTTCCTGCAGCTGTAAAAGGAAAATATAATATAAGTAAAGCAATGGGCTGAGTCTGACCAAATGTCTTCTTAATGATCTTCTTCATTAGATCATTGACTCCAGCTAAAATATAAAATTTCAGTAAATAACAAACCTCAGCTTTTATAATAAATTTAGATACAATTACATATATTTTAAGACAAGTGCATATCAAAATGGAAGGAAACTGTAGTATTAAAAACACTTTACAATAAGATTACATTTTTTAGATAACATGACCTATCAAATAAACAACAGTTATATACTGTATTGCAATTATTCTTCTTAGGGTTCATTTCAAAATTTACAAATACATAAAATCAATCAAAGTTCAATCTGTTAAAATGATTTAATGCACAATGAACAAACATGAATGATCAAGTGCTTGTATTAAATAACATTCACAAACATTAATTAATGTTGTAAAAATATATTGTTCACTCACTGGAAGTTGATGTTAGATAATAACATGAAGTCATTGTAAAGTCTATACAGTAGATAACATTTGACTGTACTTTCATTTAATACAAACTGTGTACATATTTAATTTTAAAGGGCTTTTAAACCTGCTAGTTATCCAGCCAAAAATAACAACCACTAGCAAAAAAAAAATTATAAAAAAAAAATAAAAAAAAAAGGCCAGAACTGTTTTTTTCTGACGGACTGATATGACATAAACACTGTTAACTGTTTGTACATTCTCCAACACGCATATTTTAGATTCACAATTAATTTAAAAGCCTCTGGTGTGTAACAATAGTAAATACCATCATGTCCTCCTGTTGTTTTTACCCTAATAAAAATTATAGGTGCATTAAATAGTTAATAAAGAAACTTCATTCTAATGCTCATTATATTAGCGTTAGCAGCGCTTATGCTAAGGATTAACTCCGCTATAACGGCAATGTTTATTTTAATCCGACATTCAAATTCAAATATGGAATAATATTCATAACAGAATATCTAAATATTAAATTGAAACTTACCTGCTTGAACTCTTTCATTTGATCTGGGTGCCAGTCTTTAAAGTGTTGTTAGTTTGATGTGTTTCTTTTATGAAGAGAGCGCATCTGCACAGCATTCAGATCACGCAGCAAGAACCGGGTTGACAGAAACCTGGTACCGTGACGTTTTCATTTTTTTAGTACCGACTTGGTACCGAAGTACCGGGTCTTTTGACAACACTAATATGTATATATAAAGATTTTGTGACTACTGCTAATGTGATCAACGCAAAGTTAGTCAAGGTGTCCCAATCTCTCCCGACCCTCGAGAATGCAGATTTACCTTCTTACCTCCCATCTCTACCGTTGCCTACTATCTCAGAATGGGAAGTGTATAGAAGATTGTCCTCCATTAACTGTCACAAATCTCCTGGCCCAGACTTGATCCCTTCAAGAATACTGAAGGAGTTTGCATGTGAAATCAGCAATCCCATTTGTGACATTATTAATAAAGGTGCATCTCAATAAATTAGAATGTCATGGAAAAGTTAATTTATTTCAGTAATTCAACTCAAATTGTGAAACTCATGTATTAAATAAATTCAATGCACACAGACTGAAGTAGTTTAAGTCTTTGGTTCTTTTAATTGTGATGATTTAGGCTCACATTTAACAAAAACCCACCAATTCACCTCAATCTCAACAAATTAGAATACTTCATAAGACCAATAAAAAAAAACATTTTTAGTGAATTGTTGGCCTCCTGGAAAGTATGCTCACTTACTGTATATGTACTCAATACTTGGTAGGGGCTCCTTTTGCTTTAATTACTGCCTCAATTCGGCGTGGCATGGAGGTGATCAGTTTGTGGAAAAAAAAAGCCCAGAAAGGGCTGGAAGCCCAGGTTTCTTTGACAGTGGCCTTCAGCTCATCTGCATTGTTGGGTCTGGTGCCTCTCATCTTCCTCTTGACAATACCCCATAGATTCTCTATGGGGTTCAGGTCAGGCGAGTTTGCTGGCCTATCAAGCACAGTAACACCATGGTCATTGAACCAGCTTTTGGTACCTTTGGCAGTGTGGGCAGGTGCCAAGTACTGCTGGAAAATGAAATCAGCATCTCCATAAAGCTTGTCAGCAGAAGGAAGCATGAAGTGCTCTAAAAATGTCCTGGTAGATGGCTGCGACTTCAGAAAACACAGTGGACTAACACCAGCAGATGACATGGCAGCCCAAATCATCACTGACTGTGGAAACTTCACACTGGACTTCAAGCAACATGGATTCTGTGCCTCTCCACTCTTCCTCCAGACTCTGGGACCTTGATTTCCAAATGAAATGCAAAATTTACTTTCATCTGAATTAAGGACTTTGGACCACTGAGCAACAGTCCAGTTCTTTTTCTCCACAGCCCAGGTAAGATGCTTCTGACGTTGTCTCTGGTTCAGAAGTGGCTTGGTAGCCCTTTTCCTGAAGACGTCTGAGTGTGGTGACTCTTGATGCACTGACTCCAGCTTCAGTCAACTCCTTGTGAAGCTCTCACAAGTGTTTGAATCAGCTTTGCTTGACTGTATTCTCAAGCTTGCGGTCATCCCTGTTGCTTGTGCACCTTTTCCTACCCAATTTCTTCCTTCCAGTCAACTTTGCATTTAATATGCTTTGATACAGCACTCTGTAAACAGCCACACCTTTCAGTAATGACCTTCTGTGACTTACCCTCTTTGTGGAGGGTGTCAATGTTCGTCTTCTGGATCATTGCCAAGTCAGCAGTCTTCCCCATTATTGTGGTTTCAAAGAACAAGAGATACCCAGAATTTATACTGTATGGATTGTCATTTATTGAAACTCAAATGTAAATATTCTAATAATATTATCTAATTATCTAAATTAAAACAAAAAAAACTTTTGAAATGTTTTACTTTACATGTAATGAATCTAAAATATATGAAAGTTTCACTTTTTGAAATAAGTTACAAGAAAAAATGAACTTTTTCACGACATTCTAAATTATTGAGATGCACCTGTAGTTCCCTTGTGGAAGGTGTTGTCCCTACACAATGGAAAGAGGCTATTGACGTACCCATACCAAAATCTTCCCCCCCAGATATTGAGGAACTGAGGCCGATTTCATTAACATCTCAGCTGTCAAAAATTTGTGAGAAATTTGCTGAGCAATGGATCGTAAACGATATCACACCAAACCTAGACCCTATGCAGTTTGGTAGTCGACAGAACCATTCAACAACACACAATCTGGTTAGCCTGATGGATTTTGTGTATAAGGCCTGCGAAGAACCAGGTTCAGTGTGCACATTAGTTACAACTGATTTCGTCAAGGCTTTTGATGCTGTAGACCATACAGTAGCAGTGAAGTGCCTCCTGGATCTTGGAGTGAGACCTAGTCTCATTCCATGGATTTGTAATTTTATGTCTAATCGTCGTCAATGAGTGCGTTATCATGGATATCTATCTGATTGGGAGTATCCTTCATGTGGAGTTGCCTAGGGAACCATATTGGGGCCCATAATCTTCCAAGCACTGAGTAACAATGCTCTCCAGGATCAAATAGACCACTGGAAATATGTGGACGACATGACCATGGCCCAGAGGTGGACCTCTCATCACCCATGTACTCTTCAACAGATGTTGAATGAACTTGGCATCTGGGTAGAGGAACATAAAATGAAACTCAACTCAAAAAAATGCAAGGTCCTACATGTTACCCGCATTAAACAGATACCAGCTTGGCCATCACTTTCTATAGATCAGAACATCTTGAAAACCTGTGACTCTGTTAAGGTTTTAGGGGTTACCATCCAGAGTGACTTAAAATGGGATGGTCAAGTGGACCACATGTTGTCCTCAGCCTATAGAAAGCTTTTCGCTCTCCGCCGGCTAAAGAAATTTGGTGTTCGAGATCAAGAATTGGTTATCATCTATACAGGGTATGTGCGCCCTGTGTTAGAGTACGCAGTCCCAGTCTGGCACAGTTCATTGACTACTGATCAAATTAAAAGGTTGGAAAGTGTGCAGAAACGGGTCTGTAAAATCATACTGGGACAAAGGTATCAAGGATATTCTGGCACCCTCTCCCTTCTTGGATTGTGCACACTAGCAGACAGACGAGTTCAATTGTGTCTTGATTTTGCTAGGAAGCTATACAAGTCTAGTTTTAGAGACTGGCTACCACCACTCAGGGAGCAGTTGACTGGACGCCAAATGAGAAACTCTGATAAACTGACAATGCCCAGATGCCGAACAGAGAGATACAGGAGATCACCTATTCCCTATATGTGTAGACTTTTAAACAATTAAAAATGAACTTTGTGTATTTCTATGATGTATTTTATTTTTATTTTTAAATTTTTGTATTTTAATATGAAGTAAATTGGTATTGACATTTTATTGTAACAGCAAATTAATTCAGTGTCCCCTAATGACAAACGTCTCTGGGTACCTGTAACAATGCTGAAAAAGTCAATAAAAAATAAAACAATAAAACATTTTAAAAAAATATATAATTTAAATTAAATTCTTAAATACATGCTAGACAAACGGAAAAAATAGCCATTTTTCCTCTGGCTTTTCAACACTCGATGCGTCAAGCTCCACCTGAGAGGCAAATCTAGTAGAAAAGACTATTGTTCTATATTGTGGCACATTCCTATATACACAGAGCATCAGACAATACCACACAAGTGGAGAAGCATTCTCTCTGTTTCTAAAGGACACAGGGGTATGGCTCTGCAGCCTTTTAAAGACGTAGTCATTCCTTAACCTGTTACCATGCACCAGGACGCCTGCGCACTGAACGCTCTTTGTTTGCACATGTCATTGTTTTCAAATAAATAAAATGAAACAGGACAAAATTAATCTTGACAAACTATATATCATTTTGAAGGTCTAAGCCTCAAGCATTGACGAAAGATCGCTGTTTTTCGATAGAAAGCTTATAAAGAATGTATTTGCTAAATTTGTGTAAGCAGTACACATCAAAACATTTATAAAAAAACCGCAGTACATACCAGATTCATCCTGATAATGAGACACAAATGTATCCACTGCTGTAAATCCCGGTTTAGTTAGAGAGGTAAGGATCCACGGAACAACATTCCATCAAGAGCTTTTAGTCCAAAGAAACAATAACGTTGTAATTTGGATCGTTATTCATTTGTTTACGTCTCATCTCTTCAGGGAGAGTTATTGTTTGTGTCCGTTATGGAACAAATTATGCTCAAAAACAGCGTCTTGGTGGTAAAAAAACAGCATGATTTTGTAGCAGGCAATGTCCCAAACAGAATGAGATCATCCAAAAAAAAAAAAAGTCAAAGATACACGGAAGATTGTTTATTTGAATTCTGGCGCTCCCTCGTGACGCACGCTGTGACGCACCTGTCATCTGATGGGGGCGTAACTTAGCGATCAGCTTTTTGCACAAATAATCCTTTTTTTTTTTTCTTTTTTTCTTCAACATTTTTCAGATATGTTTGCGTGTTTTGTGGGGAATGTTCCTGTATCTGTATGATTACCATCTGTATGGCTGATAATCAGCGTGTAATTACTGACTGTTCACAGATATAAGTGTGAATGCAGTCTATATAAAAGGCCATTATAATGTGATTATTGACTATATGGGCCATCTGTATGATTAGCATCTGTATGAATGATCCTCAGCCTGTGATTACTGATATACAGGAGCATCTGTATGTCAGGAAATCAGAGTATGTACTCAAGTTATTTTTTTTATTATTATTATATTTTTTTTCATCACTCAAAAATTATCCTTATTGTATTTTTCTAGTGCTCAAATAAATCACTGATACAATGTCTAAGATTCTGTCTACTGTTTTATAACTGAAAAACTGCAGTGGCATGTATAATGACTAAATAGTTTGTAGTAGAACCCTTCAATAATTTGGTAAATATTTTTCCTCAAACGGGGGGGGACTAGAAAAATGGCTGCAGGAATCTCATTTTTCATGGTATCTTCTTCAGATTTGAAATATAAACTCATGAGACATGTGACTTTCAACCCATTACTTTTCTGGATTTCTCCAGGACTGATTTCATGTATTTTTATATGAAATTTAAAAAAAATTCAGTGTGGTACAATTTTTATCAAGGCACTTCAGTGTCTATAACTTTTTATATTTTTGAGCATTATCAACTCTGGATGATGGATAGTAAAGCCCAAAGGTTATTCTTTCCAAAATTGTGTGTGTGGCACACTGAAGTCAGGAACTGTTACCATTTTAAGTTAGTTAGTCATTTTCAGCTGTGATTCCCAATATGGGGGGTGCTGGCTAACAGGTTAAGAAAGTCTTCAATGCCAACATTCATTCAAAGAGACAGAGACAGGAAGCAAGCAAGAAAAAAAAGAACTTAAATTTGTGTCTCTGTGTGCGTGTGTGTGTGTGTGTGTGTGTGAGAGCACTGGAGTGTAAAGATCACTCTCATTTAAAATTTGCAATCTTCTTTTGTGTTCTCTTTAGTTTCTAGTCATCTCCAAATAATATTACAAACAGGTACCTTTAAACACAGAGAGATGAGGCTGTTTTTATTTGCCTATTTAAACATATGTGTGTGCGTGCATGCAAAAATATGCCAGAGCACCAGCTCTGTGTATGACTCTAAACAAAGCTGACGAGTTATGTATGCCCCTCCACTGACTACAATGAAGCTAAAAAGAGGAAAAAGAAAAAAGCAAACAGGCGCAGAGCAGAAAGCGGCCAGAATGACTGAGCGATTCAGAGCACACTTATCATGCCCAGGTGCACACGGTCAACTGGACAGACAGAGCAAGAAGGAAAGAAAGAGAAAGCAGGGAGCGATAGGGACAGAGGGTTTAATTCACTGGCATGGCTAGGCAGTGGCCTGGGAAAAGCTATGGGGGGAAAAAATGTGTGGATTGGCATGCAAATCAGGCCTGCATGTGGACGCGCGGAGCTGAGCGGGACTTTTAGAAGAACCAGTGTTCACCTCCCATTAATATCACATGCTGTTAATGAGGAGCTGGGGGAGAGTGGCAGAACAGGTGTCGGAGCAGCTACAGAATGGGAATAAAGAGGGCAAAAGCAGTGATCCGAGAGGAATGCCTATGTGTGCTGGGACCACTGGGGTGGGGGCGACTGCGAATGTTCCCGGCCAGAGTGGGGGATATGGCTGGCCCACAGGAAGTTTAAAGTTTGAATGCATCCTGCTTGAGTGGATGTGAATATTCATATGAAACTGCAAGTACTATCATTCAAAAGTTAAGTTATTTTTTTACGTTTTGAAGCTCACCAATGCTGCATTTGTTTGGTAAGAATACAGTAAAAATAGAACAGAAATTTATTTAAAATTATTTAAAAAACAATTTTGCCTTGATATATTTTACAATGCAGTTTATTCCTGTGAAGGCAATTTCCAGTACTCATTGTCTTCATTGTCACATGATCCTTCCAAAATCATTCTAATTCACTGATTTGATGTTAAAGTAACATTTCTTAATATTATTGATGTTGAAAACATTTTTTGATACATTTTCTTCAGGATTCTTTGATGAACAAAGTTCAAAAGAACAGCATTTATTTGAAATTGAAATCTTTTGTAACATTACTATCACTTTATCAATTTAATGCATCCTTGCTGAATAAAAATATTAAATTCATTCAAAAATAAATTCTTCTGTATATTTCTGCTAATTTACAGGTTGGTTTTTATTTTTCAGTTTAGTAGCTTGAAAGAAAGCAGTGATATAGCCGGTCATGTGATTTGTTTCTCATAGACGAATGTGCGACCATCTTTGGGATGAAAGCTAACACACAGGAAACACTTTTTTACAGCACTGCTATTTACTTGCCTTTTTCTTATGGGTGAATGTGAAAAAGCGAGAGAATGACTATAATAAAGCACTATACAACATCCTTGTGTGGCCAGGGAGGAAACGTGGCCGTCTGAGGTTCACGTCCACATTAAAGGCACAATGAAAAGGGAAAATGTTTATTCAATTTTAGAAAATCTCCATCAAGGTCTTCCGTGGTGTTTTACTACCTTTACAATCAAACGCTTGTCGATTTACAGTCTCTACTGTGCTGCTAACTAGACCACAGTCCATAAAGTATGCTGTAAATCCAAAATAACAATACAAAACTGCTACATAAAACTTGAAATGGGACTTCCAGGCTTAGACACACTAATTTGATATCCCCTATAACAAGCATCCTTGGTCCGTCGCCCAGTCCCTCACATTCCTTTCGTGACAGGGTGCACACGGCTGGAATACAAGATGAGGATTTTGGTGCCAACTTCAGGACGAGATACTTAAAAGAGACAGGATAACAAGTTGAGAATCTGAACAGTAAGGAAACTGACAGGGAAGAGATTCTCCAGGGGCCGCTGAAGAAGCCACGCATTCCAACCTCAGCTGAACGGCACCTAATGATTGACTGCTTAAAACAATAAGTTACAATTGAAAAAAAAGCAGAAAACAGCAGAATCCAAAACAAGCAATTAAGTTTTAGAAAGATATATTGGTATGGTTCTCACCACATGTGCATGTCTTGACCACTATGATGGGGCAGTTTAGTTACAATTAGGGCTGGGTGATAATTCGATAACGATAATTATCGCAATATAATTTTCCTCGATAAAACGATATGAAGAGCTCGATAAATGTTCGATATAATGTTTATGCGCCAAAAGCAGAACGAAACAGCGCGACTCATTTGAATCGCGCCACACGGACCGTTTATCCGCTCAGATCAAAGTCAAACTGCCGCGCGGCACGAGCTCACTAGAGCAATGCATTTACTCGCGGATAAGACAGTCACGCGAGCACAAAACAGCGCTGTGAGATCCAGTGTGAAACGCTTGCATTCATGATTTAAACTAGTTTAGAGCCAAACAGGAGAAACACTGTGTGCAACAAGACAGTCAGAAGGCTTTTCAGTCTACACATCACCATCATTTACCATGGATTTACTGTAGTAACACTCACTGCACCATGGTATTGTGGAAGAAATGTGGGATATTCACACTGCATTTTATTACAGGAGTAATGGTGTATAATTATAGTATGTATTTGTGATTAAGCTATAGCATGTGTGCATTTATACTGAATGTTTTTAGATTACTGTTTTTCATACAAATAGGCTACCTAAAAACCATATAGTTATATTTTTTACCATGGTATTGAGGTGTTATATGTGTGGTTTTAACCGTTTATCAGAATAAATTTAACCATATAAAACTGAGGTTGCTACAATTTTTACAGATGTTACTGATTTTGATAATGAACAAAAATTTACCTCTGCATCTTACTCAAGCTACTATCAAATGTGCATTTCTAAGAGACAAAAAAAAGTGATATTATTATTAATATTATCAGGCAACCCGAACCTGTTTCTTGATTTGAAAAGATATCACTCATTAGAACATGCAGCAACTAAGAAATATTTTTTCTAGTTAAATATTTATTTTGTTAAGGAAAATGAATGGTCTGGTTTCTATAACTTTCACTTTGGAGCAAAATTCTGGCTTTAAACTTGAAAGAAATAAAGATTTGACATTTATCGTGATAATTATCGATATCGACTGATATGAAAATAATTATCGTGATATTTTTTTTGGCCATATCGCCCAGCCCTAATTACAATACTTGAAAATGTGCAGTTAAACAAAGAGAGGCGCTTTAAAAAGAAAATATATACAAATAAATAAATTATTCTATTTATAGGTGTCTTTCAAAACACTCAAGGACACCTTACAAATTTAAGCACAAAAATACAACAAACAGTATTTATAAAAGTCATAATCATTTTTATAAATAATGCCAATATAATCCTAGTATTACAATGAATCAGCCAACTTAATCTACACATGTATAGATTATAAATAAATATACTATATATAAATATGAATTTATGATACAGACCTCCTTGGGAGGGAAACTAGTCCAGTTCAAATAGGGCTTTGGCTTGTGTTTATTACTTGGTTGATTAATATTGTACATGTGTGTACGAACATGTACACACATGTACATATGAAAACAAATAAATAAATGAAGGATATGATTAAACAAGCCACGGCTCCTGTATGACATATGTGGCTAGACGCTGTCACCATTCAGATGGAAAAACTGCTGTCCTGTTTATTTTCACTGTGTGCATTCTTGTTATGATGATACAGTGGAACAAACTCTAGTGTAAATCTTGACCATGATGCATACAAAAAAACATCAGAAAAATCCCAGTTTCAAACCGACACACAAACAACCAGAAAATCTGCATTCTTGCACGTCTTCCTCCTTCAAAAATTAACTTCACTACATCATTTTGGGTTCTTGACAATAAAGTAACCCCCCATCATAAAAGCCCAGTGAACTAGAAAATCAGCATGGGGTTAGTTAGGTCCAGATCATGTGAGAGGGACGGTTGGTTTGGTTTCATGAAGCATTTGCCATAACAGCATGTGCTGGGCCCTTCTCCCTAGTGACCAGAGAAGGTGTCTGCACTGAATAACCATTGACAAGACCAGGATTGAGATGAAGGCTGAGAGGTTAATTGAGTCTCTGTGCTGTGCCTTCCTCTGTGTAATTTACTGTGATTAATGCAGCAAGGTTTCTGTCAGACTCATTTTTACAAATCGGCCAATGCGCAGTAATTAACTGCAGTTCTGCGAAGGAGCTGCAAATATGGCTTCACCAAAACATATTCTTATACTATTAATGTAATTTAAAAGGAGACACTTTTTTAATGGTGTTCCTGTTCCACGTGATTATATTGAGGAATGCTAAAATGAGAATTTAATTACTTATAAAGAGCATTACAAGCTCTTCAAAAATATGCACATATGCTTTAGCCATGTATGTTTCTGGAGAGCTTGTGCAATACACCTCATAACCCAGAAATTTGCTGGAAGATCAACTGTCACACAAATAAATGCAATTATGCATGCCATATTCCTTAGATATAAACAAGCTACACTCAGAGCATCTCCTGGGGAAAGAGAGACATGCATTTCTATTCATATTTCAGTTACTTTAACCGAACAGTTTATCCAAAAATGGGAAAAAAATAAATAAATAAACTGAGCATTATATCACTTGCTCACCAATGAATAATCTGCATTGAATGTGAGTCTACTGAGTCAAAAATATTAGTCCATAACGCTTCCATAACTCCATCCCGTTGTCCTCTCACATAAAAGTCCACTGACATGTTTGTTTAGAATTGATTTTTCTTGTAAACTGTGCTTGATCTGTGCATATTTCTCTACTGAATCAGACAGGAAGCAATGTTATGGATGGAGGACTAGTATTTTAGCAACGGTTTGAAGTTAAAAACATCAGATGGATTTGTTTATTACAAACACACAGCCTTTCACTTCACAAGATGTTAACTGATGGACTGGAGTCATGTGGATTACTTGTGGATTATTGTAATGTTTTTATCAGCTTTTAGGACTCTCATTCTGACGGCACCCATTCACTGCAGAGGATCCAGTGGTGAGCAAGTGATGTAATGCTTAATTTCTCCAAATGTGTTCTGACGAAGAAGCAAACTCATCTACGTACATCTTGGATGGCCTGAGGGTGTCAATTTTCATTTTTGGGTAAATTATTACTTTAATTTGAATGCCTGTGTGTGATTGGAAATTAAAGTGCACAGTTATCACAGTTTATTAAATCAGCTCCAAGTTTGCAAAGGGAATAAAAATAGCTTTGCATGGAATTTTGTGGCTTATTATTATTAGTGATAGAGAAGGGGGAATTACATGTTGCAGGGCAAACTCAAACCTCGGGTGCTGACTTTGTTCTGTTTTATTATTGTCATTTTAGTCACACACCTGCACTATAGTTTCTGGATGTGCGTGCTTCACATGATGTGCCAACCACAGCTACAGTAAAAAAAAAAAAAAAAAAAAAAATTCTTAAAAGAAATAATAGAGATTGGCATGATTAGAAAAGACTTCAGGTACAATCTGTGAGATGGAAGACAGGAGGAAGCTGGAGCGTGAAAATATTTCTCAGATCTGTGAGAGTAAATGCAAACAGTATAATACAGTAAAATGTAGGAGGTTTAAGAGGTAGTGACGGCTGTATCTTTTCAGCTGGAGGGCCAGCAGCAACCTCACCATAACCTGACTGAGACGGCAGCCGCTGAAACTTTCCACTGGAACTTTCTCTGGCAGCTCAAACTTTACTTCAATGAAAATCTCCAAAGGCACACAGATCACAGAAGACTCATCAAAAAGGCCTACCTGCCTAACAATGCGATTTCCAGAGCGAATGTTTCATGTTTCACGTTTCACGTTAGTCTTCTCCTGTCCGCGTCTTGTCAACATTTCTCTTAGCAGCTTCTGTGTCTTGGCAGAAATAGCAGAACGAATGCTAGACAGAAATATATTCTAGAAATAAAATGTTTTTTTTTTTTCCCAAAGGCACCTGTTTAAGTTTTCAAAGCTAAAGTGCCTATGCAAATTCAATTTTGTGTCTTCCAAGCCCATACTCTCCTATCATTATCTTTCCCCGATGAATATAAAGAGAGGAATGACAAATGTGTCTCATGGCTGAATAAGTTATGCGTTCTGCAGCTGACTTTAATTTAAAAGTCGAGGTGACAAAATGGAAAAAAAATCTGTCCTGCGACCGGCTCGCCTGCGTGTGTATTCTTTTATGATACAGATGGCCGTATTCCCTTGGCAACGAATTCACTGGGCTTATCGCTGGTAGTGTGTTCGCATCAATTTTCCAGTGTGTTCCTTTCAAAGGGATGTGTGCCTGCATAAGATGTGCACATTTACCAGCATGCTCATTATAACCTCGTGTCCAAATCTGTGCATTCACTCCCAACCTCATTTATTTATTCATTAATTGGCATATACTTTTATAGTCTTTTTGTTCTTTGGTACAGGGAGAAGATCTTGGCGGCATTTAATGCGGGAGGTCTTTGCTAGAGAAATAGAAACCAGAGAAAACAAACAGGAATCTGCTCAGATTTCCCTCATTGTGACTCTGACCTCATTTCTCTCACTTTGAAAATCTAAGAGGCTGTGGACGAGGGAACGGAATAGTCGAAGTCTGAAACAGAATTTCTGGCCAGACGTGCGAAAGTTTCTCTTCCGTTGAAAAAAGACGAGTAACATGAGTGGCTCGTTCTCACACTAGATTAACTTTAAATCTTTGTAACTTGATGTGAGCGCTTCAGGCGGCATTTATCATTAACACCTGTTAACCAGATTAGCTATTCAGAATGGGGCGGGTTTGTTTAACAAGGCTATAGTTGCATGTCATCAATTTCAAATTAATCAATCACTTCTGACGAGTGTAACTGAAAAGTTTACTCTAATCAAATGTTGTGCTAAAACGTACAGCGAAATCCGATCCCTGCTGTTTGGGTGAGACTTGTTCACCTGAGCTTTCTACAGTTTGAACCGTTGAAATGTTTTACTTACAGCTGGCAGAGGCCTTCTCATAATCAAATAAGAATTCATGTTACGAAATATTTACTGGTGCTTTCTAAAGCAACCATTGTTATTAATCTTACACATCCAAAGGTTTAGTGATTAGAACAAACCCCTAACAGTAACTTCCCCTTGTTCTGGTGAATAAATGTTACCTATAATTA
Organism: Aspiorhynchus laticeps; assembly: GCA_023376895.1. Lineage (NCBI taxonomy): Eukaryota > Metazoa > Chordata > Actinopteri > Cypriniformes > Cyprinidae > Aspiorhynchus > Aspiorhynchus laticeps. Next base: position 23,282,363 of record CM041810.1, on the reverse strand, counting down.
GGGCTGGACAATAATTCAATATCAATATACATTCCTTTATATTAGGGGTGTCAACATTAACGCGTTAACGCATGTGATTCATCTAAAAATTTTAACGCGTTAATATTTTTTTAACGCAAATTAATCTTTGATAAGGTTTGACTCCAACTTCTTGCCATCATCGCAGCGCAGAAGGTTATCTATCGTAGTGTGATAAGGGTACAGCGAACCAGTGTTGCCAGGGGTGCGGTTTTCCGCACAGTTGGGCTATTTTGAAAATCCAGTCACGGGAAAAATTACAGAGCCTTGGGTTGCGGTATTTTGGGCTACTTTTATAATCTACCGCGGCTGCCCAAAGTGTATATAGACAAATAAAAAATAAAATAGATCGTTTTACTAATGTGTATTATACTTGGAATGTATACCTGGCAACTTAAGAACGAGAGGCGGTTGTAACATCACAAATAACCGCACATGGCTGCTTCGGTTTGTTGCTCGTTGGTACTTTTTCTGTTTTTGTTTGTTTGTCCTGTCTTAAGCAACGATTTTCCGATCAGCTTCACTAGAAACGAACTCTTGGACATAAGAAATAGCACACCAGATAACCTTTTGCCGACGTTTGAACATTCAGACGTTTTACTGGGCATTTTAGTCGGAGGAGCTGCGTTCCTTGTAGCTGGTAACGGCCTGAAAGCCGTTACCAGCTACAAGACCCCTCCCCCCAGCACTGAGGCCAATCAACAACTGACTGAAGACCTGAACAATTTTTACTGTAGGTTTCAAAAACAAAAGCCTGGTCTGACACCCCACACCCACTCTGACCATCCCACAACACAGCCATCAACACCCTCCCCCTCCCTCCCCCCTACTGTTTCTCAGCCTGTAATCAAGATCTGTGAAGAAGATGTAAGCAAAGTCTTCAGGAGACAGAAGATAAGGAAAGCCAAAGGCCCAGACGGTGTCTCTCCAGCCTGCCTCAAAGCCTGTGCTGTTCAGCTATCATCCATCTTCACATTGATCTTCAATAGATCACTGGAGCTGTGTGAAGTCCCCTCCTGCTTCAAACGCTCCACCATCATCCCTGTACCCAAGAAACCAAAAATCACAGGACTTAATCACTACAGACCTGTTGCTTTAACGTCTGTGGTGATGAAGTCATTTGAGAGGCTCGTGTTGGCTCACCTGAAGGACATTACAGGACCCTTGCTGGACCCCCTGCAGTTTGCTTACCGAGCAAACAGGTCTGTGGATGATGCAGTCAACATGGGATTGCACTACAACCTCCAACATCTAGACAAACCAGGGACTTATGCAAGGATCCTGTTTGTGGACTTCAGCTCCGCTTTCAACACCATCATCCCGGACACCCTTCAGAATAAACTGACACAGCTCTCCGTCCCCACCTCCATCTGTCAGTGGATCACCAGCTTCCTGACAGACAGGCAGCAGCTAGTGAGGCTGGGAAAATTCTCATCAAACACCTGCACCATCAGCACTGGAGCTCCTCAGGGTTGTGTTCTCTCCCCACTGCTCTTCTCCCTCTACACCAACGACTGCACCTCTAAAGACCCCTCTGTCAAACTCCTGAAGTTTGCAGACGATACCACACTCATCGGCCTCATCCAGGACGGTGACGAGTCTGCTTACAGACAGGAGGTTAAGGAGCTGGCTGTCTGGTGCAGTCTAAACAACCTGGAGCTCAACACGCTTAAAACTGTGGAGATGATCGTGGACTTCAGGAAAAAAAAAACAGCTCTCCCCCCACTCACTATCATGAACAACTCTGTGAATGCAGTGGAGTCATTCAGGTTCCTGGGAACCACCATCTCTCAGGACCTGAAGTGGGACACTCACATCGACTCCATCGTGAAAAAGGCCCAGCAGAGAATGTACTTTCTTCGTCAACTGAAAAAGTTCAACCTGCCACAGGCGCACATGACACAGTTTTACTCTGCTGTTATTGAGTCGGTTCTGTGCTCTTCTATAACTGTATGGTTTGGGTCTGCCAGCAAATCAGATATAAGAAGACTGCAGCGGACTGTTAGGACAGCAGAAAGGATCATTGGTGTGCACCTGCCCAGCCTTCAGGATTTGTACTACTCCAGAGTGAAGAAACGGGCAGGTAACATCATCACAGACCCCTCTCACCCTGGACACGACCTGTTTGCGCTTCTCCCTTCAGGCAGACGCTACAGATCTCTGTGCACTAGAACATCTAGGCATAAAAACAGTTTTTTCCCCTATGGCCTATGCCATCTCCAGCCTAAACAACTAACACAGGAATTATTACCTGTGTTCTGTAATTCATCCCCCATCTCTAATTATTTACTCTCTCTAGTACTATGTAAATATGTATGCATAATTTTCTATACAGCTGTATATATAGAGCAAATAAGGCACAAATCTGTACATAAATCTTCTGTTCCAGATTCAGACACATTATTATTATTGTTAAGGCTTATTTAAATGTTCTGTTCTCATGTCAGATATGTATGTTTATATGTATGTATGCATGTATGTACCAAGAGCTTCTTAAAAACCACAACAAATTCCTCGTGTGTTTGCACACACTTGGCGAATAAAGCTGATTCTGATTCTGATTCTGAATAACGTGAGTTTCAGCCAGAGCATACAACACAGCAGAAATAAACATGATAACAGCCACTATAGATTATATAAGATAATAAACACACGATTACGATAGGATATGGTTTGTATGTTATTTTCTTGAGATTTGGATATTTTCATAATAATGAATGTGTACATCTGAAATGCTAATTTGTACAGTGATAAAAAAAATGCTATAAATAGCATATTTTAACAACAGTAAACAACCAAATTCCACATGTGACAGCAAAAGGAAGTTATTACAAACACTCGATGGTGGTTTAAAGTGAGTTTTGAGTAAACGTGTACTATTAATCTCATAAATTGTCTTATGTAGCATGATGCTAATGTTAGCTCTAATGCAGCTGCAGAACAGGTCCCATTCTGCTTCATAATGTATTTTGTCATAATACTTCACGTAAGGTCGCAAGAAAATGTTTTGTTGTATTTATTTAGAAATACTTTTGATAATAGTTGGGTAAATGTATACTGGGACTGAAGCGATGTGGCTTGATAAACGTGTTATTGCCAGTATAAAGGCTGAAAATGGCTGAATAAAAACAAAAGAATAATGATAAAAGAGTAATAAGGATTATGTCTCATACCTGGCGGAAGTGTGAAAGGTTCTGTTTCCTTAAACTAGTTTGTCATGCATTTCTTTATTTCAACACATTTACAGGTAAATCCTAGTATTTCAAATTTGCGATTAATCATGATTAATCACAGTCCATGACTGTGATTAACGCGATACAAAAATTTGAATCGATTGACAGCACTACTATATTAGGGCCCTATGATTTCGCGGAATCCAGTCATAAAAACGGAATTTACAGTTTAACGCGGAATGTCACGGAATTTGTCAAAGTTTGGATGAATTAATCAAAAGTAGGTCATTACACTTAAATCAAATTGCAATATGGACTAGTATCTGTAAATATCAAGCTGCAAAAGTCTATTTAAATAATCCTGCATGTTCTGCGCATCTCTGTATGAATGGAGCAGACGCGGGTTTTTTTTTACTACATACACAGCGCGCGTGATTTCAGCATCTGCCATCTCAATGACGACATAAATACATGAACAATATCTCCAAAACTGCTCTGAGAGTCACTTCACGAGTATTTTACCATTTCATTTGAGTAAAACTAGCATCATATCATATACACACAGAACTTTAAAGGTATTCACGGCAACCCGTCAAAATAAAAGTTCGGTTTAACTTATTAAAGACATTGTGCCAGAAATAGGCTATATTACTATTATTTAGTAGAATGTACGTAATACTACTACTACTACTACAACTGTTGAAAAATAATAAAACTTAATTTTTTTTAAGAAATAATCACAAAATATTTCTTCCATGTTTTAATTTTAATAGTAAATCCCCTTTATTTGCAAAAAAATTAAATGTTTAATTTTCATTAATTAAAAGGTAAATTAAATCAATGTTTTATGCCTTTATCTGATAACCAGTAAAATTGAAATACACAACACAGAATTTCTGAGGGGGAAAAACATTTAATAAGGCTACTGTAAGAATAAATACAAATTGTTTGTATGCATTCAAATAATTAGACAATATCCTACTTTTCTGCCACAGCACCATTGTTACAGTTAGTGTTACTGCAGTAAAACTATGGTAAATGTGGGTGATTTGTGGATTGAAACGTCTTCTAACTGGATCGTTGTTGCACTGTTTCTGCATCAGTGTTGATGAGAATAACAGCTCCGATTTATTTGTTTAAATTAAAGAGATGTGATTTGTACTGGAGAACTCTGCGCTGAACTCGAGTGCTTCTTACTGGATTTCACAGCGTTGTTTAGTGCGTGATCGCGGGTCACTGTAATAAACGCATACGCTCTAAGCTCGCGCTGCGCTGTTTTCTTTTGAGGCGAGCGGATAAAAGGTCAGTGTGGCGCGCAGTTCAAACGTACCGCTATTTTGTTCCGCTTTTGACACGTTTGGCGTTTAACATATCTATCATGCACAACAGAGTGACAACGACTATCAGTTAGACAAAATGTCTTTTATCCAGTGTGTTTGAGTTTGTTAAACCCCGCGCTGCAAACACCTCTTAAGCACACAGAATAATGCAAGTGGGCATTTTTAATTGTTTATTTATTTTTGTAATCGCAGCTTTGAATGATTATGTAATCGTGGCATCCATAATCGTAATCGCAATTAAAAATGTGATTAATTGTGCAGCCCTAATATATATATACTGTATATATATATATATAATTTTTGACTCATTTTTAATGGTTAAATTAAATTTTATTAATCAAAAAGCATGACTAGCTAATTAAAATCATGAAACTTGAACAATTTAACATCGATTTATTAAAAGTTTGACAAAAATGACATGTTTAGGGCCGTATGAAATTTTTTCCAACCTTATGTTTTATTGTTACCAAATTCTGTGTTTTGCATGTCTAATTATTTGAAAGCATAAAAACAAGTTTCATTTATTCTTACAATAGCCCTATGATTTTTTTTCCTCTGAAATTCTGTGTTGTGTATTGCAATTTTTAAGACATAAAACATTCATTTAATTTATCTTTTAATTAATGAGAATTAAGCAAATTTAAATTTTTTGGAAAATAAAGGGGATTTATAATATTACAATTAAAAACATTGAAGAAATATTGTATGATTATCCCTTAAAAATAAGGTTTGAATAATTTTAGTAGTAGCCTATTACATACATTCTACTGAACAATAGTAATGTAGGCTATTTCTGCCTCAATGACTTCAAGGTAAGCCGAAATTTTATTTTGACGGGTTGCCGTGAATACCTTTACATCTCTGTGTGTAAATGGAGGAGGTCGCATTTTTTTCCTCCCCGTCCTCTCCCTTATTTTCCCTGCTTGCTCTCTTGTCTTGTCACGTCTCATCTATTGAGAGACTCTCTCTGCATTGCTCTTCAAACTGAAAAAGTATGGATTTGATCAACTGGTCTCTCAACGCAATTGACACCATCTTCTCGACGAGAAGCTTGGGTTCTGGGGAACCCGACTGCCCTGACGGAACGTTTGCAGCTGGCTACACGATGGACGCGTGGGAAAGGTGGCGTATTGTGTGTTTAGCGGCTCTTTCCGTGGAGGACATTGAAGATATCTACCTATTCGGAACCATGATAACAGGTCTTTTGCTGATCGGATTAGGCTTTGCCCTGGGTTATCGAAGAATTCAGAAAACGGGAACAGCTGTCCAAAGCCTCACAAGGCTGCCCGTCATGATTGAAGCAGTGGGAAGAGTGGTCAGCATTGAGACTGAGACTATTAACCGCAATATGGATTCTATCATGGAGAAGCTCACTGCTTTGCAAAGGAAAATCATCGGAGACCAGAATGGAAAAAGAGAGTAGCCGTGGAATTGGAATGCGGTTACTCGCCCTAAGACTAAACAATCGCAATCTTATCTTTTCGGCTCCCCCGAACCAGCACTGGCCTCGGCCAAGGCCGCTGCTGGAAAATCAACCATGGAAAGAGCACTGCAGTGTGACGCTCTTGCGTTCCTCCCCAATTCTAAAGACAGCTGCTGATTACACATACACACACATACACACAAAAACTATTACAGATACAAACACATACACACATTCATTCACCTCCCCACCCCCGATCCCTCGCCTCCGTCGCTTTGAACCGCCAGCCTGACAAGCGGGTCTGTGACTAGCGCCGGGAAATGGCTGCATGTCTGGATGGCTGATTGCCAGAGCTGGATTACTTCCCCTGTTGCAAAGTCGTGTGTCTATGGTGTATTATGTGCTTTTGTTGCTGAGGTGTTTTTCCTGTTCTCACACTGTACTCCCCAAGGAGCATAGTCTGGGGGTTATTTTTTTCTCCTTACATTCCTCTTGTTTGCTGTATTTTTCTTCAAATGTCTTCCTGTCCTGTCTACCCCATTGTCATATATGTATGTTGTGTATGGACAGGTTGATGGCTAATTTCGCTGGTACTTGTGACTAGTGACAATAAAGGGCTACTACTACTACTACTACTAGAAGTGACTCTCAGAGCAGTTTTGGAGATGTTGTTCATGTATTTATGTCCTCATTTAGTGAGACGGCAGACCTTAATATCACCGCGCGCTTCTGTATGAGTAGTAAACAAAACCACGCATCGGCGCCATTCATAACACAGAGACACGCAGAATTAATATTTAAATAGTCTTTTTTCGGCTTAATATTTACAAATACGAGTGGGAGTGTGCTCACTTGTGTGTGCGCGTGTGTGCGCACACATCGGGGCTGAACTCCGGAACTCCGCTGTGCGCGATACAGAGAGCGCGACTATGTAATGTAGAGACCAAAATGACATGCCGTCGTGTAAATAAGATAAATAACATAAGGCTATTTAGTTTGTTTAATAAAAGAACAAGGTATTGACCGGTTCTAGAGGAAAGGTAACCTTAAATTACTTCTGTTGCGATTTGGCGCTATAGAGAAAATAAAATTAAATAAAATTAACTTGACCTTCAAGGGGGGCGGGGGGTGCCGTTGGATAATGGCAGGGGAAACATTATATATATATCTTATTTTTTTTGTTTGTTTGTTTTTTTTGTTTGTTTTTTTTCAATAGCTGTGATATGATTTTTAAACATTTCCAATATTTCAACATACAATACCAGTGTTACCAGGGAAACCAATGTTTCAGCTGCTCCAAAAGCACCTCCTGCTGGCACAAAATGAATTTGCATTTTCAAATAAGGCACTCCAGCAACATGTGTTTTTCTTGTTGTTCACTCTTTTTTTCTGTTTTCTGCAGCAACTCTGAGCACTTTCTTATATTCTTTATCCTGGCTGAAGCACTTTTGTTTCAATCTATAAGAATAATCAGCCTATGTTATGGTTTAAAGTTAAAGATATTAATATTAATAAGGTGAGTCTGAGAGTCTTATGTTTATTTGATGGTGAATTCACATGTCTTGTTTGTATGAAGGTTAAATACAAATAAAAGGTTAACATTAATTTATTTGCACTGTTTTTATGTCTAAAATATTACACAGTTTTATAGGAGGAGGTTTCATAGACTTGACAAATTCATTGTTCAGAAGTTTGTAAACAGACATCCATTTATCGGCATTCTTGGCAGTTTTTCTGAGACTTTTTTTAAAATATCGTTCATATCGATATCGGAATTATATCGTATCGACCGAAGTTAAGAAATATATTGTATCATCCAGCCCTACCTACAACAGTGTGGTTTGTTGGAGAGAGATGTGCTATTATTTTTCTAACTGGTCCAATTTACCCTAGAAACCCAGAAAACCCTAGACATTAGTGATGCGTGGGTCGGGTTTTTTCCAACCCGCGGGTCCCGCTTTTATGAAATTATTCGGCCCGCCCCAGCCCGCCCCGCACCACTGTATCTATTTTTACAAACTAGACATCACAAACATCACTACTAGACATCACAAAGAATGCAAAACAACTTGAAACACCTTAGTAACCCCATAGCAATGTCCTGGTAAACACCTAAATCAACCAAAAACGTCCCAGAAACCAAACAATAGAATGCACTAAAACTATTCAGACCCCTTTAGCAACCACATAGCAATGCCCTGAGTAACCACACAGAGCACCCGAACTACTCAAAAACCTAGCAGCTGCATAGAATGTACTAAAAACACTCAGAACAAGTTAGTAACCCCATATCAATGCCACCCAGAACAAACCAAAACCACATAAAATCAGAATCAGAATGAGCTTTATTGGCCAGGTATGTTTACACATACGAGGAATTTGTTATAGTGACAAAGCTCCACAGTGCAACAGAATGACAGCAACGGGACAGGACACAGACAACAAGAGAACAATATACAAATAGGCAATGTACAAAATAGCAGAAACACTATGCAATACAGACAATCATGTGTGTACAGGTCTGACGTGCAAATTTGAAATGGAAAAAAAATAAAATAAAAAATATTATATATGTATGTGTGGTGAATAAATAGTTGTAAAATAGTGTTGTGTGTTCCACGTTAATGTCAGGTGTTCATGAGATGGATTGCTTGGGGGAAGAAACTGTTCCTGTGTCTGGTCGTTCTGGTGCTCAGAGCTCTGTAGCGTCGACCAGACGGCAGCAGTTCAAAGAGGGAGTGTGCTGGATGTGCGGGGTCCAGAGTGATTTTGCCAGCCCTTTTGCTCACTCTGGATAAATACAGTTCTTGGAGAGTAGGGAGGGTTGTACCAATGATTCGCTCAGCAGTCCGGACTACCCTCCGTAGTCTTCTGAGGTCAGATTTGGTAGCTGAACTGAACCAAACAGTTATTGATGTGCAGAGGACGGATTCAATGATGGCAGAGTAGAACTGTTTCAGCAGCTCCTGTGGTAGGTTGAACTTCCTCAGCTGGCGAAGGAAGTACAACCTCTGCTGGGCCTTTCTCACAATGGAGTCTATGTGAATGTCCCACTTCAGGTCCTGGGAGATGGTGGTGCCCAGGAACCTGAATGACTCCACTGCAGTCACCGTGCTGTTCATGATGGTGAGTGGGGGGAGAGCAGGGGGGTTTCTCCTGAAGTCCACGATCATCTCCACTAGTGATCGACCGATATTGATTTTTTTAGAACCGATACCGATACCGATAATTTGTTTGTTTATGTGCCCGATAACCGATATGCAGAACCGATATTTATTTACTGTTATTGTGTTTTTGACACAATGATTACAACACCACTGAACTGAACAAACCATTTTATTTATAACAATCACTCCCTCCTTGCATAGAAAACAAAACAAATCTTATTTATACACCAATAAATAGAGGGGTCTGAGAGTACAAAAAAATAAAAAAGTGCACTGTTACTAAACAGTTTTTGTTTAAAAATAAAATCTTCGATGAGGTAAAAAAAAACAAACAGGTAAAATAAATAAAGCACATAAAAGTAATTCTCACCAATTAAAAAATAAATAAAACTTGTGGCGGCAGGTGACGTCACGTTAATTTGCATGTCATTGTGTCAAGTTTGCATTCAGACGAGTTTTGGCACTTAAGATCTGTTCTAAATGTCACATACTGTAATTAATACAACAATGCCAATAAAGCTGTTCACATTATACTTTCTGTTGTCATACATAAAACAAGTATAAATAGTAAACAGGAACCATTAATTTTACATGTTAACCAGGAATCACTCTCACTATACTCCTTAAATCCTGATTTATAATCGCAACATCGTCTGATAAAATCAATATACATCTAACTTACACTAAAATGCGACTATATGCGGTGGTCTTGGCTGTATTACTGTTTTGTCTCATTCAGCGCACTGTCTGCATCTGAGTAACAAGCTATGCGCATATTAACAGACGAATTATGTTCATATTTAAAAGTCCAAACAGTCAGTAAGCGACAGGTGCTTGGAAACGCTGTTTTGTAAATGATTTACTGACGATTTTGCTGCGTTACGGCCAAATGAATGCGCTGCTTCACTGCCGCTCACTGCGCAGAATAGACGCAGAGAGAGGCGACACTGCGCCGGGAGAGTCAGATCTCGCACTCGCGGGGCAGTAACGTTACTGGAGACAAATTCCAATTGAACGATAGCTAAGGTTTTTTCAAAAAAAGTCACTAGGTTTGTCAGTATGTACCTGTTGTGGGAAAAAAGCCGCCAAAAGGGTCTGAAAGTTGCTAAATACTGAAAGTCGCGCTCTTGTGTGTGAGATGCGGGAGCTGATGGCAGCGGGCGGTGGATATTGTTGCAGCCCGTCACAGATAAAGAGAGAGAGATCGTCTGTGGGAGTGTCTACAGTTCTTGAGCACACAGCAGTGCGAAACGCTTCGGGCGAGGGGAGATTTTCCTCTAGTTAATCGATCGCGGATGGTTTCATTATCTCGGGCGGATAAAAAAAAAAAAGTGTAAGATAATAATAGTAATAAAAACAATAATGTGTCACCAAATATACTTGGGCGGCCGTTAATATACCTGGGCGGCCCGCCCAGGTAAAGTCTATGTGTGGGAAACACTGGAGTTGTGTTTACTAGGATGTTTATTAGGGAATTGATGGTTATATAGTAAATGTTTATATAATTACGGTGTTTTAATCGTGAATATTTTTAAAAGTTACATGCGGTGGCCGTGCTGTAGCATTTCCTGAGCATCAACCCACTGAGTGAACAGCAATATGAAGCGGCTTCACGAGACTAATGATGAGCAAATATACAACAGAGAGAGAATTTAATTCAGCGCTTTTACTTCCAACTTGCGCTCATTCATGGCTGTATTATTTAATTCATGCAAAGTTACGTCTTTATTGGGACAGGACTTGACGGATTATCTTCCGTGACTCGTCTATTTCTTAGAGACAAGCTGCATAAACTACATATCAAGCATATGTATCACATCTAATTTGTGCATTAATGGCTGTTATGTTAAATAAAATGTACTAATTACAGCAAAGCAAGTAATACTTTACCTGTGCACGCCGTTGTCTCGTCTCCCCTCAGATGCGCTGTAATGGCGATCATGCGTGCAATTCTTAAAACGCCCACAAGATGGCGGCGTTTATCGGAAAATCCGATATTACAAAACCGATATCCGATTATGGAAAAATGCTTAAATATCGGGAAAAATATCGGTAAATCAATATATCGGTCGATCTCTAATCTCCACTGTTTTGAGCGTGTTAAGCTCCAGGTTGTTAAGACTGCACCAGACAGCCAGCTCCTTAACCTCCTGTCTGTAGGCAGACTCGTCACCGTCCTGAATGAGGCCGATCAGTGTGGTGTCGTCTGCAAACTTCAGGAGCTTGACAGAGGGGTCTTTAGATGTGCAGTCATTCGTGTAGAGGGAGAAGAGCAGTGGGGAGAGAACGCAGCCCTGAGGGGCTCCAGTGCTGGTGGTGCGGGTGCTGGATGAGAATTTTCCCAGCCTCACAAGCTGCTGCCTGTCTGTCAGGAAGCTGTTGATCCACTGACAGACGGAGGTAGGGACGGAGAGCTGTGTCAGTTTATTCTGAAGGGTGTCCGGGATGATGGTGTTAAAAGCAGAGCTGAAGTCTACAAACAGGATCCTCACATAAGTCCCTGGTCTGTCCAGATGCTGCAGGGTGAAGTGCAGTCCCATGTTGACTGCATCATCCACAGACCTGTTTGCTCTGTAGGCAAACTGCAGGGGGTCCAGTAAGGGACCAGTGGAGGCCTTCAGATAAGCCAAAACCAGTCTTTCAAATGATTTCATGACCACAGACGTTAGAGCCACAGGTCTGTAGTCATTAAGTCCAGTAATTTTGGGTTTCTTTGGGACAGGGATGATGGTGGAGCGTTTGAAGCATGAGGGGACTTCGCACAGCTCCAGTGATCTGTTGAAGATCTGTGTGAAAATAGGGGCTAGCTGGTCAGCACAGGATTTAAGGCAGGCTGGTGACACACCGTCTGGGCCTGGTGCTTTCCTTCTTTTATTCTTTATGAAGACCTGCCGCACGTCATCTTCACTTATTTTCAGTGCAGGTGTGGGGGAGAGGGGGTTTGCTGGAGGTGTTAATGGTTGTGTGGAGAGGTGTTCAGGGCGGGTGTGGGGTGTTTTTTCAAACCTGCAGCAAAAGACATTCAAATCGTCTGCTAGTTGTTGATTCTCCACAGTGCTGGGGGATGGTGTCTTGTAATTTGTAAAGTATTTCATACCTTTCCACACTGAAGCAGAATCACTGGAAGAGAACTGAATCCTTAGCTTGTCAGAATAATTCCTCTTAGCCACCCTGATCTCCTTTTCCAGTGTGTATTTGGCTTGTTTATACAAGACTTTATTCCCCATCCTGTGAGCATCTTCTTTGGCCTGACGGAGCTGTCTGAGTTTTGCTGTGAACCATGGTTTGTCGTTGTTGTAGGTTAAACGAGTCCTGGTAGGAATACACATATCTTCACAGAAACTGATATATGATGTTACAGTCTCTGTGAGTTCGTCCAAATCGGTGGCAGCAGCTTCAAAAACACTCCAATCAGTGAGGTCAAAACAAGCTTTTAAATCTTGCTCTGCTTCAGCAGTCCATCTTTTAACAGTTTTTAATACAGGTTTTTCAGATTTGAGTTTCTGCCTGTAGGTTGGTATAAGATGAACTAAACAGTGATCAGATAGTCCTAAAGCTGCTCGAGGGACAGAGTGATATGCATCCTTTATCGCTGTGTAACAGTGATCCAATATATTACTGTCTCTGGTGGGACATGTGATGTGCTGTCTGTATTTTGACAGTTCGCGTGAGAGATTTGCTTTATTAAAGTCACCGAGAATGATTAAAACAGAATCCGGGTGTTGTTGCTCAGTCTCTGTGATCTGATCAGCGAGTTTCTGTAAAGCTGATCTGGCGTTCGCATGCGGTGGAATGTAAACACTCACGAGAATGAACGAACAGAACTCCCGCGGCGAATAGAACGGCTTGCAGTTAATGAAGAGCGTTTCTAGATCATAACAGCACATCTTCTTTAACACAGTTACATCTGTACACCACCTCTCATTGATGTAGAAGCAAGTCCCGCCGCCGCGCGATTTCCCCGTTGATTCTGCCTCGCGATCTGCTCTGATCAGCTGGAAGTTGGGAAGATGTAACGCGCTGCCCGGTATGGTATCCTTCAGCCAGGTTTCCGTGAAACACAGAGCAGCAGAGTTTGAGAAATCCTTATTTGTCCGGGAGAGCAGGAGAAGTTCGTTCGTTTTGTTGGGTAGAGAGCGGAGATTTGCGAGATGGATGCTAGGCAACGGCGTTCTTAATCCGCGCTGACGAAGCTTCACAATCGCGCCGGCTCGCTTCCCCCGTCTGCGCGACCTGTAGCGTCTAAACAACACCGCAGCTCCGCCAACTATAATGTCCAGCAAAGCGTCCGAGTAATCAAAATCCGGTAAAAGATTTTGTGGTGTGTTCTGCCGAATGTTCAGCAGTTCATCCCTGGTAAAGCTGATCGTGTTTGAGAAACAAAAAACAGGAAAAACAAACAAAAACAGTACAAACACTGGAGAGCAAAGCACAGTAGCTGCCATCTGCGGCGCCATCACGAGCTATGATGCATTAGAAAATGCATTAGAACTATTCCCTTTACTACTAGCAACCACATAGAACGCTCTATCAACACCCTAGTACTCAGAACACCCTAGCAAATCATTTAGAAAAGCTTAGCAACTGCAAGGAAACACACAGGCAACCACCCTAGAATCATTTTGATGACTTTTGCATGGGCAAGCACCACTAACGTATCTTTAAAGATTGTGAAAAAAACTGCATGACATTTACAGAAACTGATTTAAATGCAGAATGAATGGAAGGGAGGGTAGCTATGTCTGCGGTCCTGCCAAAGCTCTGGGCTCAGTGCAGTAGACTAGAGTAAGCAGCCAACCGCGCCGTGCTCGGCTCTTGAGGGAGAAGGATGAAGGAAATGGAGAATTGTTGTTCCTAATTAATTATGATGAATTTGCTGCTAGATTACGCCAGATAATGCCCATGTCATTACGACATTACTGCCATTTGAGGTTTGAGATGCAGATGCTTTGGTGTTTAGTGTGTTCATGGGTTCGGTGAGGAGGTGTGTATGTGTGCGTGTGTGTGAATGGCTTGTTTTGGCCCTAGGGACTGTGAGTGAAGGGGAAATGGGGGTTAATTAAACAATCAGATGTAAATACATGGGCAGGTGGTCTACTGTGAAACAGAACATGAAAATCCAATCAAATACAATAACAGCTCCTTAATCCATAGCCTGGCATGTGCCACCAAAGAGCAGACGCACTTCAGCCTGTTTTCCTGTCTCATTTGCCCTGATGCAGTCCACTTAATTTACGGCTGGCCAAAAAAAGCCTATCTGGTTTCAAAAGCACTAAGCTACCTGCGAGTGGGCCATCTTGCAGTTTATGTGCACAAAAGCGGTAGTTAAATTTTTCTGTAGAGCGTAGGGTCCCTGATGCAGTTTTAGAGCAACTAAAACCCTGGGTTGGTGTTCCATTATTGGGGGTTCAATTGTTTGTCTCAGCGACGCAGAACTGGGCAATTCGCTCCCGATGAAATGAGGCGCATGGCCCGCATTCCAGCCCTGTCCCCGGCACTCCAAAAAGTGGACAAATGTTTGCTGTGTGACGAGCCGCTAAGCCTGCAGAGAATGACACCTCTTTCTTCAGCACCTCACTCTCTCACTCGCTCGCCTTCTCCATCAAACTCACTCTCTATCCATCTGGACAAAAGCTATGAAAATGCAAAATGCTTGACCATTCCACTAGCATTCTTATTCTGTTCAGACTTGCCCCTTTTGTCTGATTAATACCCTTATGTCTTTCAGAGTGTCCCCTTCCCCCTTTGCCCACTTTAGCCTGAGCTCCAGGCCCCCACCCCTAGACGAGCCATGCTCCTCATTATACTGCCAGCTTCCACTCTAGTTCCCAAGATTAGGCAAATGAGCTGCTCAACACACTCTATAGACTCCCCTTAAATTGCTAACTCTTTTCAAAAAGTCTAAACAACAAAAAAATGGGAAGGACTGAATAATAACTACAATCCTGTTTGTCCACCCGAGTCACAAAATGCAAGGTTCTCTTTCCGCCTGACGCAGAAACCGTTAAAGCTTACGACAATGGTGGCTGAGGCAGCAGAGATGAATAATGAAAACAACTTAACACTCTAGAACACACTCTTAATCACACACAAATTTAGAAAACCCTGAATTTATAGCTTTCCACCTAAAACCCCCTATGAAATCACTGTATGTGTGCTGCTTTCTTTCCAGTGTTGATATATTTCCATATTACCAAAACAGGATGGGATTTGGGTGGGATGTTTTTTTTTTCTTGTCTGAGGGGGAGGGACATTCACATTCTAGAGAGCATTTGATTGGACAAAAACTTGCATAGTGCAGGATGAGTCATCAACATTTTTATTTTATTTTTATTTTTTTGTAAGAAGACTTAAATCAGTATCAGTTAAAAGTGAAAACATTAAGGAGTACACTAGCATAGAACACCTAAAAGCTCATACACAAAGACTAAAAGCCTAAAAGCAAACTCTAACTTTGATTTCACAGGGTCTGTTTCTAAGACTTCAGGCATTTGTCCTACTTACATTTTGTTGCGTTATGCAACGACACTGTTTATTCTGCGAGAAAGGCAGAGAGAAAACACTCAGTGATATGCTTTGATTCACACCATATAGTGCAACATAAACAAAACTGGTGCTACCGTGCTTCAGATCAGAAAGATATCACAAGAATGACATCTTTTAAAAAAAGCCTCTTCAAATCCTGTCCAACTAGCAGGCATCTCTTTTTTTCCCTCTCTCTCCCCTCTTTCTTTCTCTGTTTCTTATTTCTAGATTGGTTCTCAACTGACAAGGTCTTAGGTCAGTAAGCAGCAGCGTGTGTGCATGTCTGTGTCACGGTGCCTCAGGCTGCGATCAGGGCTGCAGTGAGCAGTAGAGGGATGAACGCATCACAGAAAGCAGGCAGGAAAACCTTGACATGCAAGCACAGAAGAGCTGGAGCCTTTCACTGTAATGAACACAATATGCTGATGGCATAGTGGGCTCAGATAACGTCACTTGCCCTTGGTGTGTGGCAGTGATCACTAATTACACAACAGAACAAACAATAAAAATGGATAGTTGACTGAAAAATTGTGTTTCTGTCATTATTTATGCTCATGTGTTTTTAAACCTGCAGAACACAAATGGAGAGATTTTGACAAGTGTTCATTACACTCTTTTCCATATAATAAAAGTAGTGACCAGCCCCCAAAAGGACACAAAGCACCATAAAAAGATTGCCCCATATGATTTGCACACTACGAAGTCTTTTTTTCTGAGAAATTATCTAGAAATTAAGTCACATGACCAATTAGAACACAGCAAGATAGCTACAACATTTTTACAATGACATACTTCTTTTCTGATGGTGAATAAAGAATGAAAAGATGCCAATATTACTTATACTGAAGGAATAGCACATTTCTAAATTAGTGCACACATCATATACATTTCTGCTTGCAACTATATTTCATAAGAGGTTTATGCAGTTGTAAAGTAGCACTCTCAGAAGCTTACTTGAATTTCAAAATTGGTTCATCAAAAAATAAATCAATCCTTCACACCTAAATTCTACAGAAGTGATGAAGATGTTCAAATCACCAAAGGACCCTGGTTCTAATCCATCAAGAGGGCCAGAGACACCTAGAGATGAATAATAATAAATTCACTTTCGCAATAATACTCTACAGTCAACCGTAGTGACGTCTATGACGTCTAAGATCCTTCTGATGAGCGACTGGATTTCATATACATTATATTTTACCCAGAGTAAAATGTCAAGTATCTCAGTGCCTCTCAGACACAAGCTGCCATCTTTGGCGTGAAGAACGCAAATCTCAACCTCTTCTCTGCTACTCTTTACAATCTGGTATCCTCTTTAAACACAAGCGCAGCCATTGAGAAGGTAACAATAGGCACAGCATGACGAGACGTCCTCCTCTTCAATGTTCAGTTTTACGTGGATTAATCAGTCGAAAGCTCTCAGCGAACTTCCACAAATGCCGGACCTGATGGTTGAGAGGCACTGCTGCTCTTTAGCGTGAAGGATGTGCATTAAGAGGGAAGGAGAGAGGAAAAGAGTAGGAGAGAGAGAGAAATATGTGAATGAGAGATGAGAGTGTGGTGATATGTTCCCTGCTGAGGTGATAGATGCATTTATGCAAACTGAGGGGTAAATTAGCCGGGACTTGTCTGGCCTGCTGTGCATAGGCAGAACGCATGTCAGATTACATTGTGTTAGACTGAAAAGCACGCTTGTCCAGGTGAATATAGAAGTTGGACTTAATCTGGGAGTGATCAGTGCCAGGAGGAAGGGAGGGTGAGGAAAGCGGTGTGAGCTGAAGCAGTGTAACCGACAGGGTGAACCCTATTTATCACACTCAGCTGAACACCATTTTCGCCTGAATCCAGGCTGGAATGGTGCCAACGCAACACTCACATAAAACCAGGAGACAGAGACCGAAGACACCTTTGCGTCCTCTAGTATGAATATATTCAGCTGTAGGCACGTAAAATTCTTCTATTTTGTGTGTATGGTTGTGGACGTGGCACATTATGCTGTGAACTGGCAAAAAAAAGGGATATAATAGACTGCGTCAGTATTTTGTCCAGTGCATAATTGCCTCAGGGGTGATGTATCAAGCCTAGATGACATGTAATGGAGTGGAAAACACTATGGCACACAGTTTAGTCATCGCTCAGGTTTGTGGACATCACTGAGGGCCACTACATTTCACATTGCCCAGAAAAAAGACTGGGCGTTACCCTTATGAGCACAACAGCTCAGCATGTTAAAACTTGTGCTAAATGATAGTCCACAGTTCTGACAACAGCGTGTTTTTAAAGGCGCTGGGGGGTTTATTATTATTATTATCATTATTAAATCATTAATATGACATTGCTGTTCAAACATTTGGGATTGTAAAAATTTTTTAATGTCTCTTATGCTTAAAAATGCAACATTTAAGCCATTAAAAAACAATAATATTATAAAATATAAACACAATTAAAAAAAATGTATTCTATTTTAATATATTTTACAATGAAAATTAGAAATACTTCAAGAAATTCTTATTATAAATATTGAAAATGGTTGTGTTTCTTAATGGTTGTGTTCAAACCCTGATGCATATTTTTTCAGTATTCTTTGATTACTCTCTGCCTTGAATTATTGGGCCTTATTAATGAGCCGCGAGCAAAATAATTGTCATAAATCCATTTTAAAGTTATAGTTCACCCAAAAAAGAAAATTCTGCAATCATTTTCCCTTATGTTGCTCCAAACCCGTATAATTTTCTTTCTTCTGTCGAACAGAAGAATATTTTGAAGAATACTGGTAAAATAGCTGCTGGCAGCCATTGACTTAAATAGTATTTTTTTTCCATAATATCTCTTTATATTCTCTCATTGAATGCGACCATTTATCTAAGAATAGTTTTATCTATAATACAGTATCAGCTCTAATTTCATGAAGAAGATCCATTTTGTGCCTTTGGGTCTGCTGATAGGTCTTTAAAGGACAGGGTTTAGGAGAAAGGTAAGATATAAAATGGCAGAAATGTTTGAAATTGCTTACAACACCTTTCAATGCATCTTTTCAAAATAAACATCTGTAACAAGTAGTGACACTCTATTGCTGCAAAAGCAAGCAAAAGAAGAGCATACTGCAATCCTGCTGTGCTTCCATTGGCACCTAGCACAGAGCCCTCTCTTGCTTTGACCATCATGCCTATTTTAGACTACATTTATTGTATGGCAGCCCTGCCACTTCTCTAGCGGTGTGAAAGATGGCTTTAGAGCCAACTAGGGATGCAACGATTATAGATTTTGTTGGTACGATTATAGTCTGAGGAATAATCACGGTTTCACGATTATTACGATTATTATGCATTTATTAATTTCACAACATAAAATCACATAAACACTCTTTAGATATTAAAGTGTTATTTATTTCTGCCTTTTGAAACAGAAATAACACAGTAACCAATAATACAGCACAAAACAATAATTCTAAAGAAAAAAAATGTGACCTCTGCTCTGTAAACATCCATGTCAGTATTTCTCTTTTGAAAATAACAAATGGAAATAGATCACAAATGTATTTGGTGTTCATTTTGTATATTCTTTCTGCATTTCTTTTGGACGTGAGGTACAGAACTTGGAAAAATGGTGAAAAAAAGTGACTTATGAATAATACTGTAACAGGGATGATAAATCACAATGTTAATTAAGTATTATTAATATAAGACTAATATTAACTTTATTTATCCCACAGAGGACACTGTTACTAATGAGGGGAATAAACTAAACTATTATTGTAATCAACTGTCATCCATACTTATTTATTTGAATAATCTTTATTCATCTGATTTTACATATGGCCTGAGAAAATCATGTCTATTATTTTGGTTTGTGAGATTGAGATCGAGCAGCCCACACAAACATTTAGGAGGACAGAAACTTGTTGTCAACGCTGCCCAGCGACTTTCATTAATAAAATAATTAGATACTGGATCTACATTATAATAATCAGCAAAGAGGGGGTAAAATGACTGTTTAAATAACTGAACTCAAATCTACATTGTTTGCAGTGACGTGCAGATGCAGGTAGGCTAATTCACACACGCAACTGTCACCTCTCTCTCTCTCTCGCTCTCTCGCGCGCACGCGCGCTCTCTCTCTCGCGCGCGCCCTCTCTCTCTCTCTCTCGCTCTCTCGCGCGCGCGCTCGCTCGCTCTTGCTCTCTCTCTCACCGCAATCTCTGTCTGAAGCGGGCAGAATGCTAGAGATAACGAACTTCGCGTCAGGTGGTCCTTGCCTTCACGTCGTGCATTAAAATCGTTTATTGCACAGCGAGAACAGGTTGGCTAGCCATGCATTATCCCTCATGTATACTCTTTAACAGCCATTTTTACGGCAATATTTAAATGATGCCCTGGTCATTCTTGGTGTACCCAAAATGGTCCCACACTATCGACTTAAATCATTCTCTGGTGGAAATAAAGGATCACTGTTTGGTTCCTCTGTCATAGTTAATCTAGTGTGTGTAGTAGCCTCCGTGTCTCTGATAAGCACGGCATTTTAAGCTGGTGCACCGCTAGTGTAACTTTGTTTTCATTTTGCGCAAGTTGCAACAGTTCCGTTCCGTGCAACAGAAACACTCGGTGTAGCAGAGCCTTTACGATTAATTAACCGTGACGTTTTAAAGCGCGGTTAATAGTAAAACCGGTTAATCGCTGCATACCTAGAGCCAACATAGGGCTTGACCTGGTGAATGAGTCCCAGAGAATGAGACATTTCACTCCTGTTAGCATTAGCACCACCACTAGGGATGTGCGCTACGACTAATTTGACTGTCGTTTAAACGGAAGTTTTGTATCCGACTAGTCTAAAAGCTAGAAACCCCCCAAAAATGAAGAAAAAAAAAAAAAAAAAAAACTGTGCTTGTGTCTATATAACAGCATACAGTTGAAATACTTAATCTTTGAATCACTAGCTGCGTTTACATGGACCCTATAATCCGATCGTAATAGGACTAGAAGCACAATCAGAATAAAAAAGTCACATGTAAACACGTCAATCGGATTGAATTGGCCAGATCTGATTAAAATTTCGATCGGATCGTAAGGGGTGGTTTATTCCTTTTGTAATCCGACCCAGAGGACATGTAAACACTTGATCGGATTGAAAAACGAAACTGGAAAGTACTGCGCATGTGCAGTGAAGTAAAAATAGCGTAATGAGGTATGACGCACGGAACGAGCTGTTCTTCCTGGTGAATAAAAGTGTTATAAATGAGTGTCCAGCAGATCATGTGAGCGGAGTGGAGCGGTCATATTTCCTACAGAGCGGAGAGCCCTCCACTCGCTCAATACGCTCAGCACCGCTCTCTCAACCCAAAATGCCCTTTGGCATGGGCAGCGCTAGGGAGGGGCTAGCAGGTGCTCCAGCACCCCCAAGAAAAACCAAAGCACCCCCATAAAAAATGAAATAAAATAAAAATATTTGACTCATTACACATGCATAAATACTGCAATGCAATACAACGTGATTTGCAGTCGCACCTAATGTCAGCATTTTATTTTAAAAATGGATCGGTTCCTTATGCCAAGTAGGCTTGCCCCCGACTAAAGATTTTTCTAGTCAACTAGTCGCACGTTTATATTAAATTGATTAGTATAATAACCTACTAAACCATCCGTTAATATAGGCATTTAGGCGTATTATTCCACGCTCAAACGCAGGCTTAAAGGTCTCTGCACACAAATCTTGCCGCAAAGCACCGGTTAAAGTAATGATTATGAATGCATCGGGGAAAAAGAAGAAATTTTAATTATTTATTAATAAACTAGTGCTTTCTCAGACTCGCCATCTCCACAGTGGACGTGCCTTTAATAGAGAAATGCACCTAAACGGACTACATAGAGAAGATTTTTTATTTTTATTTTTTTGGTTTTCAAGCTTTCTGCAAATTTATTTCTTATGTCTGTGAGCTGGTTCATTATTGTGACGCGCTCCATTCACGGAGACTGCATGAGACGAAAGAAAGCACATCCAAAAATGACAGGAGAATAAGCTCTTTCCGCAGGAAAAATAAAATAAAAAAATGATTGCGTGCGCGCCCCCATATCATACAGTATAGGCTAAGCGTGATAATACTCCCACATTCTTCATAAACATTTGAAATGCGCCTATATAGTGATTTTATTATTCATATAAAAATAATAATAATAATAACAACCTGTTTTGGTCATATTTACTATTAATTGCCCAGCTCCCCTGTCATTGATCTAGCACCCTCTCAGCACCTGCTCTTTGGTAATTTGCTAGTTCGAGAATCTGTGGAATAAGCAATAGTTTGACTAATGTTTCTAGAAGTAAATTCTAAAATCCTGTAAAGATTGACAGACACAGATTTCCCCGCAGTTTTGGTCTTTTAGAAAGTGTTTCTTTTATTAACGCCACTAAATAATTCTTTAGGTGCATTTCATCTTGTGTGTGCTTTTCATGGGCCTGATAAGCAAGGTGTATTTTGTGAAATTCTATGTGCATTTATTTAATCATGTGTGCGTGTTTTGAATGTTCTGTTGCACAATAATTGAAGCTGTGTTTTTATGGAAATAAAGTAGGCCTAATGAAAATCAAATATATCCTACTTTTTCAGTTATTTAATTTTTTAGGAAGGTTTGCCAAGTGGCTTCAAAAACAAGACATACATTACATTTAAATAACTAAAATTAATTTGAAAAAGTGCAAGCTGAACGTCACCCAGAAACATAACTGTATTTGCAACGAATTTTAACGAATTTCATTATAAACGGGGGAAAAACACACAATTAGGCCTACCAGAGAAATGTTATGTCAGAGCGTGATCTGAGCGGGATTTGGTTTACCGGTGAGCGTGAGTGGAATATTTAATATTAGTGGAGCGTGCTTTGACCGTGAGCGACTGAGCGGAGCGCACGCCCACAGAGCGGAATATTGAGCGGAGTGTCACGCCGCTCCGCTTCGCTCACATGCTCTGGTGTCCAGTCATTCTAAAATGCAGCTTTCACTCAGCATATGTGAAGTTGAGCAGGGCAACATCCCACCAGTCCTTGTTTAAGACTCTCATTCACAGACGACTGGTTTTGGGCACGGGAAGGGACACTTTTACTGCTTTCTAAAGTAAGCAGCACTGCACAATAGTTAATGTGCTGGTCGTCGACTAATTAGGACCCAAAGTAAATAAATATCAAGTGTGCTTTTTAAAACAATATGCGACAACAGCGGGAAACTGAATATGCATGCAGTGTGCGCATGTCAAAAGATTAAATCCGATCAGAAGCTTGTGACATATAAACGCTCACATCAACCCGATCACTTTATTTGGCGTTCATTTAAACACTACGTTCGGATTTGACAATCGGAATGAATTCAATCGGATGGAAGCAAAAAGTGTCCATGTAAACGTAGCTACTGTCAAATCCCTCAATGAATTCTGCTAAAAATAGGTCATGATTATGCCGTATGCTTGCCTCGCCTTATCATCAATTAATTTTAGGCGGTCGTTAAACAGGAGAAAAAGGAAGAGCATACACTCAACACAAACCAGTGCATAGCTTATTTATTCAGATCGGTTGGAGCAATGCAGAAATGGAAAATCAATCAATAGACTGACAGAATTCTTCATATTCATATAACGTTAGCCAACATATTAAACCACATATTAAAACAAAAGTAAAAAACAATAGGAAAGTTTATCAAGGAATAGCATTAAAACGGCTTTTAAAAATGTACTTCATGTTGGCTATATTGTCTAAAAACAAAACAAAGCTTGTTTTACTTACTCAGACCGTGCGCATTTGTTCAGTGAATTTAACATGTTAACGTGGTCTGGCGAAAGACGGGACTAGAGGCGATTCTGCACTTGAAAAAAAAAACGCGCTCGGCAGGAACTGAAGTCACAGGCACGCAGAGAGATAACTACAAGCAAGCAGACAGTTTGAAAAGAGCCTGGAAATCCCGCACCACCACCGAAGTGGGTCTTCGTTTAGAGGAATAGACAGCGCGGATAGGATCGCGGACCGCAGCGGCAGGTTGTAGTGTATGACATGATTGACATTTGGCTTTGGCTAGACTCCAAGCTAACGCATACGTGTATTGAATATGATTACGCATAGCTCCAGTAAAGTTATTGTAAGCCAATTTGACATTACACAGTTTACACAAAACCTTTCCATTTCCTTCTAATTCAAAATAATCCCACACCTTGTTGGTCTTTCGCGTGGTCATTTTGAGCTCGCCGCAACTGACATGAAGAAAAAGCGAGCCCGGTCTCATGAGAATACGTATTATATTACGCCAAAAAAACCCCCGAAAACTCGTGGTATTGATACGCAAAAATGGACTTTGGCGTTTATATGCTACGCGCGTTTTTGGCGTGCATATAATACGCAGTTTTCGCGTGCATATGATACGAAATTTGTTGGCGTGCATATGATACGCAGTTTTCGCGTACGTATGATACGCATCTACACCACAACCCTAACCCTACCCATCGCGTAGCATAGACACGCCAAAGTCCATTTTTGCGTATCGATACCACGAGTTTTCGTTTTTATTTGGCGTAATATAATACGTATTTTCATGAGATCGGGTTGAAAAAGCATGTGAGGTAAAAATGTAGTTTCCGCCCAGATACGCTTTTAAAAATATTTATATATTTTGATATATGTATTCTTTTTCAAAAGTTTTATTTTAACTGTTCTTTCAAATGTTTTAAATGTAACGTTAAAATGATGGTAATTTGAATGATAAAATCATCGGGGTTTTTTTCTCTCGTGTAGTCGACTATTGTTTTCAGTGTCGACTAGTAGGAGCTGTACCGTTTAGTCGACTAGTCGACTAGACCCGCACATCCCTAACCACCACCCCAAAAACCTTTGAGATATTATGGCTGACCTTTGCAGTTAATTAGAGCTGGGGTTTTTTAAGACAAGCATCACTAATGTTATCGCACTTTCTTAGAGTCAGGGATTTGAGAGCACCCCAAACCTAAATATAAGGTTTCAGCATTTAACTCGTCATGACTGATAAATCATGTGGCTTGTTCAAGAGAAGTGAGCTTCCACTTTTCTAAGCCATCTAACACATATAATTTCCACCTGGTGAATAATAAAACGGTCAAAAATGTTTCCATAGACTTACTTTAGCCATATGTAGAGATCAAGAAATCTTTCATACCTTTTAAAGCCTTCTCAGATCAATTTGAGAGGTGTAAAGATCAGAAAGGAGCATGGTTCGGCTTATTGGAGGATATTTTCTGCTCAGATTGAATAGAGTCGCTCTCTGTCAATAAGTCCGGCTGTGTCTTTCTGTGGCACACAAATTACTGTAGGTCACTTCTCTTAGATAACACATTTAGCATCGGCACTGACTAAAAATCGATGAGTGTTGGCTTGTCTCGCTTTAGAATGCAGCCCAGCACCAGTGATTACAGAGTAATCCTCCTGCAGCTGCTGTTCACTTCCTTTGAGTGAATCACATATAGATTAAGTCCCATTGTGACCAGAATGAGTTTTGTCTCATAAAACGGACATCCGTCCTTGTAAAGTTATAAAAAGCATTTTTAAAGTCTATGTGAATGACAGTTTGCAACCCATTATACTTCCATAATTTGATATTTCTTGGGGAAACAGGACATTCAGTGAGAAAAATGTAGACTTAAATTTTATTTATCCAGAATTAATTGAATCAGGAAAAGTGAGTTACACAGCACAATGTTGCTAATGATTTTACTAAAACAATATCTGAATAGCTATTTGGCTATTGGTCAAAATTTTTCCAGCAGTCTGCATGACTTACAGTAATCAGGAATCAGAATGACACTAACAAAAAGTAGCTAATTGGGGGGAAATTTTCAAACACTAAATACGAAATGATTTAATTAATAATAATGTATTAATTATTATTTAAATTATTATGATTGTCATTATTATTATTATTATTAATGAAAATAGTATTTATCTTTTACAATAAGTCTCATTAAGGATGACAGCATTAAATTAATTTGGCTACAAATAAGAAACTGCTGTGCACTGACTCACTGAATCAATGTCACGAATCCTGCCCATGATCTTCCGTTCACTCACCACCAGAGGTCACTCCTCCATCACATTGACTTTTTCTCACCACACAGACAGTTAAATATCACCCAAAGACTACATTTCCCATAATCCATTGCACTGACGACACACAGCTGATTTCACTGATCACTCATCACACACGCTTTATAAACCTTGAACTTGCTCTCTGTGATCGCCGAGTATTGTTTAGTGTATATCCTAGCGATAGCTACTCTACGGAGCTCTCGCAGTAGTTATAGTCTTGCCTTGTTAGTTTTCCCGTGTTTGATATCTGCCTGTGTTTCCTGGATTAACCCTTCGCCTTACCATTCGGACTCTGTTTGCACCTCGTTTGGATTATTGCTGTGTACCTGGATTATCTCTCTTTGCCTTGCCCCTGTTGGATATTGTTCGCCGATTGTCGACCCACGCTTGCCTTAGGACTACTCTGTGTCTTGCCCTTACCATACCTGTTTGCCGTTGTTTGACCCTGCCTGTTTATTGACTATGTTTCTTAATAAAGCTCAGCAAATGGATCCGCTTGCCTCTTGTCTCGTCGGCTCCGTAACAATCAACATCTGAACAAACTGATTCACTAAAGTTAATTGGTTTACTAAGATGAATCAGTTCACTAAATGAATCAGTTTGTTTAAATGGTTAATTTAATTGAACTGGATCAAAAATAACAATTCAGTGAGTTCCTACACAGAACTCTTCTTTTTGTAGTCAAATGAATGCTTCATAGAAGAGGGATTGCGGACAGTTTTGGAGAATGCATTTGATGATTAGCTCATTCTGCAGTGATAAATGTGGAATACAATGAGACAGAAGTAGCAGTGTAGTAATGTAACTCACTGAAAAAGTTTTTTGAAAACAGCTCATGTCATGCTGAAAAACACAGTTAAGTTAATAGGATCACCATTTTTAGCTACTCCCGAAATGATGATCCAATAGCACAACAGGACCAAAAAAACTACATGAATTCTGCCTATTCATTTCTGACCATAACACTCGCTTTTTATTAATTAATTTGCACAATCTGCCCAAGACATACAAGATCTGTTTTTAATCAGCAAGATGCAAGACCATGCTATATCTTAATATAGGAAACGAATGCGGCAAAGTCCGAACTCTTTCCAGCTACACTGGTAAACTCGTTGCTTTTCTATCAAAACTTAAAGCAGGAGGCATTCCTCAGGCGAGCTGCGCCAATCAGCACTAAAGTGAGGTCAAGGTGTCACTTCCCCTCCCATTCCTCATCGGCGGGTGTTTATGTCACAGCTTTGAATGTAATTCTGTTGGGACAGAATATGTAATTGGGTTTGACTGAGTGTGAGTATTATGTATCTGTCTCCAAATCACTGATGATTAGGCGTTTGTTTGATGTGTGAACATAAGGTTTCACTTATCACCAAGAAGTCCTTGACAAAATTCAAGTTTAGCTTTCTGTGAAAACACAGGCCGTTCCTGGTGTGATTTTGCGAATGAAGGTACAATCACTGGGAGCGCATGATGGGGACAGGGTTAATCAAGACTGGGATTATTTGAGGTGTGCTGAATTTAAAAGTGGCTTTGGGCTTCTTGTACCTCACAGCTCTGTTCCTTTGAAGTGGAAAAAAAATCATATATACTTCCAAGGAAATAGCAAGAACCAACCTGATATCTAAGAGAAAATAATATTTGGAGATATAATTTAAAAAAAGATCAAACAATCATACCAATATAGCCTCTATAGAGTCTACAGGACATTTTGGCACAAATCCAGACTAAAACGGACAAAAATATAAAAATTATTCCTATATTTATTTATATTTCTATATTTATCTTGAACATGAGAAATTTGAACCCGTCTCAACCAACTGAGCACTTCGACATGTCTGGAGCATGTGTGTTAGCCGCTCATGCCAAGGCTCAAACATGATGTTGCGTCTTCATTAATCACTGCCATGCATCATATACCATACTGAGGACAATCTGGGGATGGTGAGAGTGAGTTGCATGTTCCAGACAACCATCTACAGTTCCTAGCAGCCTGACAGCACTGACAGCCTCTGAGGCCAGTCCAGGGCAGATGGACCACACTGTCAGGGTGCAGATGAGCCACGGCAAGACATCAGAGAGGGAGCTAGTCAAGCAGAGAGTCCAATCTCCCAAGCAGGCATAAATCCAGCTGTAGCCTGACTTACACTGCCCAACAACATCCAATCCATTTAGCGCATGGAGCCATCAGTGTCCAAAACGCCTATAATGACTTGAAAAGAGCAGATTAAAAATCTAATTTTCTTTCCAGAGTGTGTCTTACTGCCTGAATTCATGTTTGTACACAAAAAGGGGCTGAAATGATCCAGCAGCTCCCCAGCCAATCAGTTTAGGACGCTGACGTGTGAGCCTCACCATTCTCGAAAATAAGGCCATTGTTCACCTTAATCGTGACTTCAAAAAGCACTCTAAGCAAATAATCTGGAAGGACAGACAAAAGAAGAATCCCTGCCTTGGTTTTTACATCTATTTCTGCCAATACTTCAAACGCTTACTATGAATAGCACCCTAAGCTCTCGCTCTCCTCTCAATCAATGGGAAAACAGATCATTGCAACAACAAGGCTGACACATATAATCCTTGTAGGCTAGTATGCCATAGAGCGCTAGTGCTGGATTAGATCCAGCAGAAACATTACCAGCGCCTTAGGCGAATAGTCAAGTACAACTTCCAGTCTTGACTGAACTTACTTTTTGGTATCCATTCCACCAATTGTTGTGCCAGCTGAGGTGTTGAGTGCCAGCTAGAGTAAGTTGCCAAAAAAAAAAACAATGGCCATCACATTCCTTCATACCAGTTTTAAAGATTAAAGCTCATCTAGGACAGGATAAGGTGAGGGTGAATGATTGGAAAGTGTGCGCAAGCGCCCTGCGTCTACCAGTGAGAAGATGTTAATTCATAGAAATAGGATGGTCCTTTTTGAATTAAAAAAAACAACACATCTGGTTCCAGTTGTCTTGGCTTACCTAATGCGGAGGTAATATATGGTTGGCCACATCTATGAAGAGTCCATCACTTCTTTTGCCATCCATCATCAGGCACCATGGGGAGAGGTTCAGAGAGTATAAAATGCATTCCAACTCCAGTCTTAATTAGAAAACTAGAAATGATTTTTCTGCACACAGCTAATGCTCTGAACACATTCGATCAGTGTAATGCATTGCCCTGCTCCGGTATGCCAAGACAGGCCTGAGTAATGAGCATATTAAATGCACTGCTGACAGAGAAAGCAGTTTTGTACGCTTGTGTAGAACTCATTGCTTTCCAACAAAAATATTTGATTATTGTTTGCAAAGAGTCCCCCTGATTTCCCATACCTGAGCCCTGCATATACAATCTATATCGATTCGAACAGCTGCCTCTGAGCCCACAAAATGAGAAAGGCAGAGGTCGAGGTGAACTCGTCACGGACTGGGAGACTGAGAGCCTGAAATGTCTCTTGTATAATATGTTTTTGAGGGTCCTATTTTTCTGCACAGCACAACAGTGTGAAAAAAGATCTCTGTCAATATTACATTGATCAACACTGACACAAGCATAACTACTTAGCTCTATTTATTTTATT
This sequence comes from Aspiorhynchus laticeps, assembly GCA_023376895.1. Lineage (NCBI taxonomy): Eukaryota > Metazoa > Chordata > Actinopteri > Cypriniformes > Cyprinidae > Aspiorhynchus > Aspiorhynchus laticeps. The sequence goes on along the minus strand of CM041810.1, from coordinate 23,253,070 downwards.
TAAAATGCATAAAGTAACTGGAGCCTATATGTTATTGTAAAGTCATAGCTATTGAAGGAGATTAGTGTAATCACTTTAAAGTGCCCCTATTATGCCTTTTCGAATATTACCTTTCATGCAGTGTGTCATGTAGCTGTATGTGAACATAAACTATCTGCAAAGTTGTGAAGCCGACAGTGCACGATAAATAAAGTTATTATCTATCAAAAAAAAGAGTCGTTCGCAATCGCCTAAACGAGTCGTCAGGAATTCGAAACTTATTCTGTTACGGCTGTACGTCACAAAGTAACACATTTGCATAATGTCCGCCCACGTTCTACGTCGCAAACAACTTACATCTTATAATTACCACAAACTTGTTAACACTTGACACTTACCACTGAGAAATGTCCTGCTCCTGCTCTTGTCGATCAGCCACTTCAACCATTTCATCATCAGACTCCAGCTCGAATTGGTAAGGTACAATCTATACCATCTTTTCTATGTATTGACAAGTCTCCAGGGCTGTCATTCCATTATGGCAATGGGCGTTTCGTTTCCGACGCGCTGTACGTGGTAGACCAATCACAAAGGAGTGCGCCATCTGACCAATCACAGCAGTGAGGGCTCACGGAAAGGAGGGGTTTAGAGAGACTGATTCTTTGAACTGCTTTGCACGAGTCGTTTACGAATCATTTAGAAATGAGGTAAAATTAAATCTATTTTTTGAGAAAACGAAAGTGTTTTTTGACCTTGCATGCATGTAAACCTGTTTTTAATTTTGGCTTATACTCATTGTACATTGCAAAATCACCCACAGGACGAATGTAACCTACCGACTGATAACCTACTGATTATAACCTTTCTGGCACACACCTGGCATTAGGGTTCATTTTGTACAAGTGTCAAAATTGTGCAATGCACAAAAAAGAGTGCATATAGTGGACATACGAGGACATATGAGGACATACCACACCATGTTAGCACACACACCTGAACAATTACTCAAGCTGCCTGAGCAAATGCAGCTTTCTTTGCAACGTAGCAGCATACTGAAACTTGCCACGTTAATAAAATGCTGTCGTCAAGGTCTGACATTAAACACGAGAGGAATTCATTTGTAAATATTTTCAAAGGCTTCAAAAGGTTTTTTAAAATGAAGTGGACGATGAGTGACAAGGAAAAAATTTAACCCCTCAAAGGGTGAAACAAATGGGCAAACTTTATTCTGTTGCCAAAACGCATTAGTTGTAAGTTTTAAAATGCTTACTGTCTCACTGAAAAATACTGAAAAGCTTTTAGTATAGATCTAGCAAATGAAAACCAACCATATGGAGAAGCCTCTCAATTACTCTTTACAAAGGGAGGTGTTTTTTCTGGACAAGTACCAAAAAGCTGTGAGCATTGTGTTCTAAGAAATGAATCGAGATGCCAATATCCTTTCTGTGCTGAGCTGTATGAATGAGTCAGGGGCTCTCATGCAGTATTCATATCCTCTACAAAAGATTTCCTTGGCTGATAAATCTATTGCTATCTGGACATGGACAGGGTAATGTCTGAGTCTCATTTTCAATGGACAGCAGGGCAAAAGGGATTCCAGGGTGAGAGAGGAACCTGTTGATTTTGTTTTATGTTCTCTTCCTCCTTCATGTCAAAAGCAGCGAGCCTGAAACAGAAACCAGACACTGCCTTTTTGCCCATCAAAGAAAGACTGACAAAAACTAGACTGCTTTCTATGAATCTACTGTGATAAAATCATCATGGCTGTGAAAGGTAAATATATTCTATTTATAAAAATGTAGACTTATCATAGAATATTTTATACATTTAAAAATATATATGTTAAATGTGAGAATATCATACACTATTCTATGGGGTTGGGCTACTAATATAAATAAGCTGAAGAAGAAGAATGATTAATAACTATGTGTGTATAAATTACTGAAAACAATGCTAAATCAGTGATTTAATTCTAATAGAAGACAGAATATAACACACAAAAAGACAAATAGCCCTGCCTGCCCAGACTAATGACTTTGTTTTTGAGGTAATTGTGAATTTTCATATTTCACATAGGGCTGCAACGATTAGTCGACATTATCGACAACGTCGACAATAAAAAATTGTCGACAAATATTTTTGTTGTCGAGTAGTCGTTTGATCTCATATGACCTAATGTAAGAACCTGCAATACTGCGGTTTGACCAGTTTGACCAGTGGCGCTGTAGCGCAAGACTCTAGTTCAGCCCTCCTGGATGCAGATCAAGAGAAGAACACACAGCACTTCAGAGCAAATGCGTCCAAACTTGAGCAGCGTTTGGATGAATATGTAAATATATATTGCGCGCTTTCCTCTCAGTAACGAAATAAACAACAAAAACTGACAGCAGTGTGAAAGCAACAGTTAAAAATGCATCTGATTACAACGATGTGGATGTTTGCATGAGCTCTGCAGTTCAGTAACGTAACATTACTCCAGTAGAGTTCGGTCACATTATGTTTATTTATATAGTATTTATGCAATAGATCGCCTTAATTGAAGCAGCTTTACGGTATTAAACATGACAAACATGAAGGTCAGTGTCGCTTTCAGTTAGAATTACAACTTGATTTTCTGTTATAAAGCAGCTCTCCAGTGTGAGCTAGCTAATGATAAAATATCTTTATTAGTGGAAAAAAAACAATAATTTCATTAAAGTGACAGTTTGGTTTGCAGAGATCAAAGCTTGATCTAGCTCAGGGCTGTTTTGATTATCATAATCCTATAAGGTATTTTAAGACATTATGTTGTGAATAAAATAGTTTATCCAAAGCATCTTATCACTTACCTTTATTTTGTTTCTTATCTATATGACTTACAAAAGGAGATGTTCGGCAGAATGTGCAAAATGTGTCTTTCAGTTACTTTTTCATGAAGCTAATTAAATGGTGAGAGAGTGTCTCTGTCTGTCATCTCATTTTGTGTGCCATCTATTTTTATAATGAATTGGTAACATTACAATAAGGTATCATTTGTTAACATTAGTTAATGTATTAATTAACATGAATGAACAATACATTTATTACATTTAAGTATTAATCTTTGTTAATGTCGGTTAATAAAAATACAGTTGTTCATGTTAGTTCACAATGCATTTATCAATGTAAAAAAAACAACTTGTGATTTTAATAATGCATTAGTAAATGCTGAAATTAACATTAAGATTAACAAATGCTATAGAAGTATTGTTCATTATTAATTCATGTTAGGCAAGGCAAGTTTATTTATATAGCACATTTCATACACAAAAAAAATTCAAAAACACAAAAGTGCTTTACATAAAAGGAAGTGAAATAGACATTAAAAATAATAATCACAACAATAAAAACAAGGAATTAAAAAATAATAATAATCACAACAATAAAAACAAGGAAATTATATAAAAATGTATTTAAAATGAATTTAAAACCGTTACGGATAGAAAATTATTATACATAAAATACAGTGCAGTCATGTTAACTAATGTTAACTAATGAACCTTAATGTAAAGTGTTACCAATTAATTATGTAATAATTGTAATTACAGAATAAGCTTTTCTAAAGCTGAAGTGACCTTTATTTATGTTAGAATATGTATAACCTAATATTCTAACTAATTGCAAAAACTGAATAATCAATCAAAGTCTACTGATTAATCAGTGAAATAATCGACGATTAGTCGATTAATCGGTCTAATAATCGTTAGATTAATCGATTATCAAAATAATCGTTTGTTGCAGCCCTAATTTCACATTAAGCATAACTTAACGAAAACATCTGAAATGAAAATGAAAATATGTAATTCGTGATAAAGTGATTTTATCATAAACAGGAGGACTGTACTTCACAGACAGAAAAATTCTTTGGGCAGTTTCCTCTGGAGACCACGGATGCCTCTGCATTATCTGACATAATGTGGGTTCTTTTGTTCCCCAGAGGAGTGGAGAAACACTATTATGACTATAGCGGTTGAAAACGTGTTGAATAATGCATGGCGAGTTAATTAATTCACGGGGTGCTTTGATCGAACAGTGCGTGTTCTTACCACCCTTCCCTAGAGGAGGATTTCAACCCTGCGTCTAAACCTTTCTCGGCAGGGAGGCCCTCCGCTGTTTTGCCTGACACACACACAAGAGAGAGCAGACAGGTTTGCCGTGGAGCCTGGATGATTGTCATTCTCCACCTGTAATCCTTCCCGACACACGCGTAAACACAATTCTCTACAGCCACGACTGGGAATGTGGCAACCCCATAGGGACGGACAGGGCCTGCCTTTTTTCCTTTCTATGGTCCCCTCCTCTTTTTCCCTTCTCGCTCTCTCTCCTTTGTTTTGTGCAATTGCCATTCTGTTTCGTTCGCCTGTCTGGCAGCTTTGACACATGGAAGGTGAGAGGAAACCTGAAGCGCACGACTCCCACATCTGGCCCCGGTCCCTCAAAGAGAACACATGTTCCACGATGGCCCTGGGCGAAATCGTGTCTAACCGACATCTTGAGCCAAAGCTCTTAAATCTTTTGGCACTGATGAGGTCTTAATACAAAGCAGAATGACAAGTAATGTTTCCTCCGCATTGATCCAGCCACATCGGCCTAGTACTGTTAATATTTCACTCTTTACATAAGCAGAGCAAGAACAAAAAAACAGGAGCAACTAAGATCTCACTTAGATCTGTCTCCTGTTTCTCCTCCCTAGAAGATTGTATGTGAAAGAAAGAGAGGGCAGAAAAGAACTTGATTTCCAAAGAACAGAGAGTGGATAGAGACCCAACAATGGAGATTGAGGTGGCAGCTGAGTGCCCATCTTGGAGTGTAGTGGATTGTGTTGTCTAAGAGGTCACTGAGCATTGCCCTCCAGCTACACAACTCAAGTGAGGCAGCTTAAGACTCTTCTCTTCTCTCGGTTTCAAGGATTTGAAGATGTCGTCTAGAGGGTGCCAGCAGCAAACCAAAACAGTGCAGGAAAAAAATCTAATGAGTAGATTCTTTGTGTTCACACCTGAAGCGGTTGTCACGTCTCGAGTGGAGTGTAAACCAGACCATTAAACAATAGTTCGCTCCCTGAATTTAGAAAAGACCAACCTTACGCTAGCTTCCCTGGGCTGCCAGCTTCCCATCGGAATGTTCTGTTAGAGTGTTTTGAACTCGCCAAAGGATAAAAAGGTTAAACATGGATCCATTAGGAGAAGCAGGGGTGCTGCCAACCAAGGTCTCCATCCATTATTCAAAAAACATGGCCTTCTGAAAGCAGGCATTATTTATGACGTGCAGCAGATCTATGCCAACGACATGTGCTTAGCATCAAGCTCATTAAGAGTGATCTGAACCACTTGATGCCGCATGAGTTTAAAGAAAATAAATTTGTACTTTGTGTATGCGTGTACATGCCAGCATTTCTGACATAGCTATGCTTTAGAGACAAAATTCCTGAGAAATGCCTCCAGAAGCTGTATTGGAAAAACAAACTAATGTCCATCTAATGTCCTCAAAGGAAAAACAGTTTATAAAAAGGCTAAATAACATTGTTACTTACTTTTTAAAATGCAAAATTGTTTTTAAGGCCAGGGTTACTCTATTGACTTTCTACACGTGTTACTTTTTCCTTACTTCAGCCCCTACAGGGAAGTCGTGGCCTAATGGTTAGAGAGGCGGACTCATAATCGAAAGGTTGTGAGTTCGAGTCTTGAGCCGGCAGGAATTGTAGGTGGGGGGAGTGAATGTACAGCACTCTCTCCACCCTCAATACCACGACTGAGGTGCCCTTGAGCAAGGCACCGAACCCCCAACTGCTCCCCGGGCGCCGCAACATAAATGGCTGCCCACTGCTCTGGGTGTGTGTTCACGGTGTATGTGTGTGTGCACTTTGGATGGGTAAATGCAGAGCACAAATTCCGAGTATGGGTCACCATACTTGGTCGTATGTCACTTCACTAATGTGTCTATGATGATCAGATTATTCTGGAATGTGTGGCTCATTTTCTAATATAATCGTTAAATAGCAAAAACTGGAACTTTATAGAAATGATACAGGTTTGTAAAAACTTGAATATTTTGCTTCAGACATTAACTGAACCAATCAACACAATGTGAAATCAATTGTTTTGATCTGTACAGAGAGTATTGTGAACAAACGTTTGTCTGGTTTGAAAACGTCTTTATTTAATAGTCTCGACTGATGACTTAGATGGAAGAACCTGAATGCAATTTACTGTTGGCAAGTAACAAGTGGCTGATAAAAATCTAAAATGACCCAATAAGTGACTTTCCTTCTAAAAAGGCTTTTTTATAGAGTATTGCATCTTGGAAACAGTCTCGAGTACACAAACAGAGTACATTTGTGCAGTGAAGCACATGTTTGCTTTTAAAATGCGTATGAGAAGGGCTCATTGGCTTGAATGGCTTCTAATGATTTTAGGCAGCAGTGTCTGATGCTGTATACTACACATGTTGAACACATGCAAAATAGTATGTGACCAATATATCTGACTAATGGGACATGTGTCTAGAGGGCTGCAAATACTACATGCAGAGTGATATTTAACTGCTTAATATAAAATGATGGACAGCTACCATATGCCAACTGTTGCATGCATGTCAATGTCAGTAAATTTATAGATTCAGCTAATGGTGATATCATAATGGCTGTCTGTGGTCAACAAAAGCTTAGGTGTAGATGAACAGCATTATTATTATAATTTTTTTGCAGACCTATTCTTTAGTATGTGTTGCATGGCTTTTCATTTCCAGTATTGCTTCAACAATGACTAATAAATAAGCAAATGTGGCCTAGAGATGCAGAGCTTTCTCAAGGGAAAAGTCTGAAGATGCCATTTAAAGCCAGTTCAAACTGCACAATAAATATTTTCAGTGTTTTTGAGTTTTGTTGGCTCATTTGTTATCACTGACTGAAGATGTTCCAGCAGTACGAGCTTTACATTCAAATCTTTATTTTATGCTGACTCTGCACTTTGGACAACTGACTATAATTAAAAAGCAAATCATCAGTGATGATCTTCAATAACTGCCAGTAATGAATTTACATGAAGAAATGAATCAAATTCACACTGATATTGTCCAAAATCACACTTTTCCTAGGGCTATCAAACTACATAAACTTCAGTCATCTTCTTTCATGGTGAACAATGACACATGGACCAATGGAGACAAACATGATAAATGTTTTTTATTTAACCCTCTGGTTGTGTTCGGACTCCTGTAACTCTTGTTGTGTTCCCGGTCAAAAATGACCGGACTCCAAACAACTGCTTATAAATCTGTCATTATGCTATATTATCACTAAATATTGGATTCATTCTTTTTGTCAACTTGTTTTCTTTCATTTAGGACTGGTTTTGTGTTTCTATTTGCATCTGATTAATCGTTAGCCTCATTTATCCGAAAGTAGGCACCTCATTTTTTGAGTGAAAAAAGCATTTTTTATGAATAATTTTCACAATATGAGATAAAAAATTATGAAAAGTTGCACTGTTTCTCACACTAGTGTACTTTAATGATTAATCAGGAAGTTTGCTTTTAAATGCTTTTATTTTGCACAAAATTGCAAAAAGTCACACTTGTGGTGTTCCCGGTCAAAAATGACCGGACTCCGATAAATTGCTTATAAATCTGTCATTATGCTATATTATCACTAAATATTGGATTCATTCTTTTTGTCAACTTGTTTTCTTTCATTTAGGACTGGTTTTGTGTTTCTATTTGCATCTGATTAATCGTAGGCCTCATTTATCCGAAAGTAGGCACCTCATTTGTTGAGTGAAAAAATAATTTTTTATGAATAATTTTCACAATATGAGATAAAAAATTATGAAAATTTGCACTGTTTCTCACACTAGTGTACTTTAATGATTAATCAGGAAGTTTGCTTTTAAATGCTTTTATTTTGTACAAAATTGCAAAAAGTCACACTTGTGGTGTTCCCGGTCAAAAATGACCGGACTCCGATCAATTGCTTATAAATCTGTCATTATGCTATATTATCACCAAATATTGGATTCAATCTTTTTGTCAACTTGTTTTCTTTCATTTAGGACTGGTTTTGTGTTTCTATTTGCATCTGATTAATCGTAGGCCTCATTTATCCGAAAGTAGGCACCTCCTTTTTTGAGTGAAAAAATCATTTTTTATGAATAATTTTCACAATATGAGATAAAAAATTATGAAAATTGGCACTGTTTATCACACTAGTGTGCTTTAATGTTTAATCAAGAAGTTTGCTTTTAAATGCTTTTATTTTGTACAAAATTGCACAAAGTCACACTTGTCAAATGCCACTTGTCACACTTGTCAATGGCCGGCCATTGAAAGTGAATGGGGAAGAATGAAAGTAAGAGAAACAACTAGTGTTCAGGAGAATGTTGTGCTTGCAAAAATAAAGGCCTTGGACCTGTGCGTGTGTGGATGCATGTATACTCACGCTATCACACTCTCACACACACACACACACACACACACACACATCTATGCATACAAACTATTGTGAGAATTACCAACGCTATCTCACAGCAATTCGTATGTATTTTATGAGGTGGCTAATTCGTACGAATTCGTACGACCTCACTTGTACGATTTGTCTAAACCCCACTGACGGGTAGGTTTAGGGGCGGGGTTTGGTGTAGGTCATTCATACTAATTCATACGAATTGGCAACTCGTAAAATACGTACGATTTAGCAAAAATCGTATGAATTCCTACGAATTAGCCACCTCGTAAAATATTTACGAACTGCCGTGAGATCGGGCTGGAATTTCTAACGCTATTTCATGGCAATTCATACATATTTTACGAGGTGGCTAATTCGTATGACCTTACTCGTACGATTTAGTACGATTTAGTACAATTTGTCTAAACCCCAGTGACGGGTAGGTTTAGCGGCGGAGTTAGGTGTAGGTCATTCGTACAAATTCATACGAATTGGCAACTCGTAAAATACGTACGATTTAGCAAAAATCGTATGAATTCCTACGAATTAGCCACCTCGTAAAATATGTACGAATTGCCGTGAGATCGGGCTGGAATTACCAACGCTATCTCACGGCAATTCGTATATATTTTACGAGGTGGCTAATTCGTATGACCTCACTCGTACGATTTAGTACGATTTAGTACAATTTGTCTAAACCCCAGTGATGGGTAGGTTTTGCCGCGGAGTTAGGTGTAGGTCCTTCGTACAAATTCATATGAATTGGCAACTTGTAAAAATACGTACGATTTAGCAAAAAACGTATGAATTTGTACGAGTGAGGTCGTACGAATTCGTACGAATATGCCACCTCGGAAAATATGTACGAATTGCCATGAGATTGGGTTAGAATGACACCCATTTCATCCTACCCTGAACTGCATGCAATATGCTTTTATGAATCTGATATTATAACTCTCTCTCTCTCACACACACACACACACACACACCACATGCTCAAACTGCCTTGTCTTTAGCCTGCATTGACTTCAAAGAATCTTTTCTTTCACCACATATTCTAGACAAAACATTATGACAATAGGTTTTGAGGCTTTCGTGTTCTCACAGAGTAGACGAAAGTTTACAAATAAATTCTAGAGTATACAAATGCCTCATAGTGCCTTGCTTGTCATTCACATGAGGAAGGGACAACTAAGGATGAATCTTACAATGAAGATGCATTGCAAGATATATTGGAAGAGGAAAACATCACTGAACAAGCTGAAAACCTTGCAACAACTGAAGTGGAGCAATCTTCTGATTTCGAGGACCCAGCTGAAGTTGATGTAACGTTCTGGTCGAAGGATGGAAAATAAAATATTATTTTGAAGTCAATGCAGGCCAAAGACAAGGCAGTTTGAACGTGTGTGTGTGTGTGTGTGTGTGTGTGAGAGAGAGAGAGAGAGAGAGAGAGAGAGAGAGAAAGAGAGAAAGAGAGTTATAATATCAGATTCATAAAAGCATATTGCATACAGTTCAGGGTAGGATGAAATAGATGCAATACTCACAATAGTTTGTATGCATAGATGTGTGTGTGTGTGTGTGTGATAGCGTGAGTATACATGCATCCACACACGCACAGGACCAAGGCCTTTATGTTTGCAAGCACAACATTCTCCTGAACACTAGTTGTTTCTCTTACTTTCATTCTTCCCCATTCACTTTCAATGGCCGGCCATTTTTGACAAGTGTGACTTTGTGCAATTTTGTACAAAATAAAAGCATTTAAAAGCAAACTTCTTGATTAAACATTAAAGCACACTAGTGTGATAAACAGTGCCAATTTTCATAATTTTTTATCTCATATTGTAAAAATTATTCATAAAAAATGCTTTTTTCACTCAAAAAATGAGGTGCCTACTTTCAGATAAATGAGGCCTACGATTATTCAGATGCAAATAGAAACACAAAACCAGTCCTAAATGAAAGAAAACAAGTTGACAAAAAGATTGAATCCAATATTTGGTGATAATATAACATAATGACAGATTTATAAGCAATTGATCGGAGTCCGGTCATTTTTGACCGGGAACACCACAAGTGTGACTTTTTGCAATTTTGTACAAAATAAAAGCATTTAAAAGCAAACTTCCTGATTAATCATTAAAGCACACTAGTGTGAGAAACAGTGCACATTTTCATAATTTTTTATCTCATATTGTGAAAATTATTCATAAAAAAATATTTTTTCACTCAAAAAATGAGGTGCCTACTTTCGGATAAATGAGGCTTACGATTAATCAGATGCAAATAGAAACACAAAACCAGTCCTAAATGAAAGAAAACAAGTTGACAAAAAGATTGAATCCAATATTTGGTGATAATATAGCATAATGACAGATTTATAAGCAATTGATCAGAGTCCGGTCATTTTTGACCGGGAACACCACAAGTGTGACTTTTTGCAATTTTGTACAAAATAAAAGCATTTAAAAGCAAACTTCCTGATTAATCATTAAAGTACACTAGTGTGAGAAACAGTGCAAATTTTCATAATTTTTTATCTCATATTGTGAAAATTATTCATAAAAAAAGATTTTTTCACTCAAAAAATGAGGAGCCTACTCTCAGATAAATGAGGCCTACGATTAATCAGATGCAAATAGAAACACAAAACCAGTCCTAAATGAAAGAAAACAAGTTGACAAAAAGAATGAATCCAATATTTAGTGATAATATAGCATAATGACAGATTTATAAGCAATTGATCAGAGTCCGGTCATTTTTGACCGGGAACACCACAAGTGTGACTTTTTGCAATTTTGTACAAAATAAAAGCATTTAAAAGCAAACTTCCTGATTAATCATTAAAGTACACTAGTGTGAGAAACAGTGCAAATTTTCATAATTTTTTATCTCATATTGTGAAAATTATTCATAAAAAAAGATTTTTTCACTCAAAAAATGAGGAGCCTACTCTCAGTTAAATGAGGCCTACGATTAATCAGATGCAAATAGAAACACAAAACCAGTCCTAAATGAAAGAAAACAAGTTGACAAAAAGAATGAATCCAATATTTAGTGATAATATAGCATAATGACAGATTTATAAGCAGTTGTTTGGAGTCCGGTCATTTTTGACCGGGAACACAACAAGTGTGACTAGGTGAAATAAAACCCACAAAAAATTAAGAAAAATCTAAAAAAATTAGTGAGAAGTACTTATACCCTATGCGCACAAAGTCAGTAAGTTTGAGTCCAATGCGATAACGTTAACTAGTATTTTCAGGAAAAAGAAAATCTTTTTCGGGTCAATTTGACCCGAACACAACCAGAGGGTTAAGTGGCATATGTTGGGGCAGTATTAACTTGTCTGCAGGCTCTAAAAAGTAGAAGTTATTTAGACATCATTAATGGTTTGTTTATTCCTAAGTATGAAGTTAATAGTGCAAGATAAATGTGCGGCTGCACACTAAAAAATAAACCATATCTGCAACCAAAAAGAAAGCCTCCTTTTGTCATTTCCCTTTCCATCACAGTCTTTTTACTTCATTGAACAATTTCTGAGCTGGGGCTTTCAGATTGATTTGTAAAGCAATAGGTTTAGACCACTGTATGAAATGAGCAGTCTGTATGAGGCAGTAACAAATTGGCAGATCATGGTAGAAAACGACAGATGCACAATCTGTTTGCTACCATTTTAAAAGCTTTTGAAAAGCACGGAGGCCATCAGTGTGCCAGCCATCTTGGCAAAGGGCTGAGGATACAAATCCAAAAAAGTTTAAAGGTGTCAAACGTTATCAAAATGTAAATGTCAACGTCAATAATATGGCAGGTCTGGTGCTAGCTATCTAACCATTTTCAGCAATTAAAGAGCAAGCACATCAGTCATTTACTTGACATGTACAGGGAAGCATAATGAGCAATAATCAGTACAATAATTCGAGTCACCTGACCATATGTCAGATCCAGTTGAGGTGTGGCCTTGTAGTTCAAAGGCTAGCCGTGCCCTTGACCCGGTGTTCACACCTCATGCACTAATCCAACTTCAGGCCTCTCATTTCTATGCGCTCAGGCGAGACATGGTCTTCTAGTCTGATCCTGCAGGTGCTCCGGCAGCCATATATCACCACGCAACAGCCCGAGCCATATGGTCCCCACAAAGAGCGGTATGTTTCAGAAAAAGCGTGGGCCCATTCTTCATCCCCGACAAGGTTTTTTTTTTTAATAAGTGGCCCTTCCAGCCCTATCACTCAAAACCCTAGCAGCATGTAGAGGAGAGGGACATTTAGGTAAAAACCCTGACATGTTCTGTGCCCAAACTGTGTAATCAAGAACACGTTTTTCCAATCACTCTATGAGGCGGGCCCCTCTGATGAGAAAAAGCCTATCGAGGGACTCGTACGGTTACCGCATGCATGCAATGTGTCTGCCACACATCACCGCAGGCTGCAGAGAGAGAGTGAATGTATCAAGAGGAAGGCCTGCAGTGGGACGAAGCCTTCATGTCACCAACTCTACAACGTGTGTTGAGTTTTGGGGGCGGCTCTTAACAATCCACTCTAAGCCCACCAGAAACATCAAATGCAGATTTATGTTCTTGCTTAATCACCGGCTACTGTTTAATTTAGCTAATAATAAAAAATACCCCCAGACTGATTGATATAATGCATAGCCACTTTGCCAAAAGGGAGCACAAAGAAAAGCTCTGTTTCATATAAATGACTTACTTGGACTAGTAAAACGGCACATGGCGAGAAATCAAAGGAAGGAGTTTTAAAGGGTGAGAATAATCTTAACAATGAGAGCCAAGGCTTAAAAGATCTAAACATATTACAGTCGAACCTGCGTAAGTCTCGTTCATCAAATGCAGAGCTGTGTTTTCTCAATGCGTGACTCTGAAGGGTTTTGAACAAAGGAGAAATCAGGTCGCTCAATGTTGTAATTGATATGCCGGGCCACTCCTATGGGGACAGGGTATCATAAACAGGGGAAATTGGCTGGGTGGCATTGTTTATTTTCCTAGACTGATTAGGCACAATTGACTCGTGATGAACAGTGCAGATGGCAGAGATGTCTACAATGAAAACACCGATAAAATCCACACTGAATCGATCCAATTTACAGATTATTCTATATGACCTGAGCGTAAAAGTCATCGCCCTGCAGTGTATTTGCACAGCCACTGTGGTTGAGCGTGATGCTGATGGATTGTGGGTAATGCTTAGAAGTGACAGCCTAGCTAAACCCATGCACATGACATCTTGTGTTAGTGTCAGATAAAAACAGCATTCAACATATGCAGCGTGAAAAATAACATTCTGCACATTAACTCCATCACATGACTTATTTATTTTCATAAAACCGCCTCAGTCACATCCTCCTCTTCACATTTATTCCCTCGGGAGGCTGTATAGATTTTCCAGCTGCCTGCCTGGATGATCCATGATTAGGGGTCGACCGATATGCGTTTTTCAGGGCCGATGTCGATACCGATTATTACAGACCAACTAGACCGATAACCGATATTTTGAACCGATATATGTCTGGTGTAAAAATGACAATGTCAAAATTTAGAATAACAAGGGCTCTGACAAAAACTGCCCTCCCTGGTGTTGGTTGCACTTCTTACTCTTGTCTTCCTCCATGCATCCATCTACAATAAGGGTAATATAAAGAGAGAGTTAAAAGTGGGGCCACTGTAGGGCTGCACGATATATTGCATGCGATTGTCATGTGCATCTCTTCAGTAAAGCCGGTTCTGTGATTAGTATTAAATCTCCATCACATGCTTTCCAACCCAGTAGATGGAGCGGAAGTTAATACACAGAGCCGTAGTTCACTGACAAGCTATGCAATTCGTGCTCATAATCACAGATGAATCGCCTTTGATAATGAACGTGATGTTGCATAGCTTGTCAGTGAACTACGGCTCTGTGTATTAAATGCCGCTCCATCTGAAAGCACGTGATGGAGATTTACTGCTAATCACAGAACCGGCTTTACTGACGAGATGCACATGACTATCGCATGGAATATATCGTGCAGCCCTAGGCCACTGTATGCTTCATGATTAAGCCTATGAATACTGTACTACAGCTAAACAGCTTGGGGAAATGTAAGTATTTGGCTTCACTAATTTACATGTTGGAAATGTATGTGTAATAGCATAACCTCTTATAATTCTTCATTAATTATTTTCTGATGATTAAATCATAACCTACAAGAGGTGACTATTCAATTCATCATCTAATGCACATCAACTGATTAACTTAAAAAGCACAATGTATATAATAAGTGTAAATAATTTAATTGTCTTCATAGCTCCATTGTAGAAGTTAAGAAGACCGCAACTATTTTAATGAAACTATAACACTAATAGCCTATTATAGGCACACTTGGTTCAATAGCCTATATCTTAATCTTGGCCTATGTGACAGTATCTTAGTCTTGGCCTATGTGACAGTAATTTCCATTAGTTTTAATTTACAGTGCAGTGCAAATGAAGGCATAAAACATTAATTTCATTTATCTTTTAATCAAATGAGAGTTAAACTCTATTTTTGGCAAATAAATGGGTTTACTATTAAAATTAAAACATGGAAGAAATAGCGTATTGTGTGATTATTCTTTTAAACAAAGTAGTAATAATTGTTGTAGTAGTATTAGTAGATAAACAGAACTTTTATTTTGACGGGTTGACATGAGGACCTCTTAAGTTTCTGTAGCCTATGTATGATATGACGATCGTTTTACTCAAATGAAACGATCAAATGCTCATGAAGTGACTCTCAGAGCAGTTCTGGGGATGTTGTTCAAGTATTTATGTCCTCATTTAGTGAGACGGCAGACACTGAAAACACTGCGAGCGTCGCGCACTTCTGTGTGTGTGTGTGTGATCAAAACCGTGCGTCTGTGCCATTCACATATACAGAGACACACAGAACATGCAGACTTCATATTTAAATAGTCTTTTTGCGGCTTAATGTTTACAGATACTAGTCCATAGCGCGAGTCGATTTAAGTGTACTGACCTACTTTTGATTAATTCATCCAAACTTTGACAAATTCCGTGACTCCGCGTTATACAGTAAATTCCATTTATATGACTGGATTCCGCGATTCCGTCCGGGTTTTCCCCATCGCGGGAACCATAAATAGATAATATTGAGGTGTTTTGCAACTTCAGTGTAGTGGATTGTGATTTATTGCAACTTGAGAGACAACTGATGCGTGATCACTGAAGCAAGCAGCTCCAGTTAGCAAGCGCTTTCGGTGTGAGAGTGCCTTTAGTCTCCCACGCTGATTGGTCGGACTCGTGACTCCCAACAAATCAGATGCGCGGTGGGCGGAGACTGCTCTAGCCCACAGAGTGGTGAGCTCCGACTGGCTGCATCAGAGCCAAATAGCGCGTTTCAAAATTAAATTATTTTATCGGAACATCGATTTTGAAAATGGCCGATACCGATTATCATAAAAATGCTTAATATCGACGGCGATAATCGGCCAGGCCGATAATCGGTCGACCCCTATCCATGATGATTATTATCTGAAAGGTAGAGCTGGTGGAAGGTATGGAAAATAGTCATCACTCTTTGCTATACCACATATTGCGCTCCTATTTCCGCAAGCAGTGTTACTTCATGGATACAGCGTTTCCAGACATTGTTTAACCAACCCCAGCAGACGCATATCTCAGTAACTTGACTAAAAAAAAAATCTATATTGGACAGACACACTTCAAATAATAATAATATAAAAAATAGGCAATGTGTTTTCTTTGTCCCTTCCTTTTAGTACTGAAGAGTTGATTACAAAAGCTATTTTCCGATTAAATGTGTCTGCATTTGAAAATAGAAACAAAATGACCTCTCGTTGTTGAGGCCTCATATTTTCCACTGATTGTTGCTGCTGCACTCTAATTGATGGGTTGAAGCTCAAATAATGAGTTGCTTATCATTCTAAAGTCATATTTTATCCATATTTTCTTGAAACGTCAAATGAATGTCTCTGAATAAATGAATGCTGATGAGGATCCAAAATTAACTTTTTGCTACCCCAGACAGTAAATGGGTGAATTGAGAAAATGCAATGCCGTAAATATTTTTAAGTAGGCCATGAAACTGTATTTAGCATCATTTCACAAAAACACAGATAAAGGCATCACTTACAGAACTATAAACAAGATCAGCCACTCTCTGTCTGTCTGTCAAAAAAATGCATTTGTCACACAAAAACATGAAGGCATGTGATTGTTTTCATTTTATCACTTGATTTGACACAAGGAATACTCAGGATTTGTCACCAGTTTTGGAAGAGAAAAAATGGCAATTTACAATTTTTATTTGCATTTGGTGCTTGGTAAATGTTACATTTGGACCCTGACTGCAGGTATCCTTATGACTGTACGTAGGACAATATTTGGGAGGGTTCCAAAAGAGGGTTTCAATGTATAGACACATTTATAAAAAAAAAGAAGCCTTAAAGCCTCACTAATTGTATTGACCATCACACCCACCTGCTGCCCCTTGCTAAGCTCAACCCAACCACGGTGCTTAATGGAGATAATTCAGAGAACAGTGAAGGCAGTCCACCATGGGTCAGTCTCCACTAATTGGACTGCATCTGCTTAACCCATAATACAACATAACATTGCTCTTCTGTTTCTGTGACCCCTGGCCCTGGCTTAAAACTTCTTGATCCACCCACCTTCAATTCCAGCTTGGAATTTATTGTATTCTATTCTTTTCTAGTGGCCGATGTGAGGCTTTCCAATGTAATTGCTGTAAGGAAACATACAATTATATACAATTAATTAAACCTTCAACAATTCATAAACATTTAATTGTGCCATTATGATGCTGTGATCTCGACTTCAAGTCAGAACAACAAAGGATCACAGACTTTCTGAAGGGTTCATATTACTTATGAATTAATAGAAATACAACAGAGGATTACCCCGCCCGCCCTTTTCGAGTGCAGTCAAGTCATAGCTATGGGCCAAATCGCTCAATTATCTCTGCTAATTCCCTCGGTGCCAAGCTAATGCAATTATATGCAAACAAATAGCTCCATGGTAACACTTTTTCTCTGTGGCGCACTTCGCCTTTCAGCGACAGGTAATTTTGATTAGTCCAGCCTGTCAAAAACAGCCTGGGCATCCACTACTGCAGAATTTCTAAACACAAGCGAAGGGAAGTCAAATAGCTGTATTTAATTTCAAATCGTACTTTATTAAGCGAAACAGGAAAGTGGCAATTGGACCCCCTACATATTATTTCAACATAATTCTGTCACCAGAGGGGCCGTAGCATGCAAACTTAGATTAGCCATGAAAAAGTCACAGGTGGCCTGGAAATGGAGTCCGGGTGTTAATCCTGTAAGGAGGAGGCTGACACATAGCCCAAAACTGCGTTTGTTCCAGCTCACATTGCGCTGCCAAACCAGTCTGATTCTTGCGGAAAACAACCAAGTGAGAAGTGTAATTCAGCACTAGTGTGGAAGGAAAAGGTATCAAGGCAAAATACTGCAGTAGCAATCAATGAATGTTTATACTTAAGCAAATTGACCCAACTTGGCTGCTTATTCCCCTGCCTACAGTTCGATTGACCGGAATGCAGAGAATTCACAGTTTGTTTAATTACAAAAAAAGCAGGAATTCGCCTCTCAGAAATAGCCTCTCAACAAGTACAGTCCTCTGAGGGACAAAGACTGCAAGGCATCCATCACAGCATTCAGGAGTCTAAACTCAATGAAAAAACAAAAAGGCATCCTGTGGCTAACAAAGACCCTTGCACTCACTTCTGGGATGAGGAAGCTTTCCGTTTGCGAGTGCATGTTGTGACCCAGCCCTGTGCAATGGAAGAGTCAGCGTCACAGTGGTCCAAGACCGTTGCTGCATTTGCCATTGACAAGGATGAAAGCAATAACATCAGGCTGAGTTATAACAGGACCATGGGTCACATCCCCAAGGGGTCAGTATAAGTCTAGTCTCGCGTAGCCAGACCTTCAGACTGACGGCTGAAGGTCTGGAATAGATGGCAGCTTTCATTGGCCAAGGCCCGCCCATGAGGCCGTTTGACCGACATGTCAAACAACCAATCTCAGTTTGTTTCGTTCAGCGTCACGTTTCGGGGCGTGGAAATGTCGCCACAATAACAGTCCAAGGTGTGAAACTCTTTGACGTATTTTAAAGATTCTATGCCGCGAACTATAAATATTTCACATACTTTTGAAAATCCAGCGTTTAGTTGACCCTGATAAGCGTTCGTCGTCACATTTGTAAACACAACAGCTTTCTTCTTTCGTGAGGGGGTTTGGCGCCACGGCATTTTTGTTTCCAGGCGGAACGTTAAAGAACGCGATACACACGTCTCCCGGAAATCCTGTATAATTCAACCAATCCGACGACAACTTCGACACTCCTGAAATGTTTCCAGATAAGTGTGCCATATGCATCAGACGTTTAGCCAACGGTCCGTGGGCGTGACGTCTAAGGCTGAGATTAGTATAAGTCAAGCCGTCAGCCCCCCAGCCTGAGAGAGAGGATGCATGCAGTCAAAGCCTAGCAGACACGTTGCGGCGGCGGAAATGCCAGGAGACGTCAAGTGTGTGCAGCAGTTCAGGTGAATGCGGCTTCCCTTTGTGATGCAGATGAGGATGCAATCAGACTGCCTTTATCTCTGAAGACAGACTGTACTCTGGGAGACACAGAGCAGCGCTGCGCCAGTTCAGAGGAATTGTGTTTGTCGAACGCCTTGATGGAAGGCAGATGTTTAATAGTGTGTGCGAACAAGGTCTGACCTCCTGCAAGAACACAACTGTCACTAACTTCTGCTCAGGAAGATTGTTCTTAAAGGGACAGTTCACCCAAAAATAAAAAGTGTCATCATTTACTCACCCTTATGTTGTTCCAAACCTCTAAGACTTTTTCTTCTGCGGAACACAAAAAGGTATTTCAAATAACTGTTTTTGCCCATACAACACTATTTATTTTTACGGTTTGGAAAGAAAGTCATACAACTTTAATATTTACATTAATTATGCCTTTAACATCAAAAGAAAAATTAGTTCTTCCAGAAAATACTAACCACATCATCTAAGTATCATTTGAATTTCATCACAGGTGCAGGCAGGATGATTTATTTTTTGTTTGTTCTCTCGCCCTAATTTTATAATTGGCTACTTGCGTGAATGTGACATTGATCCAATATTCCAGCATCAAGCGCATATCATTGCAGCTATCACAAATGTTATTAAAAAGTGGTTGATGTGGATACTAAATTTGTCAAAAGTTTTGTGATTCCCAAAAATACCACCGGTCCTGTAACAGTGGTTAAAGAGGCCTTGCTTGCACAAGACGAGGTCTGGTTTTATGCAATTATGCTCCTTTAATTAGACCCTTAAGACAACCAGCCAACTGAAACTTAATTAGCTAAACTGCTCCCAGTGCCACAAGCCTAATGTACAGTAAAAATCACATTCAGCGGTCTACATGAACTGAACAAAAATCAATACTCCAACATCATAAATGTGACATCCAACACACTCCTGGTGGTGTTACAACATGCTTGAGGTCTAGGATCACTTGCAGGATGACGTGTATGACGGATGTTCATCCCCCAAGACCACCTTTTAACTGGGCGTATTATTATGGCTACACAAACATAGAAAGAACAATGGAAGCTCACATATGCATGAGTAATCGCATTGCTCACAGCTCTAAGTAGTAAAGGACTGCCTGCATATTTCATTTTGAATGTGTTTTGCAGAATGCTTAGTAAATTGCAGGAGACAGTTTGCTCTGCATCTGGTTACAGTAAAGATAAACGTTCTCGCAAACTAGGCCAATGGGAATGAGAAAGAGCCATTCTGATCCACCAGTAAGCACTTAGATGTGATTAAATAGATTGATTAGGATGCATTAATCTATGCACGAACATAGATTAAATGATCTCAGTGCCGTGATTTAAATATGTTCTATGTAAAGTCTCTCTAGCTCTGTCCTGAACCACGGCCTGAGCCTCGTCTTGTACTGCAGATTTAAATAATTATCACCTCAAGGTAGAAAAACACAGCTATCATTTAGCTGTTTTAGAAAATCCCATATGACCTTCGTATTTTGTAGCATACAGACCCTCATTTGTCCTCTCTCTACACTAACATTAGAGTCAGGCAAGCTCAGGTAATGGTCAAACTGCCATGTTATTGTTATGAGTAAAGGATATGATTCTCCAGCTTTGAGATAATGTGTAAATAAGCACAGAAATAGCTAAGTATATGTACAGAACATAATGTGTAACAAAGATATAAGCGATTTTAATTGATTGTCAACAGCTGCATTCATGTTTTTCCACACACATTGTAATTAAAGTTTGTTTAGAGCAAATATGTTAACTGCAATTTGCAAAAAATTTAAATCACAACAAAAGCAGTAGCCAGATACAATATAAAAACCAATGAGCAAAAAGTGCACAAAGTCAAATTAAAAGTCATTAAACATAATCAACTCTTATGGTTTTAAAACAAATCTTGAGTCATGCTGCAATGCTTTACAGAAGCCTTTTGAGCATTTACATTTATTCATTTAGCAGATGCTTTTATCCAAAGCGACTTTGAGACAACAAGAAATTCATCATAAAGAGGCAAATAAACACAGGAAGTGTTTGTAATACAACGTTTCAGACATTGTTCAGATTAGTACAAGCTAGACATTTTTAAATGAGCATTAAAAGAAGAAACACAATATTGATCAATTCATTTTTACCCTTTGATATCTGGCACCAATTGGTTATTGTACATTTGTGGAAAAAAAATTAAAATTTGGGCCACTTTCAAATGTGAATTTAAATGCAAAATACTGATACCTGGCCATTATCTTACATTAATTATATACTGTATGTACAGTGAGGAAGATGTTTCCCATTTTGGTGAATTACTGTAATTTTTTTCTTAAAAATATTTGTGTAGTGTACATACTTAGGGAAATTATTGTCTAAGGCGAGTTATTGGCAATATATATTTAGTCAGTTTGAGTAAATTATTCATTTACTGTAAACATTAAATTGAATAAATTATTGGAATTTAATCATTAAATTTAAATAATTTAATAAATTATTACTTCGTTTTGTACTGTGAGGTAAATTTGCAGACGGTCCCTTAAGCAGCCTAGGCGAATGTGCAGCGAATATCAAACCTAAAACTACCGCGCTTGGTTTTCTATGGGAGAAAAAATGGTTTGGTGAAGCTTGTTGCTTGTGGGCTCATATTCTGGGCTCATCTGCTTAAATGTACATAATATACAGTAATATATTTTATTAATTAGATGCTGAATTTAATCATTTATTATCACTGAGGCAACAAACCACGTTAGTGTTTTCTTTATGGGAAATGTTTAACGTGCAGGTTTGCGCGTTCCGTAACTTGCGTTCATATCCTCATCTGTTTGCATCATCAGTAAGATCTGAGTTTGGTCTTTAAATAGGCTTGTTTGAGATGAGCAAAATCTGCACAGAACCGATCACCGGTGATCACCGCGAGATGCATGCCGGTTAGAAAAGTGTCTTTTTTTTTTTATTAAACATATAACATTCACAGGGGATACAGTCAAAGCAATAAAATACACAACCAGAATACAAAACAGTAAATACCTCAATAATAGTAATAACAAAAAAGAAATATAAAGAGAAAAACAAATAAATAATAGTTACCATAAAAATCTTTTAAAATAAATAAATAAAAAGTGTCCAAGTTACGTCCGCCTTGTTCTGATGTCATGCTGACGTGTGCCAAAAAACTCTCGCAACAGCGAGGCGGCTGTGTCGGACTGAGCAGTCGAGCGCAGTTGCTCTCCACCGACTGTGCTGATCAAAAGCATGATGGGAAACGACTTGCTGACGACACAGCTTAATGCTCATTGGTTCAGACAACTGTGATGCTGCGTTCTCTGCTAAAATGTTTTTTTTTATTTTTTTTATCTGATTTCATGTGATTGTGTACTTAAATTATGCTTGAATATTCCCAAACACTATGACAGTGCGATCTCTGTGTGAGATATGTGACTGTTGTCATATTTCTATAAAAATCTAAAATACATGTTTGTAGTGTTGTCACGGTACCAAAATTTCAGTATTCGGTACCAATACCAGTGAAAATCCACGGTTCTCGGTACCAATTTCAGTACCAAAGCAAAATACAGAAATATGCTAATTATGCACATTTTTATTAATAAAGTTAAACAAAAATAAACTGCACAAAAACCAATGCCATTCTTTATGCTTATTTAAAATTATTTCAAGTTTTTCCACAAGTAATAAAAGTATGGAAAAAAAGTAAACAAGTTCCACCCAAAAGTTTTTGTCATATTTCTGCTGCCGCTGAAAAACAACTGTAAACTGTTGTGTGTTTTAGGGTTTGCTGGTGCTTCATGATCTTCCTGCAGCTGTAAAAGGAAAATATAATATTAGTAAAGCAGTGGACTGAGTCTGACCAAATGCAACATTAGATCATTGACTCCAGCTAAAATATAACATTTCAGTAAATAACAAACCTCAGCTTTTATAATAAATTTAGATACGATTACATATATTTTAAGACAAGTGTATATCAAATAGAAGGAAACTGTAGTATTAAAAACACTTTACAATAAGATTCCATTTGTTAGATAACATGAACTATCAAATAAACAATAGTTATATATTGCAATTATTCTTCTTAGGGTTAATTTCAAAATTTACAAATACATAAAATCAATCAATCAATCAAAGTTCAATCTGTTAAAATTATTTAATGCACAATGAACAAACATGAATGATCAAGTGTTTGTATTAAATAACATTCACAAACATTAATTAATGTTGTAAAAATATATTGTTCACTCACTGTAAGTTGATGTTAGATAATAACATGAAGTCATTGTAAAGTCTATACAGGAGATACAATTTGACTGTACTTTCATTTAATACAAACTGTGTACATATTTAATTTTAAAGGGCTTTTAAACCTGCTAGTTATCAAGCCAAAAATAACAACAACTAGCAAAAGAAAAAAAAAGGCCAGAATGTTTTTTTTCTGACGGACTGATACGACATAAACACTGTTAACTGTTTGTACATTCTCCAACACGCATATTTTAGATTCACAATTCATTTAAAAGCCTCTGGTGTGTAACAATAGTAAATACCATCATGTCCTCCTGTTGTTTTTACCCTAATAAAAGTTATAGGCGCATTAAGTAGTTAATAAAGAAACTTCATTCTAATGCTCATTATATTAGCGTTAGCCGCGCTTATGCTAAGGATTAACTCCGCTATAACGGCAGTTTATTTTAATCCGACATTCAAATTAAAATATGGAATAATATTCATAACAGAATATCTAAATATTAAATATTAAATTGAAACTTACCTGCTTGAACTCTTTCATTTGATCCGGGTGTCAGTCTTTAAAGTGTTGTTAGTTTGATGTGTTTCCTCCGTTTGATGTCGGCACGTCTCAGTGCTTTTATGAAGAGAGCGCATCTGCGCAGCTTTCAGATCGCGCAGCAAGAACCGGGTTGACAGAAACCTGGTACCGTGACGTTTTAATTTTTTTAGTACCGACTTGGTACCGAAGTACCGGGTCTTTTGACAACACTACATGTTTGTATTAAAATAGAAATGGATGATAAAAACGCCTTTCGTATGGGATTAAATAGCAAGCACTTTTTGAGTGTCTTGTTCATCATATTTATATTCATATAAAAGCAAAAGAACTGAAATTATATCACATTTATTAGCAGCACAGCACATGAGTGAGAATAGCGCGATATCCGCCTTTGATCTCGTAGTATCTGTTCCACTTCGAGAGGTCAGAACTGTCCATCTTGACTGTGTTTATTTCACTCCTCCCCTCACTGCAGCCACCTACTCTTGGCTACATTTCAGGCGAAGCGAGGCGCATCTCAAACAAGCCTAATAGCTGTCATTGCACTACTGAGCCACGTAATGGGTTTTCTTTAAGCGATTTCTGAGGGAAACAGCGTGAAATCTTGCGCGTTCGTTCATATTCTACATCTGCTTAACTGTCGATATAGTTTGCATAATCATCAGTAAAGTGTATTCTGAGATCTGAGGTCTTATATCACTGTATTAGTTCACTGAGGCGCGCGTGGTTGGGGAATCCTGGAGTGTGACGTATGAGGGGAACCCCAGTATTACAGCACAGCGTCACACAAGCCATGATACAAAGTTACAGAAACTAAGCAACCGAAAGCAATATATGTCTTCCTCAGATGTAATGTTAGTTCTGTACTTCAGCGTTGGGTAAAAGAGCATTTAATCTCCTTTGTGGTAAAGAAAGCTGCTTACATGTAGGCTACGGGAAACAGCGAATATGTTGAATTAAACATACACACAATCAGCTTTTCCACATGTTTATACTGGCCCCGATAATCAAAACTTCTACTTAGTGCTTGCTCTATTTCTGCAAATCAGTTTTTGTAAATGATTGACTTGATCCACATATGGCCTTCATCAACAGCCGCTTGCGGCACCTGCTGGTGAGCGGCTGACATCAACTGGAGATCATGCATCGGTGCTCTACTGCTATTCCTGCAGTTCCCGGATGTGCAACGCTGAATTTTCTGCCGAATTTTAATCACTGAATTTGTGGCAGCGAATTTGGAATGTGAAATAAAATGACCGAAATTTGCCTGTCGAATATTATACATCGTATTTTTAAATAGATTTACTATTTTGGAAGTGAATTCTGGAAGGTGAATATGAATTATTGCATTTTTAATTATGAAAATGTGTGTGAAATATTTTGAATTTAAATATTCACAGCTTAAATAAACAACTATGTTAAATTTCAGGACCTAAAAATGCAAGCCCTGGAAATACAAGGCATTAAAATGCAAGCACTGTTAATTGCAATGCATCTTTTTTTTCGATTTGTGGAATTCAGCATGCTTTATGTTTCAAAGACTATTGTCATTATTCTGCTTCCATACACTTTACCAAAAGGTTCCATTTGTTAACATTAATTAATAACAGTTAACAACATAAACTAACAACAACAACAACAACAAAAATACTTATAAAGCATTGATTCCAACATTTAAAATGAAAAGTTGTATCCATTAAAGTTAGTTAATGGACCTAACATTATGGAGTTAACATGGACTAACAATGAACAGCTGTAACTTTCACAAAGATTAATAAATACTGTAACAAAAGTATTGCTCATTGTTAGTTAAAGTTAGTTAATTTAATAAAAAATAGTTAAATATAGTTAACAAATGGAACCTTATTGTTAAGTGTTACCAAAAAGATCTTTAGCAATATTCAATAACTATGAATCAGCCTAGTGTATAATTGGTGGAGTATTAAAATGGATGGGGGGGGGAATTGGTTGTATATCAAAATTTGGGATAATTAACATTTCATTTTATATGCAGACTATGATGCAAGGCCCAGTCTGAGCTTTGAAGGGATAAAGATTTCTACTCCACTGGGAGTGTGTGAGGCTTTCTTTGGATTGAGTGACATCACTTTTCGGACTGATCCAGAAGGGAGGAATGTGGTAGAGAGCACCTCTGATCCGCCTCTATAGGGAGTATAAAGGGAGTTTCCAGTGAGCATCAGAGTCACTCTCAACGCACTTGCAGAAAACTACCTGGACCTGACCAAAGTAACCCTATATTACAGGCAAATAAGTATATAGTGTGAGATTCAGCGCATGTGGACCACACCGATATGGTCAAATTTTGAAGAGGGGAGTAATGAGCATAATAAGTTCAAATGATTTTTCAATTTCTGCTAAATTGCCAGTCATAATTATATAGCAAGACAAGTTTAACTCTAACCAGGATGTTTTATTAAATAGACTGAATCGACTTGAATGTGAACTTCTTTGATAGGGTGACTGTCAACAGATTGTGAATTCCTTAAATTAATGAGTGCATAGGCAGTTGCCAAACACAAGAACTTAAAATACACAGCAAGTGCAGAACTGACACACTCATGAAACAAATACCTCCAAGTCCAACACTGTCAAAGATAGCATGCTGTGTCGAAAGCTGCTGGATTTCTTCAAAAAAAAGCCCATTTCCCATGAGTCTCTCTGCTATTCCAGACTTTCTGCATGGTCAAGGTAGCCCTCGGCCATTCCCTCGAAATGTGACACCCGTCTCACTTGAGAAACAACTGGTACCAGCACTAATTGAAATTTTGCATGCAAAGTGACAATAGCCGGGCCCTGGGCAGCATGGATTAGACACTGAATGGAGGCGGATTCTTTGTGAACGCCACTGTGGAGGCTGGCGTGCAGATGAGCTCCCTGCATCTGCTCATTCAGCGGACTGAGAAAACACAGGATTGGGAGCAGTCCCTCGCTTTACCTTCTATCTAATCCTGTTTCTGAACCTCTATCACCACATCTCCACCCCACGCTATGCATTTTGTTACTCGCCCCAAAAACTGTAATGATGTGTGTCGGCTTACACTGCAGTGGCCCACACTCGGTGTACAGCTAGAAACGGACGGGATGCATTTACATTTGAAAGCAGATTATTCAAACTTGGCAGGCATTACAAAGTGGAAGTGTTGATATGAGGGCTAAAATGGCTATGTTAACAAACAATAGCTTTAATAATCCCTCTCTCTGTTGTTTAGAGTGTTATGGAAATAGATTGTGAAAAGCTTAGCTGAAACAAACTTTGCACTAGCACAAAATGCTGAGCAAAAAAAAAATATCGGAGAAACAGCAGTATTCAGAAATTCTGTATGATCCAATGAAATATTTTGATAGCTTTACAATCATAAACAGAATTACAAAAAGCAGAAACTAAAAGAAACAGAAAATATTCATATACACAAGTCATGGAAATAGTATTGTGATGAACAAAACAAGGTTGTAGATATTATGCGCAAGCTTACTAAAGACAAATGTCTAAACATTTTCATTATGTTGGAGAGCACGTTAATATATAATCAGCATTCAGATATTTGGATACAGTATGGGAACAGACGCAGCTGCATATGGGACGTCTAAAGATGAGAGAGAAGTCACATTGTATCATGACATTATGACAGCAAAATGGAATGCATGCTGTGAATATTGAAATAGCGAGGAATCTTTTGTACGACTGGTGTCCTACTTACAATAGATGCCAACTGTGATGTCGTAAACAAAATGCAGCTCGACCGCGGCCCTATAGATAACCTGCTTAATAACATTTTAAAACCATCAAGCATTTAATTGTGATATGTAAATCGCATAATGCAAATCCAGCAGATATAGTAAGAATTCATTTTCTAAATGTATTCGCTTAAAATCCTACACATAACATTGTGTCATTATACTGAACTGACTGAGACGCAAAGCAGAACAGAAAAAAAGGGGAAAAAAAGCCAAATCAGACAACTTTGAAATAGAGAAAT
Organism: Aspiorhynchus laticeps; assembly: GCA_023376895.1. Lineage (NCBI taxonomy): Eukaryota > Metazoa > Chordata > Actinopteri > Cypriniformes > Cyprinidae > Aspiorhynchus > Aspiorhynchus laticeps. Next base: position 23,225,236 of record CM041810.1, on the reverse strand, counting down.
TACACAAAATGACACATTTTTAACTAATCACTGAAGAGCCACAGGCACAAGAACTAATACTAAATTACACTGTAACTTCAAACTTCTGCATAATGCAAGCGGACATAAACATTTTTTTTTTTAAAAATAGCCACTGAGGAACACTTCAAAGTCCCTTAGACTGGCAGCATCATTTGATGTAAAAACACAATGAAGAGCTGATCCATATTTTATGGTCACCTATTGGGAAAAATCTGTCTAAATTCACAAATGCAAATCCCGCTTGGGCTTGAAAAAAAGCACTTTATTATAATACTAAAGGAGTCTCAGACTCAAGAGAAACTGAATCTTATATCTTGAGTGTCACTACGATGGCCATGCAACCTGTTTTAATTATGATATTTCACACAGACAAGTACACATAAATTAAACAAGAGAACTTGCAGCAAAACGTGTTTGAGTTACCACATCACAACTGAAAAAAACATCTAAACATTCTCATTACATGAGAATACACACTTAGCAAGGAGAATAAATACTGTTGTATAAGGCTTTAAGATGACGTCGAATCTCACCGTCCCATCTCCACTACTGCCTGCCATCACTTTGTTTTTAAGGTCGAGGCAGCGTTGACCTCTTTTTCAACTCTCTAATTTTTCATGTGTAAGCGCAACGCTTTAACACCATTGGCTGAAAAACTAGGGTGACAGTCAGAGGAAGAATGTGTATTGACCAATCACTCCTGAGTTTGCGATTAAGCGACCCATAAGGAAAAATAAAAAAATCTTGATTAGAGGGGGAAAAAAGCATTAAGACATAATATTATGACTAATATTACATAAATTTACATACACACACACACACACACAAACACATACTGTATACATACACACACCATCGTTAATTCTGGTGAGTGTGAAATATACAGTATATAGTTGCCAAAATCCACTCAATACAAAATATTGAACCTCAGTAGAAAACAATGTAGAAAATCATCATTTATACTTTTATGTAGAATGAAGAATGAATGAAGAATGAATAGAAAAATAATGTCATATTCATATGACATTATTTAGAATGTTATATAGAATGAAGTAATAAAAGCAACATTTACATTACAAAAAAAAGAAAAAGGTCAAACGACCTTTTAGGACCATAAGTGCGCAATCAGAAAAAAATATTTTAATTCTTTTAATTGCTTCATTGGCTTCTTCTATTTTTATTTTTTTATTAGAATTACTGTTCATATTATTCATTATTAAAAGCCTGCCACATTTCAATTTAAATTAAATTTGGCAATGAAAATATTTCAACATTTCAGAAAGTCCATGAAAAAAAATTAACCTCTTTATTCAAGTGACACGAATAGTAAAATTAATATTCAAAACTATCTGAAATTGAAAAGTCAGTTCAACATAAATGTAAAAAGTTATAATAATGTTTAAGTTGTTATGGTTTATACTGCTCCATGTTTTTTTTTAAAGAAAGATTTATTAGCAACAGAAAAAGCAGTCCTGCAGTGCTGTTGAATGAGCTCTTATTTAATTAAAATACAGTTGTGCCTGAGTATGCAAATGTATTCATTGTATTATGATTTTTTTATTATTATGATTTTTTTATCTACACTGTTCTTAGCCTTACTGTGCGTTGAGCATGCTAAATATCTGATAAAACCTTTAATCCAAAATCATAAATAAAATTACCTCGTTTTAAAATCTCCAGCCTAAATGTACAGATTTGTGTATGCCTATACTCATCCATTACATGACAATAAACTCAAGTATCATTAAACTTGAGAACTACAGCCACAAGAGGTTCCTGTAAAACCAGCAATGCCTACTTAAAATTCATTGAGCATAATTCACTGGACACAGACACTTCAAACTGCCTGGGACTGGAAGTGTGGTCAGTAAGTGAGAATTTGGTTGTTCTGTAATTGTATGCTCACTGAAACCTGTTTCATTGTCCAACATGCTGAGTCCAGCATCACCATTTCAGCTCTGAATACCCGCTGCACAGAAGCTTAAAACAACACGTGAATGTGTTAAATAAATATTAATAGAGAAAAATAAGATTAGCATACCTATAGAAGGGGTTTGGGTTTAATATTTCACCTCAGAAATGATTGAACAAATAAGGGGCGCGAATCTCGTGCATGGCTCGCGCACACACTCGTATCCACGCGTGGGATAAAAAATAGCCTAACCGTTTTAATGCTCCTACTGCATATTAAAATATGGATGAATATATTATTTCTCCAACTCATAAAGTCATTTATCTGATGCTCGCCAAATAAATGCGTTTATGAGCCACCTGTGATGATTTTACTAGGATATAGTTTGCCTGACAGAACAAGCCCTATCAAAGGAATACGTTCCTGTCAGGGAGAATGTAACCGTTAAAAAATGTCACATTTTCCCGAGTCTCATTCCACATTCGTTAATTAGCGAAAAACGGTTTCGTATCTTATTTCTTGGATGGCATTCAAAACTAACGTGCCGTGACCGTAAACTCTGTTTGTCGGCAAGATGCTGGACTCGCAAAACACGGGGAGAAACGTCTTACCTTCAATAGCCAGGACCGAGGGTAGTGTCCATAAAATCCACAGGATATCCATCATTGGTTTCTTTGGGGAGAAATTATATAAAGTCCAGACATTCAAATTAAATGAGCCCTGAAAGCCATTGATATCAGAAGCTGGCGCAGACCGGCGTACTTTCACCTTCCGTTGAATGAATACGATGCCATAAACACAACTAAAATCCTAAGCGAGTATGGACGAGACCAAATGAGTCAGACAAGGGGGGACAGTGGCTAGGAGCTCCGCGTGAGATCGGCTGGAGGATGAATGTGCATAAGAAACATCGCTTTATAAATAAGAAAAGGCTGTTTAAAACATTATTTCAATGATAAGAATCGACCCGAGTCGATTCCCGTCGGACAGACTATAAAAGCGTCAAGCCAGCCAACCCGAAAGCGCAATTTTATTCGGTCCCACCTGTCAATCAATGCACGAGCGTAACTATTCAGCCTTATCAGCGGATGCTCGGTAGAAAAATTGTGACAATTGGGAATACAGGGAGGTGTAAATTTAGACAGACTCTTAGATGATTTATAAAGATTAATCGAAAATTATGTTTGTTGTAATTGTTGTAATGGTAAATGGTCTGTCGCCTTCGTTTTTTCTGTTCACCACATTCTTCATAAAAAAGTAAAAGGTAAGATGGCTTTTAAAATTACTGTGAAACGATGGGTATAAATAAATACCAGAAAGCGTATAAGTAAACATATGCTGCTTATTGTATAATTGTTTCTAAAGTAGTTACGTTATAATGGTGCTTAATAATATATGTAAAAAAAAATAAAATACAAATGAGTTAAAAAAAAAATATATATATATATATATATATATATATATATATAAGCATCTTTCAATGTACAAACAAAGTTGTCTGGCATTATGGGCATTTGGAACTTAGACACAGATGTTTTATATGTACACACTGAAACTAAATCAATAAGAGCAGAATGAGATACAATGTGTCTGGCAGCTGTGACCAACTCACTAGACCTCATTTGCAATTTTAACAATATGTGTGTGTCCAACAATATTTCAATGTGTTTATGTATGTGCCTAGAACAACTAAAGTGCAGTGTAAAAAGGTCAGTCAGAATAAGATTATAAAAGTACAACAGGAAAGCAAAATCTCTCTTTTTTATTCAAATAGCCTATATATATTTTTTTTATAATGTTTTGTAAGCTAGTTTATGGAAGTACAATATAATAAAGCAAATTAATTAGTCCCTTATGAAAATAAAAACAAGCAGATTTTCAGACATTGTAGCGGCTTTGTGTCTTTGTTCAAACAAGACATCTTGAGCATGAATTTAAATTGTCACCACACTCGGTTTCCTTTCTGCACCCGGGTGATAAAAAATGAATAAATAGATTATGAACCTTGAAACCTTGTAATGGGTGAATCATGTTTTTATCCAATCACTTATTCCAGCGAAAACAGTGTCCCGGCAAGAGATGGAGGTTATATTTGTTATGTGAAGTTATAAGTTAGACACCTGTTCATACTTTTCTACACGCTACCTCAATTATAAAATAAACTCATTTGCAATTTAATAATATAAAATAAAGTAGCAGACTTTGTGTAGAAAGAAAGAAAGAAAGAAAGAAAGAAAGTCCTGTGCTCTTTGGTATGTAGGGCTTTTTTTTATTCTTCCCTACAGCTCAGTTGACTCTAGAAAATCTCTCAAAAGTCTGGACATAGAGTTACCTGATCCCAGCTGGTTGTACTACACATAGCTGTGTGCTGTTACACATCTTCAAATCACTATACAGAATGCCCGGCTTTACCAAGTAATGTGTGTGTGTGTGTGTGTGTGTGTGTGTGTGTGCATATATAAAGAAAATTTTAAAAAATTTTACATTATTACTATTTTCATTTTCTTAACTATGTTCTATTTTCCACAAATATTAGTTTTCATATGAATAGTTTAAATAATGTATCTCTGTGGGTTAGAAGACAACAGTAAAATCCATTGTTTACTGGTGTTTCAGTAAATCGATACTTTAAAAAAAAAGAAAAAGAAAAAAAAACGAAAGCGCACAAATCGCACCTTTGCTTTGTTGTTAAATCAATTTCATGAGTGGATTTACCTTTAAGTGAGAATGTGGCCTGAAAACAAGCTTTGATTAATCACCTCCACTGACTTTAAAGCAAAGTACGTTAAGAAACGATGCTCGCTAAAAATGTGGAAAAAAGAGGATAGAAAAAAAATCCCTGAAACACATTATTAATAGATAAGCTTTTGACCTGTCAGTTGTAGTTTGTAAGAAGCGACAGTTGAATTTATGTGCCATTGTGTGCCAAGCCACAAACTAAATTTTGAAATATTCCTTAAAGCAATATACAGTACAACTGATTTCCTGTCTCAACAGCTGGTAGTGTAATCCAAATAATGTTAAACATAATAACCAAAAACTGAGGCACTGGCCCACGGCGAAGGTGAACACAGGCAGAAGGTAAATTTTGGAGAAGCCCACGAGCTGATTTTCTACACAGATGGAATGAAATGAGTTGTTATAAGTGACAGTAGCAGGATATGGGGCACGGATCTCAGATTAATGGCAGCTGAGACCACTTTTACCATTCCCTGCGAGGTCACAGAATTTGACCAAGTAAATCACGGCCGCCTTAGAGGATCACAGTATATCAGAACGCAAATATAGACCTATAAGGTGTCTGTCTAAATAACCTGAGACTTGCGGGCAATGGCGGGATTAAGTTATTCTATTCCCTGTTATTTAATTTGGAATCTGCGTTTTGTTAGTCTATGCTCTCATGGAACAAAGCTGTTATTGTAATATAAAGAACTGGCAGTATTTTACTTGAAAATACCAGTCAGTCTGAGGAGAAATATCAAAGGATATAAAAAACTAGACTAACCATGGGAGACTGGACTTTAATACTTTGACTTATGTCTGCTGGAATATCAAGTAAGAAATGTTTTAAATTATTTTTATCATTTCCCGTATGGAAAAGAATGTGTATTGTGAATTGATACCATTCTCTAATATCACAGCACATCAAAGAGACAACTACTGTGTGTGTGAACCGTTTCTGGATGAGTCATAGCCTGCTCATTTTCATTAAAACATTAAAATCGCATTATAACATTAAAATCCAAATAATGGATTGATTTTATATTTAAAAAAAGAATGGTCTAATTTATTTTTATAGTTGAAGTTGCTTTGGACTGTCTCATGCATAAACATGTTTAACTGCATAATGTTAATAGCACCAAACAGGTTTTTGTGTGGGCTCTGCACATTTTTATGCAAGACCATATATTAATAAATAAATAAATATATAAATAAATACATAATAAAAAAATATATATAAAAAATTTAGCATGACAGCACTATTCAAATTTAAGTTTTGTTTTGCTTTGCAAAATTAGAAACTTGATCACATGCATTTCATTGTCAAAAAAATGTAAATTGTGAAACATAATACAGAAGCATAATATATAAACAACGATATATAGGTCTAATTAAAATTAATGCAAAGCAAAGCTTACTGAGGGTTTCAAGCCAAATTCAGAGTTTTGCCCTATTTTGGTGTATATTTTGACTAATTACAGATAAAAAGAAAATTAATAAATAAAAGATAATGCTGAAGGTTATGCTCAAAAGTTCAACACATCACACAAATAAAGGGTATCTGATAAAATGTGATTTGTGCAACTTTGACTAAAGTAGCAAATTGCTTCAACAGTGCCACCTAGGGGTAGGGAGATACACTTCTGTCTTCATTCTCATTCTTGAGTTTCTAGTTTTTATCAGATGTAGTTGTTTTCTTTTTTTTTTTTTTTTTTTTAAATATCTTTATTAAATAATTAAACTTTGGGTAATAGTAAATGGATTGGATTTGAAAAGAAAATGCCAAAATTGTATCTCAAGTAGGCCTACTCATGCCTCACAAATCACCTGTAAATCAATTATTTTCATCCATGACATACAGTGCATACACAAAATCCCACATTTTAAGCTGAAAATCAATGTTCTCCTTGTATCCATTCAAAAGCAGAGACATTAAACAACCATTTAGACTACGTTCAAGCCACCCTTATCTGTATTTAGTTACTGGCATGGCTGTCTGCAGAACTTAATGAAGGTAGGCTTTAAAGTGCTCTGCTATCTGTTAATTATGTGTGCTTGATCTCTGACCTTTGTGTCAGATCCTGGCTGCTCTAAAATCTGAGAAGACTCTTCAGATGTGGATTAACCCTCGAGGGACACTGCCTCACAGGTCAGAGAGAAAAGATAAGGCTTTTATACCGGCACTTCACATTCAAGGCTTAAAATTAAACTTGGGCTTGACTTGAAGCTTATTCCACTTGGGGTTTCTTTTGTGGTTACATCTTTTTTTTCCTATTTTAAGGTGATAAATGAGCCTTCCGGCGATAAGGGTTGAATATAATGTGCGAATTTGAAAGTTAATGAATTCTATTCTTTAGAGTGAGCGCAATAATCAAACCCATTGATATACAACGCCAGCTCTCTGTACTTCCCCTGTGGTCAGGTTTAGTTACTGCTTATCCTATTCACTTAAGTCATCCTATTAGTGTTTCAGTGACTCGCTGCCAAAATGTGAATTTAACCTCAATTAGGCTGTGCAGATTTAATCATGAGGCCAAAAGTCCTGTCCCTTTTTAATTAACTTCTGGAGGATTATTACCATGCGAAGTGCAACTTATGTGATCGGAGTTCCTATAAAAGACGAAGGAAAAAATGCAGTAAAGCTATTTGTGTGAGATCAGAGCTAAATTGGAGGAGAGTAATTCTTATAAAGTAGGTTTAGCCATTTCTCATACCGCATTACCTCACTTATTGGTTGTTTCGGCGCAAGAATGCTTTGTTGAAGTGTTCAGTCAGTGTGTCACCGTGTAGCATTGCATCTTTATCCGTTTATGTGGGAGAAAGGCCTGTGTTAAACAGTCTCCGAGACCCAAACCTCACAAATCAGCCACTGCAATTCAGGACATGGGTTTTATCACCAAAATAAATCCACGTCTGTTACGGAAAAACATAGCCTCTGCAAAAATGACTCAAATGACGGTCATAGAAAGGCAAAAGGCATGTTTCAATGTTTGTCGTCAATCTTAGACCTTATTCTAATTGATACAGCTCTCTTCATTTTAAGTATGATTGCCCCAGCAGCCATGCTGAAGTACTTTGGAGGGGTGGTTAGGGTGACTTTAGAGCCAGACCTCCTGTAATGTTCCTCAGGTGGACGTAAAGAAGAATGGCTTTCATTAACGACATGAAACACAAGCTCCCTGTCCACAGCTTTGTTCACTTTCCAAATGCATATTTGCCATAATTCCCTTGCAAAGCTCCTGTGCGTCCTGTCAGATTTCTTGTAGCTGAAAAATATAATCCCAAGAAGGGGATTTTCTCATGTGCACCTGTGTGCGCATGTCAAATGCCATATGTAACTCTAGACAAAACATGTGCGTTTGTTTCTGTGAAAAGCCAAAGCATATGTTGATTTTGTGGAGGATGCTTCAAGCTCCCTATATTTTCATTCAAAACAGATTGTTTTGTTAAAAGCTGAGAAAGATTGGAAAAATTACATTGATAATTCCCATTAACCCTCATTCACTCACGATCCGACAAAAAGATTAAATTTATAATATTGGTCTTTAAAAGCATCAAAAGGTTATACAATTTAAAATCTTAGGTTAAATTGTAGTCTAAGAGGACTTGTTGAAAATATAAGAATGTTTTTTCTGTCTGAGATGTTATGGAAAAAGTGGGCACATCTAATTTGGATACCGGTGAAGGACAAATTGCAGAAAATCTTGATTTATATTTTCTTTTAAATAAAGGGGGGGAAATAAAATAAAGAAAAAAGTAAAGCAATAAATAAATAAAGGATGGATTATTATTACTATTACCAGAAAGAAAGAAAGGATTATTATTATTAATATGGTTACAGCTGCATTGTTTTTACTTCTGGGTCTTTATCAAGCTAGATAGCTAAATAAAGTTTTATAAAAGCAAGAAAAAAGTAATAAACAAATGATGGATTATTATTACTATTATTGTAATGTTGTTTTATTTCTATTATTGTAATTATTGTAAACAACTGCAATGTTTATGGGTCTCTATCAAGTTAAATAATACATACAAATAATTAAGTAAATTAATGGTGAATACAATTTTTCAGCACTGAACTTAAAAGGCTAAGATTTCTGCTATACATTGGGATGCAGTATCCCACCATACCAAACAGCATTTACCATTCCTGGCATAATCTCCAAGACTCTGTCCACTCCACAAAGTGCAAATCCTCTGTTCACGGCAAGTACGGCAGCTCAGTGAACTAAAAGATCCTAACTCTCCATGTGTCAGTCAAACCATTCACTTCCAGTACATTTCCATAAACATACCATGACCGACACTAACGGCCCATGATGTGGAACCCTTAACATCTGCCTACAGAAAGTGTTTCATGAAAATGTGTTTAATCCTTAATGATCACATTTAGCAGACACACATTTTGGCCGATCAGTACTCTGGCAGTCTCGTTAGTATAATTCGCTAATGCAATGAGCTCACCACTTTCAAACAGATTCCTACAGTAAGTTACTTTCTGCAAATTCGGTAACTATTCATTCTGTGTTGTTCTTCTTCAGGAGATTATTACCGTGCTACATCTGGAAGATATTTTCCTGATTTACCACCAGGCCTGTGGAACATTCATTTTTAATCACTGTTTCGTGGTCTGAGGGCGGCTGGGAGCACCCATTTCTTACTGGGCTCCTCAGTACCACATTGACTGTACAGAAATACAGCGTTGTGCTAGGGAGCTCTCAGCGGATGTTTTATTAATGGATGGGGATGACAGTGTTATGGCCAAGGCAGAGATCTGTCCCTTTAAAACCCCAGCAATTGCTTTTTCAGAATAATTTCAAGGTCATACTGACAGTGTCATTTGCACACATCACTTTCTGTGTTTTGGTATCTTATTTTTTCATTTATTTTTTGAAATTGCTGCTACATGTCAACCATGTACAACCTATTTGCACATTCCTCTCTTGTACAGTCATGCCTATCTTAATAGTTAAGTCTACAGTATACTATCATGCACATTATTTAATATTTTATATTTTGTTCTTTATATCTTTTTCTTTTTTATTCATTTAATTTTATGTATACTTCTTTGTGTTGTTTTTTTTCTATAATATTGCACTGTCCATGGAGCGGACCTGACTCACATTTCACTGCTGGTTAACACTCTCTGTATAATCGTGTATGTGACAAATAAATCTTGAACTTGAACTTGAGGTGTTTAGATGGTGCCTAGACATGAATTACTCTCCAGATTTTCTCCTGTTCGGGATGCAATCACCCTTCACCCCAGCTGGCATGCTTATTTATAATAGTTTTAAGATTAAAGTTATTTTTTTTATTTTATAACTTAAAAAAAATGAATTGTTAATTTAAGAAAAAAATCATCTAATGTGTTCTTTCAAAACTCTTAACATTTAATTTGTATTTAAATAATGGAAAACATACGTGATTCTTCTGGGTAAAGAAACTATTTTAAATGAACAGACATTTTACTAAACTTATATTATCACTGATTGAATTCATAACATGTTTTATAAAAAAAAATTGTAAATAAGTAATTTTTGGGGTAAATGAGTGTAGATGAGTGACTTTAATTTGTGTTTTTATAATAATCGATAATAATGATCCTTTTGTATAAAGAAGCAATTACTAATGAACATAAATTACTATACCTTATATTATCATTGTTTTAAATAGATAACATGATTATTTTTTTTTACAATATATTGTACAATATATAATTGTTAATTGTAATATAAGTGTTACAATTTGTGTAAATGAGTAACTTTAGGAATAAAAATGACATGGCATTTCCAAAAAGAATACTCACTGCAATACTCATTTTCTGTACTGAACTATAAAACTACAGTTTTAAAATAATAACAACAATTTTAGGTAACACTTTACTTGTGTAATCATTATAAAATTGATTTAATGCAATTATTATGCCTTTTAATGCGCCTTATAATGCATCGTACAATCTCATGAATAATTGTAACCATAGTTAATACATTATAACATTTATTAATTCATTGATACACTATGCATTTTAAATCTGGTTATAATTACTTATAACAAGATATGGGCCTGGTTTCACAGACAGGGCTTAGCCCATAGATCAATTAAGAAATTTAAGTAATTTTTATGAAAAAATGTTATGAAAGTGCCTTAGAAAAAAACATTGCTGGTGTGCATCTTGAGACAAAACAAAGGCACTGATATATTTTAAGATCAGTCAGTGCAAGTTGCTTTCAGTTGAAACAGCTCTGATTTACATTTTAGTCTGGGACTAGGCTTAAGCCTTGTCTGTGAAACCAGGGGATAATGTATTACAATGCACATTAAGAATAATTATAATGCATTATAACCCTTTATAATGCATTGTACATAAAGGCTTTAAGTAAAGTGTAACCCATTTTTTTGTTGTTTTTTTTGTAATGCATAAAATTACACATAGATTTTTTTCTCTCTCATATTTTTTACCAGCCCTTTGATGTGCTGATGCTTTGCCAGTATTGTAAATTGTGCCAATAATGTACTTTGAACTTTAAATTATATTAAAAACAAACATTATGCATGCACTATGTTTCTTTCTTTCTTTGTACTATTAAAAAAAAAAAAAAAAAAAAATTGCCAGGCTATAAGAGCTTCACAGTAACAGAACTTAATTAATAGCCAGTTAACTGTAGCAATTAATTATTATTTTTTTCTTGAATATATACAGGACATAAACGTTACAAATATGGTTTTGTGTATGTGTGTGTATATAAGCGACTGTGTGTGTATTACTTTGTCCCAGAGTTGGGAAATAGAGCAGAAGAATATAAGAGTGACATACAAGAATCTGGATCATTCTGCCTCAAGATGAGCGGCGGCAGCGAAATAGCAGACTGAAGGATCCAGGGGTCGTTCCCATGACAACCTTTGCCCAGGGAGTTTGCTGACCCCTTCAGCCTGCCAATACAAGCAGAGTACAGATTGTAGGTCACATATGGCACAGACGATCCAATCAGGACTAATCTGGCTTGACTCAGTGTCATAAATTACACTGCAAAGCTGGCTTCTACCCAGACTTATCTCGCTGGACAGGTCAGGGCAACATTAATGTGACTTTAGGAAAACAATACACACAAAGGAATCTAGTATTGGAGTAAACACTTGTTAGCATGATGCTTTTCTGTTTTCCTGTTTATGAAGAAAATATTCTTTGGAAGAGAACAGTACAGAAACAAAATCATTAGAAGCTTTTCCCCGCAAAAAAAGATTTTCCAAGGGAGAAAAAAAGATACATATTCAAAAACAATAAATCAACGGCATTAATTTTTCCACTAACATCAGATGAATGACCAAAGCTAAATGCTGTGGTGACAAAAAAAAAAAACTGAACATAAGGCTCAATCTATCAATCAATCAATCAAATGTTCCCTGCATCCCAACTGTGGAACCACAAAGGGAGCTATTAATCTTTCTTTTGTGTGTGTGTGTGTATAAATGTGTTAACCCAAGGCTCTGTCAGTGACTGGTACTCAAGCAGACATATGCAGACTTAAAAGGAATCTTTTGGACTCTAATTTCTCCGTTTGGCCCATCTGAAGCCCTCTGGTTCTGACATGCTTGTAGTCTTGTGCATTATTTATAATATTCTGCAGCAGTGAAGACAAATTGCTGAACAAGAGGTTCATGTCTAGAGTCAAATAAGATATTCAGTGTGCACGAAACTGGCACAAAGCAAGATTGCTGACAGATGGGCAGCCATATTCTGTGCTTCATAGCATTTGCCAAGCTCTCATTTTTAATGATAGAGATGTTTTGGATGGCAAAAACTTTGTTTGCCTCGTCTGACACCATCACAAGACCCCCCTCCTGTGGTTCGAGTCTTACCTCTCAGATAGGTCCTTCAGGGTGTCTTGGAGGGGTGAGGTTTCAAAGTCACAACTTCTTGCTACTGGAGTTCCTCAAGGCTCAGTGCTTGGACCACTTCTCTTCTCCATCTACATGTCGTCATTAGGATCGGTCATTCAGAAGCATGGCTTTTCTTACCTCTGCTATGCTGATGACACTCAACTCTACTTCTCATTCCAACCAGATGATCCGACGGTAACTGCTCGCATTGCAGCCTGTCTGAGTGACATTTCTAGCTGGATGATGGACCATCACCTTCAGCTCAATCTTGCTAAGACAGAACTGCTCGTGGTCTCAGCCAACCTACACTTCACCACAACTTCTCTATACAGCTGGGTTCATCAACCATAACTCCTTCCAGGACAGCCAGGAACCTTGGAGTTGTGATCGATGATCAGTTAAGCTTCACAGGCCATATTGCTACAACGGCCCGGTCCTGCAGATTTGCCTTATACAACATTAGGAAGATTAGGCCCTTCCTGTCAGAGCAAGCCGCACAACTCCTTGTCCAAGCTCTTGTTCTCTCCAGACTGGACTATTGTAATGCTCTCTTGGCGGGCCTTCCCACATGTACTATCAAGCCTCTGTAACTGATCCAGAATGCAGCAGCCAGAGTGGTCTTTAATGAGCCGAAAAAAAGCTCACGTTACCCCTCTCTTCATCAGGTTACACTGGCTACCAATAGCCGCTCGCATCAAATTCAAGGTACTGATGTTTGCCTACAAGACCACAACTGGCACTGCACCAATATACCTAAACTTGCTAGTTCAAACTTATGCGCCCTCCAGAAGCTTGCGTTCTGCAAGTGAACGACGCCTTGTGGTGCCATCCCAAAGAGGTACCAAATCACTCTCACGGACCTTTTCCTGGACTGTGCCCAGCTGGTGGAATGACCTCCCGATCTCAATTCGAACAGCTGAGTCTTTAGCCATTTTCAAAAAACATCTAAAGACACATATTTTTCGCCAGCACCTGACTAACTAATACTAACACTTACCTATTCTATTTAATAAAAAAAAAAAAAAAAAAATATATATATATATATATATATATATATATATATATATTCCTAGCTACGTGTACTGTGCTAGACTAACTGAGACTTGTCATGGCACTTGTATACTGTTGCTCTCTCGATGGTCTGATTGCTTCTATTGTTCTCCTCATTTGTACGTCGCTTTGGATAAAAGCATCTGCTAAATGATTAAATGTAAATGTAAATGTAAATCACAAAGATCAACTGCTTGAGGTCAGTAAAATGTTTTTTTTTTTTTTTTTGCTGTTGTTTTGTTTGGGGGGCGCATAGGTTGTCTGCTGTTTTTCATAAAGGATGCATTAAATTAACAGTAAAGACATTTATAAAGCTACAAAATATATATTTTTTTTATAAATGCTGTTCTTTTTAACTTTCAATTCAATGAATTGAAAATAAAGCGTATCACGGTTTAGACAAAAATATTAAGCAGCACAACTGTTTTCAACATTGATAAGAAATGTTTCTTAAGCAGCAAATCAGCATATTAGAATGATTTCTGAAGGATCATGTGACACTGAAGACTGGAGTAATCACTGCTTAAAATTCAGCTTTGCCATCACAGGAATAAACTACATTTTAAAATATATTGAAATAGTTATTTTAAATTGTAGTAATATTAGTATAATTGTAGTAAACAGTTATTTTAAATTGTAGTAATATTAGTATAATTGTAGTAAACAGTTATTTTAAATTGTAGTAATATTAGTATAATTGTAGTAATATTAGTATAATTGTAGTAAACAGTTATTTTAAATTGTAGTAATATTTCACAATATTACTGTTTTACTGGGGGTTTTTTGGTTGTTTTTTTTATTAAATAAATGCAGTCTTGTTGAGCAACATATTTTTTTAAATAGTATTGGATTCCATGAACAAAAAAATAAATAAAACAAAATGTAAAAATATCTACACATATAGATAAATGTACTTGAGAAGCACTTGAACGATACTTAAATTAACCTTATTTTTATTCCCAAAAAAATTAAATAAAAATGTAACACTTTACTCAGGTTAAAAAGGTTAAGTATTTTTCCACAATTTTCCCTTTTTTTTCCTTTTTTTATTTTTAGAATCTATGAAAAAAAAGGAATAGTCCAGAGTACATGTGGATTATAGATACTCTGCATACTTGAGTCCTTATAATGTGCTTTTATCCAGAGAGACCCTGTACAGATTTCCTATACCATAATTTGTTTTTATTAAAGGCTTCTTAGTTTTTCTGGTTACTGGTCGACTGCTCTCAGAGTCACAGAGGACGACCAAATCAGCAGGGGAACAGATAAGTATGATTTATTTGTAATGTCTTTGGAACAGCAAAACAGAGAAAATACAACCATCGGCGGGCCTGGTTTTATTTGGAGATGGTAGAGAAATTTAAGACAAAGTTTAATGTACTCTGTTTTTTTTTATTAAAAAATAAATTATTATCTAATTTATTTATCTTCAATTATTATTTATTATTATCTAATGGTTTATGGCCTACGGTCTGCATCTGAGAATGTCTGGGATTTGTATATAATATATATATATATATATTGTTTTTCCAAGTGGGTCAAACACACTTGTTGAAACAGTTTCACCACACAACACACACACACACACACACACTAAACACATCTACTTAAATGGTTATATAAAGATGCGTCCACTAATCCAAATGCAATCAAGAAAAAAAAAGCCAGAGAAGAAATAAAGCTCTTAGAAAAATAAGCAGATGTAAAAAAATTCAAAGCAAATTAAAGCGCCACACATATAAGCTGCAAAGGTCAATGATTAGGACTCGGGTTCATGTAAAGAAGCTATGTTTTCCATTTCAGAGCAATAAAACACATCTGTTAAGTCCACTCGCCTTGTGCGTGAAGTTCAAATGAAGAGGGCAGACTGAGCTCAAAATGTCAGCTTAAAGAAAAGTTCACCTACGCCTCCTATCTCTGCCCCCCGGATGGAGATTTCATGAATGAACTGGTAATAATCACGGGTGAATGGACTGTCACCTTTTCCAGTGAACGAGGGCCAAGCGGAAATATAGAAACCGAGAGCGAGGGCCGCCACACAGCAGTTTTTAATGGACAGATGTGAAGGTCTCGACGAGACTCGGCGGTTGGCAAGCACGAGCGGACGAGGTCTGTGGAGAACGCTGAGCTCCGAGACCTCATTTAGCCTCTCTGCCGTGCTGACAGAGAGGAAGCAATCAGAAACCATATTCCAAAACCAGACGTGGGATAACTCATATTTTTCAGATGGGAGGTAAAAGCCTGCAGCTGCAGAACTAAACTAATATGATTTTGTCATTAGCAGTAATTTGATTTTTCACACAGGATCAAAGTAGCTGCCTCCGGAGACCATCAATCAAGTCGTGTTGTTTGGCTAGATTTAGAGAGATGTCATTCAGAAATATTTAACATTTGACATTCCATCTGAACAAATTAGGTTTTTTTCTCTAAGTATGTCTTGAAATCTGTTAAACAGCTGTTTATACTACACTTTGGGGCCATTTTTAAATTTTCTGGCCAAGGACATTGTTACAGTGTACTTTCCTACAATTTTGTAATTTTTGTTAGAGCAATAGAGTATCTTTTTTTTTTTTTTTTTTTTTGGTTTACATCCTGTATGCAATCCACACGTAACACAGTTTTCTTCACATTTGACTGTGTTAGAATCTAATTACATGTAATTTATGCATCTGGAAAAATGTCTGCCAAATTAACTCATACTGCATTCAAAGTATATTTTAATAAGGATGTTTTCCTTGGAAATGAACCCAAAACCCTGGTGTCATAAGCACCATGTCAAGTCAAAATACAGAAGCACTTTCATTACTGAAATAATCCAGATATGTTTTCAGTACTAATAACAACTAAAATTAAAAGAAAAATACATTAATGTTATGCAATATTTGCTTTGATTGCTTATGCATTAAAAGCAAATCAAAGCTTTTCAAACTTCACATTTATTATGTAATTTTCATTATTACATTTATAGCTTATTAGAAATATTAAATATGAAAGAAAATATTGTAAATGCTACAAGTGAAATTAGGCATCACAACATCAATGTACACTATAAAATTTGATTATCCATTTTGAGATTTGCTCAAAATAATTCAGTACTTTTAAAGATTAATAACTGATAAATGACAGCAAGGCACAGGTAATCCAAAATTAAAATGAGAATGCACAAACAAATATACCACATCAATTGATATACAGTATATCACTGTTCAAAAGTTTAGGGTTAATATGCCATCTTTTTAAGAAATTAACACTTTCTCAGTAAAGGCATTTACATATTTACAAAAGTAATTTGGAATTTTATATTCAAAAAACCCTGGAAAAAAATATTAAGCAGCATTTAATGTTTTCAACATTGATAATAGGAAATGTTTCTTGAGCATCAATTCTTCAGCATATGAGAATGATCTCTGAAGTATCATGTGACACTGAAAACTGGAGTAATGGCTGCAAAAAAAATCAGCTTTTCATCACAGCAATAAATTACATCTCATAAAATATAAAAAGAGTTATTTTAAATTGTAACAACATTTGACAATATTATTGTTTTGACAATATTTTTCAATTATTTTGATTGAAAAAAATTAAAAAGAAAATTGGGTATATTTACCCAATAATCTATAAATTAAAAAAAATGTGTTGGTGTAATCTAATAGGTTAATTCAGTTATGCTGTTACTTTAATAAATCACTTATGTACCGCATGAAGCACAAATCTGACAAAATGTTCATTTTAACATGATAAAACAACCTTGGGAATTAAACAAACTTCCAAAAGAAATGCCATTCTGTATCACGACTGTATGAAATTCATTTTTCAAAAAGACATTCATGTAAATCAGAAAAGTTTAGATTTATTTGCTCTCCCACAAATTACTCAGCAAAACTTCTGAATGCTTACAGCACCACTCGGCTCTTCATTCACCACCCAGGCATACACAATGTGACAGAAATGCAGAGTTTGGGTTTGAGGGC
Source organism: Aspiorhynchus laticeps (assembly GCA_023376895.1). Classification (NCBI taxonomy): domain Eukaryota; kingdom Metazoa; phylum Chordata; class Actinopteri; order Cypriniformes; family Cyprinidae; genus Aspiorhynchus; species Aspiorhynchus laticeps. Next base: position 23,207,680 of record CM041810.1, on the reverse strand, counting down.
ACTAATGAAATTAAGGCACTAGAAACCGAATGTGTTCCCTCTCACAGCTCTCAAGCGCTGGGTCTTTAAAGAATTGTTCAGGTTCACCGAGCAGAGCTGCGACTCTCTAGTGCTGTCATGTGCACGGGAGCATGAAGGATTTCATTTCAGAATCACGCGGAGGTCACCTCCCCAGTGTCTTGTTTTAGGGAAGCATCTTCTCTGATGTGTGAAGGTGGCGGTGATTAGAAGTTGCGAGCAGGAAGAAAAACGGAAAAAAAAATCATGGTGTTGAGGATGAGGTGGCAAGTTTTTAAGTTTGATGCTAATGCGAGCCGAAACGCTCCTCTAATGCCACTGCTCCAAATGGGAAAAATTGACTTTCCGAGGAGAGGTGCCACACGCCAGCACTCCGAGAAGCCGGGAAGAGGCTAAGTGGAGTGTTCTGAGCAGGCAGCAGCGAAGCCCGGAGCACAAGCAAATATTTCATGAGTAATTTAATATCTGGAACATGAACGCTTCCCCCGTATCATGGGTTGCAAGAGGACACAGACATCCAGCGATCTGGGAGAGAGAGGAAACACGATGGAGACTGGCATAGGGAGGAGGGGGCATGAACTGTGTGCATGTACGTTTCTAAGGGCCAGTTAAGGGTTGAGAACACCCGCAATACTATGCTCTGGGTCATTGCCCGGACTCAATCTGTCTTGGCCTAATGCGCCTTGAACGGCGTGCCTGCTAACGGTGGGGCCAATGGCAGACGCACGCAACCTATCAGCGGGAGTTTTGCCTTGTCATCCTGCAGGGTCCTCCCTCAGTAACCTCAGTGACCGATCATGTGTAATGAGCAGCCATTAAAATAAATCTGCGCTTCTAGTGTTTTGTTTTTTGGATTTGTGGAGTCGTGTCTGCTCTACCTTGATTGTACGGCTGAATTGAATGAATTGCAGGGTAAACGTTGCACGCTGTCGTCCATGGGTAAACGAGAGACAGCAAGACATTTTCTAAGGATATTTTTGTTGACGTTGGGTCACTAAAATTGCAAGCAGCTCCACAACTGCCACAGGGTTCATCTTAATCAGCTCCCTAGTTCAGTAATAACTGCACTTCCTAGCGAGACCATATTGCAGGACTGTCCAATAGATGAATTCATTTGTGCACTAAAAATGTTCACTCCCTAGAAAAATGCAATTGTAAATGTATGAAAATAGAGGCTTATTTTTAGTCTTTAATAGGGACTTTCTTTTTAATTTGCTTTCTTTATGTATCCATAACATGCGTAAAAGGGAATCAATGCTGTAATTTGTATTTGTTAAAAAAAGAAGTAAAAATAATGGCATTGACAAAATATAATTAAAACAAACACAAAAAAATAGAACTAAATTTATTTTCAGTTCATTCATATGATTTTAAATGAAAATTATACTTTTGACCACTTTTAATGTTGTTCTTTTGAAATTTTTATTCATTAAAATTTCTGGGGGGAAAAGTATCATGTTTCTACAAAAAACACCTATATAGAGAGAGTCTGGTATATGCTCATCAAGGCTGTATTTAATTTATCAAAAATCCAGAAAAAAAAAAACAGTATTATTGTAAAATATTATTGAAATTTGTAATATTGGTGTCCTATTTTAATAAATTAAAAAAAAAATATTTCTGAGATGCAGCACTGAATTTTCATCAGCCATTACTCCAATCTTCAGTTTCACATGATCATTCAGAAATCATTCTAATAAGCTGATTTATTATCAGAGTTGAAACTGTTGTGCTGTTTAATATTTTTTGGAACCTGTGGTAATTTTTTCTTTGATTCTTTGATGAATAAAAAGTTAAAAAGAACAGCATTTATTCAAAATAGAAATATTTTCAAACAATATAAGTCTCTGCTATAATTTTTTATCCATTTAGCACATCCTTGCCGAATAACAGTATTAATTTTTTTTTTTTTTTTAAAAAAGACCAAATTTACTGACCCCAAACTTTTGAAAAAGTAGTGTATTTTGTAACACAACATTTTTATTTCAAATAAACACTGTTCTTTTTAACTTTTTATTTAAGAATTTTATTTTATTTAAGAATTAAAGAATTCTGAAAAAAAGGATCACAGGTCCCAAAAAATATTAAGTTTTTTGACTGTTTCCAACATTGATTATAAATAAAGGGGTAATGATGCTGAAAATTCTGCTTTGTTTCACAGGAATAAATTATATTAAAATAGAAAATTGTTATTTTAAATTGCAATAATATTTTACTGTATATATAGCTATATATATATAAATGTGTGTGTGTGTGTGTATACATACATACATATACACTATTTACAGTATATATGCATTTTTTTTTTGTCATTGCTTCTCAAGAAAAGTATTTCTTATTATCACATTAGCATGTTAGAATGATTTCTGAAGGATCATGCACACTGAAAACTGCGTAATGGCTGCTGAAAATTCAGCTTTACCATTAAAAAATGTATTATATTTTAAAAGATTTAAAAATATATTTTAAATAACATTTCACAATTACAGTTTTTACAAGAATGATCAAATAAATGCAGTCTTGGTGAGCATAAGAGACTTATTTAAATACAACAACAAAAACTTACCAGCCACAAATTTTTGAACGATAGTGTATGTCTTGCTGAAAAAAGTATCTCATAACAAACTAAATTTAGGAGTTAAATCAGGTAGAAATGACTCTCTAAGAACCACTTTTTACATTGTACTGTACAGTAGTAATGTGTCAGACCATTTCTAATGTCCAAATTTATGTTCAAGACATACTGATCCACATCATCACGAACTAGGGAACAAAATGAGACACAGTAACAGTTTCCCCAAGTGTAATGCATCAGTATATCATTAGGAGGAAACCAAGGACAACATGCAAATTAGCAACACTTGCTGAAGGTCAACCGCAGGAGTGATCTAAATTCAAAGCATGGCTACACATCACTACATTATCTGTAATTATTCTCAGTGTGGCCAGTAAATACATGACTTTGAGGATGGCATTATTTATCGTTATCCCTGTTTAATGTCCCTAATTGAAGGCAAGAGTTTTCTAACAGGCAAATATCCCGTGTGATGGTGTTAAATAAGTGAATAATTCATTCTCACAAACCTTTTTCCTCTCTTTTTTCATTTTTTAAACCCATCTATGTAAAGCTAGCTCATGATAAGCGGGTAAGGGCAACTCTGACATGCAGAATCTGTTGGAAGCTCGTGAATTTTTAATAAATCCCTGGGAAAACACTGCCAACAGCACACTGAGTGAAATTATGTTAGTGCTTGTAAGAACAAGGAGCATGTATTAAGCAAAATTGAAAACTATAAGGCACACAGTAGCACAGCAAGAACATGTAGGTACAGTATAAGTGATGTTTTTAGCATCTAACAGCTCTTAATAATTGAGACTGTTTAGGGTGTTATGAAAATTAATGAATGAAATATAATCATTTTTAAATGAATTGTAAGAATTGCATGAATGTGCATATGCATATATGCACATTCTTATAATCCTTGTATACATAAGTCTTCATATAAATATAAATCACACAAAATTAATAATTCAATTAAAAACTTCACAGGACACATAATACACATGACAACCTGCCTCAACCTGAAATGTATGAAAAATACTCTTGCCCACAAAAAAAAAAAAAAAGGTTATTAACTTAACTATTTAAAAATATTATGTCTTTTGACATAGCACTTTTCAAGAAATCTAGCACAAATCCAAAAAGCATAAAACAGTAGACAAATTATATAATATAAAGTCATATTGTATAGCACTGTGCAGAAATTTGCAAAAATAGAAGAATACTGGAATTTTTGTTTGGAGGCTAAAATTCAATATTTAATATCGTAATTTATGTATCATAATTTATGACTTTATCCTCAATGCATCATAAATTAGGATATTAAACATTGAGGGTTTGAAACAAAGTTTTAAACAAAACCACTGTTAGAGAAAACATGTATTTATTAAATTTATAGCTACCAAGACAGCCTTTGTCTCAAAAATAATACACTTCTAAATTTAGTTAGTTAGTAAGTTAGTTACTTAGTTGTTTATATTTATTGCCATGTCAGCATATAAGTCTATCTTCATGACAAAAACTGAGTTGGTAAAATACAAGATTTACAAACACAAAAATACAGCAGATGAAATTATACAAGATTATTTTTTTTGATAAAAAAAAAAAAATGATTAAAAAAAAAATCTAAAAGTTTTTCTCAAATTCTTCTCAGATGAAATCTTACTAAACAAGTCTCTGAGTAAGCGTACTCCATAAAAAAAGTTTTCTACTTGCATTAAAACTGGGACAGTCCAATAAAATATGTTTACACACTTCCAAATACATGTATTATCTTATCTTCTGCCGAGGACGTTTTAAACAAGGTATGTGAACCTTATTTTAACTTTGTTGTTCAGTCTGTTGCCGCCACGGTCCTGAGGGCAAATGCACAGGTCAGCAGATAACAGCACAACACAGTTCTCCTGGACACGCAATTGGTTATTCCACACCACTGGAAGCAGCCGTTGCCCTTTTTATTCTGAACGCTGATCAAAGCCCTATCCTTAAGCCTCAGCCTTAATCACTCTAATGGCTTTTGATTAGAGTGATTACAGGTCAGTACAAATGGGACACACCCACAACTAGATGTACTTTTTTAATGTACTTTTTTCCCACTAATAAATATTTAACCCAAAGTATTTCTTAATCTAATGGACAATGATACACTATGAAACTATCGAATACAAGAATAAAGCTTTGGTACATTACAAAATATTAAAACATGCTTTATGGGGGTTATGACAGGGGTCCTTGGTTCAAAAAAAGTTTGAGAAACCCTATGATAGTGAGAGCTGGGATTTCAAAGAGTTTTATAAATAAGAAACAGAGATGAACCAATTCATCCGACCATGTTTTGATTCACACTCGCTTAGCTTTGAAAAGCTCTCAGAAGAGTTTGCTTTAATTCCCTTTGAATCTGTACTGAAATTATTAATGGGTATAATTTTCCATCTGCTTCGATTAGACATGCTGACCATTACTGAAAAAAAGGCTGAGCCATATGCGTTTAATCAAAGTGTGTGCATATAAATATGTACATGCTTACATGACATGACCGTGTGCACTGATGGAAATGTGCTGGGAAAAAAACGTGAGTGCAAGAGTGCACGTATGCATTAGGGAATGGCCTCGTTTCCGCTACAATATGAATGCTTGCATGCCTGTATGTGAGTGCATGTATGTAACTGTAATATTTGCTGTAAGCATTGTTCTCTGCAAAAGAGGAGGCCGTTTGGATGATGCCCTCCCACTGGCCCAATGCCAGACTGGATAACGGGTGTGATTCAGGGGTCACTGACTGGTGAGAGATGACCTTTTGAACTATGGGATATTAGTTGCCCCTGTCGATTCTCTTACCCCCTCTGGCTTCTCTGCCCGGTTACACTGACTGAAAAGATCAAGTGGAGAGAGCTGCCATTCTAGTGGAGCAGCCTGCATTATGTAGAATAAAACAGCTTTTCCATGCCACAGACTTTTCATTTCATGTAAGTGTCATTTCAAACACATTTGTCAAAAGTACTATTAATTCCTTATGGTGTCCAGGTTTTTTTTTTAAGTCAGGAGTTTTATGTATTCAGGACGTTACTCCTACAATACAATACTTTTTTATGACTCAAATTAAACATGTCTAAATGTACACGATAAAATATTACAAACAATTTTAAATGATTTTACTACTAATGGATTTTTGCCAAGTCTCCTGGAGATATGTATTAACCTATAAAAACAAAACAATTTATTAAGAAACATTTAAGGTGTTTCTAATTTCTATAGGGTTTCAAACTAATATCCTAAAATTACACACATATAGACATAATAAGAATGTAAAATATTTCAAAACTGTATATACTTTTCATTGCATTTAATCATATGTGACCCTGGACCACAAAACCAGTCATAAGGGTTACAATTTTTTGAAATAGGACAATATTTGCCTGAGATACAACTTTGAAAATCTGGAATCTGAGGGTGCAAAAAAAAAGTCAAAATATTGAGAAAATTGCCTTTAAAGTTGTCTAAATGAAGTTCGTAGCAATGCATATTACTAATCAAAAATTAAGTTTTGATTTATTTACGGTAGGAAATTTACAAAATATATTCATGGAACATGATCTTTACTTAATATGCTAATGATTTTTGGCATAAAAGAAAAAATTGTCATTTTGACCCATACAATGTATTGTTGGCTATTGCTACAAATATACCCGTGATACTTAGACTGGTTTTGTGGTCCAGAGTCACATATAAATAAATACATTAAGTGCCAAAGCTATAACATTTTTCTGAAAGATTTTTCATAAAAAAACACTTCCTTAAATTAGTAAGTATTGTGAAGGTATTTTTTAAAATGAAGAATTTTAAATGAATCTTAACTAACACTCCTCTTCCTTGCATGCCAACATTTGTATGCTTTTGAGAACAAAATGTACCAGCACTTTAGTTAGTGTGTTACAATAAATGGATGCATATGGACAAGATGGTTAGACATCTGTCTGAATTTAAAAATAACCATAACAACCCATGACTTGTGTAATGAGCTGAAGTAATCAAAAACAAAATTCATTTTGCCAGTAACAGAGGGGAAGATTGCTAAATTCCACATAAGAACCAATTATAGAAAAATGGTGTAATGAATCATGTCATCTTTGCCATGTACCTATAAACTGTTGTATTCTTTTTGTTGTGGGAATTCTGTGTGATTAAAATGAGGTCCTCCCAGCCGGAATTAAAGCATGTTCAAAGGTATTGTCTGGAGTCTGTCTATTACTGCTGTGCAGCGGGTTAAAGGAACACTAAAGATCTTAGTCCTGAGTGATAATGTTCAAAATGGCCGAGACATCATCCGGCTCAGTAGACGAGCTAGATATAGTATAAATTTGTATGTGTATATATTTCTGCAATAATAATAATAATTTGCTATTGATACATTACCACCATTAACAATGGTATTAGCTCATTTTAAAAATTAAATTAAACAAAAAAGATATACATTATCAACAATGTAAATGTTAGTAGTTTTTTTTTTTTTTTACTTTATCTTATATTTTACAATAATAATACTAACAGAAAAAAATCTCTACCTAACCACCATCATATTCATTCTCACATTGTTGTAAATGAAAACAATGCCCATGAAATTCCCAAAGTGTCAATTGTCAGTAGGTGAGTTTTCTGCAGTCCTGCTTTGCTTCAGTATGCTACACAGTTTGTATGAAAGGGCTAGAGGACACTCTGGATAAAATCAGTAAATGGATCTGCACAACCATCAGCAGTGAAATAGGCATGAAGCCTGAAGAGGCACTCACAACAGATGGAATTTCCACTCCATTGTATGGCATACAAAACGTAGGATGGAAGTTACACAAAAACACACGCATAGGCCCTCTTCTCTGCTGCTTCTCTCTCGCTCACAAACACACATACACACACACACACACAAGCATATATTCAGGGCAGACTTGGTGGCCGTCATCTGACCTAAACATATCGGGTCATGCTGACTTGTGGGTTCCTACAGGGCACATTATGTCAAAATGCCACAATCCTGACGGAGGGCTGAAAACGAGTTGAAGGTCAAGGTGACCAGATGAAAACAGGAGGTGCAGGCAATCAGCGTGAGGAGCACTCAAAAGCAAAGGGGGTCTGTTCTGTTTGCCCCTGAAGGAGAAGCGAGAGGCAGAGGCCCTCTCATTATTTCAGAGTCTGTGGCAGCAGACAGCAGACACTGCGGGCGACAAACCCGGCATTCACAGCAACCTACTGAGGCATGAGGCGGGGGGCCAACATGGGTGAAAACATTGTGTACTATTGAGAGACAAGTGGCAATGGTGTTTTGAATGTTTTTTTCTGCTTCAGTAGTTCTAAAAAGGATTACTCTGAACATTCTCGCACAACACTAAAACACTCACATAAATCTACAACAAGTGCGATTGATTAAAGGAACAGTTCACCTAAAAATTAAAACTCGCTGAAAATTCACTCACCTTTAGGCCATCATTACGCTAAAAACATGTCTCTGGATTTTGATGTTAGAGGACAACTTTTACACAAGAGGAAGTGTTATTGTGGACTAATATTTTGGCCAGAAGTTATGGTTTAAAGTAAAAATGCCTTTTTTCGATTTTCAATCGATTTGTTTCTTATAAACACACAGCTTTTCGTTTCTCAAGACATTGGTGGTTTGGAGTTGTGTGGATTACTGGTGGATTATTGTGATGCTTTTGTCAGCTGTTGGGACTCTAATTTTGACGGCACCCATTCACTGCAGTGGTTCCATTGGTAAACAAATGATGTAATGCCACATTTCTCAAAATTGGCCCTGATGAACAAAGTCATCTACACCTTGAATGACCTGAGGGTGAGTACATTTTCAGCAAATTCAGCAAATATTCCTTTAAAGAATTCTGAAGTGATGGGATATACTAGTTGGCTGAAATCTTTACAGTTTTGTGAACACTGAGTACCTTAGGTTTATACAGGCTGGTTAAGAAAATTTTCTTTCTTTATGCAGGTTGATTTACATTTTATGTTTGTGACTTTGTATAAAGTTACATATGTAGGTATGTTAAAATGCCATTGTGGAATGTTTAGGTACAACTTATATACATATACGGTAGTATACAGGTGCATCTCAATGAATTAGAATGTCGTGAAAAAGTTCATTTTTTTCTTGTAACTTATTTCAAAAAGTGAAACTTTCATATATCTTAGATTCATTACATGTAAAGTAAAACATTTCAAAAGTTTTTTTTGTTTTAATTTTGATTATTAGAGCTTACAGCTCATGAAAGTGAAAAATCAGTATCTCAAAATATTAGAATATTTACATTTTAGTTTCAATAAATGACCATCCATACAGTATAAATTCTGGGTATCTCTTGTTCTTTGAAACCACAATAATGGGGAAGACTGCTGACTTGCCAATGATCCAGAAGACGAACATTGATGCCCTCCACAAAGAGGGTAAGTCACAGAAGGTCATTACTGAAAGGTGTGGCTGTTTACAGAGTGCTGTATCAAAGCATATTAAATGCAAAGTTGACTGGAAGGAAGAATTTGGGTAGGAAAAGGTGCACAAGCAACAGGGATGACTGCAAGCTTGAGAATACTGTCAAGCAAAGCTGATTCAAACACTTGGGAGAGCTTCACAAGGAGTGGACTGAAGCTGGAGTCAGTGCATCAAGAGTCACCACGCTCAGACGTCTTCAGGAAAAGGGCTACCAAGCCACTTCTGAACCAGAGACAACGTCAGAAGCATCTTACCTGGGCTGTGGAGAAAAAGAACTGGACTGTTGCTCAGTGGTCCAAAGTCCTCTTTTCAGATGAAAGTAAATTTTGCATTTCATTTGGAAATCAAGGTCCCAGAGTCTGGAGGAAGAGTGGAGAGGCACAGAATACATGTTGCTTGAAGTCCAGTGTGAAGTTTCCACAGTCAGTGATGATTTGGGCTGCCATGTCATCTGCTGGTGTTGGTCCACTGTGTTTTCTGAAGTCCACAGTCAACGCAGCCATCTACCAGGAAATTTTATAGCACTTCATGCTTCCTTCTGCTGACAGCTTTATGGAGATGCTGATTTCATTTTCCAGCAGGAATTGGCACCTGCCCACACTGCCAAAGGTACCAAAAGCTGGTTCAATGACCATGGTGTTTCTGTGCTTGATTGGCCAGCAAACTCGCCTGACCTGAACCCCATAGAGAATCTATGGGGTATTGTCAAGAGGAAGATGAGAGACACCAGACCCAACAATGCAGATGAGCTGAAGGCCGCTATCAAAGAAACCTGGGCTTCCATACCACCTCAGCAGTGCCACAAACTGATCACCTCCATGCCACGCCGAATTGAGGCAGTAATTAAAGCAAAAGGAGCCCCTACCAAGTATTGAGTACATATACAGTAAATGAACATACTTTCCAGAAGGCCAACAATTCACTAAAAATGTTTTTTTTATTGGTCTTATGAAGTATTCTAATTTTTTGAGATAGTGAATTGGTGGGTTTTTGTTAAATGTGAGTCTAAATCATCACAATTAAAAGAACCAAAGACTTAAACTACTTCAGTCTGTGTGCATTGAATTTATTTAATACACGAGTTTCACAATTTTAGTTGAATTACTGAAATAAATGAACTTATCCACGACATTCTAATTTATTGAGATGCACCTGTATACACGTTACTTGTACTTGTTTTGTTCCTCGTGATGATTTTGTTTGTCTTTTGTATTTATTTGCTAGTTTTCATTTTATGTAAAAGCCTAACCAGGGACAAGAGCTGCACACCAGCTTTATGCTATATGCCCTATGTACATGGCATCGGTTGTCTGTGTGTAACAATGCCTAGTGTATTGTCCCTGTTAAATAAACAAACAAATAAAATAAAATAAAAATCTAGTTCAAAAATGCAATAAAAATAACAGTTTAATGATGTTTTAATAAGAGTATCACAAAAATATCAATATTTTATTCACTCATCCTCACCCTTATTTGATCAGCGATGGAAAAATTTGTGTGCATGACAGCAGATGACAACTGTGGCCACATCTTGGCGCATAAATGCCAAATAAAACATTTGGAACATGGCTGTTTGGCACTGCAAAGCAGCCAGCTCTGTTTTCATCCGAACGCCAAGTTCTTCTGGACCAAAGGGGAAAATGTCAGGCATGCATTTTGTTGACTGGAGCAGTGACATTGGTGAGTAACCACATGGCGCTCATTTGAGAAGAGGCTGATTCTGCATGCATTCTCTGGTGGATAGGTCACCCTCAGGGATGTTCACACATCAACCCAGACTGATCTCCAAAAATGCTCGAAAATAAATACTATGAAACATACTGTGATAACCTAAATAACTGTGAATCTTCAACAGATGTGATTTTGGAATGCTTATTATTTGAAACAATAAAATTAATTTATTAGTATCCATCTAATTGCGATTAGGTGCTCTGCATAAGATCGCATACAGTACTTCCTTCAGATGAAAAAAAATTATACTGCTAAAATGTATACTTCATATGCTGCTACTGTACTATACATTCTTTTAAATGCTATACAACATATGATATCTTGAACTATTTTGCATAGTTTTTGTAATTATAATATAGCATCAATGAGTCATGTATTTTTTGTATTTATTGCAACAAAATGGTTTAGGCTTTAGGGCAATTTCTTAAAGGGGGCATCAGATACAAAATTCACTTTTACATGTTGTTTGAACATAAATGTGTGTTGGCAGTGCGTGCACACATCCACCCTATCATGATAAAAATCCACCCAGTGCACTTTTTAATCCCTATAAATAATATCCCCTTTTTCAAATCAAGCCGTTCTCAGATGCTTGGCTGTGTGATGTCACACAGACCCAGACCCTCCCACGATTGTTGATTGACATGGCTGTCTTACCTTAGACCCGCCCTGAGTGAGCTGTCATCAGTCCGCCACTGAGTCGACTCCGGTGCAGGGGAAGACAAGAATGTCTCCTAAGCGATTGACGCGTACTGTTGTTGGATGTAATAATGAACATAGCAGTCGTCATTTACTCCAGACATCTGAGCCGCTGAAGACGCAGAGGATTAACGTTTGTTTTTGAAGGGAATGCGCCCCCTCGATCTACCTAAATGTCTTTATGTTCGTGCAAATCATTTGTGATCCAGCCTCACATACAGAAGAAGTGAGTATAAGATTCTTTTATGAACATTTCCTAATAACGTGCTCATTAGCAAGTTCCGCGGCTTAAGCCCAAGACACACTGCACGATTTTCAGCTGTCCCAGACGAAAGACTGGCATTGTGAAACAATCGTGGTGATTTCTGATTCGCCACAATTGTTTCATGATGCCAATCTTTCATCTGGGACAGCCGAAAATCATGCAGTGTGTCTCGAGCTTAAAGTAAACAGTATGGCTCTTTACCCCACAGAAGAGAGGGGTGGGGTGAGCAGAACTCATTAGCATTTAAAGAGAAATGTAACAAAACGGGTTGATTTTTTTACACTACCATTGAGAAATTTTAACTAAAGAGCGTTATAGACTTTTCATTAAAACCTTAAAGATTCATATCAACTTGTGGAAAATAGGCATCCGATGATCCCTTTAAATCAATCATGCTATGCTGGATTAAAGTCTGGACTTTGCCTGGTCACTTCAGGGCATGAACTGTCCTAGTCAGTCTCTGACCCTTGGCTTTGTCTGACTGCTTACATGAGGACTATTTGTTAATTATGTATTCTAATCAACATCACATGACATTTGCTTTATACTGTGGATTAAAGTGCAATATTCAGTATCGAGAAATACTAGTGTTCAGAAACAACTGTTTTTCAAAAAACAACATGCTTCATACAGCTTGAACATTCAACTGTTTTCTCTAATTTACAATTTACATACACCACCACTTAAAAGCTGGTTTTGTTAATATTTCTTAAATGTTTTTGAAATATAATAAAGACAAAAATATAATAAAAACAGTAATACTGTGAAGTATTATTATAATTTAAAATAACTTATTATAATATTTAATTTAAATTTATTTACTTCATTTTAAATGGAAATTATTATTGTGATAGTAAAGCTGAATTTTCTGCAGCTTTCAGTGTCACATGTGTTGATTTGGTGCTCCTACTAGTGCTTTTTTAAGTTATTATATTGAAAACAGTAATGCTGCTTAATATTTTTGTGGAAACCATGATATAGAATTATTTGATGAATAGAAGGTTCAAAAGAAAAGCATTTATTTTAATAGAAATATTTTAGAACATGTCCTTACTGTCACTTTTGATAAATTTAACGCATACTTGCTGAGGAAAAGAAAAGAAAAGAAAAGAAAAGAAAAGAAAAGAAAAGAAAAGAAAAGAAAAGAAAACATTTTGAACAGTAGTGTGGGCTAACCCTGAGAAATGAATAAAGACAATCCAGGTTATACCAAGTTTTTTGGTACCTGTCCATAAAAAAGGATAAAACATGGGGTAACAAGCAAGTCATTTAGCCTGTTTTGAAGAAAAGCCCATTTTAGCACTCATTCCATATATTCTCACATTCAATTTGATCTGTCAAATAACCTTCGCCTTGACCCATTTTTTTCAAGAGCTTTGACTTTTCTTTTAACAAACCTTGGTTTTCTTGCTTGCAATTTTCTGTGACCTTTATATTATTGTGTTTCTTTCGTTTTGCACACATTAATGGGGATATTCCCCAACACAGGTGCAGCCTACTATTTTCTCTTAGATCATGTAAGACTGCAATTGCACACAGTACAATTAAGTAATGCAATTTTGTGAAAACTGAAAAAGGAGGGTTACATTGGAGGTTATTTGGGTGTCAAAGCAAGCTCAAAGGCTATGAGAACTGTCATCTTGTGTAACACTGAGGGATGATGCAGAATGTTCCCTCTAGAGGGCAGCACATAACCAGGTTTTCCACTCAGAGCCCAATTTGTATTACAATATCTTTATTCCATACGCCATCTGCTGGTGATACATTTCATCAGAAATTTTTGCAAAAGGCCTCGCACTGCTACTTGTTAATTTTTGCCCTAAACCAGTGGATTTCAGCCCTGACACCAACACTTTTGTGCTGATCTCAGTTAAATGGTCAATCTTGGCAAGCCCTGTACTCCACTTGAGTATTATGCTGGGTGGGTTTACAGTTTTTCTCGATTGCTAACACACTATAACTATATAAAATAACTGTTTTACATGAGAAGTTGAATACGAATTGTGTAATAGGTCATTTTACTTTAGGCTATGTGCCGCTCACTTTGCCAACAGTTACTGACAGTCGTAAAACTCTGAAAGCTTTTCATACCTGTTTGATTCGGTTGGTCAGAAATAGTTAGACCTAACTTAAATAATGAACACTGCAATATAACTTTTTTTAAATCTCTGTTTAATGCAAGTCCAGTTTATATATATATACATTCATTAAGAACGTATACAAATATTACAGATGTTTTAAAGCTTATTTAATCTGCAATATGCAGAATTATCTTTATGGCAAATCAATCAATCAATCAATGCCTTCTGGCAAAAACTTTTGATGCCTGTTCCAGAAACAATCTGTCAATTCACGTTAATGACTTTAGCAGGTAATCAGTAAACAGTATGCTAGCCATAAAAAAAACATTTTTTTGTATAGTGCATTTCACAATCCACGTCATTGCAAAGTAGCTTTACAGAAAATCATGCATTAATGTCTTAAGCCTTAAAGCTCCCATTGTGCAAGCCAAGGCAAAGAAAAAACTGTTAAGGAGGAAAAGAAAACGAAGCTAGGGGAGAGAAAAACCTTGCAATGAACTAGACTCAGCTGGGGGAGCCGTTTTTGTGTAAGAATCATACAGTCATTGAAAGGCCTGTAGGTGGTCAGCAGGTGTGCTGTCTGAGTCTTTATATAAACTCGAGAGACAGTAAAATGTGCATCAATAACATAATATCTGCTATGTTTTTGGACTTCACTTGCGATAACCTGATTCTTCTGCCTGACTGTGTTTATCCCTGGACACGTTTATGTGTTTCATATAGCCTACCTCAGTAAGTTTCAAAGCACATCCAAACTACACTTAATTGTATACCTTTATATTTCACAGGAGGTTTGAATATTGCATTGTTGTTCTCATTTCGGAAGGAGATTTTATTCTGTTTCCTTTTCTTTTCCCCTCATTGCTGCTGTAAATCTGACAGCCCCCCAGTTGCCTCTTTATTTTCAGTCATTAACGATTATGTTCTTTTACTTTATGCTGCAGTATAAAGGCTTTTCACCATTCTCTTGAGCTTTCTTCAGTTCAGAAGCCTATGAACATACATTTTAATTGCATCTCCCAATTACATGCAAAAGTGGAAACTTCATTAGTATTTGCTTTGAAAAGTACTTCTCTCACGGCATGAATAGACATGAAAAAAATAGTAACTTGTGCCAAAACCACACATGGAAGTGTCCATCTTCTATTTTTGTTAATTGCAAATGGCTGTATAGCTGCAAATGTTTTCGTACATCATAGATTCTATCTTTATCAATAATTTGGAGCAAAGAGCCCAGCTGACCATATTTGTGTAATTGTGTTCAAGGATTGATGGCTGTTCTCACTGACACAAACATGCAGAATTCATTATGATCTGTTTTCATCTCTATCCACCTGTAAAATGAGCCAGAAGGGGAAAATAAACCCCAGAGCAAAACAGCAGGCAGTCAAATCATTCACCAGGACTCTCATATTTTTAACAATGCATCCCTGGCAAGATGATTAAATCAGTGAGGACAATCATGGGAATGCGTAAAACCATCCATGTGACTTGGGGATAAAATTCATGATTGAATTGAACATTGTCATAACATGTGGGATACAGGAGAACAATGTGACACCCCGTGGATGCAGCGCATAATTATTGATGATAAATCAATTTTCCCAATTTATAATGCCACAATGTGAGAATTCATTTTCCATCCTGTATCACACATTGCCTTCAAATCATGCTATGCATCAAAGCCTCTGTTTAGGTGATCTGTCTGTCTATAATGGCAGGTTAAAGTGATTGGCTCTTGGCTCTTGCGAATCCTTCGGTGAACTTGAATGTCTTGTTAAATGTATCGTGATAGTTCAAGTGTGTAGAAAGAGGGAGGTTAAAAGCTCTTTGAAGGTCTCTTGAGATATATATGAAAAATATCTCATCATAGCAAGCTTGAATGTACCTACACAATTTCTCGGAAGTAATTGTGTCAATTATGTCTCTATTTTCTGTTTACATGAAGAAGAAAGCATTCATGTCATGCAATGCACACAAGCTGAGAAGAAGAACATTGGCCAGTCAGCGGAAGACAACATTATTGGTCTAAATAAATATTGTTTGTATATGTTGTTAGCTTTTATATAAATATAGGGTTTCATTTTTCTAGAAACAGAGAGCTTACTTAAAATTTTTAAATATTTATAACTGCACTCCTACCAAAGAAAGTAAAATTGAAAAGTGGTTTCAGAATGAATTGGAGTTTTGTGCTGTCACTTAAGTTCAGCTTCGTCGTAACCAGTCGAATTGCACTCGTGGGTCTGAATAATATTACTTCATTTCCAGAAGTCAGTGTATTGCCTTTGTGGGCTGTAATCAGCATGACTCACTTGGATCCCAAACAGGTACATTCATAGAAACTTCAGCTGGACTTCTACACACGCACTAGATCTTGGTTTGTCTCTGTAATTGCCACCCATAGGGTTCTGAAACAATCACTGCTGAATAGTTGAAAGTGTCAGCTCCTTTTCATTTTCTCTGGTCCTAAGGTGGAATATATGATTGTTGTAAAATAAGTATATTTAGCAAATAAGTATTTTCTCCCACATTTTAGTATTTTCATTTTGCTTTCCTTTATCACAGTATACTGCACAAATACTGTATATCATCTTTTGTGTTCTGCAGAAGAAATAAATGCTGGTGTACGGTGAGTAAATCATGACAGAATTGTTATTTTAGTGTACATGATTAACTGCATACAATTGTATTTCTTCATAAATCCACCCAGTTATCCAACAACTCTGTCTAACAATTAATAAATCCACTTATATTACAACTGAAATCTATTTAATGAAATGCAAAGTCAAGTGAATGAGCTATACCTGATAAAAACCTTTAATGTTGTATTATTGTGTTATTTGTATCATGGTTTGGTAGTTTGTCCTCTAATTTAATGCACTTTAAATTGTGGCCTAAGTGTCCAAATGAAAGCAGCATTGCATGCCTGGCCACATAGTAATATTGTCTGCTGTCTAACACTATAGCTTAATCATTGCACTGCCCATTCTCCACTGTTGGCAGATGTTGCAGATGGCAGATAATCCAGAATCTTGGGTCAGATGCAAGCTGGATTTATCCATGGCCATGATACCAACATCTGTCATGATTTCACAGTAAGCTAGCTGAACACGAGAGAGCGTTGAGTGTGAATACTCCTTCATCGTCAAAGAAAAGCGTTCATAAACCTCAAGTAAGGGTAAGTTCATGTTAAAATAGATGTGTTTATTGCAATTTGGTTTAAGCAGTAACAACAGAAGAAAATGAAAGGATGTCAGTCGTGCTATATGATTATGCTAATGCAGTGTACATAACTGCCATCTTCAATAGCAGGTCCTTTCCAAAGTGGAAAACATGACGTTCAAAACATGACGTTGAGTGTGACTGAAATTCTTTTCTTTATAAAATAAGGTCATACCATGCTTATTTTAACGTGTATTCTGAGTGTTTTTTTTTTTAGTGAATGTTCTGTTCTAAGCCATTTTTTGCATGTTTTAATTATTTCTCAGTTTAAAGTTGTAAGTGACCGCACAAAACGTGAAACTGATAGAAAAATGGACCAGCATTATTGAAGCCAGTATAGGAACGAGCAAATCATATAATCTCACTAATACCCCATGTCCATGTAGAATGCTTGCTAACTGGTTGAATTTTGCATTACAATATTGCACTTGTCATTGAAATATGGTGTTTTTACGTTCACTATTTTGCATAACTTCATCTTTTCTGTAAAGCAGGTTGTATGTATGGGATCATTTTCCCGCCAAAAGTATTGCAGTCATGGATAAAAAAATAACAAGCGTGAAAACAAAATTTAAAAACGCAAGTAAAAATATATTGCACAAGATTTAAAAATGAAAGCAAAGTTTTCAGAATAGCAAGCAATGGTCACGAATCGAAAAATAATAAGCGTAAATAAAAAAAATGAATAACGCATTTTTAAAACTAATAAGCATGTATCAAAACTTTAAACACATTTAAAATCATATTGCACAAAATTGAAATATTAATGCAAAATTATCTGACTTTCACACATAATCTTGTTTTCCTTGGTTATATTTCTCTGTTTTTTCTGCTCTCATAAATTTTCTGCTCATATTTTTATTTTTTGTATGCTTATGCTGTTTTTCCCTTCATGCTTGTTTCCATGTCGCTTGCTTTCCCAAATGTTGCTTTCTTTCCCAAATGTTGCGTTAGAGTTTCATGTAAATCAGTGCGGGCTCAAGCGTCTTCATTGGTCCACTAGTTCTCGATTGACAGCTCGTCCTCAGCCAATCAGTGGAAGAGGGGCGGTGACGTCACTCCAGTGCGCCTCTTTAGCTGCCGATGCTCAGTGTTCTGTTCACTTGTTCAAAGTGGATTCCTGTCAGCTGGGAAACATGTTTCCGTACAGGACACTGTTATATGTGTCTGTCTGTCACTGCTGTACGCCTGCCTGGCGATCCGTTAACGTTGAATTGGTAAATTAATTATGAATGAATGCAATGTTTTTGCATTGACTAGGCTAGATTTGACTACTGATCAATGAAAGCGATAGTGTTACAGAGGAGACAGTTACAGATGCCAGGTGGATTTGATATACACAATGGTTCATTTGCATAAGATTCATTTGTATATTGTGTTTATTTACATAAACACAATATGCAACAAGTTACATATATAATTGCATAACACTATCATATTAATGTTTTAAATATATAAAGTTACAATACAGCAACTATATGAAAGTAAAACAGCCAGCAGGTGAAAGCAAGGATCTTTAGAGTAAGACATTAAATCATTCATTCAGTGAGGAATAAAGTGAATCATTCAATATGAAAGCTGCTGTGTGTTGCTTGTAGATGCTGTTCTGCTGTGGCTTTGTCAAAATAGAGCAAAATGATAAAATAGTTACAATATTAAACTCACTCAAATTTTCCTTCTTGTTATATTGATTATACTACAGTTCAATAAAGATTTTCAATGGAGCTGATATTCGGGGAACACACTCTTCCTGATGTGATATTGCTTAATTGTATGTCATCTTCTAATCTCAGTGTAACACAAAATGTGATAAATCTTACAAAACCATCAACCTTATCAATTACATACTGTGCATGAAAGAAAACGCTGCAAATAGCTGTTTACAAAAAACAATACATGACAAAAAAAAAAAGCTAAATATTGCCCACATGAGCAATATACAGCAAACTAAACAATTGTGACTGGGATGTATTACTCTTACTCATATTATCCTCTCCTAACAGTTAGGGTTGTCACGATACCAAAATTTCAGTATTCGGTACCAATACCAGTGAAAATCCACGGTTCTCGGTACCAATTTCAGTACCAAAGCAAAACACAAAAATATGCTAATTAAAAAACACATTTTTATTAATAAAGTTAAACAAAAATAAACTGCACAAAAAACAATGCCATTTTTTATGCTTATTTAAAATTATTTCAAGTTTTTCCACAATTAATAAAAGTATGAAAAAAAGTAAACAAGTTCCACCCAAAAGTTTTTGTCATATTTCTGCTGCCGCTGAAAAACAACTGTAAACTGTTGTGTGTTTTAGGGTTTGCTGGTGCTTCATGATCTTCCTGCAGCTGTAAAAGGAAAATGTAATATTAGTAAAGCAGTGGACTGAGTCTGACCAAATGCAACATTAGATCATTGACTCCAGCTAAAATATAACATTTCAGTAAATAACAAACCTCAGCTTTTATAATAAATTTAGATACGATTACATGTATTTTAAGACAAGTGTATATCAAATAGAAGGAAACTGTAGTATTAAAAACACTTTACAATAAGATTACATTTTTTAGATAGCATGACCTATCAAATAAACAATAGTTATATATTGCAATTCTTCTTCTTAGGGTTCATTTCAAAATTTACAAATACATAAAATCAATCAATCAATCAAAGTTCAATCTGTTAAAATTATTTAATGCACAATGAACAAACATGAATGATCAAGTGTTTGTATTAAATAACATTCACAAACATTAATTAATGTTGTAAAAATATATTGTTCACTCACTGTAAGTTGATGTTAGATAATAACATGAAGTCATTGTAAAGTCTATACAGGAGATAACATTTGACTGTACTTTCATTTAATACAAACTGTGTACATATTTAATTTTAAAGGGCTTTTAAAACTGCTAGTTATCCAGCCAAGAATAACAACAACTAGCAACTAACTAGCAAACACTGTTAACTGTTTGTACATTCTCCAACACGCATATTTTAGATTCACAATTCATTTAAAAGCCTCTGGTGTGTAACAATAGTAAATACCATCATGTCCTCCTGTTGTTTTTACCCTAATAAAAGTTATAGGCGCATTAAGTAGTTAATAAAGAAACTTCATTCTAATGCTCATTATATTAGCGTTAGCCGCGCTTAAGGATTAACTCCGCTATGCAGTTTATTTTAATCCGACATTCAAATTCAAATGTGGAATAATATTCATAACAGAATATCTAAATATTAAATAGAAACTTACCTGCTTGAACTCTTTCATTTGATCCGGGTGTCAGTCTTTAACCTGTTGTTAGTTTGATGTGTTTCCTCCTTTGGACGTCGCCCTGTCACAGTGCTTTTATGAAGCGAGCGCATGTGAGCAGCTTTCAGATCACGCAGCAAGAACCGACTGGGTACTCGGTACCACCGGGACTTAAAGACACCTGGTACCGTGACGTTTTCATTTTTTTTAGTACCGACTTGGTACCGAAGTACCGGGTCTTTTAACAACACTACTAACAGTAATAACCATGAGACGTATTATTAGTCAGGTATGGGCGAGCAAGACACATATAACGGTGACTTCACGAGGCCGGTGCATATTGTGGCTGCTCCCTTTCAGCGATGTGGCCATATAGGTGAATAAATACAGGTGAATATAACCACGACGGGTCATAGGACGGCTCATTTAACGTTAACGGATCGCCAGGCAGGCGTACAGCAGTGACAGACAGACACATATAACAGTGTCCTGTACGGAAACGTTTCCCAGCTGACAGGAATCCATTTTCACCTGTACAAGTGAACAGAACACTGAGCATCGGCAGCTAAAGAGGCGCACTGGAGTGACGTCACTGCCCCTCTTCGACTGATTGGCTGAGGAGGAGCTGTCAATCTAGAACTAGTGGACCAATGAAGACGTTTGAGCCCGCACTGATTTACATGAAACTCTAACCACAACATTTGGGTTATGTGCGAAAGTCAGATAATTTTGCATTAATATTTAAATTTTGTGCAATATGATTTTAAATGTGTTTAAAGTTTTGATACATGCTTATTAGTTTTAAAAATGCGTTATTCATTTTTTTATTTACGCTTATTATTTTTCGATTCGTGACAATTGCTTGCTATTCTGAAAACTTTGCTTTCATTTTTAAATCTTGTGCAATATATTTTTACTTGCGTTTTTAAATTTTGTTTTCACGCTTGTTATTTTTTTATCCATGACTGCAATACTTTTGGCGGGAAAATGATCCCATATGTATGTTTTTTTAAAAGAAAATGATTTGAGACATAAAAATATTACATGGTGTATGCATGCAAATCCCAGAATTGTCAAAATTCTGTTTGTGAGCCATGAGGGAGTTTGTCTGGACTGAGAAGCTTGCAGATGGCCTCTTATATGAGCCACTGCTGTATATATTAAGCTGGTTGCTCTGTGACTGAGTTTATTGTGAGTCAGCCTGCAGGGACAGCATTAAAATGATGGTCATTTATGAAAAAATGATGTGAAGAGGCGAGTTTGTATTCATATATCGCATGGCCAGACTTTTCCTGGTGCTCAAATTATCAGTCACTGAGGTCTGGACCATCTGCTTTAGCTGTGTGGAAAGAAAGAACAGTAAACGCAAATCGCATCGTCACAGAAACTCTAAAGAGAATTGCATAGCAAATGCATAACTTGAATTCAATTGGCCTATTTTTTTATTTTCAAATGAAGAGTTTTAAATGAATAAAGCTTACTACTTACTGAATACTGCTAAATATATAATATTTTATGATTAGTAAGTGGGACAAAAGGCACTATTCCATCATAAATGCTTTAAATCATATATTTGTTGTCACTAGGGTTATTATAGTTAACTATAACTTAAACTTCAGCTTTAACATTTCTCATTTTCATTGTTTAACTTGATGTACTAAAATAAAACTGAAATAAAAACTATATAGATATATATTCTAAAATAGTTACTGATAAAACAAGCACTGCAAAATTAGTACAATTGTAACTAAAATGAAAAATTTAAATTAATTAAACATTAATAAAATATAATAGTAGGCCTATCTCTCTCTATATATAGTATCTCAATAATACTAAAATAACACTTGTTGTCACATGACCTTACTGTATTTGTCACATGACCTCATCACATTGCATATTTAATTCAGAAGTTGTCTTCTACATTTCATCTTGGAATTAACATTGATTATTTAACTATTTAAATCCTTTTAAAAAAAAAGTTAAAACAGGCTAATATTACTTCATTACTTACCAAACTAGTTTAACCTAGAAAGGTCAACTACACTGCATTGTGGGAAATGTAATATGCAGTATGCTCTATTGTACACTGTAAAAAACAGTGAAAATGCTACAGTAAAAACCTGTTAAATGGTTAACGGTAAGTTCCTGTATAATTTACAGGGGGAAAAAAACGTAAACTGACGTTCCCAGAATTCCCTAAATTGCATTTCAATTTTTGTTTGAATTTGATGTTTTTTCTTTGAAATAACTATGTTTCTTCTTAGTTTTTTCTTATCAGTTATGTTTATTAGGGTTGTATGTTACATCTAATGTTGTTAAATTAATTTTTATTGCATATTTCAGTTTAATGAGTCTCACCATGATGATGATTAGTGTTTGTGTGAATGACGCTGTGAACCTTCTATATATGTTATTTTTTAAAAGCTGCTTGTGATTGGCTTTGGTTCATCATGTGACTTTCTCATCGCCTCCTGCTTTTGGTGTTTATCAGTGTATTACAAAGATACAAAACAGATTTCAGTACTTCAATAGGTTGGTACAGTATATTAACATTATATCAGTTAATGAAATTACGGTATTTAACTGTAAATTTAAGTTAAAACCATAAACCTAAAATGTTGTTACCGTATTTTTACCATAGAATTCCGGCAACCAGAGCTGCTGTTTTTTTACCGTAAATTTTATGGATTTTTTTTTACAGTGTATACTGCTCATTTTGTTAAGTAACAGATCGTCTTATACAGAAAATGTACACTTACTACATATTGTAGCAATAGTAGTGTGCTATTCCAAACACATAGTCAATGATATTCATTTAAATACTTTTTAAAAGACTGTCCATTAGTGCAGTGTGAGATGCAAATGCATTCCCATTACCCAGTCTTACCTAAGGGTAGCATCCACTTGGAAGACACTTGTATTTATTAGCATATCATCAATTACTCCCAGGCATGTCTATTTAAAAAGTTTGTAATGATCCTAAATTTTGCCCTCTCCTGTCGTGACAATGTTATAATATTGAAGCCTGTTGTCCAGCTTCGTGTCATATTAAATTCATCCTTATCATTGAATTCAAATGACAGAAACAGCCAGATATTTAGGACTCTTAAGGACTAAAATAACATGAGTTCATTTAATATGCAGTATTCATTCATGGAATTGTGTAATTCTAATGCCACTTGCATTGGGTTTCAGTTGGAAAGGACTAATTTCAATTGGAAATGTACTGATGAAGCACATCCTGTCTTCCTTTGAATAATAGAACCTACCGTTAAATGTTAAGTAATACTTCAATGCATGTTTTGTGGCATGATTCAGCTTGTGAACAGCAGTACTTCACTGAAAAATTTACTTTTTTTTTACTAGACCAAACGCTACCCTCTCAGGACAATGACTCATCTGCACAACAGATTTTGTTCAGATTTCACCCTGCGTTTATATGAATGTGAGAAAAAAACGGGTCTTTGGTGGGCATATTGAGCCCTCAGGACCTTGCGTGTGACACATTTTCTGAGTTTTAATAGCTCACATTCACATATAACTCACAGGATGTGAAGGCTCATCAGATATGTGCTATTATTCCCTGAGCTCAATAGACAGAGTAGACGGTCAGATCCTGTAAGAGTGATGTGGCGTTGCCCTTGAGGGCTTAAAGTCATGTTTGACTGCCTTGGTTGAAAATGTGTGTGTCACATACAGATGAGAAGATATAACAGAGTTAACGGAGTAGAATGCAGTAGAAGACCCAAAAGAGAAGAATTTATTCACAGGTGGCAACTGCAGATAACTAAAAGAATGGTGAAAAAATAACATACAGCGAGGAGCAATTGTTTTATTTATAGTAAAAGTGCTCAATGGAAATGTGTACCTGTTCTCAAAACTGTGAAAAACAACACATTTAACACAGTTAACATCTAATTTCATGAATTATTAATTAATAAATCAGTTTTAAATTATTTTATTTATGCCTACATATTTCTGCATGTTGGTTGAACCATGTGACTGTTGAACAATTTAAAAAAATGTTCAGATGAAAATATCATCTTGGAATTAACCATTTTTGACTTCATGATCCCCAAAAATATGAAATTTAATTCAGAAAATTACAAAATGATTAATTTAGAAGTTAATTCAATTGTTAATTCGTTGTATGGTTGAACTGTTTTTTGTTGTTGTTGTTGTTGTTGTTGTTTTTTGTATTTTCAAAAAATTCATAAATAGGACAAGAATTATTGTCAAATTCTTGGCCTATTCACGAAAAAAAAGAGTGAAATGAGATCTTGCCTCGTTTTCCAGTAATTTGATAGAACTAGTGAATTGTTTTGTACTTTCTGCTTTGGTAGAGAAAACATGGGAGAGATGGGGAGCAAGGTGGTCCTGAAGGAGACATCTGTCGATGGAGTCCAGCCCCAGGTAATCTCCATGCACACTTCAGCTTTATAGCCCAAACACATTGTACTCTGCAGAAAAATTGTGCATGGCCAGATACAAACACAAATCCTTCTCTTGAAAGTAAACAGTAAAGACTAAACAATTAGTGTATATTATGGCCTCTCTTGCTGAGTCAAATTCAATGTACTAATCCTTTGATGCACCATTCATGACATTAGTTCATGACCATCTGTGCTTATATTTTCATGTGAGTGTGTGTGTGAGGCTCAGTATGTTTCACTGCTATCATATTAGCAATCTCTTTTGATTTATGCAAACTCACTAGCTGTGAAGCTGCACACATTACAAGTGGGATCAAGTTGCACAATCTCTCTCATTATTTCTCAGAATATGCATTTTCATGCTTTACATTATTCCACGACAGTGCCAGAATTTTATTTTTAGCTTTAACGGAATTATCGGACACTGAGTGATTTACATGGAACTACCTTCTTTTTACTTTATTGCATTTAAAAGTGTGTGGGGTGGTGGTGGTGGTGGTGGTGGGGGGGGGGGGGTGTTCTAATCCTGTCATTTTATTTTATTTTTGAAGAGAAGTTTCTAATAGGACAAATGCATTTATTTTTATTTTATTTAAATATATATTTTTTGGATGAAAGCATTTATTTATTTATTTTTAGAAGAAGTTTATCATACAAATGCAGTATGTTTTAACTGTGGATGAAAACATTTTAGCTTGTTTTGTTTATTTGTTGTATTTTATTGTTAATATAAATTTCTTATAGGACTTTAAGAACGTTTTCTATTTTATTTTGATTTATTAATTTTTTATGCACTTTGAAGAGGATGTCAATGCTAAATCTCACAGTTGGGTATTTATGATGGTGGTTTCCTTCACCCTGCTGTCAAACCCTGCTGCTTCTGTTAATCCCAATGTACCTCCAGGTCAGTTGGTCCAATCACAGCCTGCTATAAAAGTCACATGTTAGGTATGACACATGAGTGCAGTAGTGTAGATTTAGCACCTGAAAATGTCCTGATAAGATTTGTGTTGGAGAATATCTGCCAAAAGATGACTTTGAGTGACTTCACCAGTGTTAAATGTACACAATATGTGACCCAAATTCAAAAATGTGTTTAAAAAACTGTACATATCCTATCCTTCCTGTCCATTATGTAACCTTTCCTGTAGTCCCCTCAGGCATGTCCCCTTGTTGACGTTCACTTTAAATGCTCTTGCAAGATGAAATCTGCCATGTCTTGAGAAGCACAGAAATTCACATGAGATTTCAAGTTTGATTCACTCTATGTGGGAAGTCTGGTAGTTTGGAGCAGGGAACGATGCACATGCGCTAAAAGCGGGAAACAGCAGCCAAGTGAATCGCCCTGGTCTGATGGGGTTTAGAGGGGTAAATCTTGGGATTATGATGTCAGGTCAGGCGCTGTGGTGGGAGAGAAAATTGAATTGTCAAAGGGAATCTGACGGCCAGGATTATCCCACAGTCAGTGTGGCGATGGCAAGAGTCAGATCTGTGTCTAACCAGTGGTACCTAGGGTGTGACTACCATGGAATGGGATTTTCTACTTTAGAAGAGGAGGAATTCCATATGGAATCTGTGCACTTTGGATTGGGACAGCTAGTTGAAATGGCGCCATATATGTATTACAAATGAGGCTTTACATCTGGTGAGTGTCCTTATATTATGTATTCTTGTTTTGAAGAGATTTGGTCAGCAACTACATGCAGGTTCTACATCATAATTTGTTCTCCATGGCTAACTTCATCAGTTTTGTTTGGCTTTTTCTTGCAGTCATTAATTATAATATGTTGAGTGACTCACAGCATGAAGAATGGAGTAGCCCCAGAGACACACTATGCTTCATTTTTTCATTAATTTTAGTTTTTAATTGTTCAATTTTGATTGATTGAATTGGGGAAAATGCATCTTCCTTTTTAAACAAATCTTGGCTATATATACCATTCAAAGGTTTTAGGTCAATAAGATATACATTATTACAAAAAATTAAATAAAAATCAGATTTAAATATGCAGTTATTTTGAACTTTCTATTCATCAAAGAATTCTAAAAAAGAAAAAAAATCTCAAGAACCATGCGATACTGAAGACTGGAACAATGGCTGCTGAAAATTCAGCTTTGCATCATAGGAATCATACGAGACTTCTTTCAAAAACATTAAAATAATCTTGCCAACCCCAAACTTTTGAATGGTAGTGTGCATACTAAAACACTCCAAAAAATAGTTTTCCTACCGTTAATCCATTTTTGTTGTTATCCATTTTAATAGCCAACTCCATCACTTGCCATAGACGGGTTAACCAAAACCAGCAAGATGAAGGTGAAATGGACCCAACTGGGCCTGGTGTTTTTCTTACTGCTGTCCATCATCATGACTTCTTGCTTCATTTGGCAGTACCAGCTGCCCAAGTTAGTGTTAGGTGAGTAATTTGTCCACAGGTCAACGCACCTTTACCAGCTCAGATAACAAGACTCCTTCCTTGTGAAAGCCTTAAGTCACACTTTTAAACTTTTAAAGAAGATATCTTATACAAATCTCTTTCACAGTTTTATAAATACTTCCTTCTAAATATGTATAACTGTAACAAACATATGACAGTTTTGGTGTCAGACGTGCATGTCTGAGAGGTTACTCGATGTGTGCTTAGTAGATCCTATTATCTGCTTTCTGTGAGAGTTGGGATTGACTTAGAATGCTAAAGATGGAAGACTGGCTTCTTTTCTAGGTGAACGTGCAGTGGAGCTACATATGTAAATGGCGAATTCACTAAACCACAATCAAGTTTAACCAGGCATTATGTAAACGCAGTAAATTGCTGATCCAGTGTGTATTGTTAGTATCATTCCTAAAACTATTAAAACATTTTAATTAATTAACGCTGGAATAAAATATAAATATTAGGTTAAAAAAAACTTAAGCTGGATGGAAATTGAAGCATTAAAATGAATAATTGGTAAGTTAAAGCTAAAACTGAAATAAAAAATAAAACCTAAATAATTTGATTAAAAAAAACTGATAAAAGACAAAAGCACAAAATAAAATTATAAAAAATGTAACTAAAATTAAAATAAATGGAAAATAAAGGCAAATTCAAAATATTAAAGTGAACTATAAGAGTGTATATATAATAAAATAGCACTAGTCATTGTCATTCTTTTAAGTGCAAACAGTCTATAATAAACTATTTCTTATGCCAGTGTGCCGCATCCTCAACAACCAATCAGAACTGGCCTGCAAGATGGATAATTGCAACATACTATTTGCACTGAGCACCAATTTTGTCCATTGCCTGATTTGCACAATTTCTTTGGTCATTTGGTGCCTGTGCAGTTCATTCATAGTGAATTCAACTCTTAAACTCCCTCCTTTTATAAAGATGATTTTTTTGAACCAACATGATGGCTTTATTATTCTCAAATGTTGTTTACAATGTTTTTCACATTTTTGTAATGGTCAGTCAATAATGCATGTATACAGTCTTCTATAAAAATATTTTAATATTTGAAATGTGTATATATTTAACCAGAACAATAAGCAAACATTTGTCTCTATTAATGTTTATTCTGTTATGAAAATTAAAGTGGTGCTTATTAATTGTGCATGTATATGTTGGGGCTCGACCGATTATCGACCTGGATTGCATTTCCAAAAAGCAACTATGGTCGCAAGTTCTGTCGTTACCAATAGAGATCAACAGAAATAATGGCCATAGTTAGCTAACGATGGTTTTGGGAAACACACCCCTGGCCGATTATCGGCGCTGATATTAAGCATTTAAGCTCATCGGTATCAGCCTTTTTCAAAACCAATTTGCAGATAAAATAATTTAAAAGCATTTAAAGAGAGGTTTTGTCAGAGCCGTTGTTATACTTAGTTTTGACATTGATTTTCATCTTTGCACCAGACATGTATATTGGTTCAAAATAATGGTTATCAGACTAATTGATCTATAATAATCATATCGGCATCAGCCCTGAAAAGCACATGTCGGTCGACCCCTAGTATGTGTATTCAAAATGAATCTGTCACAGTTTTAATTCAATGTTTGAGTTTATAAATATTTTCTGTTGCAATATCGTTCAGTTTGGAACTAAACGTGCTTTGTTGACTAAATTTCAATGTTAATGCAGATTTCTCTAAACACTCCTGTAAGTGTTTCCTCTTGGGTCACTCACTCTCTCGTTTATATATGTGTATGATTTTGTGCCCATCCTTAACAAGAAAATACTGGGGAAAGATCTAAATTGGTGAGAATGTGCCCTCGCTTCCCAGAGCCTACACCTCTTGAACACCCCATCCCCTCTTTGAAGGAGGCGCTTGAGAAGGTAAACATGTAAAGATTGAAAACTAAACTCTACACTGTCCAAAAATCATATTTAATCAGTATTTTTGTGCTTTTTGTGAATGACTTTGCTCTTTGTAGGATTGTGACACGTTTTACCTAATAATTTGCTTTCTCCTTATTCAAAAACTCAAGTCTAGTTATACACTTACCAAAATTATAAACGTAACACTATTGTTTTTGACCCCATTTTTCATGAGCTGAACTCAAAGATCTAAGACTTTTTCTATGTACACAAAAGGCCTATTTCTCTCAAATATTGTTCACAAATCTGTCTAAATCTGTGTTAGTGAGCACTACTCCTTTGCCGAGATAATCCATCCACCTTACAGGTGTGGCATATCAAGATGCTGATTAGACAGCATGATTATTGCACAGGTGTGCCTTAGGCTGGCCACAATAAAAGGCCACTCTAAAATGTGCAGTTTTACTGTATTATGGGGGTCCGGGGGGGTGGTGGTCCGAAAACCAGTCAGTATCTCAAACATGCTCAATGGGTGACATGTCCGTTGAGTATGCTGGCCATGCAAGAACTGGGATTTTTTCAGCTTCCAGGAATTGAGTACAATCAGGATCTCGTCACGGTATCTCTGTGCATTCAAAATGCAATCAATAAAATGCACCTGTGTTCGTTGTCCATAACATACGCCTGCCCATACCCTAACCCCACCGCCACCATGGGCCACTCGATCCACAACGTTGACTTCAGCAAACCGCTCACCCACACGACGCCATACACGCTGTCTGCCATCTGCCCTGTACAGTGAAAACCGGGATTCATCCGTGAAGAGAACACCTCTCCAAAGTGCCAGACACCATCGAATGTGAGCATTTGCCCACTCAAGTTGGTTACGACGACGAACTGCAGTCAGGTTGAGACCCCGATGAGGATTACGAGCATGCAGATGAGCTTCCCTGAGCCGGTTTCTGACAGTTTGTGCAGAAATTCTTTGGTTATGCAAACCAATTTTTGCAGCAGCTGTCCGGGTGGCTGGTCTCAGACGATCTTGGAGGTGAAGATGCTGGACGTGGAGGTCCTTGGCTGGTGTGGTTACACGTGGTCTGCGGTTGTGAGGCCGGTTGGATATACTGCCAAATTCTCTGAAACGCCTTTGGAGATGGCTTATGGTAGAGAAATGAACATTCAATTCACGGGCAACAGCTCTGGTGGACATTCCTGCAGTCAGCATGCCAATTGCACGCTCCCTCAAAACTTGCGACATCTGTGGCATTGTGCTGTGTGATAAAACTGCACATTTTAGAGTGGCCTTTTATTGTGGCCAGCCTAAGGCACACCTGTGCAATAATCATGCTGTCTAATCAGCATCTTGATATGCCACACCTGTGAGGTGGATGGATTATCTCGGCAAAGGAGAAGTGCTCACTAACACAGATTTAGACAGATTTGTGAACAATATTTGAGAGAAATAGGCCTTTTGTGTACGTAGAAAAAGTCTTAGATCTTTGAGTTCAGCTCATGAAAAATGGGGGCAAAAACAAAAGTGTTGCGTTTATAATTTTGGTCAGTGTATCTAGATCATGATTTCAAAATGTCCCCTCACACTTTAGATGCCATTAGAGCAAAACCCTTGGCTGAAAGTGTGCCAGCTTATAAATGCTTTTCCTCTATCTGAACCTGTTAAAATCATAAAACACCTTCATTGCTCTTGAAAGCAGTGGTAAAAAATAATTTACTGCTGCTGGAGGCGTTCGTGACAGCACCTTAAAAATGTGTTGCATGAAATGAAATTACAATGTCAGCTGTGGTAATCAGTGTATAAATTATGAATATGAGAGCGCCATACAATGATCCTTGAGTAATTTCACACAATTTACAAAATTTAGTCATAAACATGATTAGAAAATTTAATTCATTTGGCATCATTAAGAGTGTTCACTCATAGAATAAGTACTTTGGATAAAAATGCTCTCAATATTTAAGGACTTTATTATTACATTGAAATGTGTAATTTGTTTGCCACTAGCATCATCAAATGGAATTGCAAAAATACAGACTTTTTTCAAACTGGTTTTCTGAACACTCTGGCCATCAGCCATTGGTCGGTCCAACCAAATGTTCCACTCCAAACACATGTCATTGGTTAAGCTGATTCTGCTGGTCGGCATGCTAAACAGAGCAATGTTTTGATTCCCACTGTGCTGTTTCAGGGAAATGGACATATGTCTGGCTTACTTATACTTGATTGTACTGGAAATATATACTACCGTTGGAATCAGTATGATTTTTTTAAGAATATAAGTTTTTATTCAGCAATGATGCATTAAACTGATCAGACATTTATAATGTTACAAAAGATTACTATTTTGAAGTAAATAACTTTTAAGTCTTCAATTCATTAAAGATTTCTGGCAAAAAATGTTTCATGATTTTCATACAAATATTAAGCATCTCAGCTGTTTTACGCAATCTTAATTTTACAAATCACATTTGACTTTAAATACATTCTATGTTTGTCTGAATCGTTGTTGCCATATTAATTAATGTAATAATGTCTTTTCATTTGTCTAGGTTGATGCACTGCTGCGCAATAACATCAACCCCGTCAGTCTGCCCTCACTGTCAGCTATTGTTACTTACAATGACACAGTACTGTGGACACAGAACTTCGGCAAGAGAAATGGCAGTGATCCTAACTCTGCACCACCGAATGAATACACCATGTACAGGTATGCCATGTACATGGCATTATATAATATATTTTATAAAATGTATATATGTATTATGTATTTTAAAATCCATATTATGAATGTATTATGTATTTTGTAAATTTTTTGAAAGTTACATTCACTAGCACAGATTGCTGCGATTCAGTTAAGTAAAAGTCAAGTTGTTAGGTGCAAGTGAAGTAAAATCTAGACCAATGCAAACATATGTTTCAGCACATTGCTTTCTTCAGTGCAGAAAGCATGTTGGCCTCATTTTTTTTTCATTTTATTAAGACTTATTTTTGACGGTTTTGTCTTTATTATGACAGGAAAGTGTATAGAGATGACAGGAAATTAAGTGGGAGAGTAAGAGGGGGACAGGATCAGGAAAGGTCCTCGAGATGGGATTCAAACTCGGGGCACGAGGCTATTGGCGCTGACTTGGTCTAGTTTTTAATTTGATCTTCTTCCGTCTGGATATAATTCATTGTGCAGCTAGCAACCACTTTGTTTGCACTGAAAGTTACATACATTCAAAATACTTGCTCATACTTGTTGATAGGAGAAAGGATAAACTTGTCTCTGCATAGCATACAAATCACCCTCATATAACAAAGTCTAGCACTGAGAGGTAACGTTATCATAATTGCCAATTAAGTATCTGTGTGCCTTGAAGCACATACTGAAGCAAGAAATGTTTATGTGAATGATTCAGACCCTTGAATTTCTACTGAAGGCATGTTTTTTTTCATATACCCTTTAAGTGTCTATAGACCTGGAAAGTGGAGAAGGGGAGTAGAAGAAAATATTGGGGTGTTGCTATTTTGTGCATTATATATTCAAAAGGAACTGGCATCCATTCCATGAAACATAATAATATACATTATTTCTGTCTGAACTATAGTATAACACCACCAAAATTTAATTTGTAGATGTTATATTCACAAAGGGAATGGGTTTGTACAAATATTGGATAATTTGCTTTCACATCACACACACATTTCCCTTTTAGTTTATAAAACCTTTCCAAACCTCTCCTCTCCATGACTGTAGTGCTATGCTGTGTTTAAAGCTAAAGATTATTTCTAAAGGTCCTGAGGGTTGGCAGCTGGATGATCTTGAATACAGATGATGAAGCTCCCGGTTTTATCAGATCTTGAGAATATATTTTTATTTATTTAGTCATTTAGCAGACGCTTTTGTCCAAAGCGACTTACAAATGAGGGCAATAGAAGCAATCAAAAACCATCAAAAGAGCAACAACATGCAAGTGCTTTGACAAGTCTTGGTTAGCCTAACGCAGTACACATAGCAAGGTTTTTTTTTTCTTTTAAAGAAAACAAGTAGATAGAATATAGAAAAAAATAAATCTAGTTTTTTTTTTTTTTTTAAGAAACAAGTAGATAGAATAGAAAAAAGAAAGCTAGTGTTAGTTTTTCGAGAACAGCTAGCAGTTACAGAATAAATATGCAGTTGGTAGAGGGTCAAGTGTGTGTGTTTTTTTTTAAATAAAAAGAAGACAGATAGATAAAATAGAATTAGAATAGAGAGTGCTAGAGTTAGAGGGTCAAATAAAGATGGAAGAGATGCGTTTTTAGCCGTTTCTTGAAGATGGCTAAGGATTCAGCTGCTTGGATTGTGTTGGTAAGGTCATTCCACCAGGAGGGAACAGTTAATGAAAAAGTCAGTGAAAGTGATTTTGTGCCTCTTTGGGATGGCACAATAATGCGTCGTTCACTTGCAGAACATAAGCTTCTAGAGGGCACATAGGTCTGAAGTACTGAATTTAGGTAAAAAGGTGCAGAGCCAGAAGTGGTTTTGTAGGCAAACATTAATGCATTGAATTTTATGCGAGCAGCTATTGGTAGCCAGTGCAAATTGATGAACAGAGGTGTGACATGCGTTCTTTTCAGCTCATTAAAGATTAACCTTGCAGCGGCATTTTGGATTAATTGTAGAGATTTGATGGAACTGGCTGGAAGACCTGCCAAGAGAGCATTGCAATAGTCAAGTCTGGACAGAACAAGAGCTTGAACAAGAAGTTGCGTTGCATGTTACGAAAGAAAGGGCCTGATCAGGCATGTGGGGGGGGGGGGGGGGGGGGTTGCTTGAGCACCTGCCCCTTTTCCCCTTGATGCCCAAAGTGCCCTTTTGTCAAGGCAATTTTTTTTTATTATTATTAAACGCCCTTTTGTGAAGGCCTACCCAATCTAACTATTAGTAAAATTAATTAACAGTTTAGCCGTAAATTAAATTATCCACATGATGACCTTTCACCTGACGATCTCATCCGGGACGATCCCTCACATTCAGACACCTTTAGGATGCCTTCAATAACCTCCGCGGCTGCCGGTAAGTGGAGTTCTCAGCGGAGTGGTGTGCTTGTAAACTTATATTATTGAATTATTATTATTTTACGAGAACAGCGTGAAGAGATCATGCACAGCTGTTGTTTATATTGCTGTGTGTAGTCTGTGGAAGCAAGGTTGGCTGCAGCAAGGGGCTACAATATTTTTGTTCAATGTTTTCCTAATGATAATTTTATGATTGGTTTATAAAGGCTACTACAAACACCCTTTTCTCATTTTTATCACAGAATAATTTAGGAAATATATTTTATAGTTTCTATACTAAATTATGTCAATCAGTACTGCATTTTTCATATAGTTTATTTATTTATTACCTGAAGATAACTTGAAAAACACATAAACCATATATTTTCGCAATCATGTGTTTATTGTCTTCACGTTTCATCAGTAAAAACGTTTCTGCTTTCTATTCAGCTCAGCTTTCCTGCACGTCAAAAGTTTCTGAGCGAGAGCGCCCTCTGACTTCGGGTATGAATGAAACATGGACTGCACGAGAGTGTTCAGCTCTCCTGATATTCATATCTCCTCATTTTGGATACGAATAAAACGTCAGGTCATGTCTCTTTAATTTAAATCTAGAAACCTCTATGTGAAAACACCTGCTCGAGTTTGAATAAAGTGCCAGGGACGAATTTACATTTTATTAAAATTAATATTAAATATTAAAAATGCAGTTTTTAAAAAACGTTAAAAACGTAGTTCTACACACAGCAATAAAAACAAAGGTGCTTGTTCTCTTTCGTTCTTGCTGTTTAATTGGGAAAAGTTTAAAGCACGTCGAGGTGCCTTGTCTTTTTTATGTTATCTGACTAAAAACTATTCATACTTTGAACTATTATTATTACAGTATTTATTTAAAAAACGTAGAGTGCCTTAAAAATAATTATCACAACACTGGTAAAACAGGCTTATACTGATTTTCTCGTCCTCCGAATTATACTTATCAATCCTGTTTTTATAATCATTATCATTCAAAAAATGAATAAATTCAGAACAGGATTAGAATAGAATTCTATTTTAAATAAGACAGGAATATTTTTTTCTACAACAACAACAGTAGTGTTTAAAACTGCAAAACCACCATACCCTGTAAAATCAATAACAACAACAACAACAACAACAATAATAATAATAATATCATTCCAGATTAATTAAGAGGTGCAAAAAATGTCTTTAACATTTAAACTTAAAATGGTCTTTTCTGTTCTGTGCTTCTTTTTCAAACCTGCGCCATGACATTTGCTGCTGTATCAATACAGAAGCATCCATTTCGATGCACATATCAGCAAGGAGCACAGCCCCATTAAAAGCTGTGTTCCATGTGCCCCTTTTATACTTTGAGCACCTGCCCCTCCAAAGGTCTCTGCACGGCCCTGTTCCTAATATTGTATAAAGCAAATCTGCAGGACCGGGCAGTTTTAGCAATGTGGTCTGAGAAATTCAGCTTATCATCAATCACAACTCCAAGGTTTCTGTCAGTTTTTGAAAAAGTTATGGTAGATGAGCCTAACTGGAAGGTGAAATTGTGATGAAGTGATGGGTTTGCTGAAACTACAAGTAGTTCTGTCTTAGCTAGGTTGAGTTGAATATATAGCCACTTTCTCTGCCTTCTGAGAAGTAATCTTTTCTGAGTCCTGTTAATGCTACTGAGCAGCTTTTCTCAGCTGTAAAGATCATCTTGTACACAACCCAGTTATTGTTTGCATGGCTCAAACTATTGTAATGCATTGTGGAATGGTTTTATGGCATTTTCAGAGTCAAGGGTGTTTACAAATATAATCCATCTTTGAGTAGCGAGATGTTTTGTCCTGCATACTCACTTGGCTGAGAAGTATATAGGATTTTTGAGGGTACACTGTTAGGAGATGTCATTTTCATAGTTCAAAGGGCTGACATTGAACTTATAAACCACTCAAGCCAGTCTCAGTTTCAAGTTCTGAGGCACACTGTATTGGCTAGTCAACCAACGCCGCACAATGCAAACAACTGAACAAGTCAGGAATTGTTAAAAGCCTTTTCATGAACGTGAAGCCTAATACAACAGTGAAATCATTTGGAAATATATTTTTTTTATTGAAATACACAAAAAATAAAACCTCCAGTAAGGCAGAACTTGTGGCGTGCACAGGGGGGGGGAGCTCGAGCCCCTGCCCCTTTGAGGTCCGACGCTAAAGTGCCCTTGCGGTCCGGTCTGTGCGATATGAACGATATCGTGGACGATAAAAATCAGTACCGCTGCTCCCTATATGCAGAGTACGCAGTTTGCTTAGGGCACCAACTCCCAGGGGGGCACCATCCCAGTTGCTCAAAAAAAATAAAAATAAATTGTGACACGCCATTCCCGCATCTGCGCCCGCAACCGCTCGCGCCTCATGTTTGCGGCTGAATGTAGATGATCATAATCGATGGACAACTATGCCCGTGAAAAGACATCAGCAGTCCGGCGCTGAGAAAAAAAAAAAAAAATGAAAACGAAGCCTGCACGTCACTTTCAGGTAGGCTACATTCATAATCAAAGAAGTATTAAGATTATATATATAGATTTTTTTGTGGTTATAAGAACAGACCTACGCCAACAACAGCCTTTAAAATGACTTAAAATGCATTATATAAAAACAATGAGGCAACCCTGCTGAAAAAAAACAATAGAACCATCACAGAAAATTCTAACACTATCACAAATTACAAACCATCAACTTTTAACCATTAAAAAATAGTTTTCTGTAGTGTGTTTTGGTACATATTCCATTAGGATTTATTGGTTTTAACAAGCCACCAATAGAAGGAGACCAATTACCAGTAGAGACCCACAGGGTCCATTACAGTTTCCATTAAAACCAATACAAGTCCCATTGTAACCAGTAAAACCATTACAAATTTTGTGATGGTGTCTATTGTTTTTTTCAACATTACATGTTATATATGCCTGTAAAGGGAGCCAAAGGCCTGGTCATTGCTGCTGTTACACTTACAGGACGATCATATCCTTGTTTAATAGGATATTGACCAAACATTTCATTCAAATATCCACTTAATCTTTCATTTTTGGCCACCTTTATGCTATAGATGACACAGCCTCTATAATTTCTTCAACAAAAAACATGTGGACATCACAACCCTTACAAAAATTAACCATGATTTTCGTGGTAAAACTGCTTAATTTCCTTTTGCGTGATTTCTGAATGCTTGAGACCATAAAATCAATCAGACCACTGTATTACTGCCATAGGTAACTGTCTAGAGCTACAATTGTAATTTGTAAATAATACAATTTAATTATTTACTTTTATATTTTATTATAGTTCTATTTTGACCCCTATGTTATTTTTTATTTTTTTTTACTTCCATAATATTTGAGGGAGGGGGCACAACAATAAAATCCTGCTTAGGGCATCCATTTGGCCAGCAGCGGCCCTGATAAAAATGTCTCCACCAATCTATATAGTGTTTTATTTTTATATTTGTTCATTCAGTTTCTTGAATGCTCCTGCTAAATACACCTATTGTAGCCTACCTGAAAATAAAACACTGTTTATTTTATTTGTATATTATATGTATTTGTAACGTGTATCTTTGTTCTCATTTTTTAATAACAAAGATAAAATAATGACAGATTTTTATCTTCACCCACTTTGGCCTAAATATCTGCCATACTTTTTATATTTCGTTACCTTGAAAGGCTTTGTCTTTATAATAGGAAAATTAGTTTGGCTGTACTGCTCAAACAGCTTGCAAAATACAAAAACCAACATGACAAAGAATCGTGATAAAATCGTGAATCGTGATACACCTAGCCGAGGGGGAACTACCCCCAACCCGTGATTGTGTCCTCATAACGCCATTTC
Organism: Aspiorhynchus laticeps; assembly: GCA_023376895.1. Lineage (NCBI taxonomy): Eukaryota > Metazoa > Chordata > Actinopteri > Cypriniformes > Cyprinidae > Aspiorhynchus > Aspiorhynchus laticeps. The sequence continues at coordinate 23,169,706 of CM041810.1, read as the reverse complement.
GCCCCTGTCCCTCCGGAAGCCTGTGCACGCCACTGGCAGAACAGGTTTACCATTCCTTACTTGTTTGTTGGCTGGAAATACAGTTAAGTAATTTTTGATGACATCCTTCTATTCTTAAAGTAGCATTATACTTGACTTGATGTCTAGCAATTCGATTTGAATGTTATGCATTTTAATGATTAATAATTCATTTTCATTGCTGAACTCACAGCACCAGTGTGAAAGCTGTTGTCATTTTTTTCATGCAAAACCAAATTATTTTCATAAATAATAAAAATCTTATTTTGAGCACATTTGAATATAGAAAACATCTGAATCTGCTGCATGTTTGGCTTTCTGTAGGATTGCCAGTGTATCCAAGATCTTTCCCACCCTGATGCTGTATCGACTGTGGGAAGATGGCAAAGTGGGCTCTCTGGATGACCCACTGGAGAAGTATGTGGACAACTTCACCATTAAAAACCCCTTGGGCAAAAGCAGAGACTCTGAGCTGAAATACGTCACTGATGGGCTGATCTTCCTTGACAGCGGTGAGGTTCAAATTCGATCGTCCTCTGTAACATTAAGAAGAATGGCCAGCCAGCTTTCTGGTAAGTTTCCAGCTTCCAGTCTTGTGTCAAGAAGCAATTCCATGATTGCACAATCAACGAGCGTTGGAATAACAACATTATTTGTTCTCAGCATGTAATAACTATAGCAGCAGGTCAAAATGAATGTTTCTTGAACTCAGCGGTGGGCCAGCTGTCTGACCTCAATTGCTGGTGGTGAACACGGACAATTTAGTGGAACAAACCCGAGAGCAGAATTAAAAACAAGAAACTTCTATTGCAAGTTCACAGTCATGAAATTAATGTACCTGTAGTGACTGGTGAAATATGCCTTCACCTACTTGTGTGTGATTCCTGATCACGGCTGCTATGCCAGCTAGTTCAGCTGAAAAGATAATAGAAATGTTAATCCTTTCAGTGCAGAAATAAATCAGTCAAAGCTCTCATCAGCGTTAAAGTCTATTGCTGTTGCTGTCTTTAGTAGTTTGCTGTTGCTCCATCTTATCCATTCTTTTTTTCAAAAAAGCAAAGGACAAGGACAGTGTTATAACCTTGGGCAAACTTAATTTGTGCAGAAAAATTCAAAGCTTATATCCAAACTGATCATACAGAGTATGTGTGGTTAGAAAAACCTGGCTGTGCACATGCAGTAGCCTACATGCTTTACTATGCTGATGATGAAATTTCGATCACACACACTGTATGCGCGTACACATAGCTTTAGAACAGGGGTGCCCAAACTCGGTCCTGGAGGGCCGGTGTCCTGCAGAGTTTAGATCCAACCCCAATTATACACACCTGAAGCAGCTAATCAAGCTCTTACTAGGCATACTAGAAACTTCCGGCAGGTGTGTTGAGGCAAGTTGGAGCTAAACTCTGCAGGACACCGGCTCTCCGGGACCAAGTTTGGGCACCCCTGCTTTAGAACTAAGAAGTGTTTTTGTTACTGTGTCTTAAAACTTGAGTGTAAATATCCAGTTACTCGCAAGCTGCTGCCTTTTGAGTCCAATATAGGTTGTAACTCCTAAATCCTTCAATAATAGCCTCTTTGCAGAGCCGGTACTATATTTATACTACTTCATCCATATTTCCTTACTGTAACTTGGCAGGCCATGTTTCAAATGTAGAAAGTTAAATGATTTATTCTGAATTTTGAATCAGATTATTGTTGTGAATGTACAGGACAAACTATTTTGTCCTTAGTTTCAATACAGGCTCTTCCTGTGGAGAAAGTTTGGTGTTCTGAACGTTTTTGTTCATAGTACAAGTGTTTTGACCCCTTTAAGAGAACATGAATTTCCCTAAGCCGCTTGAAGCAAATTGCTTTTTAAAGAATCACAGTTATGTATTATTCATCATATTGTGTTTTTTGAAGGTCTACCCAGAAGACTCCGTGGAACTAACTTATTGTGGAAAGGGAAGACCAAGACTGCAATCAACCTCCTGCAAGATGATGTGCTCGTCGCTGATCCAGGGACCAAGTAAGTTTCCACCGCATTAATTTAGCTGATTTATGTAACCGTATTTGTTCCTATCAGCTACTTGAAATTAACTAATTTTGTGTCATCTAAATTGCTATTTCTCTGTGGAAAGGTTATGGACCGTGATGATAATGATAATAACTTTTCTGTTGTCTCCTAATAACACGCCTTTGAGGTAGAGGGAGGATTTAATGTACTTTTCTCTTCGATTTTCCCTGTTAGATGTCACTACAGCAATTTGGCGTTCTCTTTGCTCGCCCATGTCCTCTCTGAGAGAGTTGTGGGTATCAATTACCAGCGATGGATCACGGATAACATTCTGGGCAGGCTGGGAATGGAGGACACAGGGTTTGACATCAACCCTGGTATCCAAAGTCAAATGGCTGTAGGTGTGTACGCCAGTGGCCAAACGGCGCCTCTTTATGACTTGGGTTGGTACCGCCCCTCGGGCCAGATGTATTCAACAGCTGCTGACATGGCTAAATTATCAATGATGTTACTGGGAGCCTATCACCGCAAGCTATTGGAGCCCGACACTTTAAAAATTATGCTAACCCCTCTGTTCCGCTGCGACAAAGACTACTTCGCCAACCGCACCGGAACGCCGTGGGAAGTGAACGAACAGATGGGATATGAGGTGCTACGCAAGGATGGTGATCTAGATGGCTACTCTGCTACCTTCTCTCTGGTGCCTCGGCTTAAGCTAGGATTGGTGGTGCTAATGGCAGGCACACGGCCACAGAACCAGGATATGGTTTCAAAGGCCTACTCATATATCATTTCCGCCATGGAGAGGGCCTTCAGGGAGGCCAGGCGGTTTCTTATGCCTCCCCCCAGTGCTGCACCCTATGTGGGCTTTTACACTTACAGCAACATCACGTTTTATGAGATTAAAGCGGGGCCAGATGGTGTCTTGATCATGCAGCAGTTTGGACCTCAAATAGAAGATCTCATCCCTGAGCGGTACCGGACCATAAAATTGAATTACCTAGTGGACCGAGTCTTTAGAGTTGTGTTTGAGAAAGAATATCCTTGTGTGCTGCGTGTCAACACTGCGTCCGTGTCCCTCGAAGCTCAAGATGGGCAGCTGTTTAACTTTTATGTCTTTGACAAGAAAGGCGTGTCTCCTGGATTCGACACTCCAGGGCTCAACACATATAATGTGATTCGAATATCCCGCAGACCTACATTCTCTAACTGAGGATGAAATGGTTACTAAAAAACTGTGCTCTGAGACACTGGGGGTTTATATACAAGCGATTGAATCAAGTCATAACAGAGGATGGTTACCACTGTCATATTGTTTTTCCTGTAATAGCTTGTTTACCCTGTGAAGAAATTTCAGCATAACCTATTTTTGCACATACTTTCATATCCTTGTATATATAAATATGTCCTTATATTTTTGTATACTTCCTTATACATATATATATATATATATATATATATATATATATATATATATATATATACTGGTATAACTTGGAATTGTATATAAAACCTTACACAGTTAGCATCATAAATTATTAACACTATTTCCTCAACATTATGAATGATCCACGTGTTTTTCCAAGCAAAATAACATTATTTGAATAATGAGCTCTTATGGAGTTTATCTTATTGTTTATTGGTCTCACTAACATTTTTTAAGCATATGAATGTAATTATGAGAATGAAAATGAGTTTTTCTTCCAATTATTTGCCTAGGTCTAGTTTGTATGGTGGAATGAATACAATTTATTTACAAAAATATACCAAACATACCCAAAAAAAAATAAAAAAATAAACTGGGGATCTACAATGGGAACCTAATTCTGCGATATGGGCTAAAACAGGTGATTTAGAAAGACATACCTGCTAAAACTGATAACATATTCAAAACCTTTTTAATACAGTGTGGGGAAATTGGTTTATGTCTATACTTGCAAATTATTTTTGTATTGTATATGAACTTGGTGCTAAACCCATTAATGTTTTTCTTCTCTCTCTCATGTTCTATAAATTACAGATCAAAATTTCCCCCTGAGACAGTGACCCATTCGTCTCACATTTATGTCACAGCTGCTAGATTAAACTGTCAACAGGGGCGGACTGGCCATCTGGAGGTTCTGGAGAAGTCCAGAACTGCCGTCCATCCAGCCTGGCTGGTTCATCATCAAAGAAAAAGTGTCAGATTAAGTGACACGGAGTGTCTATTTACACTAACTCCGCCCACCAACGTGTGATTGAGCTAGTCAAGATTACAAAGGATGACTAATAATTGTCAGCTCTAGTGGTGCAGATGGTAAAGTGTGTGTCATAGCCTACTCCTCTGCCTTTTGGCGAACTTCTTTTTCTCCCTTTTCAAATTTCAAATCACATCAGAAAAGCATTTATTTTTTAATAAAAATGAAGCAAATAATCAAAAAGTTGAAAATAAAGTATCGGATAGGGTTAGGGTAGGTGTAGGGAGGGCTTTATTGTCCAAATAAGGTGGCATCCATTTAATAATTTGAATTTAAATTTAAATTTACACTCACTCAATAAGTTATTATTGCATACTGTTTTATAATGTATTGCAATACTGAGGTGCAGATAGTTGCCACTATTTGCAATAAGTAGTATATATAGCAGAAAATCCTGCTATTTTAACAGTGTAAATAGCATCTATCGCTAAGAAAATATGTTATTCTCACTTAGTGCAAATAGCCGCTGCCTTAAGTGATTCTACAACGGGTTACATTTGAGAGATATTGAGTTAGAAAATACAGTAAATGAAGTCGCCAATAAGGTGATTAGTCTGATTAACATGACACACACATATACTCAAGAGACATATACTCAAATTGAAGAATTCTGTTGTTTCAGGTTTCTAGATTCTAGGTTTATGTTTATCATTGTCATATTATACATTTTGCGTTCTGCTCTTTTTATGTAGTTTTCAAGTATTTTAGTTCATACAATAATATATATTTATTTCAATCCCATGCTGAAAAAAATAAAAATAAAAACCAGCACATAATTTGTAATGGTTTTACTGATTTATAATGAGAATTGTATTGGTTTTAATGGAAACTGTAATGGTGCCTGTTGGTCTCTACTGATAATTGGTCGTTTAAAAAAAAAAAAAAAAAAAAAAAAAAAAAACACTAAATCCTAATGTAATATATCCCAAAACACACTACAGGACACCATTATTTGATCGTTTTAATAGTTAAAAGTTGATAGTTTGTAATGTTTGTAATGGTATTTGTAGTGGGAATCATTAGAATTTCTGTGATGTTTTCTATTGTTTTTGTCAGCAGGGTCACCATGGGTTTTGTGATGTTATTTGCCATAAATGCGACAGGATTGCTGTAATAATGTGAGATGTAGCGACTGTTTGTACTGTAGTTGTGGTGGGCCTATTTGGGAGAAAATCCAGGGCCGTTTTTTACTCCCAGTCCGTCCCTGACTGTCAACAGGCAAGGTCACTAACATGGGAAAGAAACAAATAATGAGCACTACTTGAAAGTAAAGCCACAGTTCTCCAGTGTATTTAGTAGTTACAGTCCACAGTTACAAGAAATATTCTAATTCTCATAATGTTGAATTCTAGCAAAGCACTTTTGGCACAAACATTTCTAAACCAACAATAAAACTCCATAATTGCAACATTTAAACCAGAATCCCTTGTACCTGACAAGCCCCTGCAGTTAATTGAAACATAAAATACACACTTTTCTGTAATAGTCTGTAAAGATTAATGTGCCATGCAGCTCTTATTGTTCCGTTTTCATAATGAATTCTGGCATATGCTACTTCCTCTCCTCTCTAGTTCTGGAGGAAAATAGATCCAGGGAACGATATGCTTTTTTCCTTCTTTTCATGTCCCCATGACAACAAATGACAAAAAGAAAGACTCATTCCCAACAAGACTGACAGCGCTCATTTGAAATGAATATTGTCCATTATATAACATTTTATACAATAGAGTAACACAGTTTCAATTTAGATGTGCAGGACATCCATCCACATGCTGATAGATAGATAGAAAGATAGATAGATAGAGCTTATTTAGCACAGTGCATTGTATACAATCTACATAAATGATATAACTGCATTCTACTGACTATAAGTAACTTTGCAAGAACACGTCAACTTACTCTAACTTTCATCATAACCTAACAGTCTACTGAGAGTTAGTTAAAGGATAGTTCACCCAAAAATGAAAATTACTCCTATGATTTACTCACCCTTAAGCCATCCTAGGTGTATATGATTTTCTTCTTTCAGATGAATCCAATCGGAGTTATATTTAAAAACATTGTGACTCTTCCAAGCTTTATAAAGGCAGTGAATGGAAGTTTAATAAAGTGCATCCATCCAGAATAGTGCTTTAAAGTGCTTTACACAGCTCCGGGGGTGAATAAAGGCCTCCTGGTGTGAATCGTTGCATTTTTGGAAGAAAAATATCTATATTTAAAACTTTATACACAGAAATTTCTAGCTTCTGCTAACTGTCATACGTGCAGAGGCGTCATGCCCATTCAAACTATGCACGTGCTCCCTCAGATTTTTGAGCCAAGTGGATTTTGAATGCACCTTCCAAAAGACAAAAAATAGCTGAATCATATTTTTATATTTGTTACAATCAAATATAATTGATTCATTATATATAATTGGTTCAAATAATATTGTTTCATTTTAAAATCGTAACCCTAAAGTGTTTTTCAAGTGTAATATTTGTGTAAAGGCTAGGGACAGAAAAATAGACATTTCCATAGAAGGACCCTATAGAACACTAGGCGAATTTGCCCATCGCCCGTTCTAGATTAACTATGATATATAAAGGTGCAAAATGCATTTACTTACAGTTTTATTACTGGGAATATTTCGAATAGCCTAAAAAAGGAAAAATTAAGTAAAACATATGCTTACGGCTGTGTCAACCCCCACCTGTGCCCCCTCAAAAATAATAAGTGCATGACGCCCCTGCATACGTGCATTCACAATAGAACGCTGTTCTGGGCGGATGACGTAGGATGTTGGCGTAGCAAAGGAGAGAGCAAAACAAAACAAAACACTGGTCACAAATTAGAAGTACAAAACTTTGGTATTTGTAAAGAAAAATGTCAGAGGATTTCAATATAAGCCAAAAGGGACTGGTTTTCCTAGGCTAAAGTAACAAACTTTGCTCCTGTAAACAAACGGTGGTTCTCGCGAGACTAGCATATTCTCACTGGAGCTTACACTATATGCCGATGCCTTACATCATCCGCCAGAACAGCGTTCTATTGTAAACGCATGTACGACAGTTAACGGAAGTGAGAGATTACTTTTTATAAAATATTAAATATGGATATTTTATCTTACAAAAATGCATTGATTTGCTACAGGAGGCCTTTATTCACCCCCAGAGCCATGTGAGGCACTTTTTTTATTATGGATGGATGCGCTATTGGACTTCTTTTGGACTATTAAAAAATAACACCCATTCACTGCCATTACAAAGCTTGGAAGAGCAGGGACGTTTTTAAATATAGGGTACTACGGGGCTAAAGGCACCCCGCGGTAAAAGGCGCCTTTGATATTATTTTCATCTAAATCACTAGTTGGCACAAAAACGTGGCGAAGCACTTTCCAAAAACATCCGCTTGTCAAGATGCACGTGCAGCAGCAGTGCAAAGTTGATTCTGTGCTTTCTTGATCTAATATTTTATGTTTCTTAAAATGTTGTAGATTTTAAGTAACAAATGAGAATCGCTAAAATGAATGCATATATTTTGAGACAAAGGTCTTCTTTATGATTTTCAGTTTTGTTTAAGATAATTAAAGCAACAGTTTTTAAATAACGAAAGAATATGTAAAAGTATGGTATTTGGGGTAAAAAGCGCCCCTGCTGTTGGGGCTAAAGGCGCACAGTAATTAACATGATAATTAATAGATCGCTGACTTTTCCATTTGTTGACATGATATGGTTAGATTCAGAAGGTAAATATCATATATTATGTTGGGTGTCCATATTAGAGATAATCACCATGTTTAGAATGAAACCATCTTATTTAAAAATGTTTAATCATATCATATCATATAATATTAATAATCATTAATCATATCATATAATAAAATATAATTTGTTGTTACTACTGTAAATATATATTAAATTATTATTGGATCTCCTTCAATACTTCCAGAATATTTACTTATTAAAATGATTTTGTTTCTGTATTTTAAAATATATTTATTATATTAACACATTTTAATGACAGTATATTTATTGAACAAAAATGTATTATTTTATTTTTTAAAATAAGCAGAAAATAGTACAAACTTTGCTAAAGTGATTGTTTTGAACAAGTATTAACTTAGACATTATTTAAAAAAAACATTATTTTAGCTGAAGTATTTGTATCAATAGTATGTTCCTTTGCCCCATGCTGATGAGCCTCTTGCCACCTCATACATTTATAAGATTTTTAAACAAAATAAACAACATGTATTTTCACACAAAATATGTTGCTCCATTAATGTTCAGTACAACGTATATATTTCTTTCTGCAATTATACATTTTAGGCGCAGTGAAAAGCACATTTCTTTCTTGAAGTGGACCTTTAGCCCCGTTGTACCCTAACTCTGAAAGAAGAAAGTCATATACACCTAGGATGGCATGAGGGTAAATTAAGGGGTAATTTTCATTTTTGAGTGAACTATCCCTTTAATATAGTTGAAAATGAATGAGAGTTAGTTGACAAGTAGTTTCATAGTTATTTATAGTTAGTAGCATGTCTGGGAAATAAAGTGTAACCCCAAATTATACAGAACAGTTGATACAAACTTCATATGTATTATACAGATGTCCGATTTCATTTTCAAACAGACGCATAGCAGCAATTTTGTTATTTATTAATCAATAACCTTGTTGTCTCCTGTTATTTCACTAATGTCCACAGGAACCGTAATACTGACCATTGCACTTCTGCAAAACTGTATAGTGTTTTATTTTTTTTATTCTATTTTTTTTTCCTTGGACAATATATCTACACTGGATATCATTAGCTTAAGTTGGTCTTTAGCTTCAAAAAGCCTGATAGACCATATTAATCCAAACCCAGTATTTGTCCATTCACATGTAGTTTTAAGGAACTGACTATTATTTACACAGTATTGTAATTGACACGTTTCACATCTTAGTCTTTTTCTGTTCTTAGCGAGAGGTAACCTAGGCTTCCCATGTGAGATCACAGAGCATGGTGTCTCACATGAATGCATTCACTCTCTGGTTCCCACCTGCTGCTGATAATGACAAAAGGAAGTGAGCGGCCAGCGTTCCTGCTCTTAGCCTGGGCGTTGGAGATCAGTGGGGGGGTCTTTGGGGATGATGTAGAAAGGCGTTGAGTCATTACGAGAAGAGCTCGATGGCAGGTGACTGCACACCAGCGCTTGAAATCGCTCCCGGAAACGACTGGAGAGAAAGTTGTAGATGATGGGGTTAACGGCAGAGCTGAGGTAAAAGAGCACGCCTGAGATTATGTGCACATATTCGAATATGTTATGCATGTGGTCCGTCCAACTTGTGATGAAGCTCCACAAGAGTCGGTCGATGTGGAATGGAGCCCAGCAGATGGCAAAAACTAACACCACCACAACTATAGGAAGAGAGAGAGAAGAAATCGAGTAGAGAAGAAATCAAGTAAATCAATGTTACAATCAACTGTGAAAGCGAGCCCTCAGATCCACAGACTGCTCATCAGGCATCCTTCCCAGAGCTCCACTGGCATCTCAGTCCCTCACCGGAATACCTGATTCTGATTGGTCAATTGTATTTAGACCACATACTAGGCAAGTACTAGTATGCAGTTATTAGCTTCTGGTGACGCCAGACTGCCTTAATGCCATATTGTGTTGCAGAATATGTAGGCATGCAATTAATTACCTAATGCAAGTACAAGATCACATATTTGAATCAAGTACGTTTCTGGCCTAAAATTAGCCAGTATCCATGGCAACCAATCCAACTGAAACTGACGTTATTTTCACGCATGTTGTATCACTTTCTCTTGGTTTATACAAAACACTAATGTCACCATCTTGTTTCTTAGTTGTAGTGAAACTGTAGTGAAAATCCAACACAGTCTCGTGGCAATTCGTAAGTATTTTACATCTTGACGAATTAGAGGCTAATTCATATAAATTTTTATGATCTCTCATATGCTAATTTTTTGTACGATCTTCTTACACCCCAGCGACAGTTGTGTTTAAGAGTGTATATATATATTTTTGTACATTGTCATGGACTATTTTTGCAATTAATTCAGTGTACAGAATTAGTGTACGGTTAATTGCATTTAGTTCACTGCAGTTTTAATGTCATTTTTTAAAAGACATATTGTTGCAAAGGAATTATTTATTTATTTATTTAGCCTGTGAGCAAGCTAATGGTGACAGTAGTCAGGAAAAATTTTCTGATGTTTTGGTAGGGTGAGGAAGAAAGACTTTAAATTAAATAATTTATTTAAAATGCAAATCAATCATTAAATTAATTAATTAAAAAATGACTACATACTATCCAGCCATAAAATATTTATAATCTGGGCTAATTGTTTATTCAATGAAATATAATCAATAGTTGCAATAGCTGCAGCCAGTACTGCTGGTGCATCTTACTCTATTGTCACCGACATTGAAGCAGAATGAATTGTTAGGTTGCAGTCTAACAGTAATATGCGGTCAAACTGAAGTGGTGAGTCATGCGAGGCATGATTTAGTGAATGAAAAAATTAATATTATAAAATGTTTTTATTTTTATAAAACAATTTTTAGTCAAATCAAAATGCAAGCTCTGAAATCACAAGGCACTTTCCTTTTCAGGATAAAAAAGCACTGATAAAGTTTCTCTCAAACACTATATAAATATACCCTAAAATAGCAATATGATGAGCTTATAGAGTCTATAATTGAATAGCTTTAATGGTGAGTAATTTGTGCCATGACAGTTTTGTAATTGTATAGACACATGCACTATAAAGGCAGATGAAAGTGCTTTGCTTCTAGATCCCATTCATTATGTTTGTTCACTTTACTTTGTGAGTCTTACCAGAGCAGAGAGCCAAGATATGATCATAACACCTGCTAAAAAACTGAAAGATGCTCTGGGAATAGCATCATTGCCATTAGGGAAAGGCATCAAGATGGATGTTTTCAGACATCAAAGTGATCCTCAGCAAGCTTTTACACTGGGATTTGGATTTGCTATGCCATTGGACTAGGTATGCTACTAATTTGGATTTGCCATAATAATGTCCAAAATTAAACAAAAGGAAAAAAGAAGCAAATGTTATGTTTTAAAAATTGAAAAGTGAAAACATGTTAAAAATAAAAAGGCTTTTGTTTCTTGTCTGAACCATATCTTGCATAACTCACTGCCTTAGTTGTACTATACAGTATATTAGGCTACTCATAGATTTCAACTAACAGTTAATTTAGCATTAATTTACTGGAAATAGAATGAAATGTATGAAAAATACTGCTTGCAGCATTGTGGGATCTTCCTCATTATTTTTAAACGAAAGGTGTATGCATAAATAAATTAACAGTAGTAACAGTAAAAATATATGCAAATAATCATTTATCATATACACTAAAGACATATATAAGGGATATGGCCATCACTCACAATGCATCTTGGTGACCTGCCTCCTCTGTCTGCTGTCCAGATGGATTTTCCAGCTTTCTTGGTTCTTCTCCAGCTTGCCCTTCCTCTGCTTCTGTCCCCTGCCCAGTGTCAGACCAATCATCAAATAGAGCACGCTGATCATCATCATGGGGATGAAGTAAAAGAGCACAGTGGTGACCTGGATCACCAAATTATACATCCATTTGGGCTTGAGCAGATTGCAGGTAGCTGATTCCAGAACCTTCTCTGGCAGGTACTGGTACTGCAGGCCATGAAGCGAAGTGTTTGGGATGGCGCAGATCAGGGACAGAGCCCAAACACTAGTGATGACCCTTTGAGCGTGCTTGTTGGTTATCGCGTAGCGGGTTTTGAGCGGGTGAATCACAGCGATGTAGCGTTCCACGCTCAGCACTGTAACGTTGAGCACAGAAGCAAAACAAACTGTCTCAAATAAGAAGATCTTGAAGCAGCAGATGCTTTCGCCAAAGGGGAAGGGATAGTTCTGCCAGAGCTCATAGATTTCTAGTGGCATACCGAAGATCAGCACCAGCAGGTCCGAGATGGCCAGGCTAAAAAGATATAGGTTGGTGGGTGTCCGCATCTTCCTATCTTTAGTGATCACAGTGCAAGTGAGGAGGTTTCCCAAGATCCCTGTGATGAAGATGAGGATGTACGTAAAGGTTATGGGGAAGAAGAAAGAAGATCGTCGAGAGCCCAGAAGCCTAAATAGAACCTCATCCATGGTCTGAAGGTGACAGTGTCCACTCTCATTGCCGGTAAAGTTGAATGTAGTGCTATTACAGAGCACAAAATCATGGTCTGATCCATTTACAGACTCACAAAGGCAGGTCACAGCCATCATGGGAATCGAAGGGTGAAATGATTAAATAAGTCTGTCTTGAAGTAAGCGGTTGAACTGCTACCTCTCAGACTGCACCTTCAGCATGATGGAGACCTGTGTCAAACAGATTTGCTATATTCACCCTCTGATGCAGTGGAGGTACATTAACAAGCAGTATGTTTACAGGAATACTATATTTTTTTCTGTTTTTTTTTTTTTTCTATGATTGTGGTTATTTCCTCAGTTCCAAACTGATTATAAACATCCTTAACAATTAAACAGCCTAATATACTATATATATATATATATTTTAGCCTATGCATGAATCAGTATGCATCAGCATTTTTTCTAATTTATATATTATATACAGAATGATACAGATTCCTTTCCCCTACTAAACTATCAATGCCATCATCTCAGCTTGATTGAACTGGTTTGTGAAATGTGATGACAGATATTTCATTACCAGTCCAATGTTCTCTTCTAGTTGTAACCAGTTTGGTCAAGGTCTACCAGGTCATCTTCTAGATCTGCTTGACCAGCTTGGTCCAGCTAGAAAAATGATTTAAAACCGTTTGCCATCAGAAGCATAACACATAACTCTAACCTTTTATGGCATGGTTCAGATTAGCCTGTAATAATATAATAATCAATGAACAGTCAGAAAAGAACAGTTTTAAAAATACTCCACATTACCTGAACGCCAGTCTCATTTTATCTGTCCGGCTTGCTGGTATTCAAACGGCAATAATCATGACAGCTGTTTATTTATGAATGCAGAAATCTTTAAAAAAAGATTAATTACATTACTTGACAGTAGCAGCTTACATGATATTAAAGCATATTTGTAATGTTTATTTTATTTATAAATGCGTGTTTCGTCGGTATTACACAGCTGAATTTGAGGGGGAAAAAATGTACTTCATATAAATGTTACTTCAACAAATACATAATTTAAGCTTTCAGTAAAGTTAAGAAAAGCAGAAAGACACGCACCTTTCCAGCGTCCTCAATGCACGCGCACCGCATCCGGACTTGTTCTTTCAACTTGATGTTAAAACAGTCGCGGTAAACAATCACTGTTTGAAAAGCTGTAAAACCATGCAGCCATAACAGGTGTCATTCACAGCCATTACAGTCATTACAGTGACTGTGCCTTGACTGAGTTGCTCGGATGAAGGACTGAGATTGCGGTGAGGACGCACCCAAACATCCAATGAGATGACAGGCTGCCGCGCTTTCATCCTTCTCAGCAGGGATTTCATCTGCAAACCAAACAGATTTTGCCTTTGATTGTTTATGCATCACTCGTTTTAAAGTGGATTCAATGGACCGGGATGGAAGGAGGCAATTGATGATGGACATGTGTGCGCGCGCCTCTGTGCGTCTCCAATCAAGTTGATATTTCAAACGCTAGCTCGACAGCGTTGTAAACGTCTCGAACGTTTTCTTATCTTATGTTGATATTCCCATATTCGTATACTTCAAATAAATAATGAAATAAAAATGTAATGTTTTAATTAGCCTAATTAATGTCAATTAGGCTACAAATAATAATGTTTTATACAAATAATAATGTTTTACGATAAAAGCCATGAATAAATGACCACCAATAATAATTGATAATAACTGAGCATATCAGCATATTAGAATGATTTCTGAAGACAAATGTGATACTTAAGACTGGAACAATGGCTGCTGAAAAATCAGCTTTGCCATCACAGAAATATTCAACGCTATCTCACGGCAATTCGTACATATTTAAAGAGGTGGCTAATTCGTACGACTTAACTCGCACGATTTAGTACGATTTGTCTAAACCCCAGTGACGGGTAGGTTTAGGGGCGGGGTTGGGTGTAGATCATTCCTACAAATTCATACGAATTGGCAACTCGTAAAATACTGTACATACGATTTAGCAAAAAACGTATGAATTTGTAGGAGTGAGGTCGTACGAATTCGTACGAATTAGCCACCTCGTAAAATATGTACGAATTGCCGTGAGATCGGGCTGAATATATTATATTTTAAAATAGCTATTTTAAATTGTAATAGCCTAATGTTTCACAATATTACTGTTTTACTGTATTTTTGATCAACTAAATGCAGCCTTGGTGAGCATAAGAGATTTCTTTCAAGAATATTCTATTAATTTTGACCTGTAGGTGTGTGTATGGCAACAATCTCCTGTCTACTTTATTATTATTATGTTACTGTCACGCTCTCGGAGGGGAGAGCCAGGAGCAAGGAGCGAGGAGGCCAGGAGATATCGTCAAAGGGTTTCTTTAATGAAACAAGGTAGACATACATTCACGGACACAGGACACTGGAGACACTGGGCTTTAAAACAAGGAAATCAAACGAGGAGAACTGAAACAGGTGGGGAGTAATCAAAACACAGGTGGAGACTAAAGACACAGGGCTGGGAACTGATAATACAAACGACAGGAAACACCAAATAAGGTCACAAGAGGAGGGGAAACACGTGACATGGGGAACACAGGTCTGACAGTTACCTTCAGAACACTGATTTGCCATGATGATTTTAAGCATTCTCGTTTGCTAAAAAAAAAAAAAACACCTTTCATAAATAGAGTTGAACCGATACGAAATTTATTAGCCGATTATTCAGAATGATATTTGATGATACCGATGCTGATATAGTTTGGTTTTCTCAAGAAAAAAAATTAAAAATCTCGCCTAACTAATGCTGTTAACTATACAGGGAACCTTCTCATTTGGTACATTAGAGATTAAACACTATTATATACAATGCTGTACAGATCACACTCAGATAAAAACATCTATAACTCAATTGCACATAAGTTAGTTTTCATAAAAACTAGTCCATGACAGATTTATTCAAACATACATAACAGTAGCTAAATATGCTACTGCCGCTTGAAGCTGTTACAGCAATCTCTCACGCCACATTTATTGTTTGAATTTTGTGATAAAATGTATAAATGCTCTTTTTGATCATTGGATTGGAGGCACATTACAAATAATGTTTTGTGAAGGTGAAACTGCAGACCTGGCAACCCTGGCTTGAACTACAGGTGATTCAAAGGGTCAAATAGAACCCCCGTTAATGCATTATTATTTCTTTAACTTGGACAGCCTTAAAGGGTTACTCCACCCTAAAATGAAAATTTTGTCATTAATCACTTACCCCCATGTCGTTCCAAACCCGTAAAAGCTTTGTTCGTACTCGGAACACAATTTGAGATATTTTGGATGAAAACCGGGAGGCTTGTGACTGTCCCATTGACTGCCAAGTAATTAACACTGTCAACAGGGCCGGATTTACCTCTTTTCGTGACATAGGCAAAACTAATTTTTGGGCCCCCCTTCCCTATTAATATGATAGGCCTAATATTACCACCCAAGCAAACAAAAATATTTCTTAATCAGTGGAAACTGTTACAATGTTTTCTATTGCAATAAGCGCTTATGTTCAGTCAATAAAAACGAATGTAGGCCTAGTTCTTAATTTGTTTGAGAACTGAGAAAGACCATTCCATTAATAGGCGCAGCGTCTTGGCCATATAACCACTTCGAGAGTGCATTATTTCTCTAATAATTTTAACAGCCTGGAGTCACAACCACACATCGAGACATTGTACAGATGATTTGTTTCATGACATTTGACATGTTTCTATGGAAGCCCGTTTCCGCCACTGAATACAAAAATAAAAAAAGGTTACTGCGACTTTTTAATCTCACAATTCTGACTTTTTTCCCCTCAGAATTGTGAGCCATTGATATGCGGCTAATGCAGTTATTAGAGAGAGCGCGAGAGAGAGAGAGAGAGAGAGAGATATTAATTAAGTGCGTGTGAATACCTGCGCCTGTGCGTCTCTTAGCAGTGTTCAGCAGCAGCATCTACTAATAGCGAATCTTTGATAAGTGTGAACTGTTTCCTTTAAAGTCTTTTTCTGGCCCATCCCTGCATACAATTCCTGTTAAGTCTCAAGTGAGTTAGATGATAATGTGAGAAGAAGAGTAAACTTTGATCCTGTTATTAGAAGGCTAAGAAAAAGTTAAATTCCTGGCTCCAAATAGACTTGTCTTTACAATTAAGGGCCCTCCTTGCCAAAGCAAAGGGTGTTTTTAGAATCAGAATCAGAATGAGCTTTATTGGCCAGGTATGTTTACACACACGAGGAATTTGTTCTAGTGACAGAAGCTCCACAGTGCAACAGAATGACAGCAACTGGACAGGACACAGATAATAAAATAATAATATACAAATAGGCAATGTACAAAATAGCAAAAACACAATATATAATATAGACAATTATGTGTGTACAGGTCTGATATGTGCAAAATTGAAATGAAAAAAATAAGTATGTGTGATGAATAAATAATGTAGTGTTGTGTGTTCCACGTTTAATGTCAAGTGTTCATGAGATGGATTGCCTGAGGGAACAAACTGTTCCTGTGTCTGGTCGTTCTGGTGCTCAGAGCTCTGTAGCGTCGACCAGACGGTAACAGTTCAAAGAGGGAGTGTGCTGGATGTGAGGGGTCAAGAGTGATTTTGCCAGCCCTTTTGCTCACTCTGGATAAGTACAGTTCTTGGAGAGTGGGGAGGGTTGTACCAATGATTCGCTCAGCAGTCCGGACTACCCTCCATAGTCTTCTGAGGTCAGATTTGGTAGCTGAGCTGAACCAGACAATTATTGAAGTCATTCAATCCTCATGACTCATGATTCAATCCTCTGAGAATTGTGAGATATAAACTCGCAATTGCCAGAAGTAAAACAAAAAAAATCTGAATTGTGAGATAAAAGGTCGCAATTACCTTTTTTATTTTTTCCATACGTTTTCGTCATGTGTGTTGAACTAATACGCACCTCATCCCAAACCTTCAGTTGCAAATTCCAAAGTCATTTTAGAGCTAATAACAGAGGTTTGAGCCATTGATATGCGGCTAATGCAGTTATTAGAGAGAGCGCGAGAGAGAGAGAGAGAGAGAGAGAGATATTAATTAAGTGCGTGTGAATACCTGCGCCTGTGCGTCTCTTAGCAGTGTTCAGCAGCAGCATCTACTAATAGCGAATCTTTAAGTTGAACTGCTTCAAGAACCTTGCTACAGTTGCCAAACTATTTTATTGATAAATTCGCGGGGCAGCAATGACAAGTTTCTGTGCGCGTCTCCGCATGTGTGCGCGAGGGCGTGTCTGTACTGTGTATGTCTGTGAGAGAGAAAGGGAGAAAGAAAGCGTGATTTCCCTACAGAAAAAAAGGTGGAAGACATGGAAATAGTTTGTAATTTTTTTACCTTATTGTTTGTTATATTTAGTTGCTCAATGTCTTCTGGGGTTTTGGTTATTTTACTGTTGTAGATAGCCCATAGTATAACAAAAATATTATATCTCTTCATTGTGTTTGGGCAAGCGAGCATAGGCACGTGCCTAGAATGCCTGTGCTTAAATACGTCCCTGACTGTCAAGGTCCAAAAAAGTATGAAAAACATGTCAAAATAGCCTATCATTGCATCTAGGTGTTTTGGATAAGAATAAAAAGTCAGGTCTGACAATATCATGTCTTTTTTTATTTAAATGATTTTATTAATATTTTAACATGTTGTTTTTATTAAACTTTCTTCAACCTATTCTATGTAACTGTTTTGATGTCAAAATCTTATTAATGAGAG
Source organism: Aspiorhynchus laticeps (assembly GCA_023376895.1). NCBI lineage: Eukaryota > Metazoa > Chordata > Actinopteri > Cypriniformes > Cyprinidae > Aspiorhynchus > Aspiorhynchus laticeps. The sequence continues at coordinate 23,151,542 of CM041810.1, read as the reverse complement.
AGTACAAAAAAAAAAAATCTTCCAAACTTTACTGTACACTTTGATAAACCTAGGAGCAGTCGGGATAGATTTTGCTGGAAATACCGGAAATAGCATACAAATGTCATTAATCTGTGCATGTCACATTTTATCTGTAAACAAGGTGTCAATTACAAGGAATTAATATATCTGACAAGCACATTCTTATAAGCCAATTATCTGACGACACAGAAAAAAATGATTCATTGAATTTACTAAATTCTTTAAGGTAAGTGGTTTAAAATAATTTATTTTAGCTACATTTAAATAAACAAATTTAGTCGACTAACTTTCAACATTTTTTTTAAATGTAGCTAAAATAAATTATTTGAAACCACTTACCTTAAAAAATGTAGTAAATTCAATGAATAATTTTTTCAGTGCAAACTTTTTTGAAAACGAATCACATGTTCCTTTCGCTCTTGATCTTATCAAAGTTTTCTTTAAAGTTTCTGCTCTCTCTTAGAATTTTGATAAGTGTGAACTGTTTCCTTTAAAGCCTTTTTCTGGCCCATCCCTGCATAAAATTCCTGTTAAGTCTCAAGTGAGTTAGATGATAATGTGAGAAGAAGAGTAAACTTTGATCCTGTCATTACAAGGCTAAGAAAAAGTTAAATTCCTGGCTCCAAATAGACTTGTCTTTACAATTAAGGGCCCTCCTTGCCAAAGCAAAGGGTGTTTTTAGAATCAGAATCAGAATGAGCTTTATTGGCCAGGTATGTTTACACACACGAGGAATTTGTTCTAGTGACAGAAGCTCCACAGTGCAACAGAATGACAGCAACAGGACAGGACACAGATAATAAAATAATAATATACAAATAGGCAATGTACAAAATATATAATATACAAATAGGCAAAAACACAATATATAATATAGACAATCATGTGTGTACAGGTCTGATATGTGCAAAATTGAAATGAAAAAATAAGTATGTGTGATGAATAAATAATGTAGTGCTGTGTGTTCCACATTTAATGTCAAGTGTTCATGAGATGGATTGCTTGGGGGAACAAACTGTTCCTGTGTCTGGTCGTTCTGGTGCTCAGAGCTCTGTAGCGTCGACCAGACGGTAACAGTTCAAAGAGGGAGTGTGCTGGATGTGAGGGGTCAAGAGTGATTTTGCCAGCCCTTTTGCTCACTCTGGATAAGTACAGTTCTTGGAGAGTGGGGAGGGTTGTACCAATGATTCGCTCAGCAGTCCGGACTATGCTCCGTAGTCTTCTGAGGTCAGATTTGGTAGCTGAGCTGAACCAGACAATTATTGAAGTGCAGAGGACAGATTCAATGATGGCGGAGTAGAACTGTTTCAGCAGCTCCTGTGGCAGGTTGAACTTTCTCAGCTGGTGAAGGAAGTACAACCTCTGCTGGGCCTTTCTCACAATGGAGTCAATGTGATTGTCCCACTTCAGCTCCTGGGAGATGGTGGTGCCCAGGAATCTGAATGACACCACTGCAGTCACAGTGCTGTTCATGATGGTGAATGGGGGGAGAGCAGGGGGGTTTCTCCTGAAGTCCATGATCATCTCCACTGTTTTGAGCGTGTTAAGCTCCAGGTTGTTAAGACTGCACCAGACAGCCAGCTCCAGATTGACCTATATACTGCTCTTTCCCTGCATGTGGACAAATCAACTTGTGTAGAGGTTGATAGTTTGCTTTTGGCTTCTTATGGAAACACAAGAGACATTACATCAAAAAAAAAATCTGTTGTCTGTTGTTTTGAACAGTGGGGTCTGAATTTTCTTGATTTTTCCTCTTTAAACCGCACGTTCAAGATAAACTAGTTGAGGCAATTCTTGAATGACTCTGAATCCGTATGGAACACTATTCCCAATTACATTTTTTTCTGAAATCGGTGGTCTCCCCTTTCTGTTGGTATAATATTACTAAACTGCCTACAAAATTGTCAAATTTTCATTGGCAGGTACTTCTGGCCTAGCACTTAATTTACAAGCACAATTTTTGTCCCCATAATTATTTTAATTACAATAACCAAGATATTCAGACATCTCCAGAATGGTTTAATAACATATTCTTTTGGTTTCTCAACTTGTACATAAGATTGGTCATTTGCTTTCTTTTTTAGCTAAATATTGTATTCCTGTCACCCCACTATATTTTGTCATAGTGATGGATGCCATTCTCAGTGGAGCTATTTCACTTCTGAAAAGCTCAGCTGAATTTGTACCCTCTTTCATTTATTTGTTACATCCTTGTGATACTGCAATAGGGAACATTTGCTTAGTTCTCCTCTCAGAAATACTGAAAGATTCAGCAACTTTTTCAGAAAGATTGAATTACTGTCCCTACTGTAATAACTTATTGGGGTACAATGATATTCCTTGGAAATTAGTGTGTTCCTTACCCTACAAATATCTAATTTCTAATAAGGTTAAAGAGGTATATTTTAAGTTGCTACATCGATTTTACTGTCAATTTGTTTATTACAAAAAAAAAAATGTTTCCTGAGAAGGATCCCCTTTGCTCCTTTTGTGGAGTTGATGATGAGTCTGTTCCTCGACTTTTTTGGGATTGTGTCCATGTAGCTGGAGGTTTGTTTGTATGTGCTTCTCTCTTAGACATTTTTTCTTTGGTGTTTAAGGATGCTTTATTTGGTTTTTATAACTTCAACAAGAAGTTGAAAGACAAGTATTTTCTAATAAATTTATTTTTCTAGTCATTTTTTATTACATAAATGCATTTTTGTCTGTGAAACCCCTATTTATTATTTTTGTAATGACTTGAAATGTTACTTGGATAGGCTACTATCCGCCAAAGCGGTAAAATCTTTTACACTGTGTTCAATGTTTATTATTTATGCTTCCTTATAATGTATTCTTGATTGAGTGTTGCATATTAAAGGGGAAAAGGCAAATAGGGAAAGGCAAAAAAGAATATAGTGAGGACTCAAGGATTTTCTTTTTTTTTCATTTTCTTTTTCAAATTTCTTTTATTGTACATTTTTTTGTACCCCTTATGGAAGCCTGTTTCCGCCACTGAATTAAAAATTAAAAAGGTAATTCTGACTTTTTTCTCACAATTGTGAGTTGGTCAAAAGCATCCAAAACACAGCGGAAGTCTATGGTGCTGGAGGAAGTCACCAGGGCTGAGCAGGAGCACTTCCACATGAAGGCAGACTCCCTGGCCAGCAGGGCGCCTGGACCCAGTGGGATGCTACAGTGAATAAGCGCATCAGCTGGGTGGTCATCTGGAGAACTCCACAAGCCAGACTCAGCTTTCAGATAAGGTTGGTATATGATACCCTCCCATGCACCTTAAACCTCACCCGGTGGTTTGGGGACGAGGTTGGCTGCTCCCTATGTGGTAACACCAGGGCAAGCCTGCAGCACATCCTCTCAGGATGCAAGGTTGCATTGACACAGGGGCGATTCAGGTGGCGGCATGATCAAGTTCTGGCCAAGCTGGCTGAAGTCCTGGAGAGGGGTAGGGCAAACCACATGCCGAGACTCCAAAGTTGACACTGGCTTCTTTTGTCAGACCAGGGGCCCGTTTCAATAAGGAGGTTCAACCAACTCTGAGTTTAAACTTGAACTCAGAGTTGACTTACTCTGAGATGGGAAACTCTGAGTTGTCGGTTACAGAACAGCAGAACTGAGTTAGTTTACTCAACTCTAAGTAGGTTGACTCTGAGTTAAGCGCGTACACCACGACTATGAAAAGTCATCATCAGCGGAGCACAGAAATTACGATTCACCATGGCAACAGCTCCCGCCAAAAAGACGTCAGCGCGCGTACTTCCGTCAATGCGTAACTTTAATTCTTAATAACTGTCAATAACCTAATAACTGTTTTAATATCAGAGGTGAAAACTGTACATTATTGAACTAATATTGATTTTAATGGTATCCCATGGCCACAAAAAAAAAAAAGGAAAAAGACAGAAAAAAGAAACAAGAAAGTGGCAGCAGCTAAAAATGAAGTATAAAAACACAATTCAATCAAGGTAAAGTTTTAAACATGAAAGGTTCATGGGTGTGGGCTAAATGACTTTACAAACATTTGACGTTAAATATCATTCAATGTCTATTTCAATGCGCTGCAGCTTTTTCCACATTTTTCCACAGTCTAACACTGTTTTCACATAAATTGAGCGTTAGCGTTAGTTCTGGCAGGTCACGTGAGTCAAGCTTGCATCAGCTGATTCTCAGCTGATCACATCTACCTATAGGAATACGACACCTATCGCGGCATTCCTATATAAGCTCTATTCAGTATTAATCAGCAGCTTTTCCCGCTTGCTCAGGAGCAAATCACCCTCCTCCATCCCCAACTCCTCCTTTCACAGTCAGGACTTGGCTTTCTGATATTCCTTGCTAAATTAGACTCTTTTCTTGAATAATTATACACTTAAATATCATTAAGTACATTAATGATATCTGCTTTGTTCTGTTCTGTTAACCCTCGGGGGTTATTATTATTGCTGCTCTCCCTGCTCATTCATGACGGGCTGTATGGATGGGCAGGGAGTTTTTGCACAGAACAGAACTATACCGCCAAACCAAACTTTATGCTAAGTATCTATAATTTTGACAATAGTGGTCCTGACAGAATTAAATATTCTCTAATCCAACCTGTTACATTTTTTAATTAGAGTAATAAAATTAACTACTGACATGTCGAGAGCAAGAAGGCAGAGGGAGAACCTGCAACAGCACCACTGACAGATAAAGAGGAGATGGTCAAGTATTGGAAGATTTCTCAAATCCAAAAGTAAAAAGAATACCTTTTGCTTTTGTATTAGGAAATAAAGATGACCAAAAACTTGTGAATAATTGGTTTATTTAACAGCTGTGGTGGTGGTTACGGCTCATACTACCCCTCCATCTTTCATCCTTCCATTCCATACAGTAATTAGTTTCATTTTCAGAAGGTGCGATGGTGGGGATATGCTTGTCATCAATGCATCCAACCACAGTGGAAATTCTGATTATTAGGTTACTTCCAGACGTCACAGAAAGATGTTATCAAGTGAACGTCATTTATCAGATTAGCCTCATTTAAACTGATTTTCTACACCATTGACCTACAGTCCTGTGAAAACTCCTCTTTGACGGATTTGTGCGCATGAAAAAGAAATCTCAGATTGAGTGAGAGGGATGCACACTTTCCTTAAAATCTGCATACAGGACTTATAATGTGCTCTGCATCTCCGATGTTTTAAAGAAAACTACCATTTAAAATGGTACCGCTCAAATCAATATGCACATGAATACGGTGTAAAAACATATATAATAAAATAAATAATATAAGGTATTTAGTCTTGTTTCCATGAACGAAAAAAACTAATTTAAGTGATTTTTTATTTTATTTTGCAAATTATCTGGCAATGGGGTAAGAAATTAAAAATAGCCTATTCTTGTTTCCTTTTGCATTAAGATTATTTTTCTTACCCTATGGAGAACAATTCTATATTTTAACAAGACTAAATATCTAGATAATTTGTCATCTATAGAAAATGCATCTTAACTTAACGTAATTTGTACTTGAAATAAGACAAAAATACTCGGTAAGAAAAACAATTTTGCAGCGTGAATGAATGAATGAGGTATTAAAACATTGCTTACACTTAAAAAAGGGGGAGGAGACGGAAAGAAACTCTGGATTTACCGAAGAAAACCTAGTCTCCCGTAGCCAGACCTTCAGACGGACGGCTGAAGGTCTGGAATAGGGGTTATGCACAACAGACTTCCGTATTCTGCTAACCAGGTCTCGTTGTTTCCGGTTCATGCGTTTTGCATATGCCTTGTTAAATATGAAGCTGTTTTACTCAAGATGCCTTCAAAGTAGACACTAAAAATAACCATAACCAATGTCCATCACATATGTGGATTGATATATAAAAGTTTTTTATTTTTATTCTTTTCATTAACATTTATATATTTAAGTCGAATAAAACGTCAACAATAAAAACAGCTAGCTAATTTAACTGATTCCCTTAAAAGTCTATTGATATCGCCATTTTTTACTCCTATTAATGCGTTCTCCGACAAGCGGAAGCGTTGAGACCTGTTTTCCGGGTTTGGTCAGGTGACGTTCGACAAATAGCCTATTGATGGCAGGATTTATTGGCCAAGGCCCACCCATGAGGCCGTTTGACCGACATGTCAAACATCCAATCACAGTTCGTTACATTCAGCGTCACGTTTCGGTGCGTGTAAATGTCACCACAATACCAGACTGGTGTGTGAAACTCTCGGACGCAATGATATGACGCAGCGCCTGAAAGTAACCGTGTCAGACTAGTAATCGTTATGTGTAATGTTAACAACATGTAATGTAAAGTAATACAATGCATAAGTCAAAACAACATCATAAGATATGGAACCTGCTCAAATGACGTTTTTTAGATTTCCATGTGGAACTACATGGTGCACAAACCACATTCATCCATGCAGAGGAGCAACGCCTGAAGCACAACCAAAACAATGGGTCTCATTCACTAATAATTGCATACGTTTTTCGTATTTATACGCACATTTGAACTTCTCACGAAAACTTTCCGCCTAATTCACAACACGTGCGTACGCACATGAGCTTGTTCTTAAACTCGTTCTTCTGTTAGTGAATTTGGAGTAATTCTAAATGAGCGCCCAGTGCACAAGGTTAGTATTTAGCATAATACACACCCAAACCAGCTCCATATAAGGGCTTTCCGCAAAGCGGCACTCGTCCAGAGAAAGACAATTATGGCACCGAAACAAAAGACAAAGAAAAAGAACTTTAACGATAATGAACGTGAGGTTTTGCTGTCGGAGGTGGAAGCCAGAAAAATGTGCTATTTAAAAGTGTATCCACTGGCTTAACGGGCACAGGTAAAAAAGAAGCATGGGATGCGGTAACACAAGCCGTTAATGTGGTTTCACCAGAAATTCGGACGGTTGCCGAAGTTAAAAAAAAGTGGTTTGACATGAAGTTCGAGGCCAAAAGAAGAATTTCAGTTCAACAGAGGAAAAAAGACACGGGTGGAGGGCAGTGTTGCTTTCGTCAACGAAAATTATGACTAAATATCGTCGTCAACGAACCTTTATCACGTGACGAAAACGAGACGAGACGCAACGTAAATGCTGGTCATGTGACGATTACTATAATTAACTGTATAATGCAATATCGTTGACGAATAAAAACGAGACTAAATGTGGTTTACAAAATAAAAACTATGCTAAAATGTCTCTTCATTTTCGTTGACCAAAACGAGACGAAACAAAATGTTATAATGTTATTTCGTCTCGTTTTGTCGCGTTATTATTATTATTTTGCAGTCTCACTTCAGGGGCTGTCAGGGTTGCCAGGTTTTCGCAACAAATCCCCTCCATTTTCTACTCAAAACTAGCCCAATCGCATTTCGAGGGGGCCTTCCTGGTAAAGTTCGCATTCCAGGGGCTAAATATCACGTTATTGGGGTCGCTTCAAACCGCGGACATGAAAAACAACCCGCGGCAACAGTGTTAAAGTAGCCCAATTCCACGGGAAAGCCAAGGACATGGCAACACTCTGCGCAGACACAGGCGACGTCACTTCCTCAAGCCCCACTCGCGGCATTATTTAGAAGGCGACAACAAACAAAGTTAAGTATGACACAGAGAAAGAGACCGATGGCCGGCTTCATCTGACTTCAGTTTACAAGCAATGCAAGTAACAGACACACACATTTTATTTGCACTTTTTAGTATGTTATTGTAGCTCGAGCATTCAAGCACCTTGTTTCTCTTTGTTAAACTTGAATGTATTTTTTTTTCTGGCATTGTCATGTGATGCTATTTTATTTATTGTTTTTATTTATTTAAATTTATGTGTGTGTCCTTCTAACATGTTTGGTTGGTAAAATAAATGTTGTAAATTCAAATCAGAGCGTCTTCCGTGTCTGGAATGGATATATTCCTGAGTCTATAAGGTAACAATAATATAATAAGATAACCTTGTTTGAAATGGGTTTGGCTAAAATAAAATTTTGGTTTCGTCTATACTATAGGTACTTACAGTATACTATATTGACTGGGTTAAATAGAATTGCATTATTAAAAAGAGAATAAAATACAATTTTAATTGACTAAAACTAGACTAAATGTCATCAGTTTTCGTCGACTAAAACTAGACGAAACTAAAAGTCTGAGCATTTTAGTCTTATTTTAGTCAGAATTATCCATGACTGAAACTTGACTAGACTAAAAAGAGTATGAACGTGACTAAAACTAATAAAAACTAAAATGACAGCTTCACACAAAGACTAGACTAAAACTAAAATTAAAACAGGCCGCCAAAAACAACACTAGTGGAGGGCAGGGGTCACCTGATCTGTCTGCCTTCGATGAAAGAATGGCTGCAATTATAGGAGAGTCAAGCTTGAGCGGCATTATAGAAAGGAGTGAGGGTGAGAATGACCTAATACAGGAGCAATTACAACACGGTAATTTGCTTAAATCAAAATCTTTATTTTAAGGAATGTATTCAAGTAATCATCATAACTCAAAACTTCCGACTTTTGCAGAACATCCACAGACAGCAGATGGAAGTGAAGAAGCTGAAGTCCAGCCGTCTACTTCCCAATCCACTCGTTATACCCCTTCACAGCGGCGCACCGGCGCACGAGTCCTGACCGACGAGGTGCTCGCAAGTCAAGATGCCCTCTTTCTTGCCGTTAAGGACGTGGCAGCTGGCCTACGGGAAATAAATGAGTCACTGAATAAATTGATAGCATTGCTTGGCAGTCACAGAAGTGCATAAATGTGAATAAATATATTGTGGCAAAATTCTGTTTTCTGATGTGTTTAATATTCCCTAAAACTTTTTTGCAATAGTTAAAAGCACTTTTACAAATTCCATTTGCTCAATTATAGAATGTGCACTGCAGCAAACTACAAAAGCTATTTAAAAAAATTGAATGAGATTATATACCATTATAAACGTATCAACTGAAGGCGTGCTTAAAGCGCTGCTTGGGCTGGCGCTTGCATTTCGTCACCCACAGGTTCCGGCTGTGCATGTGGTCCATAAGGAGCAGGTACACCCCGTGCCATTGCGATGTTGTGCAGTACACAACATGCTAAAACAATCTGACAGATTTTCTCTGGCCTGTATAACAGCATTCCACCAGCTGCATCCAAGAACATCCAGCGGGATTTGAGTAACCCGATTGTGCGTTCTATCACCGAGCGCGCACGGGCATGTTTCAGGTTGTAGCGCACTTCCTGAGGGGTCCTTGGGTTGGCTAGAGGTGTCACGAGCCATGTTTTGAGACCATAACCCCTGTCACCTACAACAAGCATCATGATAATTAACCTTTATTTAAATGAGCTAAAGAATATTCTGGGCACACTTCTACTCACCAAGAAGCCATCCCTTTTCACCACCCCCAGCTTGCAAGCGCTGTCTGTTTTGTAAAATAAAGGAATCGTGAGTTCCTCCGGGCCAACAACATTTAGTATGTTACAGCTGGCATCGCAGACTATTTGAACGTTGATGGAGTGGTAATTTTTTCTGTTCACATAGTTTATTGCATTTGCGGATGGTGCTTTGATACGCACATGGGTACAGTCTATTGCACCGATGGTATTAGGTATGCCACTGATCTCATAGAACCCCCTCTTAACTACCATCTGGTGTGCCACGTCATAAGGAAATTTTACATAAGTTAGCATAAGACCTACAATAGTTTTTACCACCTTGTGAATAGTGCGGCTTATAGAGGGTTGGGAACCGGCTCGGTCCCCAATTTCCCTTTGAAATGTTCCCGTAGCAAGTAATCCGATAGTACACAGAACTTGGAGATAAGGTGGTATAGGGTGAGAGCAGTTGGTGATATGGCTTAGGTGTGGCTCCAGTGAGTTGCATAAATCAATAAGGACTTCTCTGGGCAACCTAAAGCAACTGAACAGCCATTCGTCACTCTCAGCAAACATATGTGTGCTCTCTAAAGACGCGCTCTCTCCTTAGAGCACGCGCTGCAATGTGTTCAAGCAGTACCAAGTGTGCCATGCCTCCAAACACAAGGTGAGACACAATAATCACCGTTTATATAAGAATATATCAGGTTATTTGTTGTTTGGACCTCTAATTATATATATATATATATATATATATATATAAATATATACATATACATATATATACATATATATACGTGTATATATAATATATATATATATATATATATATATACGTATATATATATATATATACGTATATATACATATATATATACATATATATATATATATATATATATATATATATATATACATATATATATATATATATATATATATATACATATACATATATATATATACATATATATATATATATATATATATATATATATATACATATACATATATATATATATATACGTATATATATATACATATATATATATATATATATATATATATATATATATATATATTACATATACATATATATATATATATACATATACATATATATATATATATACATATACATATATATACATATATATATATATATATACATATACATATACACATATACATATACATATACACATATATATATATATATATATATATATATATATATATACAGGTGCTGGTCATATAATTAGAATATCATCAAAAAGTTGATTTATTTCACTAATTCCATTCAAAAAGTGAAACTTGTATAATGTATACATTCATTCCACACAGACTGATATATTTCAAGTGTTTATCTCTTTTAATTTTGATGATTATAAGTGACAACTAATGAAAACCCCAAATTCAGTATCTCAGAAAATTAGAATATTGTGAAAAGGTTCAATATTGGAGACACCTGGTGCCACACTCTAATCAGCTAATTAACTCAAAACACCTGCAAAGGCCTTTAAATGGTCTCTCAGTCTAGTTCTGTAGGCTACACAATCATGGGGAAGACTGCTGACTTGACAGTTGTCCAAAAGACGACCATTGACACCTTGCACAAGGAGGGCAAGACACAAAAGGTCATTGCAAAAGAGGCTGGCTGTTCACAGAGCTCTGTGTCCAAGCACATTAATAGAGAGGCGAAGGGAAGGAAAAGATGTGGTAGAAAAAAGTGTACAAGCAATAGGGATAACCGCACCCTGGAGAGGATTGTGAAACAAAACCCATTCAAAAATGTGGGGGAGATTCACAAAGAGTGGACTGCAGCTGGAGTCAGTGCTTCAAGAACCCCTACGCACAGACGTATGCAAGACATGGTTTTCAGGGTCCATGTCAAGCCACTCTTGAACAACAGACAGCGTCAGAAGCGTCTCGTCTGGGCTAAAGACAAAAAGGACTGGACTGCTGCTGAGTGGTCCAAAGTAATGGTCTCTGATGAAAGTAAATTTTGCATTTCCTTTGGAAATCAGGGTCCCAGAGTCTGGAGGAAGAGAGGAGAGGCACAGAATTTCACGTTGCTTGAGGTCCAGTGTAAAGTTTCCACAGTCAGTGATGGTTTGGGGGTGCCATGTCATCTGCTGGTGTTGGTCCACTGTGTTTTCTGAGGTCCAAGGTCAACACAGCCATATACCAGGAAGTTTTAGAGCACTTCCTGCTTCCTGCTGCTGACCAACTTTATGGAGATGCAGATTTCATTTTCCAACAGGACTTGGCACCTGCACACAGTGCCAAAGCTACCAGTACCTGGTTTAAGGACCATGGTATCCCTGTCCTTAATTGGCCAGCAAACTCGCCTGACCTTAACCCCATAGAAAATCTATGGGGTATTGTGAAGAGGAAGATGCGATATGCCAGACCCAACAATGCAGAAGAGCTGAAGGCCACTATCAGAGCAACCTGGGCTCTCATAACACCTGAGCAGTGCCACAGACTGATCGACTCCATGCCACGCCGCATTGCTGCAGTAATTCAGGCAAAAGGAGCCCCAACTAAGTATTGAGTGCTGTACATGCTCATACTTTTCATGTTCATACTTTTCAGTTGGCCAAGATTTCTAAAAATCCTTTCTTTGTATTGGTCTTAAGTAATATTCTAATTTTCTGAGATACTGAATTTGGGGTTTTCATTAGTTGTCAGTTATAATCATCAAAATTAAAAGAAATAAACACTTGAAATATATCAGTCTGTGTGGAATGAATGTATACATTATACAAGTTTCACTTTTTGAATGGAATTAGTGAAATAAATCAACTTTTTGATGATATTCTAATTATATGACCAGCACCTGTATATATATATATATATATATATATATATATATATATATATGTATATATATATATATATATATATATATATGTATATATATATATATATATATATATATGTATATATATATATACACATATATATATATATGTATATATATATATACACACATATATATATATATATAAATATATATATATGTATATATATATACATATATATGTATATATATATACATATGTATATATATATACATATATATATATACATATATATATGTATATATATATACACACATATATATATATATATATATATATATATATACACATATATATTTATATAATTGGACCTCTAATTATACTTTATTATCAATTTTAATTTCTAGTTATTTTTCACCCACCCTGTAAATATGCTTATATATTTACAGAGTTCTTTATACATGCTTATAAGGCCCCGGGCGTACATGATTATTGCGTACGTGTGGTATAAGTTGTTCTTGAATTTTTTCGTACATTTAGAATAAATTTTAGTACGAAAGTTTTTGATGAATCATGATTTATTCGTGAAAACGTCCGGACGCACATTTCACGCACAAATTAGTGCGTACGCATGCTTAGTGAATGAGACCCAATGTTCTTCTGCAAGATGCATGCCGTTTTATTTTTAACCGCTATGAGGTCCAAAGTTACATAGTACAACAACAACAACAGCAGTCCTTCACTGTGAAGGAATCACTATAACATACACACTCTCGTGACTCATTTATTTTCATACAAAACTTTAGAGTAAATTATATTGCCCAGGTAAACTACACAGTATCATATGAGTAGTCAAGTGTCTTCATTCTTTCCACTAGAGATATTCACAACACGTACATCACCTGATTACTAACCAACTGTAACACTGTTGTTATTCATATTCCAGTACAATCTTGCCTGGTCACGCTTGGCCTTTGTGAGTGCATGGCCTGCCATTAAACACTTCAGTCGTTGGAAAAAAGTTATCCATGAGTAAGTTCTGAGTTCTTTTATATTTACTCTTGCACTGTTGCCACAGCAGAGATCAGTCCCAAATCCAAAACCTTAAGGCAATGCTCATTTAAGTAACACGTTTAACATAAATCGTTTATGACTCAGCCTGGTCTTCTATTTGGAGGCACAACATGTTCAATGAGGCAGTTAGAAAGAATCCCCTGTTCATTAATTTTCTAATGAAGGATTTGATGATGGTGCAAGGCAGGGATCCAAAAGTCTGAGACCTCACTGAAATATTTAAACCTGGGAATAGACCTTAGAAGGTCACTATAATGAAATGTAGGCATCATGATCATTAGGTCATTATTGTTCACCCAAAACATGACTGAGCGTTTTCTCACCCTCAGGCTATTCAAGATGTAGATTAACTTGTTCCTTCATCAGAACAGATTTGGAGAGATTTATCATTGCATCATTTATTAACCAAAGGATCCCCTACAGTGAATGAGGGTCCAAACAGCTGATAAAAACATCACAGTAATCCACAAGTAATCCTCACACCTCCAGTCCATCAAATAATGTCTTGTGAAGTGAAAAGCTGTGTTTTTGTATATAAAGATGTTTTTAACTTGGAACGGACACCCATTCACTGCGGTGGATCCATTGGTGAGCAACTGATGTTATGCTACATTTCTCGAAGTCATCGTCATCATGGATGACCTGAGGTTGAGTGGATTTTCAGCAGATTTTCATTTTTGGGTGAACTATGCCTTTAAAGCAAAAGGGCAATAACATAAGAAACTCTTAAATTCTTTTTTTTTTTCTTGTTTTTTTCACTCAAATTATGCAGAGAATATAATTAATAATGAAATAAAAATGCATTCAGTTAGAAAAAGACATACACTAATGGTCTAGATGGACTCTCTGTTTTCTGTTTGACAAAGACAAATCAAACCCTTTACAATGCAAAAATCAATGACTCCGCTACATGAGGCACTCAGTATAAAGAGAGATAATGTAAGCATTGTCACAGAAATGTTAAACTGTTGTAAACCTCTGGCCCAAAGGAGTTAATGTCTCACAGATAAAGATTATGCAGGTTTATAAAAGAACAAAAGGAAGGCTATATAAACACAAGCAGTTTTGTTAATGTGTGTGGACTCCTGAGATTTGTGAGATTTGGGAAAATGGAAAATATAGGGTATTTAAACAATTAAAATAAATAGGTCATGACCTGAAATAAAACGCTTTAGTGTTTATTTCAAGAGGTTTACAGATACAAATTTGTTTTGGGTTTCCCACTGTTAATCATAATTTGGAATATGCATATGATTCATGTGTGATCTACTGTAACCCCACTCACAGATGAGTGTTTCCTTTACAGCTACAGTTTAACAACACAGTGAGGACATTAAAGATAAGAAAATGTCTCCCATATTTATAGAACTAGCAATACATCAATGTGACAGTCTTCAAAGATCCTACAACATAATAGTATCTAGCATCATTTAGATTACTTTTAAATCTCATGACATAGATCTGTGCTTGTAAAACTGTGTGTTTTTCCACAGACATGCCGTGAGAGAAGAACATTCACACCAGTCATTTATGGGTTGCATTTATGACTGACAGTCTTGTTTAATACAGTAGTGTCAGTCTTTTTCCTTAAATTACTTAATAGATGCATTTCAAATATTTTAGATCTTGACATTTAGCCAATTAAACAAAACACCTATTTTGGACAGGTTTATGGTAGCCCTCATCTCTACAAAATTAATGAGCTTTGCAATCACAGCCAACATGGGCATGATTACAGCTTTGACTTATACCGAGATGTGGCTGCAATTTTAGACCAGAAAATCTGCGCTTCAGAATGAAAATCCTTAAAATATGCCTTAATTAATAAACACATCTGCAAAATTAGCATATAATATTGGTGTTTCCTTCTTGAGCTAAAAGAAAACAGTGCAATTGCACAGTCAGCTGACACTGATTTAACTGATATATTATCGCTCACGTTTCAAATTACTATGTTAATATATTTTCGCCTTAGCCATAAAGCTTCTGCTTGAGTGAGTGAAGTGAGTGAAGTGACATACGACCAAGTATGGTGACCCATACTCGGAATTTGTGCTCTGCATTTGACCCATCCAAAGTGCACACACACAGCAGTGAACACACATACACCGTGAACACACACCAGGAGCAGGGGTCAGCCATTTATGCTGCGGCGCCCGGGGAGCAGTTGGGGGTTCGGTGCCTTGCTCAAGGGCACCTCAGTCGTGGTATTGAGGGTGGAGAGAGCGCTGTACATTCACTCCCCCCACCTACAATTCCTGCCGGCCCGAGAATCGAACTTGCTTGTGTTGATTATGGCTGATTACACACCTGCTATTTGAAACAGGAAAAAAGGTGAATATAGACGGTTTCAACGGCAACAACATAAACAAACGTTACTGCGCATGCGCGCTTTTGTGGCCCTAACTTAACTTCGGGTAAACATCCAAATAGAATCAATAACAACAGCTAAGTCCCTCTAGAGTAGATTATGTTTTTGATAAGCAAAATATGTTTGCTGCGTAAATCAGACGGACTTATTAAAAATGCAAATTTATTCTCTGCCAGCAGGAGGCGCTTTAATGCGGGATAACTAGAGGTTTCCCCGGTAACGGCTGTTGGGATGTACACAAAGCAGCGCTGAGCTTACAAACGCTGCTTTATCAGGCATATAACATGTAAGATATAATTAAAATGACATTGAATATTTTCTAAAGACAGTGTTCCTTCAGAAATACAGTGATATAAAAACACCCGCGTCTCGTTTTGATTTTTAAACGTGCAGTACGTGCTCATGTTTATTCAACGAAGCCTTTTGGAAAATCGGTCAGTTTTGATATCGTGGCGGGTCACCACGAATAAATAAATGTATGGGAAACACATCCCACAGCACAACAACCTGAGCCCAACTTCATTACTCATCACTTTAACTTTAACTGCTTTTGTAGCCAGCGCCACTAACCAGGGGTGTGTTTCCCAAAAGCATTGTTAACTAACTATGGTCGTTAGTTCCATTGAACTCTATTGGTAACGACGGAACTTGCGACCATAGTTGTTTTTGGAAAACGCACCCCAGACCGATAAACAAACACAGACCGGAAGTTAACTTCGGGCCAGGCGCGTGCGCCTGATGAAACCGTCTATTGAAAAAACAATTCAACAAGTTTAGGTGCCATATGAGTGTTACACATTAATATAATGATGAATATAAGCCATGTACATATTCTTATATTTAAAATGACTATGGTAGCATGAGAGTTTGGTATGTTTCTATTTATTTATATTAAATTAATCCCAGTGCACGTGTTATAACAAATAGAAAGCTAAAGTGGAATGTAAATATAAAACTGTATATATCTTTGTTTCCTTACATGTTCCACTTTGTTTTCCAGGCAGCACTGACTTCCTTATCAATCAGACTTATGCATTAATTGAAGTTTCGTGTTTCCTTTTCAGGTGCAAAGATCAAGAAGGCAAGAGCTCAATTAATGGACCATGATATGAGTCACCATCCAGGGCGCATTGTCACTGGTCCATGCCACTGATAGGTGAAAGATTTCACAAGCTCCATGACTGTGTTGATTAAATTATCAGTCAGGAGAAGAAAGAAATTGTTGAGAAAAGGTAAAAAGGCAATATGATTCATTTGAAGTTTTTGAGTTCTCTCAACAAATCTCAAAGATCAATAACAAAATCAATTCATATCAAGACAGCTAAAGATTTTTTCAGTGTAGGTGACAGTAAACAAACATATTTAGCAACCCAGCACTGGGTTGTATTTAACCCAGCATTTTTTATGAATTTGCTTGTTTAGATACATAGGCTAGTTGGGACAATAATTTTGGTCTAATATGCATTTTTATACAGATTCCGAACAATTTACATATCTGTGGCTCATTGGATAAAATGTTATTTATTTACTTATTTATTTTTTTCAAAGTTGACATTCATTATTATTTTTCAAGAACTTAAACAGTAGCTATTTAAATATTTTTTTTCCTGCTTTTACAATCTCATTACAGTCTATACCTACAATTGGCCCATTATCTTTTTGGAACCCTTAGATATTGTGACAATAAAGATCAGGGTAAAGGTCTTTGTTAATTGCACCTCTTTACCATGCTTAATTTGTACTTAATGCATAATTGCTTTGGGAATTTGTACTTTAATCGGGCACTATTGAAATAAAATAAATATATTATTAATAATTTTCAATATCTTATAATTAATCCAATTTTCAATATTATAAAATTATATGTTGTAAGCTAACAAACCATACAATTTGTATTTGTATTAGATTATGTTAGTTAAATATCCATTGATAAATGTTTTTATTTTTTTGTACATCCCTAGTAAAGATATTCTATCCTGCTTTTTGTTTGTGTTGTTTTCAGTGGTGGAATTTTTTCCCAGGCTGTTGATTTACTCAATGTTCATGTGAGCTGTCGTTCACGTCCCACACACAAAGGCTTTTTGGCACAGTACCTGCTCGATATAACTGGCCTGATGTCCTATCATCATGAAGAATGGTCAGGTTTAGCCATATGGACTTATAGGTACAGGCTTTTTGGTCCTTATTTAGACTTTCGTCCCCCGAGTGGCATCACATTTGTTTCATAAAATAACATCAAAAATGAACTTCACTGAAAAATCATTGTAAGTACCCTCTCATCTGACATGTGGTTCCTTTCATGCGTCATCTCATATAAATATGAACCATCTGCAGCTTGTTTAACACTAGTCTGCGTCAAAACGTTCGGGAATTGCAATGGATGATGCTTGTAAAAACAGAAATACAAAATATGCTGGAGCAGGAGCACAAGTAAAATAAGAAAATGAACGATGTTCTCCTCATAAGTGGTGTCTTATAAAACCTAGATTTCAGTATATTTTATTTGATTAGTTATGAATTATGTACTCTCATGAAAGCTTTAATTGACTGATGATTCCCTCTCCACTTTTCTGTTGATCAAATGAATAAAAAGAAAAATATTCAATATAAGAACATATAATTATTATAAACTGGAGATTTATTTTTATTATTTGTAATCATTTTATATTGATCGCCTAAACCTTTTTCAATGGCACAGGCTTTATAAAACACTATGAACTGTTTCTGTATTAATCAACATCTTGTTTTCTGTCTATTTTATTTTTGTGCAAAGAGACTTACAGTGTAT
The DNA here is from genome assembly GCA_023376895.1 of Aspiorhynchus laticeps. NCBI lineage: Eukaryota > Metazoa > Chordata > Actinopteri > Cypriniformes > Cyprinidae > Aspiorhynchus > Aspiorhynchus laticeps. The sequence continues at coordinate 23,133,142 of CM041810.1, read as the reverse complement.
TTTAAACAACATTTACATTTTCCACTGTCCTGATTTCTTTCTCACAGCTCTCAGAGCAACTGATGCAAAGGTCAAAGCAGTTACGGTGTAATTAGGGCCATTAAATCATAAAGCAGTTTTAAAACAGAACGCACCTTCACATGGAGGAGAATATTGACAAAATTAAGTAAACACAATACATAATAATCATTGTCTTTGAGCCCTGATAAGCAATAGCATATTAAAGCATGGGAAGCCTTCTATGTACAAACATGAGCATTGAGCAGAACACATGTGAAGCTGAACACGTGTGTATGTGAGAGTCTGCAGTGTGAATAATCACGTATATTGACAAGGGAAGGAAGAGGCTTGGTTGATAAGCAGGTGCTATGCTGAAGTTAAATTGCATCATCAGGTGTGGCCGCTATTACAGTATCAGACTGAATCCTTTCTGTGAACCTGGTGATTTTTAGAATTATTCATCTATTGTATAAAAACAGATTTTGCAGGTATTGATAGTCTAAACGTTGTCTGGTTGAACTGAAGGTTCTTGCCTATAAGTGATTTGAGAGGATTGAACAGATCATTCTGTGATAATGAAACTTTGAAGAAGAGACTTTCTGATTAATTATTAAAGGGTTTATCAGAACCAGACAGACATCAGACTTAATGTTCATTTTGTCAGCACAGTTAACTGAACAAAGTATCTTTATACCTGTACATATCTAAATAAATTAAGTATGTTAATTATGAGAATTATTGATAGTGGTTTAATATGAACTTTCATATAATGCTCTTTTGGTCTTCCTTTATATAGCACATTGATTTTGATTACATAATAGTGATTTGTGATAACTGAACTTTTTAATGTATTTTAATTTAATTTATTACTGTGATTGAAAATCTGAATTTCCAGCAGCTGAGTTTTATTTCAGTCTTCAGTGTCACATGATCCTTCAGAAATCATTTTAATATGCTCACTTTCTCATTATTAATGTTAAAAACAGTTGATATTTTTGTGGAACTTGATACATCTTAATCAGATTTCTTTGATAAATAGACATTTAAAAAGAATAGCATTTATTTCAAATAGAAACTGTTGCTTTTGATCAGATCAGTTTAATTCATTTGCTGGATAAAAGTATTAATTTCTTTATACACTGAACAAAAATATAAACGCAACACTTTTGTTTTTGCCCCCGTTTTTCATGAGCTGAACTCAAAGATCTAAGACTTTTTCTATGTACACAAAAGGCCTATTTCTCTCAAATATTGTTCACAAATCTGTCTAAATCTGTGTTAGTGAGCACTTCTCCTTTGCCGAGATAATCCATCCACCTCACAGGTGTGGCATATCAAGATGCTGATTAGACAGCATGATTATTGCACAGGTGTGCCTTAGGCTGGCCACAATAAAAGGCCACTCTAAAATGTGCAGTTTTACTGTATTGGGGGGCAGAGGCGTCATGCCCATTGAAACTAAGGGGGCACATGCCCCCTCAGATTTTTGAGCCAAGTAGATTTTTAATGCAGCTTCCAAAAGACAAAAAATAGCCGAATCATATTTTTATATTTGATACAATCACACTGGTGTGATTAGATCATTCAGTGCGTCAAATCACCAGCTACTAAATTCTAATTTGAGTTCGCTGGCTGGCGCTGAGCCAGAGACAGATGCGTTTTTACAGCGCTGCATTATAACCAATCACACACGTTTCGGGTGACCTTATGAATGCAATGACCAATCAGAGGCATTCAGATGAGTCACCTCTGAAACTAGGTGTTTTGTTCAGGGCGCGCGCTCACTGACTGAATACTCCGGAGAATTCTCTCACCAGAAACAAGAAACGATGTAAGTAAGAGATTCATTTCACAGTGTAAACCGCTTCAGTGATTGTAATGGGAGTTTTTGAGACTGAAGTCTTGATAATGAAATGATAATGTTCTTTGATAATGTAAGTTTCCTTTCCTGTGTTCTGAACAATGAAAGTGATATAATTAGTAACTTACAGCGTTGTATTAAATTCATGTTAAATACAAAGTCAGTCATAAAATATTTTAAGGCATGACACCCATATGGTAGGCTACTTAAGTAAAATTCGGATTTTATGCGTAGCTAATGGGTCGTTCTACAGAAATGTCCACTTTTGGTATGGCAAGATGTCTTAAAATATATTTAAACTTAGACCACATTATTAGATTACATTTTGACTTTATGAATATACATAAATGACAGTTTTTTTATTATTTATTTTTTTTATCTTGTGCATTTATCTATGAAGGTGACACCAGTGACAGTAAGCATTGACAGTGACAGTAACACACAATTTTCATGAAAAATGCGTTTTACAAAATGGCTTTTGAAAGGTATCAAACCACATGTTGTCAATCATGGTATACTCACTAAATTAAGTAGTTTAATCCATTTGTATTCTAGTTTTTTACAATTTCCTAACAATAAAGCAACTTTCAACTAAAAGCAAAGTTCAACTAAAAGCTTCATATGAAATCATGAGATAAATAAGAACATTTCTGATAACTGAAAAGAGACAGTGGACTTACAGGTGCATCTCAATAAATTAGAATGTCGTGGAAACGTTCATTTATTTCAGTCATTCAACTCAAATTGTGAAACTCATGTATTAAAAAAATGCAATGCACACAGACTGAAGTAGTTTAAGTCTTTGGTTCTTTTAATTGTGATGATTTAGGCTCACATTTAACAAAAACCCACCAATTCACTATCTCAACAAATTAGAATACTTCATAAGACCAATAAAAAAAACATTTTTAGCGAATTGTTGGCCTTCTGGGAAGTATGTTTATTTACTGTATATGTACTCAATACTTGGTAGGGGCTCATTTTGCTTTAATTACTGCCTCAATTCAGCGTGGCATGGAGGTGATCAGTTTGTGGCACTGCTGAGGTGGTATGGAAGCCCAGGTTTCTTTGACAGTGGCCTTCAGCTCATCTGCAATGTTGGGTCTGGTGTCTCTCATCTTCCTCTTGACAATACCCCATAGATTCTCTATGGGGTTCAGGTCAGGCGAGTTTGCTGGCCAATCAAGCACAGTAACACCATGGTCATTGAACCAGCTTTTGGTACCTTTGGCAGTGTGGGCAGGTGCCAAGTTCTGCTGGAAAATGAAATCAGCATCTCCATAAAGCTTGTCAGAAGAAGGAAGCATGAAGTGCTCTAAAATTTCCTGGTAGATGGCTGCGTTGACTGTGGACTTCAGAAAACACAGTGGACCAACACCAGCAGATGACATGGCAGCCCAAAGCATCACTGACTGTGGAAACTTCACACTGGACTTCAAGCAACATGGATTCTGTGCCTCTCCATCTTCCTCCACACTCTGGGACCTTGTTTCCAAATGAAATGCAAAATGTACTTTCATCTGAAAAGAGGACTTTGGACCGCTGAGTTCTTTTTCTCCACAGCCCAGGTAAGACGCTTCTGACATTGTCTCTGGTTCAGAAGTGGCTTGGTAGCCCTTTTCCTGAAGATGTCTGAGTGTGGTGACTCTTGATGCACTGACTCCAGCTTCAGTCCACTCCTTGTGAAGCTCTCCCAAGTGTTTGAATCGGCTTTGCTTGACAGTATTCTCAAGCTTGCAGTCATCCCTGTTGCTTGTGCACCTTTTCCTACCCATATTCTTCCTTCCAGTCAACATTGCATTTAATATGCTTTGATACAGCACTCTGTAAACAGCCACGCCTTTCAGTAATGACCCTCTGTGACTTACCCTCTTTGTGGAGGGTGTCAATGTTCGTCTTCTGGATCATTGCCAAGTCAGCAATCTTCTCCATTATTGTGGCTTCAAAGAACAAGAGCTACCCGGAATTTATACTGTAGGGATGGTCATTAATTGAAACTCAAATGTAAATATTCTAATATTTTGAGATACTGATTTTTGACTTTCATGAGCTGTAAGCTCTAATCATCAAAATTAAAACAAAAAAAAACTTTTGAAATGTTTTACTTTACATGCAATGAATCTAAAATATATGAAAGTTTCACTTTTTGAAAAAACTTACAAGAAAAAATGAACTTTTTCACGACATTCTAATTCATTGAGATGCACCTGTATCATGGGCCTTTCTTCATAGATCTTCAGGAAATAGGAAGAAGGAAGTCAAGTGATATCATCAGTGTGATTTTTATTTCAAAATAAACTATTTTTGTTAAACCGTAAAACCAGTGACAACTCCAGGGGACCACGCCTTTAATTATTTTATAATATTTATTCACCATTTAGTTTTTTTATGTTATTTACATCATATATTTGATAGTTATGAATACATTATTGTATTTTAAATGGTAGAAAAATCTGTTTTGGATTTCAAAATAAAGCACTTTCTCTGTACATGGCTGTGGGGATGAGCAGTTTTGTGGTGCTTGGAATTCTATATAATTAATAAAAATAAAAAAACATTGCCACATTGATGGCTCAAGAAGGTGTAATTGTTCAAATAACAGATTGTTTCATTTTAAAATTGTAACCCTAAAGTGTTTTTAAAGTGTAATATTTTTGTAAAGGCTAGGGACAGAAAAAAATTACATTTCCATAGAATGACCCTATAGGACATTAGGCTAATTTGCCCATCGCCCGTTATAGATTAACTAACATTATATACTTTATAAAGGTGCAAAATGCATTTACTTACAGTTTAATTACTGGGAATATTTTGAATAGACTAAAAAAGGAAAAATTAAGTAAAACATAAGCCTACTGCTGTGTCAACCCCCATCTCATAACTCACCCACTCACCTGTGCCCCCTCAAAAATAATAAGTGCATGACGCCCCTGTTGGGGGGGTCCGAAAACCATTCAGTATCTGGTGTGACCACCATTTGCCTCACGCAGTGCAACACATCTCCTTCGCATAGAGTTGATCAGGTTGTTGATTGTGGCCTGTGGAATGTTGGTCCACTCCTCTTCAATGGCTGTGTGAAGTTGCTGGATATTGGCAGGAACTGGAACACGCTGTCGTAAACATGCTCAATGGGTGACATGTCCGGTGAGTATGCTGGCCATGCAAGAACTGGGATGTTTTCAGCTTCCAGGAATTGTGTACAGATCCTTGCAATATGGGGCTGTGCATTATCATACTGTAACATGAGGTGATGGTCGTGGATTAATGGCACAACAATGGGCCTCAGGATCTCGTCACGGTATCTCTGTGCATTCAAAATGCCATCAATAAAATGCACCCGTGTTCGTTGTCCATAACATACGCCTGCCCATACCATAACCCCACCGCCACCATGGGCCACTCGATCCACAACGTTGACATCAGCAAACCGCTCACCCACACGACGCCATACACGCTGTCTGCCATCTGCCCTGTACAGTGAAACGGGCAACAGCTCTGGTGGACATTCCTGCAGTCAACATGCCAATTGCACGCTCTGTGGCATTGTGCTGTGTGATGAAACTGCACATTTTAGAGTGGCCTTTTATTGTGGCCAGCCTAAGGCACACCTGTGCAATAATCATGCTGTCTAATCAGCATCTTGATATGCCACACCTGTGAGGTGGATGGATTATCTCGGCAAAAGAGAAGTGCTCACTAACACAGATTTAGACAGATTTGTGAACAATATTTGAGAGAAATAGGCCTTTTGTGTACATAGAAAAAGTCCTAGAGTTCAGCTCATGAAAAATGGGGGCAAAAACAAAAGTGTTGTGTTTCTATTTTTGTTCAGTGTAATTCATGTATCTCAATACAATGCTGTTAAATATTTGTCAAAAGAAATTAAACTGTTTTTGAAATCATGCGAGCTAAATGTGAAATTTGAATGCAAACAACAGTAGAATTGTAATTTATTAGCCTTATTGAGCCAAATATTGTGTTTCTTTGAGCATTATGCCTTAACCATGTTTACAGTGGACACATTTGCACCAAAATACAGTGGCTTAAGACTAATGTACACACTTATATACTGCAGTTAGTTACATTTTATTTTTCTTTGTTGTCCTTGACAAAACATTTTTGGGTTAAGACCCACTAGTTGTGAACTAGCGCCCTAGACTAAATGTTTAAAAGCAATCTTATGATCTTCATTATATTTCTTTATAAACAGTCAGGTTTCAGGAGTGGCCATTCAACAGAGACTGCGCTACTCTCAGTCACTGAAACCCTGCGAGTCACAAAGGCCGATTCCAAATCATCAGTCCTCATTCTGCTGGATCTTTCTGCTGCTTTTGACACTGTCAATCATCAGATCCTCCTGTCCACCCTCTCATCGCTGGGCATCACTGGGATTCCACTTCGCTGGTTTGAATCCTATCTCACCGGTAGGTCTTTCAGGGTGGCCTGGGGAGGGGAGGTATCCAAAGCACATCAACTGGTCACTGGGGTTCCTCAGGGATCGGTTCTTGGACCCCTCCTCTTCTCCACATACACTAGATCACTGGGACCCATCATACAGGCACATGGCTTCTCCTACCATTGCTACGCCGATGACACACAGCTCTATCTCTCTTTTCAACCAGATGATCCAACGGTAGCTGCACGGATCTCAGGCTGCCTGGCGGACATCTCGGCATGGATGAAAGAACATCACCTACAGCTCAACCTGGCAAAGACTGAGCTTCTTGTCGTCCCTGCCACTCCGACTCTACAGCATGACTTCTCGATTCAGTTAGGCACATCAATAATTACCCCATCAACTTCGGTCAGAAATCTTGGTGTAATCTTTGATGACCAGCTGACCTTCAAAGAGCACATTGCAAAGACTGATCGATCTTGCAGGTTTGCGCTACACAACATCAGAAAAATCAGGCCCTTCCTGACAGAGCATGCTGCACATCTTCTTGTCCAGGCCCTTGACGTTTCTAGGCTGGACTACTGCAATGCTCTTCTGGCTGGTCTTCCATCAAACACAATCAAACCTCTACAAATGATTCAGAATGCAGCGGCACGACTGGTCTTCAATGAGCCCAAAAGAACCCATGTTACACCTCTCTTCATCTCATTGCACTGGCTACCAGTGGCAGCTCGCATCAAGTTCAAGACACTGATGCTTGCATACAGAACGACCACAGGCTCAGCACCCTCCTACTTCCACTCACTATTACGAATCTACATCCCCTCCAGAAGTCTGAGATCTGCTAGTGAGCGACGCCTTGTGGTACCATCACAGAGAGGCTCAAAATCACTCTCCAGAACATTCTCATTCACCGGTCCTGGATGGTGGAATAATCTTCCCACCCCTATCCGGAATGCTGGATCCCTGTCAATCTTCAAGCAACAACTGAAAACTCATCTCTTTCGGCACTACTTGACTTCATCCTAAACTTGTTCTTAAAAAAAAAAAAAAAAAAAAAAAAAACTTTCCCTTTATCTTTCCTTCCCTTGCTAGCTTGTACTTATTTGAACAATGACTGAGACTTGGTGTTACGAGCACTTCCTCTGTCTGATTGCCTCTTCAAGATGAATCGCTTTATGTATTCCCCAATTGTAAGTCGCTTTGGATAAAAGCGTCTGCCAAATAACTAAATGTAAATGTACTGTAAATGTATTTGATATCTTTAAATATCTATATATTATTTTATATATCACTCACTTAGGGCCCATAGAAAGTCTGTTTTCACTTTTGAAACATTCACAGAGGAATACAAGAATCTTACAATGTGATATATTAGATCATTAGTGTAATATTTGCAAAAAGTGTACTACAGACAATGACTAAACATTTAGTCATAGCCTGTGATCAGGGAAAAAATTACCTATTAACTTAAAGTAAAGAGTAACTTTATTTTGATATTTGCTTGCATTGGTATTCTCATTAGCTTTAACCTGCTCCCAACACAAAGACGCTATTGTGTGCTCATTGTGTGGTTATTAATTAACCCTAACTAGAGAATGAAGAACAGGCCACTAGACAAACCTAACTAAAAGATCCATAAAAGTGTATGACACAACTACAGATGAGGTCACGTAGGATTTATGAATTCTGTTTTACGACATCGTAAAATTTATCCTCTTTATTCATTAACAGCAAAGAAACAATGACAGGTTCTGATAGGTTGCTGGTCCGGGGATCAGTTCCTATATAAGAGGAGACAGAAAGAGGAGAAAGGCAGAGATTGCAGTGACAACAACTGAAAACATACTACAGCTAAACCGTTCTCGAGAAGAATCAGCCAGCATGAAGACCGTTTTGTTTGTCGCTCTCCTCGTTGTAGCTCTTTGCCTGGTCTGTGAGGCTGTGCAAGTCCAGGTAAGCTCAAGCTTTTATTGCTATCATTGCTGCTTCTCTGTAATTAAAAACATCTCACTAGTTTAAATTAACTTAATTAACACTTTATTCCATGATTTATGGATGTAATCTCCTCAGAATTGCATCAGTTTGCATCTGACCTGATTCTGAAACGTGTATATTGCTGTGTATATGGCTCAAAGGTGTATTCAATAAAGGCATGAGTCATTTGAGCTATTCAGATAAAGAATCATTCATCCAAATGCTATTAAGTTGAACTCCAGCTTTCAGTGCTGACGCATTGTTCGGTCTTGGCATTGAGAATTGAACTCATCCATTTATTTCTACAATTTCCCTCCTGTAGGAAGGTGATTTTTCCTTTTCCTTGGACTCTGTGAAAGTTCTCCAGCAATTAATCGACCAACCACGAACACAAAACCCTCGGTTGGCCAAGACGAGCTACTTTTCTGTATGCTCCAATCCAACTCTGCCACAGGAGTTTACGCCTCTCTGCATGCAGAGAGGAGCAACAATGTCCTTCGCTAGGCTAGGTACTAGTCATGTGCAATAATTTTACGCAATTTACTGTCAATAAATTGCATTGTATTGCTTGATAAATCCCAATCTAACCTGAGATAACTTTTTGTCTGTTTCAGCATCTGTGCCAGTGGACGTCTGTGAAATATGTGCTTTTGCGGCTTGTACCGGTTGCTAACTCCTCCCCTTGCTTGATCATCCTCACCTCCACTTAATAAAATCTGCATATTTTCATTTACTGCCATAAGTTCTCACGAATGTTGCCTGAATGGCAAAACTCAAAATGGCAGCACACTGTTTATGAACTGTTACTTAAACTTCCTTCCCCTCTTTGCTTTCCCACGTTTTGTTTTGTTACAGCACATATTTCATTTATTTAAGGGAAAAGTGTCTTTTTTATTTTTCTATTTCTCAGTTTTGCTGGGTTTTATACTCCTTTGTGTGTGGTAATGCCTCAGTGTTGATTAAAGTGCATTGAAAATCTGTTCTCTGTGCATCGTGAATCATTTTATTGTAGAAAGAATGTGATTGACGTTATAATAATGTTATTTGGTTTTACAGCCAAAACTAGGCAATTAGTTCATATTTAATGGATGAGGAACTTGGGATGTCTGAGTGCAAACCATTTAATGCCATACTTTTTGACTGACAGGAGGGAAGCAGACTACTTCATGTTTATATTCAGTCATTTTGAAAGCAACATACGCCACGAGTTCTTGATGAGGTTTGGTGGGCTGTTGCTCATAAAAGATTCATTGAAAGTTGAGTGACAGGAACATTTAAGTGTGAAGACTCTATTTACTGATATATGTCTTCAGGAAACTACTTGACTGCTTATTTAAATATTAAATTTTTTCATTACTAGACATGAAACCTTTCAAGCGTGAATGTGTGTTTGTGCGAGTTTTGAAATGTATTTGTGTATGGTGAAACCGTTCTGCTATTTGCATTCATGCAGCACATCAATTCATCACCCCAACATAACACATTCCTGATCATTTGTAGTCCGGATGAGAATCCAAACCTTTATGCAACACAACATTTGTACATAAAGCAGCCACCTTGATTTGCTGTCCTGTGCTTTGAGTAAAAATGTAACAGGTGCTATGTTCTTTTTGTGTACCGTTCTGTGTTTGCTTGTAAGCTACAAAAAAAAAGAAAAGAAAAAAAGAAGCAGGCTGCTGATGGAAGTGTAATTTACCTGTTTTGAAAGCTTCAGTGAAATGGTGAACAACAGAATGGAGAGTAAGCCATTTCTTTCACTTTGAAGGTTTTGGTCATTAGGGAGGACTTCTCTCCAAGATCAACCAGCCCTACATAAATACAGTGGGGGGAAAAAATAATTATTTGATCCCCTGCCGATTTTGTACGTTTTCCCACTGACAAAGAAATGATCAGTCTATAATTTTAATGTTAGGTTTATTTGAACAGTGAGAGACAGAATAACAACAACAAAAAATCCAGAAAAATGCATTTCAAAAAAGTTATAAATTGATTTGCATTTTAATGAGTAAAATAAGTATTTGATCTTCTATCAAACAGCAAGATTTCTGGCTCCCAGGTGTCTTTTATACAGGCAAGGAGCTGAGATTAGGAGCACACTTTTAAAGGGAGTGCTCCTAATCTCAGCTTGTTACCTGTATAAAAGACACCTGTCCAGAGAAGCAATCAATCAATCAGATTCCAAACGCTCCACCATGGCCAAGACCAAAGAGCTGTCCAAGGATGTCAGGGACAAGATTGTAGACCTACACAAGGCTGGAATGGGCTACAAGACCATCGCCAAGCAGCTTGGTGAGAAGGTGACAACAGTTGGTGCGATTATTCGCAAATGGAAGAAACACAAAATAACTGTCAATCTCCCTCGGACTGGGGATCCATGCAAGATCTCACCTCGTGGAGTTTCAATGATCATGAGAACGATGAGGAATCAGCCCCAAACTACACGGGAGGATCTTGTCAATGATCTCAAGGCAGCTGGGACCATAGTCACCAAGAAAACAATTGGTAACACACTACGCCATGAAGGATTGAAATCCTGCAGCACCCGCAAGGTCCCCTGCTCAAGAAAGCACATGTACAGGCCCGTCTGAAGTTTGCCAATGACTGAGAGGAGAACTGAGTGAAAGTGTTGTGGTCAGATGAGACCAAAATCCAGCTTTTAACGGCATCAACTCAACTCGCCGTGTTTGGAGGAGGAGGAATGCTGCCTATGACCCCAAGAACACCATCCCCACCATCAAACATGGAGGTGGAAAAATTATGCTTTGGGGTTGTTTTTCTGCTAAGGGGACAGGACAAGCACCGCTTCAAACGATGGACGGGGCCATGTACCGTCAGGGCCATGGCATTGAAAATGGGTCTTCCAGCATGACAATGACCCAAAACACACGGCCAAGGCAACAAAGGAGTAGCTCAAGAAGAAGCACATTAAGGTCCTGGAGTGGCCTAGCCAGTCTCCAGACCTTAATCCCATAGAAAATCTGTGGAGGGAGCTGAAGGTTCGAGTTGCCAAACGTCAGCCTCGAAACCTTAATGACTTGGCGAGGTTCTGCAAAGAGGAGTGGGACAAAATCCGTCCTGAGATGTGTGCAAACCTGGTGGCCAACTACAAGAAATGTCTGACCTCTGTGATTGCCAACAAGGGTTTTGCCACCAAGTAATGTTTTGCGAAGGGTTCAAATACTTATTTCACTCATTAAAATGCAAATCAATTTATAACTTTTTTTAAATGAATTTTTCTGGATTTTGTTGTTATTGTTATTCTGTCTCTCACTGTTCAAATAAACCTACCATTAAATTTATAGATTGATCATTTCTTTGTCAGTGGGCAAACGTACAAAATCAGCAGGGGATCAAATATTTTTTTCCCACTGTAGTTGTTTTGAATTTAATGTGACAGTACTGAAACCATCAAAAGAAGACATATGACTGCTATCTGAAGCGTCATGCAACTGTCTTTTTAGGGGCTACCAGTGGCGTTGGCAGTTTTGGTTCACAAGTTTGCACTAACATAATATGATTGAGCAATTAGTAAGCATATCTGACGTGCTGTCCGGAGGGAGGGCTCCGAGCTCGGGCTAGAGCTTGAACCCGGAGAACATATACAGGTGCTGGTCATATAATTAGAATATCATCAAAAAGTTGATTTATTTCACTAATTCCATTCAAAAAGTGAAACTTGTATAATGTATACATTCATTCCACACAGACTGATATATTTCTTTTAATTTTGATGATTATAACTGACAACTAATGAAAACCCCAAATTCAGTATCTCAGAAAATTAGAATATTACTTGAGACCAATACAAAGAAAGGATTTTTAGAAATCTTGGCCAACTGAAAAGTATGAACATGAAAAGTATGAGCATGTACAGCACTCAATACTTAGTTGGGGCTCCTTTTGCCTGAATTACTGCAGCAATGCGGCGTGGCATGGAGTCGATCAGTCTGTGGCACTGCTCAGGTGTTATGAGAGCCCAGGTTGCTCTGATAGTGGCCTTCAGCTCTTCTGCATTGTTGGGTCTGGCATATCGCATCTTCCTCTTCACAATACCCCATAGATTTTCTATGGGGTTAAGGTCAGGCGAGTTTGCTGGCCAATTAAGAACTGGGATACCATGGTCCTTAAACCAGGTACTGGTAGCTTTGGCACTGTGTGCAGGTGCCAAGTCCTGTTGGAAAATGAAATCTGCATCTCCATACAGTTGGTCAGCAGCAGGAAGCATGAAGTGCTCTAAAACGTCCTGGTATACGGCTGTGTTGACCTTGGACCTCAGAAAACACAGTGGACCAACACCAGCAGATGACATGGCACCCCAAACCATCACTGACTGTGGAAACTTTACACTGGACCTCAAGCAACATGGATTCTGTGCCTCTCCTCTCTTCCTCCAGACTCTGGGACCCTGATTTCCAAAGGAAATGCAAAATTTACTTTCATCAGAGAACATAACTTTGGAGCACTCAGCAGCAGTCCAGTCGAGACGCTTCTGACGCTGTCTGTTGTTCAAGAGTGGCTTGACACAAGGAATGCGACAGCTGAAACCCATGTCTTGCATACGTCTGTGCGTAGTGGTTCTTGAAGCACTGACTCCAGCTGCAGTCCACTCTTTGTGAATCTCCCCCACATTTTTGAATGGGTTTTGTTTCACAATCCTCTCCAGGGTGCGGTTATCCCTATTGCTTGTACACTTTTTTCTACCACATCTTTTCCTTCCCTTCGCCTCTCTATTAATGTGCTTGGACACAGAGCTCTGTGAACAGCCAGCCTCTTTTGCAATGACCTTTTGTGTCTTGCCCTCCGTGTGCAAGGTGTCAATGGTCGTCTTTTGGACAACTGTCAAGTCAGCAGTCTTCCCCATGATTGTGTATCCTACAGAACTAGACTGAGAGACCATTTAAAGGCCTTTGCAGGTGTTTTGAGTTAATTAGCTGATTAGAGTGTGGCACCAGGTGTCTTCAATATTGAACCTTTTCACAATATTCAAATTTTCGGAGATACTGAATTTGGGGGTTTCATTAGTTGTCACTTATAATCATCAAAATTAAAAGAAATAAACACTTGAAATATATCAGTCTGTGTGGAGTGGATGTATACATTATACAAGTTTCACTTTTTGAATGGAATTAGTGAAATAAATCAACTTTTTGATGATATTCTAATTATATGACCAGCACCTGTATATATATACACCTGTTGTGCTTGTTAAGGTGATTAGATGACGAGCTCCACCTGGGCCAGACTGATTATCTGATCGTGCTCCTCCCGAACCTTGTTAATAAAACATAATTTAGTATTTAAACCCTGATTTAATATATTTGGGGTTCGTAAGATATTTAAATGTTGTTTTTTTAAGTTTCTTATGCTCAGCATGGTTGCATTTACTTAATCAAAACTACAGTGAAAACAGTAGTATTGTGAAATATTACCATTTAAAATAACTGTAATATTTTAAAATGCCATTTATTCATGAATAAAAGGACAGCATTTATTTGAAACAGAATTTTTTTATGACATTATACATGTCTTTATATGTATATAAATACATTCTCAGGAGAAAATGTGCTCAAGGTTCTTTGTCAACACTCCATTTGCTGATAGTAATCGTAGTTTGCATCTTTGCGAATTCAAAGGCCATCGCAGACGCAAACTGACAATGGTTTACAAAAGAGCATGCAAAAAAAAAAAAGAGGTCAAGAGGCACACTGTAAAAATGTAGTCAGATTGTATTGATTGTGGAGCAACGGCTGTCTGGAGTTCAACACATCAAATGCCATATTGTCTGCAAAGCTAGTGCCAATATGCATTGATGTAATTTTTCCAATCTCTTTGTGTTTAGTGGGTTTTATTGCACAGCTGCAATAGCTTAGTGGATTGACGCAAGTACAGTATCCTGTTGTGTCACCGGCCAAGTTTTATCAGGATTACTCAGATGCATCGTGTTTTATCGCCATGCATTATTAGATCACACAAGCTCACTTCTCAAACATAATTATGACTATAAACACATTATGATTAAAATATTTTTTTTTTGTTTCAAAAACAAGTCATTAAATGCTTAAGTGTATGCATAGCACGCAGCACGGACTGACAGTTCAATTTACATTGCTATGTTCAGTATTGGGGAGCAAACTAGATACACAGAGGCTTCACATAATTTGAGATGAGCAATGGACTGATATAGGCAGTGTTGCTTTGGACGTGAATATTAGGTAGCCTAATGCCTGACCAATGATTGCAGCAATGGAGGCCGTTCACACAGAACATGTTTTTCCATTCAGCTGCACTACTTTTCCATTGTTTTTCTTTTGGTGCATATTTTCTTTTAAGTGCATAGGTCCCGTTTTGCATACTTATGTACTATGTCATTTGTATGAATAGTGAGAGTAGTGTATTCACACTGGAAACTGCAAAAAGAAAAAGTGCACTTTAAATACCCGAATGCACTTAAATGTTGGACACGTCCTGCATTGCAGCTTTAATTACTCCGATAGTGAATTACAAAAAAAACAAAAACATATAAAATTCATAGACTACACGGTTGAGTTCATAGCATATTAAGTACATGGTGTATTAGTGCATAGTGCATCATTTGGGGCACAACTTAGTTGCTACAATCGTGCTACAAACCCGATTCCAAAAAAGTTGGGACACTGTACAAATTGTGAATAAAAACAGAATGCAATGATGTGGAAGTTTCAAATTTCAATATTTTATTCAGAATACAACATAGATGACATATCAAATGTTTCAACTGAGAAAATGTATAATTTTAAGGGAAAAATAAGTTGATTTTAAATTTCATGGCATCAACACATCTCAAAAAAAGTTGGGACAAGGCCATGTTTACCACTGTGTGGCATCCCCTCTTCTTTTTATAACAGTCTGCAAACGTCTGGGGACTGAGGAGACAAGTTGCTCAAGTTTAGGAATAGGAATGTTGTCCCATTCTTGTCTAATACAGGCTTCTAGTTGCTCAACTGTCTTAGGTCTTCTTTGTCGCATCTTCCTCTTTATGATGCGCCAAATGTTTTCTATGGGTGAAAGATCTGGACTGCAGGCTGGCCATTTCAGTACCCGGATCCTTCTTCTACGCAGCCATGATGTTGTAATTGATGCAGTATGTGGTCTGGCATTGTCATGTTGGAAAATGCAAGGTCTTCCCTGAAAGAGACGACGTCTGGATGGGAGCATATGTTGTTCTAGAACTTGGATATACCTTTCAGCATTGATGGTGCCTTTCCAGATGTGTAAGCTGCCCATGCCACACGCACTCATGCAACCCCATACCATCAGAGATGCAGGCTTCTGAACTGAGCGCTGATAACAACTTGGGTTGTCCTTGTCCTCTTTAGTCCGGATGACATGGCGTCCCAGTTTTCCAAAAAGAACTTCAAATTTTGATTCGTCTGACCACAGAACAGTTTTCCACTTTGCCACAGTCCATTTTAAATGAGCCTTGGCCCAGAGAAAATGCCTGCACTTCTGGATCATGTTTAGATATGGCTTCTTTTTTGACCTATAGAGTTTTAGCCGGCAATGGCGAATGGCACGGTGGATTGTGTTCACCGACAATGTTTTCTGGAAGTATTCCTGAGCCCATGTTGTGATTTCCATTACAGTAGCATTCCTGTATGTGATGCAGTGCCGTCTAAGGGCCCGAAGATCCAGTATTGTTTTCCGGCCTTGACCCTTACGCACAGAGATTGTTCCAGATTCTCTGAATCTTTGGATGATATTATGCACTGTAGATGATGATAACTTCAAACTCTTTGCAATTTTTCTCTGAGAAACTCCTTTCTGATATTGCTCCACTATTTTTCGCCGCAGCATTGGGGGAATTGGTGATCCTCTTCCCATCTTGACTTCTGAGAGACACTGCCACTCTGAGAGGCTCTTTTTATACCCAACCATGTTGCCAATTGACCTAATAAGTTGCAAATTGGTCCTCCAGCTGTTCCTTATATGTACATTTAACTTTTCCGGCCTCTTATTGCTACCTGTCCCAACTTTTTTGGAATGTGTAGCTCTCATGAAATCCAAAATGAGCCAATATTTGGCATGACATTTCAAAATGTCTCACTTTCAACATTTGATATGTTATCTATATTCTATTGTGAATAAAATATAAGTTTATGAGATTTGTAAATTATTAAAAAATTCCTTTTTTATTCACAATTTGTACAGTGTCCCAACTTTTTTGGAATCGGGTTTGTAGATAAACGCTGTTTGCCCTCGCATCTTTTGCAGTGTCTTGCGCATTGTAAAAAGGCAGCGTGAAGGTAAAATAAGTTTAACTTTTAAAAAATAAATAAAAAATTCAGTGCTTTATGATTATTACAGTAACTTTAAAATAAATATTTATTAAGAATTCTTACATTGTCTGTGCCGATGGCCTCGTGGGAAGTGTGCCGACATGTATCACTATTGCACTTCGGGCGTCGCGAGTTTGAGTCCAGACTTGTGGACTTTTCCCAATCCCATCCCCCTCTCTCTCACCCACTTGCTTCCTGTCGACCTATACTGTCCTCTCTAATTAAAGGCATAAAAAAACTGCCAAAATAAATCTTTAAAAAAAAGAATTCTAATATTAATTAAAAACTGCATAATATTTTCTAAATTATGCTGTTAATATAAATTGTGTTTTTTCACAAACAGAAGGTTTCTTCTGTTCAAATGCTGTTTAACGTTGTTACCCTAAATTAAATTTTGTCCCAGACAAACACTGCTGTGATTGCAATTAAAATTAAATTTTTTTCAATTTTTGACAAGCTACAATTTCAAAGTAGCTTCCCCAACACTGTGTTTGTTTCTTGAAAAATCAGGTCACTGATTCAGCCATGCTACTGAACTGATATCAATTTGTACAAGCACTACTATCAAACCCTGACAACGCTACAATTTATAGGGAGATGGCCTTGTGTACAATCTAATTCCTAAATCCCAGTTTGCAAGCCAGCTGACATCCATGTCCTGTATGTGCTCATAACAGATGTATTTATGAGAATAACTGGTACAGTTTGTCACTTACTGACAGGCCTGTATATGATTTATATAGAGAAAACACGTACATCCTCTTTTGTTATCAAAGAGGAGGTCAAGAAACGATAGGCTGTATTCGACCACCAGGTCTTAATAGCTTACTTAGTAACATATTAACACAATAATCACACTTTATATAGCTTGACCTGATGAACATCTGAATTCACTTAATGCAATCGCTTTCCATGCAGAGCCACTCTTCTGAGACTGTCCGTCTGAAGCTGAAAATGAGAGCGTTGATCGTCTTCCTCCTTCTGACCACAAGCTTCTTTCAAATCTCAAAATCTGTGCAGGTTACGGTAAGTCAGAATTGGTCCATTCACACAAACTCTTTTCACTTTGTGAGGCTGGATTGCATTGGAAGTTTGTTTGGGGAAAGGTATTACTAGCTTTTTTGTGGAACTGCAATCTCAAAGCATTTCTGAATTTGAGAAATATGTGCGCTTTGTGGGAGTTTTTTATTTATTTTTTTTATTATTATTTTCCTACTGTGTTACAGATAACATTAGGGTACCTTTCAGAATCTTGACAAATACAGTGCTGAAAAAAAATTCAACAAATTTTACTAAAATTGCTAGGTTTTAATTAGAAAAACTGAAATAGTATTTTCATGTAAACGTACTCCAATAACTCAATGAAACAAAGTTTGTTTCCATTTTATTTGAATGTTTCTTTATGAAGTTTGACATGCTAAATATGAAAATCGCATTATTTTTTGTATCATTAACAGTGTTCTTAAAAAAATAAATAATAATAATAGATAAATGACTAATAAATAGC
Source organism: Aspiorhynchus laticeps (assembly GCA_023376895.1). NCBI lineage: Eukaryota > Metazoa > Chordata > Actinopteri > Cypriniformes > Cyprinidae > Aspiorhynchus > Aspiorhynchus laticeps. Next base: position 23,115,086 of record CM041810.1, on the reverse strand, counting down.
CATAATTTCTTATTTCTTTCATTGGTTTTGGGGGGAAATATGACCCAGATACGTTCTTGACAGGTTAGATTAATCTAAGTGTATACCTTAGATCATTAAGCTTACTATGACAAGATCGTTATTATTTTTTCAGTGTTCAGAGTACATTTAAATATACATTTAAAATATCTCTGTAGATATCAATTGAACTTGACATTGATGAATTTTTTTTTGATGTTTCTCTTTTCAACTATTTACAAATAGCTGAATGTGGTTTGGTGTATAATTCAGATTCAGACTTTCAATATCAATCACTTTAAATGGTGGCTAATCAGCACTTCACTCTCAGTATCCCCCTTTAAAAGAGACCCTGGCTATCTGCAAAGTAATCATCTTAGGAGATCTGCATCCAAATATCTGTCAGTTTAATTGTGTAGTAAAAAAAGTATTTATTTTTATGACTGGTTTATAGCAGACCCATGTGGGGAAAAAAAAATATTTGTAGAGTGGAGTAATAATTAACTTCTTGGCTTTTTATTGGATGTCTGTTTTATAGGACAGTGGGTACAGTTTCTCCCTGGAGGCAGTGAAGACCCTGCAAAAGCTTATGGAGACTGACATGAGTACAAACCCGCAACAGACCTACGGCGACGCAGAGTCCCTTTGTGCTGACCCTGACCTGCCAGGAGAGTTCAGGGTGCTTTGCGAAAAAGATGATGCAGATGAAGTCTTCCAGCGTCTGGGTTGGTGTGCTTGAAGTGGCTTGAAACATTAAAGGGGTCTTATGACGTTGCTAAAAAGAACAATATTTGGTGTATTTGGTGTAATGCAATATGTTTATGCGGTTTAAGGTAAAAAAAAACCCATTATTTTCCACATACTGTACATAATTGTTGCTCCTCTATGCCCCGCCTTCTGAAACGTGTCGATTTTTACAAAGCTCATAGTTCTGAGAAGCGAGGCATGCTCTGATTGGCCAGCTATCCAGTGCGTTGTGATTGGCCGAATGCCTCAAGCAGTGTTGCCAGATTGGGCGGGTTGCCGCCCAATTGGGCTTCTTTTGATCGGTTTGGACCGGAGAATAACTCATTGGGCGGGTAGACAAAATTTGGGCTGCTTTTAAAAAATTAAAAGCCGCCCAATCAGCTGCTTTTTTTCTTCGCATTTATCTTTAGTCATGTTATTTTAATATGTTCGAGCTCAAAGTATCACAGTAAAATAATGTGTAGTGCAGTCATCAACTCATTTTTCCTTAACGCAACCCTTATTGGTTCAGTTTAACCGAGACCTGTCAGTGAATTTACCATCTTTTATGTTGGTGAGATGTGATGACTCGTGAGTGACGGGGTTTTGGCGCTATAAAGGGCAAGATTTAAATGTGCAGCTATATATTCATTCATTCATTCATTTTAAGTGATTGCGATGGCAAAGTGGCCTAAATATAAGTTACACGAGAAAGAGTCTAGTGACTCAAATCTCACAACGTGGATTATACGTGATGAGAGATGAAAAGAAGATTTATAAATATAACTGTAACTGAAATGAGAGAACAGTTGAATGATTTATTACAAATCAAAACTGAATATGGCGATGCTGTTCTGCATCAGAACATCTTTTAAACCGTCCAGACTCTACTCTGGTATACTTGGCATTGACATGCAGCTGCTGGACTTGAACAGTTTTGACTGTGCAAAGTTCTGCATTATGTTCAAATGTGTACTTCGTGAAATACGTGCTGTGGTTCTGTCTTAAGACAAAGCACAAGACAAAGGTAAGCGCATTATTGTTGCTAATTGTTATTATTATTATTTTATTTTTGTTGTCAGATTATCATATACAGTATGTATCGATGAATATTTTTTGGCTGTCGGGGGTGTGTGCATGAACGAGTATAAATGCCAGCTAATTTACATTGCTTTCTGATCACGTTATTGTGCACTCTTTGCACAAAAATTACCTTATTCTTACTGTAGACATTGAAAATGATGCATTTTTTCAGGGTTAAAGTCATCAGTTAATTTCTTGATTGCCGCTTTTAACGCATTTGCCCTCCATGTTCCTGTGAAATTGATTTATCTTTATTTTATTTTGTCATCATTATTTTATTTTAAGGAGATAAAAATGGTCCTTATCAACCTTGATTGACATGGCAATAAAATTCTCTCATCATTTTGGCAGTTAAAAATTTGGGCTGGTTTTTGTTGAAATGGGCGGGTTTTGGTGAGCTTTTGGGCTGGAAATCTTCAACCCGATCTGGCAACACTGGCCTCAAGCGTGAGACGGAAATGTTACGCCCCTCACCGTATTGTGATGGCGTTTCCCGGCGCGACGAGACTAAAACAATAAAACCCATTACAAACGAGGCATTTGTGGCATCCAGTGGGGACATAATTACTGATTATAATGACTTTGACTGTCTTTTCAAGCGTCGCGTTGCATCGCGCCTCGTAAATATTACCATGTCTGCATTTGTGATCGGAGAAACGACAAACAACAAGCACTACTCTACACCGCTCAAAACTCGCGTTTGAATCGTCAGAAGCAGAAACGTACTTACAGGCTTTGAGTCAGAAGCACCAGACTGTCCTTGCAAAGTTGGAATTGCCCCACTGTATAGAAACAGCCTTTGTGCAATGGGTAGCAAGCTTTTCAAAAGTGCGGGGGATGGATGTGGTTTGTTTGTTAACAATAAAAACGATGAATACAATGACAGAAGAGTACAAAAGGTATAACATACAAGATATAAAAAGCTTCCCATTTAAATGAATGATACTAGAAAAGTATAAAAATACACTCGGAACACAGAAAATAAGTCAAAACTCTGTTGTGAAAATACACTCATTCAAAGTACCTGGAAAAGGGAGATGTAAATAACCATAAGTTCCCGCCTCCTCAGCACGAGCTGACCGATAAATCTAGCACACCAAGAGAGGCGGGACTTAAGTCAGAACAGCCAATCATCAGCCGGTCACACTCAAAGCCGGTGTCATGTTTGAGAGGGAGGGGAGGGGAGAGGAGGCAGCCGCAGCGAGCGCAGACACAGAGAGCAGCCAGAGAAACGGAGAGCGACTGCTATAAGGCGTTTGTGCAAAAAAAGTGCGGGTGTTGAAAAGTGTGGGTGTTAAAACACCCACATCCCCCACGGGTGCAACGCCCCTAGCCTGCAAGCAAGGCTACTCTCCTGCCAGGTTCAGGAAATAGTCCTCTGTGAATTGCGCTGCACACACTCGAATATTTGCGGTACTGCTCTGGAACAGTGTTGTAAATACAACTTAACCACTGATTTCTAATGATATCCTCTTTTGGAAGCCCAAACAAAGTAGTTTCGCTTTCACAGCGTCTCCAGGACATCGCGCCGGCGGCAGCAACATTACTACAGCGAGAATAAAAGTCACGCCCTGCTAAACATTTGGGCGGTGTTATGAAAATCTCCCCACATCGTGACGTGGACATGTGGGGGCGTGTTTTAGGGGGGCGTGGCAGAGTCTTAACTTTGATAAAGAATATCTCTTTGGTTTTGAGACTTTAGTCTTTGCAACTTCAGGGATCTTATCTATCCACAATCAGCTTGTAACACTCCAAAGAGAAAGGAAAACTTGAAATCGCATCATATGACCCCTTTAATATAATACAATAATATAGGCTACCATTAAAACATGTTTTTAGTTTTTTTTTAAGGAAATTAATTGTTTTGCTTAAAAGTGGTGCATTAAATTGATCAAATGTGACAGTAGAGACATTTAGAATGTTACACCGAATAAATGCTGAATTTTAGCCCATGCTAACCAGCAAAACCATAAGTGAACGTGAAATTGTGTAGAATTGTGTTCCTCTCGTCAGTGAAACAGTTAGCATGATTTGTCATATATGACGCACACACAGAAATCTTTAAAACACAGTTGTACTTCCATTCTTTTCCCAACTGTGTCATAAAGCTGCATTAATAGACAGCCTGATTTTGCCGTCAGTCTCCCAGGCACTCATTTCCTTTCTCCACCGGTGACAGGCAGACAGCAGCCGAGGGTTGTAACCACCTTAACTGCGATGCTGCAGCCGCCATTACGGCTCTGGCAGTGAGCCTGATAATAAATGTTTTTGTTTTTTTAAATCACTGATGGCCGATAATATTTCTCTAGTTATGCATCAAGCACTTCCTCATCCTCTCTGTTAATTCTTACTTGTGATCTTTTACTAGATCATGCATTTAAAAAAATATATTAAACATGCTGAATTTTGAGCAGCCATTACTCCAGTCTTCAGTGTGACATGATCCTTCTTCATACCAATATAATGATTTGCTGCAATTTTTTAAGTTTCCTAAGGAATATAAGGAGAAACAAGTGTCAAGTTGATATTTAAATGAAATAGCAACCTCTAAAGCAGTAAAACTGTACTTTAGGGAGGCAGATAGAAATCTTGTCGCATGTGTAATTGCCTCTTAGTAAACATGGCCCCTCTCTGTATAATGGGCCATATCTTTTATTGCCATCTTAAACACTAGACTGTTTTATTTGCTGAATGTGAGAGCACTCCAGAAGTTTTCAGACTGGATAAGTCGTGTTATTATCAGCAAACATAATACAGGGTCATTAGACACAGAAGGCTGACAATTTTAACGCTCTGTCAACAGTGAAACTCATCAGTCCTATAGACCCCTGTGAGATCTGCGCCAACGTGGCCTGCACTGGCTGTTAGAGCGGACAAACTCCCAGCATCCCAGAGTTCATTTCTACATCAGTGCCATCATACGTGTATCTATCTACAGAACAGCGGGTAAAACATAACAGGGTAAAACACATATTACTCATTTAATTTTACACAACAATGAGAAGACATATTTATTTAAATGTGTTTCATAAAATGTTTGGGTCACATAGTACAGATCTTGTTTTAAACAGAAACAGAAGTTGGTTTTGAATGGAGATACTGCCACCTAGTGAATCTAAAAACGATTTATATTACATATACTTTAAAAAATGTGACGTTCTATGTATGCAGAGTGTAAAATCTGGGTTGTAGCTAGTATCGTGGACCTTCTGACTATATATTGTCCTTTTAGCCCTGATGAAGGCCTGTGTGCTGAAACACATTGGCAAAATAAAATCCTTTTTTTAATTGCATCCTTTGTTTGTTCTGACCCCTTGACGTCATTAGGGTTGCTGGTATTGTCCCAATATAACAGTTTTTTCAACACACCTTGCTGATTATGTGAAGTTGCACCAGAACAATCAAACAACCTTTTTATACATTGTCCAGGGCCATAAAATTAAGAAAAAAAAAAATGGGTATAAGAAATATGTATTTAAATACATCTTTGTTTTTGTTATTTTCTCAAATTTGTGCATTTTTTATTTGCTGATTTGTAAAATAAAATAAAATAAAGTAAAAAAAAAAAAAAAAAAAAATTACCACTAGCTACAGCCCTGTGCAAAAGAGCAATATACAAAAAGCATTTATGTAGAATGCATTAAAAAGTGTTATTAAAGGTTATAATGCATTATAATTATTCATAATGTGCATTGTAATACATTATATTTTGTCGTAAATAATTATAACCAAATTTAAAATGCATAGTGCAACAATGAATTGATCAGTGTTATAATGTATTAACTGTGGTTACAATTATTAATGAGATGTACATTGCATTATAAGGTGCATTAGGCATAATTAATGCATTAAAACTACTTTTATGATGCATTATACATAAAGGCTTTCAAAGTGTTACCGAATAATTTTCTGGAAAGTATTCGGGATTAAGTGGAATAGTTGTTTATTTATGGAATATTATAGCCCTTTGAAGTTAGCATATTTTAAAATGACAGTCATCTTTCAAAACCAGGTGTCTAAAATTGTATCTGCTTTGTAAACATTTTAACAGTTGTAACAATATTAATAAAATATTTGAATAATAAAAAAATGAACATTAAACTTTTAATAATGTCCTATGTTAATTTAATTTCAACAATGATCAATCTAAAGTTTATAATAATAATAATAATAATCATGATCATCATCTAGGCACAATGTATTTACCTTTCTCTTACACTAGAGGACAGCACTGCCCTAAATAATGTTTTGGTCTTTTATTGCTGTCCAGCTCTGTGGAATATTAGAAGCAGGTGTTCCATGGCGTTACTATGGGAATTTTAGGTAGGCCTACATTTCCTTCGGTCAAGTACTCGTTTTGCATATAGCAACTAAATATCTTAAGCTATAGGTTATGAACACATAATACTTGGCTGGACAGAAATTTAGTAATGTAAGCTAAATGTGTACTTGAAGAAGAGATGTACTATATTTGTTTTCAGATCTCATGATCTCTGTGTTTATTGAAACACATTTGCATAAACAGCCTGCCCCAAACAATTCATAATGCACTAATACGAAACGTGCTCAAAAACACATTTCACTTGTGAAGAATAAACGTGTTTGTGTAAAGAGTGTATGACTAAATGTATTGACTATGAGTGTATTGACAACTCATAATCTGTGCAGTTTACAGCTCAGTTGATCAGATCAACAGAATCAAGCATGTTTCCTGCCTAAAGGCGTCAAACCTTTTTTTCCTTCATTAGCACAAAATGAGTGTGAATCAGGCAATCCCACATAGAATACTAACAGCTAAAGTGTTGTTCTGAGAGCCCGTTATGTAAGGATATCAAAGTGTTGTTTGCACAGGGAGCAGAGACCAGCCTGTTTGTATTTTATTGTAACATTTTTTCGATTTGGTTTCCATATTCAGCAGATCTCGCCCTCTGTGATCATAAAGGAGAATCTGTGCAAATAATCAGAGGCTTTTTCAGAGAGAGAGAGAAAAAAAGGTGTACTGTATGGAAACAGTTTCCATTCAGAAAAATTGCTAGCCAATAGTAATAAAGAAACAGCAATTAACACATAGAATTAAACATGCGGTTTTAAAGTAAAACACTGAAAGAGTATTTTCTTGTAAAATGTACTCTGTCAGGGATGTGCAAGGTGGACCCAATCACAGAGTGAGTGACAAGGGTTTATTACAAAACAGAGAGATACAAGAGGGTAGCGAATTGTGCAGGTGATTCAACGGCAGGAACACAGTTAACAGAGAGAGACAGCTAGGGAACACCACTGGGACAGCAACTGGCAGAATAGCAGCAGAGGAAGCGGCAAGACCAGGCAGATGGAAAAGACCAAGCAAGACACCATAGAGCGGAGTTCAGATACTTGTTGACCGCAGACTCTTAAGCGGACCAAGTACCAGGCAGGGAGAACCAGTGGCAGGAACTCACGGGAACAGGTCAGGACAGGAACTCCAACAACACAAAGAGACAAGACAGGACAAGGCTCCACAGGAACAACAAATACTCCAATGCAGGCAGGGGATAAATAAAACTAAAGAACTGATAAAAAGTAAAGTAACAAAATAAATAAGAAATAATTACCAATTTAACCAACACAACTAAAAGAACATCAAACAAAAATGCAAAACAAAATATCAGGACTAGAAGAACTGAATAAATACTAAAATAAAAGGCAAAAGGCAAAAACAGACAAAATGCAAAAACAAGGAGCAAGACAAGAACATGGAACTACAAAGGACTAGACAAGACAAGGGCACAAGACCAACCAGGCAGGGAGACAGGAACACAAACTCAGCCACATCCACAGACTGAGACATAAGCCGGTGATTGTTTCTCATATGGACGTCTGTAAAAATAAATGTACATATCACCTCATAAAACTCATGGATTCGGATGGCGATGTTTCGGATTCGGTGTTTTTCTCTCACCACCCCCATGAAAATCCCCGGCCGAATTACCTACTGTTTTTTGATAAACACCGAGGTCGTGTGGTAATTTAATTGCCGTCCGAATCCACATCTCTGAGTTTACGAGACGAAATCGATTCAAAATTCAGTGTTTAATCCCTTTTTGAGCACTCCCGAACACTGTAACGTTGTACTTCGGTGTAATTTACATATTATTTCTGAAATGCTGGAAAGTATTTAAAAGAACAATACTTCATGACTGCTCAACCACAGCGACTGGGATCAGAAAGAGAAGAAAAGCACATAAACTTTCAAATGGGTCTTTATTATGGCAGCAGCAGGTATGCAATACAATTTTAAAATGTGTATTATAAACAGATATATATCGCGTATAATTATATACAACTATAGCACGTCTATTTTCCTATTATTAAACAGGAGATTTAAATAATCAAATAATAAATATTATAAAATATGCTTGGAATAATAATACATTTTACATAATAATAATTATTTTTAAATACATTTTACACAATAATAAAAATAAATTTGTAAATAAAGTTAATTTTATTTACAGCAGACAATCATGTGATTGGCCATGTGAGCAGCACGTTATCGGGTGCGCAGGATCACAGAACTCGCTCCTCCACTGTGAATAAATCACCATCCGAATCCATGAGTTTTATCATTGAGGTGATATGTAAATTTATTTTTACAGACGTCCATATGAGAAACAATTACCATCCGAATCGGGCTTTAGACACAGGAAACAAACACAAGACAAACAGAGTGTCCGGGCAGACCCCTGACAGTACTCCATTAATCTTTGAAAAAGATGTTATCTTCAATATATGTACAGAGGGGGTTCCTGGATGGGAAGTTTCATAAGGATATCTATGTCCAAATACACAACGATGCACCGTAACCCAAACCATCTCAGTGGGTGGCGTATTCTGAAAAGGGTCTTTTGAACTGTTGTTTAAGCTTGACCTGCTGTGAGCTTGGAATAATCTAACCCAGAACAACATACGTGTATAAACAAGCCAAGCAAATTAACTTTAATGCCAAAATAATAAATAAATAAATAAAACAAAACAAAAGTCCTGCAGCGGGTAGACTGTGATAGCATGCAGTTCCTTAAATCTGACAACTGAATCCCAAGAAATCACATACTTGTGCTCGTCCTGATCCACTCACTTCTGTTATTTTTGACAATGGCATTGTACATGGGCATGCTGATGGTGACAGCTGTTGGGTGTTGACAGATGGAGACTGTGTTTAGGCTTCTGTTATTTCTGTTGCTGTTACTCGTTTATTGTAGAGAGCTGTGCTCTCTTTGCCATGTTGTATTTGCTTAGCCCTTTATATTGAACTTCTTGTGCAAGGTGTTATTTCACTGCTGTTTGGTAGATTGATGTAATCATCCCCTCCCACACAAACCCTTCAGAATATTTTTCCCACTGAGCCTTTCAGTGACTCAGTTGAAAAAAAAAAAGGTTATTTTTAAGATGAAATGGGTGACACGATTATGTGTTTGAAAAAGGTGCCAGTGTTTTTTCGTATTTTCTCGTTGCCCCACATATGGTGAAATCTCATTGGTTCTAAAATTCCGCTAACATAGTGGTACCAAAGATGGTCTTTATTATTTGGAGATACCAGGGTCCGTGTCTCTGCCATTATGAAAAGCGTAATGACCAACTTGAATCACATGTGCCTTGACAACCAATTACCTTACAGCCTTGACATCACTTAGTTGTGCGACAGTTAATCAATGTTTACAGATATGGGAATGAATGAGAAGTGCAGTAAACTGAATCCTACCTGTCGCAAAATCGCCTGTGACTTCTCTTATAAAACATTATTTTTTTTCCCATGTAAACACTAAAAATAGATCAATCCAAATGTATGTTTAATGGCAAACATGTTGAGGATTAGACAATAGGCTGCCGATTCATTAAATAATAAGCTGTTTTCCTATGAAAGCACTTTAATAAGTTTAGTGAAGCCTCTCCTCCATTGACGTCCATAAAAAAAAAAAAACATCTTTCTCTGCGTACTGCACCGTTACACTTTTTTAGTTAACCATGGATGCTTGCCTTAAAACGACTTTGGTGGTACATTAAGGTACATCCAAGGTCAAATGTGTTCAGACTGGCTGTGACTGAAACACACCATACAATAGTTTGGGGTCCAGTATGGAGGGATGCGGATGTTAAATGGGATTTCAAATTGGAGGATGTGGGATTGGGAAAATTGGAGAGAAGGAAACAATAAAGTAATATAGTATTTAAGATATTAGGATTAAGAATAAGATATTAATTCATTATGCCTAATATAAAATACAAAAATATTTGTTTTGATTTCTAAAAACTGGTTGATAATCCAACTTTTTTCAAAGTAAGAAATAAAAGCTAAATCTATTACTATTATAATGTCACGTTTCTGTTGTTTTTGGTTTGGTTTCTCTGCGTTCCAGTTTGCCTGTGTTCCCTTGTTTGTTTCCATGGTTTTTGATTAATTATTCCACACCTGTTTCAGTTCTCCCTGATTAGTTTCCTAGTATTTAAGTCCTGTGTTCTCCTCTGTTCCATTGTCTGCTATTATTTGTGTTCTGATGTGTTTGGATTGATTTTCCTTATTCAAATTTATTTTTGGATTATACTCTGTCGTGTGCTTCATTATACAGCCAGCACACGTAACATATTGTAGTAAATTTAAATTAAATATATGTTTCTATCTGTGTTCACTTTGGTATAGTTTAACTCCGTATACTGTATATACACAGTACACAGTCTGATGTGTTGAGGTTATATGTGTTGTGTTGTGTTGTGTTTGTGTGACAATGTAGCACAAACTGTTATAGGCTATTGCTGAACCGAATTGACCCTTATTTTCTGCCAGGCCTACTCTTTGTAAATATCAAATAGAAAAAAATTCCAAAGTGGCAGGATTCTATTAATGTACTTGCTGAGGAAAGAGCATAATGTATAAACAGCTATTTGAACAAGTTACAGAGTTTGTCCTCCAAAATATTACAGTCTAGTCTACATACTGAAACAACCAGCAGACTTTGAGGGGGCAACATTCTTTCCAGACACTAAATGGCTACACGAAACACAGGAGCTGCTCATATTGTCACATCCCATTTCCTATGTGGATACAGGAACCCCTCACCCAGCCTAAAACAAAGTTTTGTTTGACCGGCTGCTGGAAGGCTGACGGAAACCTGCGGCATTCTGAATACTGTCTAAAATAAATATAAGGGGGGACATTGTTTGTTGGAAAGACTATTTCTTTTTTAAGCTTTAAAATGTATCTTTGAATCGTCTGGGCTTGGGCTTTCAGAAATCAGTGCAAAGTATACCAATTCCTTCCGGGGTCCCTGGCAGTAAACTGCCGGTGGTTGGGTAGCTCTCTGGAGTTCCACTTATAATCCCATTTCATGGGCAGATGGAAGATTATGGTAGTGGAGAGGGGATTAGAGACTGTTAATTATCACCTGATTTACCGAGGGACTGTTTGAAAGCGTATGCCATAGCCAGGCATATAGAGTCACTGAGAAAGAATGTCCTTGGATTGTCTGAGGCATCTGATGAAAGACATTTCGAGGATAAGCAAGGTGTTCAAGGATTTCATCAAAATTGTTCTTGGTCTGGATTTACTGACTGATGATGAGAATGAAGGTGGAAGTTGTACAAAGTGGTTCTGAATCTTCACACTTCAGTTTCATTTGGTCCTCATACGCATTGACCTCTCAGTAACCTCCTGTTAACTATAGGTTTGTATAGTTTGTCATGAGCACTTACTTCATAATGTTAAAGGGATAGTCCACCCAAAAATGTAAATTCTGTCATTTACTCACCCATGTGTTGTTCGAAACATGTATGACTTGTTTAATCCAGTGTTATTTGAACCCTAATGTTTCTGGAAATATCTTAAGGCTCATTGGAAAAACATGTCTATGGTGACATTTCTGCTAAATGTTTTTTTCTTTTGCACCTTGCACTTTTCGCAACACTTTCAAAGAGCAGGTGGTGCTAAAAACGTGTTAAGTTTTATCCAAAACAGACGAACGTGAATCTGGCATTTTATTGCACTGATTGATGTAAATATTGCGCCAGTTTAGAAAATGTCCGGTGAGTGGTGGTAAAAGGTTAACGCTCTACTGAATTTGAACCTAACCTAAACCTGAAAATGATAAAAAAGCAAACGTGAAATAAAAACACATCTACTGAAGCAAGCATGGCATTCTAGCTTGCTTCTGCATGTCTTTTAGCTCTTTGTTTATCGTGACACAAACACAAGCACTGTGCATCACAAATGCAGTGCCGTACCAGGTGAACTACCAAGCAAGTTTATTACATTAGAAAGGCCCTGCACATGGTACTGGTTAAGCGATGCAAATGTCAAAATGCATTAGTTTACAAATTATACACAATGATAAAAGTGTTTTGAGTTCATGTTTTGCAAGGAACCGTGTGAAAATAAGCCTCTTTAAATATTTTTTTTTTATTAAATTACAAAAGCAATAAAAGTTGTTTCCATTGCACTGCCTCTAGTATTCACTTGCAGAAAAACTGCAGGGAATTGCTTATTGTACTAGCCTAGGCTGTTCTTTTGTGTTCCAAAAGAGAAGGGAAGTAACACAGCATTGAAATTTTCATTTTGAGTGCACTGTCCCTTTAAATAATAGTGCCATTGTTGTAACTGCACAGCTCATGAGTTGAGTTAATTGATGCGAATACATTAACATTGCACTGATTTTGGTCTGGATTTATGTGTCAGCCTTCCAGATGAGTATTTTATATCATAAACGAGAAATGTCTCATCTGTTCCACCTAATCACGTCAACATTTGTGCGTACAAGACAGAGCATTCATCTACCCCACCCGCAGCGATTCACTTATCAGGAAAATGCAACCTTCCATCTTCATAATAATATTTTATGCTGTAGATAAATGCAATTTAATAAGAATATAATATTTTAAATGTCATGTCTTCCCTCTACCAAATGGTTTCAAACCTGTACATTGAGCTTGCAGTTCAAATTTATAAATGTGACAGAATTCTTGGCTTTGATATATGGCCAAAAATTTTATGATCATGAGTTAACTGTGTATAGGGCTAGTTGTTGTAAAAAAACAAACAAACAAACAAAAAAACACTGCCTTGGATGTCATTATGATCTTTTGGCCCCACTTTGTAATGTAACGCTCAAGCCCTCAGGTTCTTTTGGTATAGAAAGACTTGCCACCATTTCATATAGCGTTTGGGGGGATGGTAGTCAGCTTCAGTCTCAGTGGAGTGAGTGCTTGCAGCTGTTATGGGCTTACACTGAAGGCTGAGAGAACGTAAGAGTCATGACACTTTTCATGAGTATGTTGTAACTAATATTATACCGAGTGGGCTTTTTGAAGGGCTAAGTTGGAAACAGAAATAATTCAGCAGATCTGCATCCCATTTAGTTCTGTCAAACGATTAATCGCATCCAAAATAAAAGTTTTTATGTAATATGTGTGTGTAGTGTGTATATTTATTATGTATAAATACACACACATACAGTATATATTTTGAAACTATTTACATGTATGTCATTTCAGCATTTCAGGAAATTCGAAAAATAGGTCGAATGTCATTTTTTTGTCAAAATTAGGTTTTCATTAAATTATTATTCTATAACATCTTGTCTATCATCTCTGAAAATATCTTGGCAAAATTCACTTGTTTAGTGCAGAAAAATAGTGATTTATTGCAGCAAGCAGAAAAGACTGTATTTCTCTTATGAACGCGCTGCGAAGGTACTTTCCCTTAACACCACAGAAACAGTTAACCTATCCTATCAAAATAAACCACGTAACATATATAATAAAGGTGTTATCAATGCACATTTCCCGCCAGTCCTGTGTAAACTACAGCACGCAAAGATTATTTATTAATTTTAATATTGTGAGATGGCGGAGCGCAAGAAAACAACGCAGTCAAGTAGCTGCTCACTTAAACGATCTTGCTGGTCTCAGCCTGCTCAATCTTGGCGTTGTCAGTGCCCTAAAACGATGTTATAATGGACTGTTTCACATCAGAGATGAAGGATCGGATGATGAAGTTACTAAAGAAGAGTCCGATGACAGTCTGTATATGCACAAGTGTGCGACAGTTGCGCTGTGCTCGCTTTTCTGAGCTACACTATTCGTGCTATCTAAACAAACAAAGGGTGATCAAAAGTTCAGAGACTATGCCCATGATAAACAACGGAAAACTGTCCTCTTCAGGGTAACGTTAGTCTGTTTGTGTAATGATGCAGTATAGTGCTCCTTACAGACAGCTCTAGTTCAACCCGTGAAGTGAAAGTGAAACCCGACTCACTTTAAACCCGTTTTTCTCAAATTTCCATTCCTGAAAATCATAGCTATCAGCCAACTTCAGATAGCCATAACTTTCGTTGCAGTCTATGGACAAAATAACTTTGCTATGGACAAAATAACTTGAACCCAGCTTTCATATGATATCAAAACCTAAAAAAAAGGTAAAATTTCACCATGTGTTGGGTTTTCCTAGATCGCATCACAAACATATTTAAAATACAAATATAATATATTTTTCTTAAATATATACATGCATGTGTGTGTATTTATATATACATAATAAATATACACAGTACACACATACAGTATATTACGTAAGCAAAAACTTTTATTTTGCATGTGATTAATCGCGATTAATCGTTTTAAAGCACTAATCCCATTCTGACTGGAGAGGACATGTGGAAACAGTGATGACTGATTTTTTTTGAGCCAAATAACCACAATGATGTCAAGGATACACCAGGCTTTTCCACCAGTCAGCGATCCCAATCACCGGAGTTCTGATCACACACACCTGACTGTCATTCACTAATCACCAGCACCACAGTATAAGAGCACGCAGTTCACACAAGCACATTGTCTGGTCTCCATTGTGGAAAAGGACTTAACTTGTATGTCAAGCTACTTACCTGAATTCCTGCTCCAAGTTTCCCCGATCTCCTTCGTCTGCTCCTTGTGTTCCTGTGTGTTTGCTACAATTACCTACCTGCATCCAGTTCCCAATACCAGCTCCTGGAAACTCACTCCGTCATCCCTCGATCTCTCAAAACCTGGTAACAGAGAATATCTTCATCAGTATCATCTCCATTCAAGTTAAAGACTATATCTGCCATTACTCACCTGCTTCCGCTGTTCATTTACATCAATACAATAAACCCGTCTGTTTGATTCTAACCTGTCTGTGTCCTGAGTCTGACTACACGTTACAGAAGACCAGACCTTACCACCATGAATCAAACAGACGTGGACCCATTCCAGGAGCTGGTGGATTCTCTTCGCCGTGTGCTCTCTCCTCCTGTCACCACCACACCAGCACCTGAACCTGTTTCTTCACCAGTCACTTCTCCTCCTGAACCGATCTATTCTGCCAGTCCCATGGTCAATCCAGCACCCTACTCTGGTTCGATGGACGATTGCAACGGATTTCTTCAGCAGTGTTCGCTCGCCTTGGAGATGCAACCGCATCGGTTCCCAACTGAGAGGGCTAGAATTTCATTTATTCTGTCCTTGCTAACAGGTCGAGCGCTCCAATGGGCAGAATCATTGTGGTGGCAGAATGAACCAGTCACTCAATCCTTGAATGCCTTTACTACTCACTTCCGTAAAGTCTTCGGTCGGCCAGTAGGAGATGCTTCAGTCGGTGAGCAGTTATATCATCTGAAACAAGGCAAAACCTCCGTGCAAGATTATGCTCTCCGTTTCCGCACTCTAGCAGCCTCAGCAGCCTCAAGTGGTTGGAACGAGCGCTCCCTGTTAACAACCTACCGCCAAGGACTAGAGCCCTCTCTGCAGTTGCATGATCTCTCCGCCTTTGATGACACCATGGGGCTTGAGCGCTTTATCCAACTCTCCATCCGGGTGGCAAATCGGATTCACGGCTGTATGGAGGTTAATCAATGCCAAAATCCACCCATTTCATTCCGCCAACCAGAGTTGCCCAGCCCTCCAGAACCACAGTACGAACCTATGCAAGTCGACAACACCCGGCTGTCCTCAGCCGAACGTCTACGTCGGCTGACCCAGGGATTATGTCTATACTGTGGCCAAAGTGGACATGTAATACGGACATGTCCCGTCCGTCCCCAACGACCCGTGGTGAGTGTGGTTTCCTCTTCCTCCGTTAATGTACATCCACTGACTACAATAGTGCAACTCACTACTCCTCTCCACTGTATTTCAGTCCATGCCCTCCTCAACTCTGGGTCACTCTTGTATGTCCAGGGACAGAAGCAGAGCTGTTGTGCCTGTCTCAAGACTTTTTCAGCTGATAGATGGCCAGCAATGAGATTGCCATGGAGAGATCGAAAGACTTGTTCCCTTAAGGATTGAGGTACAATGATCTGAAAAATCACAGACATTGTGCTTGGACTAACAATTTCTCGACAGAGGAAACCATTGTGTAGGGTAAGCCTGGTGAATTCTTTCCACAAAATTCTCTCCTCAGACGACCGTCTGCTTATCTTCCTGTATGGTGGTTTGAGCCCTTTTAGTTTCCAATTGATAACTTCCTTTAAAACTGGATCCTGTCTTTGCTGCTCTTTGAAACTTGATTCAGAAGTAGCCAGCTATAGAATAAAAGAGGGTGTTCTCTCCATTTCTTGCGCCACACAAGTCAAGTCAAGTTGAGCTTTATTGTCATTCCGCTACATGTGGGGACATACAGTGGAACGAAATGTCGTGCCTCACGGGTCTACGGTGCTACATAAATACAGACATACAACAATGAAGTAAAACACTATAAACCTATACACAACTAACCTACTGACAGATTTTGACTAGGTATACTATATATATATTGTTTTCCCTATACAACTAAAGATAAAGATAAAATATACAAACTATGCAAATGCTTCACATAAATACTGTACATGTGCAGAGAGAAACATTGTGAGTCAAGCAGCTAGCTGAGGAACAGTACAAAATGATTTGTGGTAGTGCATGAGCATGTAAACATACTGTACATATATTGCTGAGTCTTTTGTGGGATTGTGTACACATAGCAGTGTTAGGAAAAGTGTCTAGTGCATAGAGGAGAGTGTGCTGCTACAGGTGGTTTGTACAGGCCCACTCACCTGTGTGTAGCACACTTGAATTGCACAAAAAAGTTCAGTTTTTTTCTTTGGTGTGGTAAGGTTGGAGGGTGTTTGGTGAGGGGGTGGTCCATGTTTCAGGAGGTAGGGGTTTGCATGGGGTTTCAGAGGGGGGCGGGGTGATCTGAGTTCAGGGCTCTCACAGCCTGGGGGAAAAAGCTGTTGAGCAGTCTGGTGGAGCGGGCTCTGATGCTCCGGTACCGTCTTCCTGATGGTAGGAGCTGGAAGAGACTGAGGGAGGGGTGGGTGGGGTCTTTCATGATGCTGTTGGTTTTGCAGGAGCATCGTGCAAGGAAAATGTCCATGATGGATGGGAGAGGGGCACCGATGATCTTTGCAGCCGTGTTCACTGTCCGCTGGAGGGTCTTACGGTCAGCAGCACTGCAGTTCCCATACCAGACAGTGATGCAGCTGGTCAGCACACTCTCAATGGTGCCCCTGTAGAATGTGGTGAGGATGGGTGGAGGGAGACTTGCTCTTTTCAGCCGGCGGAGAAAGTGTAGACGCTGTTGTGCCTTCTTGGAGAGTGACATGGTGTTGGTGGACCAGGTGAGATCCTCCGTGATGTGCACCCCCAGGAATTTAGTGCTGCTGACTCTCTCCACAGTCGAGCTGTCGATGGTCAGTGGGGGGTGGTCAATGTAGTTTGTCCTCCTGAAGTCTACCACAACCTCCTTTGTCTTACTCACCTTGAGGGACAGATTGTTAGCGCCACACCATTCAGCCAGCTGTGCCACTTCCTCTCTGTAGTGCGTTTCATCGTTGTTGCTGATGAGACCTACCACTGTTGTGTCATCAGCGAATTTGATGATGTGGTTGGAGCTGAACTTGGCAGTGCAGTCGTGGGTCAGCAGCGTGAAGAGCAGCGGGCTGAGCACACAGCCTTGTGGGGCACCTGTGCTCAGTGTGGTAGTGCTCGAGGTGTTGTGGCCGACACGGACTGACTGAGGTCCTCCGGTTAAAAAGTCCAGGATCCAATTACAGAGGGAATTGTTAAGGCCCAGCAGGTTTAGTTTGTTTATGAGCTGTTGTGGGATTATTGTGTTGAATGCCGAGCTGAAGTCAATGAACAGCATTCTAACATAGGAGTCTTTGTTTTCTAGGTGGGTGAGAGCCAGGTGGAGGGTGGTGGAAATTGCATCGTCCGTAGAGCGGTTTGGACGGTATGCAAACTGGAGCGGATCGCGTGTGTTGGGGAGGCTGGTTTTGATTTTTTGCATTGACTAACCTCTCAAAACACTTCATTATGATTGGAGTCAGTGCTATGGGACAGTAGTCGTTTAGGCAGGACACAGGTGATTTCTTTGGTACTGGTATGATCGTTGTGGATTTGAGACATGTGGGGACGGCTACCTGGCTCAACGAGGTGTTGAAGATATCTGTTAGGACATCCGTCAGCTGTGAAGCACAGTCTTTCAGTACACGGCCAGGTATGCTGTCAGGACCCGCAGCCTTTCGTGGGTTAATCCTGGATAGGGTCTTCCTTACGTCGGCTGCAGACAGACCGAGCGCCTGGTCGTTGGGAGGTGTGGGCAGTTTTTGTGCAGGTGTGTCATTCTGCATTTCAAACCGTGAATAAAAGTGGTTGAGTGTATCGGGGAGGGATGGATCATCATCACAGGCCTGTGGCGGGGGCTTGTAGTCAGTGATGGTCTGAATGGCTTGCCACAGGCTCCATGTGTCTCTGCTGTCCGTGAAGTGATTGTTAATTTTTTGAGCATATGACCGTTTTGCATTTTTGATGCCACAGGACAGATTGGCTCTTGCTGTTTTGAGGGCTGCTTTATCTCCTGATCTGAATGCTTCATCTCTGGTCTTTAGCAGCCCACGAACCTCTGCTGTCATCCACGGCTTTTGGTTTGCATGTGTGGTGATGGTCTTGATGACTGTCACATCATCCATGCACTTTTTGATGTAAGCAGTCACAGTTTCAGTGTACTCCTGCAGGTCTGTGTGGTTGTTGTAGGTGGCCGCCTCTTTAAACATGTTCCAGTCTGTGCACTGAAAGCAGTCCTGTAGTGTTGAGGTAGCATTCTCTGGCCAAATTGTGATGAGTTTTTGAACCGGTTTGGTGAGTTCAAGCAGATAATGTTGGTGAAACATGGGTCATGCCGACTGACTGAACCAGGTCTTTCAGTCCCTGCACAGCAGATAATTGACAGCTGCCAGTGTTTGACAATAGGGTCCCAAAATTAGACTGACCTAATGAAGAGGCTGTGGTTTCACATGCTGATTCTGATTCTTGACGACGTGACAGGGCATCAGCATTGGCACGACTTTGTCCTTTTCAGTGTATTACCGTCCATTCAAATGGATCCAATTCAAGGGCCCAGCGAGCTCGTCGGCTAGAGCGATCACTGTCAATAGGTATTCTCCTCAGGCCCAGGAGAGGTTTGTGGTCTGTAATGATGAAGAAGTGCTGTTTATACAAATAGTGGTGGAAATGTCTCACAGCCCACACAATGGCCCAGAGTTCCCTATCATACATAGACCACTTCCTTTCAGCATTTGTGAGGACATGGCTGGCATAGGCTACCACCGTTTCTTCCGTCCCTTTCTCCTGGGCAAGAACAGCTCCAATAGCTGATGCAGAGGTGTCTGTATACAGAAGGAATGGCTACTGAAAATCTGAGAAAGAGACAATAGGTGGATGAGACAGGGTATGCTTCAAATAAGTAAATGCCTCATGACATTCAGCAGTCCAACTGAATCCAGCATTCTTTTCTATCAATCTATGGAGAAGTACTGCATGGTGAGCAAGTTCTTAATGAATTTCCTATAGTAGGAGCACAATCCTAAAAATGCCCTCACTTCAGTAGGTGAGCATGGGACAGGCCAGTCTTGAACACTCTGAACATTACTTGGATCAGGTTGGACCCCATCTTTAGATACAATGTGACCCAAAAACTGAACCTCACTCTTGGCAAGCGAGCATTTGGAGGGATTGAGCAGTGTTCCTGTGGCTCAGTGGTAGAGCATTGCGTTAGCAGCGCAAAAGGTTGTGGGTTCGATTCCCAGGGAACACACATAGTGATAAAAAAAATAAAAAAAACATGTATAGCCTGAATGCACTGTAAGTCGCTTTGGATAAAAGCGTCTGCTAAATGCATAAATGTAAATGTAATGTAAATGTAAATGTCTGACTGAAAATTAGGACATCATCCAAATACACCAAGCAAGTTTTCCAAGGCAGACCACGAAGCACCATCTCCATCAACCTTTGAAAAGTTGTTGGAGCATTGGTCAGACCCATCGGCATAACTTTAAAGTGGTACAGCCCACTGCCTGTGGTGAAAGCGGTATTTTCCACAATCTTCTTTTGCCAATTCCACTTGCCAATAAGCATGCTGCAGGTCTATTGTGGAGAACCAATCAGATCCTGACAAAGCATCCAGAGCATCATCAACTCTAGGTAGAGGATGAGAGTCGTTTATGGTTACAGAATTTAGTTTCCTGTAATCTAAGCAGAATCCCCATGTGCCATCCCGCTTACGCACCAAAACTACGGGCGCTGCCCAGGGGCTATAACTCTCTTCAATGACATCTGCTTTTAAGAGCTTTGTCACCTTTTGCTGTATTTCTTGTCTTTGTTCTGGGGTCACACGGTAGGGCCATTGTTTGATTGGCATGGCCTCCCCTGTCCAAATCCTATGCTTAATTATCCCAGTTCTACCTCTGTCATCAGAGTCCTTACAAAAATGTCAAAGTACTTAATAAGCAGCTCTGTTAGGGATTGAACTTCAGATGCAGACAGGTTAGAATTATCAGTGGATATGGGTGGGGCAGTGGCACAAGGGTCAGACAGAATATTACAACATTCTCCCTCCAAAACTGTTGTCAAGAGAAGAAAGAAAGTGGAACTCACCCAGATGCTGGCTGGCATGAAGTGAAAACGCAAAACAGTGACCCAGCTGCCACCAAATGTAATGCAGGGTTTGGTAATCTTGCGAGACTCATGCTCAAAGAAATAAAATCACTGGAGAAGCAGCTTGTCTTTACTCACACTCCCTTGCTCAGATCTGATCAAAACAACAACAACCCAAATTGTCATTCAGCCAATCAAAAAGCACACAGATGAACTCTGAAGTAAATCAAATTTTAGAACAGGAACACAGATTCCCCACTTCAACTCACTATCTATATATATATTTAACCTTACATAAGTAACTCAATATTAATGTCTTGTTTGTTTGTTGAATTCAGCTCTTTTGATATATTTTGTTGCAACTGTAACCTGATCTCACAAGGACTAAGTGTAGTGTAGTGTTCTTTTCTTGCAACTGGTTGTTAAATCATTGTTCTGATTGAAGTGGAATACTGAATACTGAATACTGAGTTTAAGAGTCATAATCATAAGCTCACCCTGTGTCAAAATTATTAGCCAGTGTATAACGGATTCTCACTTGAAAGGTCTCAAAGTCTCTTACTTTGTTATGTAAGTTCCTATACATGAATGGACGTTACATTGTTAAAAAGTCCATGGGCCTCATTTATAAGATGTTGCACAGAAACCATTAAATTTGATCTTACTATCATCTCAAATATGAAATTATCTTGAACTTGCACGCAACTGAATGGTTTCAGCTCTCTGCCTTGTAAACGACTCCTAATTAATGTCATTAACATATAAAAGATCACCAGTCATCGTCCAAATCCTTTAATTTAGTACAGTGAGCTGCAAGAACAGCTTACATTTCCAAAAACCTGCAGCACTCCAACAAGAAAAAGTTCAGACCCTGACGTGACGCTAAGCACTTTTCCACGTCAAAGGCAGTTTTTACAGATAGTGTTGGCGTGGATTTAAGCGTAAGCACACTCTAAAGTCAAATCTGAGCATACGCACACTTTAAAAATGAGGCCCCAGAACTAAATATTATGGTCTCTAAACAATACAGTGACGTCTTAGTCTAGTTTTTATTTCCCAGAACTGTCTACTGCATGTATAATGTTTGTAAAATAATTAAATGAATGTCCTGTATAAGTCTCAGTGGAGCTGTTACTGGAGAACTGTGGGAGAGACTAATGAACATGTTTTTATATACCCCGCTCTGTTTTCTGAACATTTGTTTTCAGTCACGCCAGGGTGCAGTAGACGCTGAGCGTCTGGTGGTCCTTTTTACTGCAAATCCTGGTTCCTTTTAGTCTCTCTTGCTGTTTTTTTATCTCCCTGCATTTTATCAGTCGGCATGTAACCTGTTTTTACTAGTAATGCCTTCCTTTGTCTCTGATGAACATGTTATTGAGTTGTCTCATCCAAAACAAATCATCTCACTTAACCCTTTATTGGGCACATCCAGATAGGTGAAAGTAAAAAAGACATGCTCATCTGTTTAATGGTGCAGAACTGAAAAATGATAAATTCTAATAATGTTATTGTTTTACATTTTTAAAAAATAATTCAAATTAAAACCATTTAAATTTGGCAAATTAATATTCCAACATAGTCTGTTTAGTACACAATAAAAAATAGCAAATTTGCTAATTTAACTAGCAAATTTAAAGCAAACCAAAATTATTTAAACATAATATCATGGCTCAAAATGTGATCTACTAAATGGCTGAGACAACAATTAAAGGGTTAAAAGAGAGGGATTGAGAAAGAGATGGCTAAATATTTTCAAACAAAGACCTCAATGCATTCCCTGTGTTTGAGCGTTCATAATTCACAAGCTAAAAACCAGAGAAAAATGTGCAATAAACACTGAAATACAAACTAAAAAGTCTCTCTCTTAATGTCTCTCAAATGTTAACTTGTGACACAAACAATTTACATAGTATGCCAATGGCAAACAGCTGTACTGTAATTTTCCACTGCTCTGTCTGATTGTCACAAATGCAAGTTTTACCAACATAACACAGGACAATGAATGTTCAGTAAACACTGACAGTGTTTGACCCTGGTGCTGTCTGAAGAAACTCAAGATGTATTTCATGCTGAATAAAATAACAGTAAAACCTAAAGTTCCAGTCTGAAGTAAGGATTTACTCGCACATCTTTCAAAAGTCATGACCATTACGAGCTGAAGGCTTTTGGCGCAAAAGCAAGAAGAGGTCATGAAGGATCAGGGTTTGGGGATAATAGGTTTGGGAGGAACAGAAAACAGAACATACTGTCTTGGAGTCTAAACTGGGACAGGAAATTCAATCTTGGTGTAAAAACTGCAATGGTCAAAGATGTCATTTCTCTGCAAATAAGGTGTTAGGCATTAAAGGGGTCATATGATGCGATTTCAAGTTTTCCTTTCTCTTTGGAGTGTTACAAGCTGATTGTGGATAGATAAGATCCCTGAAGTGGCAAAGACTAAAGTCTCAAAACCAAAGAGATATTCTTTATCAAAGTTAAGACTGCCACACCCCCCTAAAACAGCTCATTCAAACATGCCCCCACATGTCTACGTCAAGATGTGGAAATATTTGCGTAATGCCACCCAAATGTTCACGCAAAGAAAGAAGGCGTGGTTTCAGTAACCACAGTAGTGTTGATGCAGTCATGTCAGGGAGAAGCTGTGTGTTTCTAGGCGAAAGCAAAAGCACTTTATTTGGCCTTCCGAAAGTAGATGCATTTAGGAATCATTTAGATTACTTACAACAGAACAGCACAACCCAGATGTTATCACAATGCATTTTATGGATGACCGTTTTGTGAACCTAGGAGAGGAGGTAATTCTGACTAATTCTGGCTAATTCTGACCAAATAAAGTGCTTTTGCTTTCGCCTAGAAACACACAGCTTCTCCCTGACATGACTGCATCAACACTACTGAGGTTACTGAAACCACGCCTTCTTTCTTTGCATGAACATTTGGGCGGCATTACGCAAATATTTCCACATCGTGACGTAGACATGTGGGGCGTGTTTGAATGAGCCATTTTAGGGGGGCGTGGCAGAGTCTTAACTTTGATAAAGAATATCTCTTTAGTTTTGAAAATTTAGTTTTTGCAACTTCATGGATCTTATCTATCCACAATCAGCTTGTAACACTCCAATGAGAAAGGAAAACTTGAAATCGCATCATATGACCCCTTTTATTTTATTTTGATAAACATAACATTTATTTTGAGAGATAAAGCTCGCAATTATGGAAAGGGGCGTTACATTTCCGACTCGTGCTTGCGGTGTTCGGCCAATCAAAATGCACTGTGTCAGTTGGCCAATCAGAGCAGACTGCACTTGTTGGAAGGAGGGACTTTGTAGAAAATGAAGCGTTTGAGAGAGGCGGGGCATAGAGGACCTACAACAATGTACAGTATTTGAAAAATAATGTGTTTTTTGAACATTAAAGCATGATCTTTAAAAAAGCATCATATGACCCTTTTAATTAAGTGTTAACACTGAATGCAAACTGTGCTTGTAAATAGAAACATTCAGTGGTTTCATAATTGTGCAAAGATCTAAACACGCATGGTTTAACATATTTGTCAAAAAGAAAAGTTTCCAGCTCAACCCCATCAGCATGTACCTGAAAAATGATGTATTACATAAACCGACAAACCCACATAAATAAAGCAGCCTTTTAATAGCGTTTTCTTAAGAAAAAAATCTTTTCATCTGTAGACGCATTTGTGGCTATTTCTTCTCATTATTCTCATTATGCAGGGCTCCTATAAAGAACAAACCAAAGCAATATGTGGGGGAGGCCAAGCAGAACTTTTCCCCTTCTCAATTAATTTAAAGAATTTGTTATTCTGCCTGAATAAAAGAAAATGAGTGAGAATGGATGATATTCAATGCCAAAGGCTCTTGGATATCAGACAATAGTCTTAAAGCCTTTTCACTAAAATGTTCCAGTGTACAGTTCATTCAGAACAGTTTTGAAATATCGGAAGTAAGTGTGTTTGTTCGCACATGTTTGACAGTCATGCATGGACATGTCATTGGACTGCATCTTAGTAGTTGGATAGAGGATTGTGTTCTGGTTTGTGTTGATGATAACATCTTAACTAAGAGTAAATTTTCCAAAGAACATTGAATCATTTGTTGAACAGATAACCAAACTGATAACCAAACCTACTGATAACCAAACCTATATCATCAGTCAGTCACATTTCACTAATCCAGGGCTTAATTTGTGTTGGGACAAGCCGGATGTTCTTATGATTTGATGTTTTTAGTTTTGTGTATGTTTAATGAAAAAGTAATATAAAAGTAATTTTTACTTTTATATTACTTTTTCATTACTTTCATTACTTATATATATATATATATATATATATATATACATACATACATACATGCACACACACACGCATGCACGCTCTCTCTCTCTCTCTCTCTCACACACACGCACACATATACATTTGTTACATATACACATGTATTATTGATTATAAAAATTATTAAATATTATATATTATCAATTCATTATATATTATTGTTGTTGTTATTATTAATATTGTTATTAATAATGCAATTATTAGATTAATAATAATGTTTTTATTGCTATATTGCTTGTTCATCAAAAACAAGGATGCAAGTTGCAACGTGTTTTGGAGTATATGCACATGTTCCATCCACTTTTGCTTTTTATTGTCCACTTTTCTAAATTTGCTTTTGGGTGAGGACAAAAATATTAGAAAATGGAAAAAAGCTTATACTGTATATATTTGGCTTATAAGTTATGGGGAAACTCACAACCAGTGTATACAGTACTAATGCTTTGTCAATGCACCTAAAATCCCTTTTTCTAATAAATGTGTTTCATGACCTCTCAGCTGAACCACAAATCTGCTGGATCCGACACCACTCCTTGTACCAGGACATCAGCTAAAACAATCAAAAATGGACTAAATGACCAAGTTTATTTGATGTATGCACACACAATTTGTTGCTAAGCCACAATAAAGCTCACATTTAATCAAATATGTTGACTGATCTAAAAATAGTAGATGCATTGTTCTAAATGCATTGTCACTTTATGATTGCTTCTGAAGGCCGTGTGTGCTTGTTTTGTTTAAGTCTTGTGTAAGAGGTCAGGGTGAGAGAGCGATAGGGGGAGGATATGAGTTTTGAAAAAGGGAGCATTACTATCTTGTTGCAGCCTCAGCACTCCCTTTATGAGCGTAGCAGAGGCTGTCAGCTTGGCCCGGATCTCTGGGTTTGATCTGAGAGAGCAAGAGTCCATCCAAAGCCCCTTCCCCTCAATTATTCAGCCCGGTTACGCATGCCTTATGCCAGGCCTTTCAAGAAGACCAATCACGAGATCACCTCTGCAGAGGACTTGGTCTTTCACACTGGATCCTTTTAGAGGAAGAGGATAGAGAGAAAAAAGACGCATTAAAAACGAGCATAGGAGAGAGGAAACGAGAGGCAGATAAAGTTGCAATGGTGCCACGTGCTAGCGAGTTGTCAGACAGTGCCCTCATTCCCAGCTCTCACAGATAAAGACTTCCTCTGATGGATTCTCTTTGTCAATCACAGCAGCTCCAAAGAGGCTTTAAAGATATGATCAAATTCTCTTCAGGGTCATCTGTAACTGGCACTATCCTGCGAATATGGTGTCTTGCGCCTTTCAAAAAAAGAATTAGAGGCAAAATCCCATATGTTTTGTTGTGAGAACTGTTAGATATGATAATTATCTAACAAAATGAACCTAGTATAAAAACAACTGTCAGTATACATCAACATTTGGTCCCAAATTAGCTACCAAACCTCTCAATATGTAGCCTAAAACTTAACTGTTCCCAGTATTTGGCATAGTTTTTGTAGCATTGTTTTTTTTTTGAGGGGGTGGGGGGGTGAACTGTATTTGATGTGTCACAAATGTTTGTAATTTGAATTACAAACTGCAAACCTATAAAGTTAATAGTTAATTATTTGAAATAGAAAATACATTAGCATAATAATATTTAGTAATACTATGTATTGTTTAGAATTCAATATTTAATGATAACAATAATATTTTGGTTAAATATAGTAAATATCTATTTTGTATAAATTGTTATTATTATTATTATTATTATTACATATTAAATGCTGTTAAATATTTATTTATTTTATATAAATTATAAATAGATGAAATGTATACATTATTAATTATATACATTATAGTAATATTAAATATTTATAACTAATAATGCATATGAGCCCCTGAGGTTTATATCAGGGTTAAACTCCTTTTTAAAAATAATTTTCTGACAAAACCAATGATCATGGCATGGTGTCGGAAATGGGCCATGCAGTGGAAGCAAGTCTGGAGCATGATTGCAGGCCTGGACTGTGTTTGTAGAGGACGACCTAGACCATGAAGCAGAGGACAAGATCATAAAGAATCGGGTGGCCATGGTGAAGATGGAGACCACTCAGGCAGAAACTATGGAACAGGACACTACAGAAGACCACAGCACCAAATTGATATACCACCATGGCAAAGCAGAAACATGGACCGCCTTCCTGGGCGTTTCTGAGCAGGCTTGGGTGGTCTCCGTGGCCATGACTAAGCAGGTGTTGACAACCTGTGTGGCCATGACAGTGAAGGTGTGGACTGCTTCCGTGGCCATGACTGAGCAGGCGTAGATGATCTGAGCAAGTAATGACAACCTCAGTGGCCGTGACAGAACAGGCATGACTAAGCAGGTGTGGACAGCCACCAAGGCCACGACTCGGCAGGCGTGGACGGCCTCCATGGCCGGAACAGAGCAGGTGTTGGCAGCCTCCGTAGCTGCGTCAGGGAGCACAGGAAGTTCATGGACAGCTTCTGTTGCTGTGACATGGAGAAGGAGTTTTCAACCTGTGGGGCGCCAGCACCCATTAAGGGGGGGCGTAAGCTCCTGTAAATTCAGAAGCATGCACTCATACAAGCATAAAAGATTGTGCTACCAAATCATTAGTCCAAATCATCACTAGAATGGGCCATTTTAGTAGTCTCATATCTAATCAAGTGAAATCTTCATTTGCTATGGTTATGGTAGATTTGGCGCAACTAAATTTGACCAAAACAACTCGAGAGCAGAGTTGTAGTGAACTCTGCTGCCTCTGGAGAAGTGTGTGCAGCCCAAACGGACATGATATCAGTGGCCATTATCAAGAGCACCTTGGACAGTGGAATGACCTTCAGGACCAGTGGACTTGAGATCATCAGACTTGGAGCACAGGGACAACGACAGCCATGGCCGTTAGAGTTCGTGGTGGACCAAGCTAAATGGCCTTTAGAGCTTGGGGCGTATAGCCCTCCAATGCAGGTCAGTCTCTGCAGCACCGCATAAAGACAAGCACACCATGAACAAGTAGGAAGCAAATATCATCAGACCAGGCAACCCTTTTCCAAACATAATTTGTCAAGTTTTGGTGAGGCAGTGTGAATTGCAGCCTCAATTTCCTGCTCTTAGCTGACAGGAGTGGCACCCAGTGTGGTCTTCTGCTGCTGTAGCCTATCTGCTTCAAGGTTTGATGTGCTGTGCTTTCAGAGATGTTCTTCTGCACACCTCAGTTTATTTGAGTTACTGCTGCCTTTCTATTAGCTTGAATCAGTCTAGTCTCAGCCTCAGACGTCACGCCAATGGATTGTTGGCTAAACGTCTGATGCATATGGCACACTTATCTGGAAACACTTCAGGAGTGTCGAAGTTGTCGTCGGATTGGTTGAATTATACAGGATTTCCGGGAGACGTGTCGCGTTCTTTAACGTTTCGCCTGGAAACAAAGATGCCGTGGAGCTAAACCCTCTCATGAAAGAAGAAAGCTGTCGTGTTTACAACTGTGACGACGAACGCTTATCAGGATCAACTAAATGCTGGATTTTCAAAAGTATGTGAAATATTTAAAGTGCGCGGCATAGAATCTTTAAAATACATCCGAGAGTTTCACACAACAGTCTGGTTTTGTGGTGACATTTCCGCGCACCGAAATGTGACGCTGAACGAAATGAACTGTGATTGGTTGTTTGACATGTCAGTCAAACGGCCTCATGGGCGGGCCTTGGCCAATGAAAGCTACCATACATTCCAGACCTTCTAGAATCAGTCTGGTCATTCCCCCTTGGAAGCATTTTTCCCACAGAGCTGCCACGAACTGGATATTTTGAAAATCCCAGTAGAGCAGCAGTTTCTGTAATATTTAGACCAGCCCGTCTGCCACTAACAAACATGCCTTGTTCAAAGTCACTTAAATCATCTTTGTTCCTTATTCTCATGCTGATTTTGGACTTCAGCAGTTCGTCTTCTCCATGTCTAAATAAGATGCTGCCATGTGATTGGCTGATTAGATATTTACAGCTAATAATTTGTATGTCCCTCTGAGGTTTCTCAGGCTTAAGCACCATTTTTTACTGACCATTTGCTGAAAAAATTCTGTACCCTGTTCATTAAAATCTCAATTTAGCACAATTTCTGAACAGTGCAGGGTACAGCAGCTGCCACACTCCCCCCACTGCTTTGTACCTTATCAACACATTTGAAGGCCAGAGGGACATTAATGCTCTCAGCCTATGGAAATGAACAGCTCTGGCATTTGAATGTCAGGGTGATATAGGAAGATCAAGATAGCGTATATAAAAACCACTAGCCTTGGAGAAGGGGGTGGGGAAGCTCTGGCAAATTGTCATGTAATGCAAAATGGCTAGATGATGATAAAGACAACCCGACTGGGACACCGACAGAGGTCAAAGAAGCTAAAAGAAGATGAGTTTGGGACTCATTTCCATAGAGGTAGTCTCTCAGGTGACATCAAATACAAATATCACATTCCCTCATTAAAGCAGCAGGCTGACAGAGAGTTTGGTTGGTTTGTCACACACTAGGACATAAATGGGAGAATAAAGTATGTGAGTTATAATCTATCTCTAAATCACGCTGCAGGACAGATTATTGCAAGCTGGTGGTGCTCACTTGTTTTATAGAAATTTCTCGCAGTACTGCATAATTGTGTGCTTTATGGAAATGCATTTGAGCACAAATGTCACGACGTGTCATACAATATTCTTTCCTAAAAGTCTTTAAAATTTGATGACAGTAGTTTTTTTATGCTTTCAGCATAGATCCTCATGTATAAATGTCAATGTTAGTTATTGTTTTTCCATATTGCTCACTGAGTTCCATTTACTGTGGCATTTTTTTTTTATCTGTGCATTTCATAAAACACAATAGTGAATGAAAGCCACCTAAAACAAAATGACATTCAAAATGTTTTTTTTCCCCACACATTGTTTTCTTTATTTTGTAATTTTTCCTCCATCTTCGGAGCTTTGCATATTTTTTAATGACTTGCAATGTCTGCTATAATGGTATGTTTGGATTTGGGTCCAAGTGAATAGCCAAGGAAAATAAACGTCATTTACTTTAAATCCATATTTTTGCCATTATTCATGAATTGCCTACATTCATAAAGAGACTCACAGATGCTATAAACAAACAACAATTGCACAACTATCATTCGGATTCTGAATTTAATGAAGTGATGTGAAAACATGGTAGATAAACAGTATTTCAAAAACATATACAACAATTGTTCTGATTTTCAAACAGGTTACAGATACAGTTATATTGCAGGTAAATCAGTATAATCTGAATCAAGCATTTCCAAATCAAACATTAATGTACATTTTTCCTTTGCATTCAAGGGATGCAAACATGGCTTGACTAGTGAAAGAAAATAGTCCTTTAACAATTAAAATAGTAATGGTTGCTCTAAATTTGTGACTTGCTTTAATGGGAATTTTGAACTGGTCTTCACAGGGGAATGTAATGCACTTAGGGTTAGGCATTACATGTCAGTGAGGTAGATTGTATTTGATTTCAAATGTAGGAATAAATAAAATGCTGAGTGAATCATTATATCCTTATAAGTAGAGTAATTTTTTAGTCACAAAATCATTCTCTAATAAGCACAAACGTCTACTTTGTTTATTTCTAGTCATTTAATAATCGCTTTTTTAACAGTTTTGGGGAAAAAAATATAAAGGTAACTAAAAAGGCCAAGCTCACACTACACAAATTTCAAACTCATTGCACAAAGCACTCATAATCTGAAAAGCACTGCATTGTAATTATTCTGTACATCTTATAAACATACTTTGTTTTTTTTAATTCTCTTGAAAACATCTGCTGCTAATATATACTACCGTTCAAAAGTTTGGGGCCAGTAAGAATTTTTTTAAATAATTTTGAAAGCCTCTTTTGATCACCAAGGCTGCTTTAATTCTACATTTATTTATATAAAAATACATTAAAATCATAATATTGATACATTTTAAAATAACTCTTTCCTGTTTTAATACATAAAATGTAATTTATTCCTGTAATGCAAAGCTGAAATTTCAGCAGCCTTTACTCCAGTCATCAGTGTCACATGATCCTTATATATGCTAATATGCTGACTTGCTGCTCAAGAAACATTTTTTATTTTCATCAATGATGAAAACAGCTGTGTTGCTTAATGTATTTGTGGAAACCATGATCATATAATAAACAGAAAGTCACTTTGTGAACACAAAGTTACTGACACTTTTAATAAATTTAATGTATCCTTGCTGAATAAAAGTATCAATTTCTAAAAAAAAAAATCAAAAAAATTTATCCCAAAATTTTGAACGGTAGTGTAGTATCTTTTTACTGATGCAGAGCAGATAAAATCTTCACAAGAGATAAGTGAAAATGCTCATGCTCACAAAATCTCAGAGCTAAAATGGTGTAGTGTGAGCTTGTTATACAACAATTGGTTCCGATCCTCTGATTTGCATTCTTTCCACTTGCATTCTCTGTTCCAGACAGACTGTCAATCTGTGAGTTGCCTTGTGACAAAGAAAGCGTGAACATTCGGCATCCTTTGGAAGTATTTTTGCTGGCCAATTTTTTTCAGTTATTTATTATTATGATTATTATTATTATTTATAGAACAACAATATCACACTGACATTTGCGCTGCTGCACTGAATCATAGTAATTCTGCTATTCAGTCCTCCAGCAAGAAAAAAATTAATTGAAATTTCGTTATTGCAACAAAACCTTCCCAATTTTGCCTCAAGCTCTCCATAATGCCCACACATTTGTCCCCCAATGTTGATAAATGCTTTAAAAACTAATCACGTTATAAAAATCATAAATTCCACTTGAAAGAACCAGTTAGGATAGTTTCTAATCTAATCACGGTAAGATACGAGAGGATCCAGAGAAGTGGGGTCACCACAGAAGCCATTTAACTGAGAGAAGAAGGGCCAGCGTAGGGGAGATGTGACTGAGAGAAGGGGAACCGGAGTTTGTACGGCAGTGGTCTTTGTTTTGGCCGATGCAAGCTGCGTAGGCCATGACGTGGGGAATGTAATGCTGCTCCTGGACTCCATGAAGAAGATGAGCCATGGGACCTTTGGAGAATATGGCCACGTCTTCACCGCCATGAGTCTCCATGCTCAAGGGAACAGCAGACTGCGCCTGGTAGTTGTTTTGCTCTGAAGACAGATGAAAGTGTGTTAATGTATAATGTATGTATTAATATTTATATTTATATTATATTAAAACTAAATATTAAATTAAAATGTAAAAAACACGCTACTTTAGTTAAATACAAATATGAATGTTAACAATTACAGTTAAAACAATAGCATGTAGCTTGAAAGCATTTCTCGATAATTAGCAGAAATAAATTAGTAATGTTACATTAAAATTTATTTCCAATTCATATTAAATTAATATTTAATAAAACAATACTTAATAAATAACAAAGAAACAAAATTGAGAGCAGTGAGCAGTTTCTTGTCTTTATAGCTTGTCAATACTAATAACTACAGTTACTTTTTTTATTTCTTTGTCCTGGAAATGAATTACAGAACAATGTCAGCAGCAGGGATGACAATGCATTTTACTTAATTGTTTTTGGATTGTGCTCTATCGGTGAAAACAGCAATTGAAACAGACAAACCTATGCTTTGGAATAGTAATGAGACAAACAGTGAAAGCCAGAGAGAGTGATGGGGAAGAGAACGAGAGAAGAGAGAGCCCGAGCCCGAGCCAGAACAATAGACATAATTCTATGGCTTGTCAAACATATAGAAGAAGAGTAAGAAAGATGGGCGGTGGGATCGGAGAGAGATTCACTTTATCATCATCTACTACCGCTGCGTTTGACATTCATGGCGCCTACATGCTATAGTTGACAGTGCATCAGAGATTCAATTCAATAAGGATGGTGGGTCACAATGATGTAGTTTACAACAAATCTCTCCAATAAAACGTATTATGCACAATTCAAATGTAAATTAACAAACCTTAGCACCCACAAACTTTTGAATGATAAGGTTTCTTAAAGAAATCTCTTATGCGCACCGAGGCTGCATTTCTTTGATCAAAAATACAGTAGAAAACAGTAATATTTGTAATGTAAGTACTTCTATTTTATTATTTATTTTAAATGTAATTTAGATCGCAAAGCTACATTTTTAGCAGCCAGACTTCACTGTCACATGATCCTTCAGAAATCATTTTAATGTGTTGATTTTGGTGCTCAAGATTTCTTATTAAAAACAGCTGCTTAATAAGGAAATCATGAAACTATTATAATTCATTATTTGAATAATTTAATAGAAATAGAAATCTTTTGTGACATTACATTTGTCTTTACTCTCACTTTTTATCAGTTTATTGTGTCCTTGCTGAATAAAACTATTTTAATAAAAAAAAACAGTCGTGTACAGAAATATGTCTTCTCCGTCTCTTAATCCAGTGAGGGGTCCTTTACTAAATAAAAATGTTGAAGAGCCCTGAATGCAAGGGATGATGCACTGCAATGAATCCATTTCAGAAAAGCAGATCCACAAATCCAATATGCTATATTCCCACTTGATTTCTAACCAGGCCCTTTCATTTCCACAAAATGAGTTGTAAGCATTTCAATCCATCAAGCTGTACCATCAGAGCTGTATCCACCCTTACTGTGTGCTACAGAATGGACGTTTTATATTATTTGTTGCCATATGCCATAGAACTGCAAGAACCAGCCAAACAGGAACAATTAAACCTAAATCCCAACATTCCAAGTATCCCAAAAAAGTAGGTCTCAAGCAGAACCAGGAAGCGATAAGCCTGTAATTACTTACTGTATTCCACAGTTGAGACATTTTCTCTAGCACCGTTAACCAACTTGAACCCTGGGCCATTTCCATAGAGAATGGATGTGAAGGGCTTCTGGTCAATGTCACTCATTATGGGGGCCAAACCTTAGGAAAAAACAATTTCCATCACACCATATTCTATAATTAAAGTTCTCCCAGCATGCCTTGAGCTTTCATTACCTACCAAAGATTGAGTTTCCCCGATGTGTGTAGCCTCCAAAGCTGAAGACATGAGAGTGATCAGCTGTGACGACTGTCAGAGTGTCATAAATGCTGGTGAGGAGACCGGCTCGGGTAATGGCTCGGTCCATTTCCACGGCCTCATGTAAGGCCTGCTTGGCTTTTCCCTCATGGTGTCCGTGATCGATGCGCCCACCTGCCAGCATACAGCCCAGTCAGCGGTCTCATACAGAGCATGAAGACATACACTAAATCTCAACACATCTTTCCCTTCAAAAACAGCAACAACATTTCAAACTTTTGATCCTCCATTAATACACAATGTTGAGGAGTTTATTAATAGTAAAATTAATTAAAATTGGCAATCCTGCATTTTTATGTAATGTGATAGTAGCGGAGCTGTTGTAGTGCAGCTTTTAAATGAATAAAAATATCTCATTTAGTTTAGTCTGATTTTTTTTTTTTTTGTCACAGTAGCCACGGGTTTCCATCCAAAGTTGCGAATTTAAGTTATGTGCAAAATTGGAATAAAAATCACAATCATCACTTCCTGATAAACTGGCACTAAATATCACTAAGAAAAGTAGGAGATTCGTCATCTAAAGGTTTTGTGAAATTACTATGCTTCTAGTTGTATTACAGTTTTCTTATTTCAATTAGATTTTTTTAAATCTTTTTTGATCACATATATATACTTATATTGCATGTATTTCGTTATAATACCAGGCTATGATATATATATATATATATATATATACACACTGCCCTCCAAAAGTTTGGAAATGCCCTAGAAAAGTGGGGTTTTGGACGATATCACACTTCCAAGCTTGACCCCAAGCACACTTCCAAGCTGTACAAATAGAGGAAACAGTCAGCTGGCATCATGTCTGTCATGGAATGGCCTCCCCAATCACCCGACCTCAACCCAATTGAGCTACTAGGAACTGGACCGTGATGTCCGTAAGAAGTGTCCAACCAGTGTGAATCATCTTTGGGCAATCCTTCAGGAGGCTTGGAGTAATATAGTCAATGTTTGAATAAACTGACAGCTCGGATGCCCAGATTATGCAGAGCTGTAATAGCTGCTAATGGTGGATATTTTGATGAATCGAAAATGTAAGTTTTTCTATGTATAAACTGTTTATGTAATAAAATATGTTTTCGTAGTTTGTGTTGTCCCTTATCAGAGCAAAATTATCACAAATTAGAAAGGATTCATGCCAATATTGTCCAAAACCCCATTTTCTAGGGCATTTCCAAACTTTTGGAGGGCAGTGTATATACACTATATTGCCAAAAGTATTGGGTCGCCCCCTTCTAATGAACAGGTTTGACTACTTTAGTCATTTCTATGAGTACAAATCTTAATGATAAAGCATATAATGATATTCTAGGAAATTGTGTGCTTCTAATATTATAGCAACAGTTTGGACAGGACCCTTTTCTATTCTAACATGGCAATGCCTCTGTGTATAAGGCAAGGTTCAAAAAGAAAATGATTGATTCAGTCAGTGTGGAAGAACTTGACTGGTCTGCATAAAACCAAGTCCTAATCCCAGTTTAACACCTCTGGTGTGACTGTAAATGCAGACCTTGAGCCAAAAACTCATCACCAAACACCAATGACTTGTACATACGCTATATATACAAAAGTATTGGGACACCCTTCTTTAGAACAGAAAAATGCACTTCCAAATCTGTGGCAACAACGATGGGAACATAATTCATGTATTTAAAAATTTTATTTCCATCTGTTGCAACAGTTTTGGAAGTGTCTAAAATGACTGTACCCATATGTACAAGACATTGGTGTTTGGTGATGAGTTTTTGGCTCAAGGTCTGCATTTACAGTCACGCCAGAGGTGTTAAACTGGGATTAGGACTTGGTTTTATGCAGACCAGTCAAGTTCTTCCACACTGACTGAATCAATCATTTTCTTTTTGAACCTTGCCTTATACACAGAGGCATTGTCATGTTAGAATTGAAAAGGGTCCTGTCCAAACTGTTGCTATAATATTAGAAGCACACAATTTCCTAGAATATCATTATATGCTTTATCATTAAGATTTGTACTCATAGAAATGACTAAAGTAGTCAAACCTGTTCATTAGAAGGGGGCGACCCAATACTTTTGGCAATATAGTGTATATGTTTAATATAAAATTAATTTGCAGTAGATTGGCAGTAACTTCCACAGCACATAGAAATGCAAAATAATTGTTCGCAGTTTAATCAGATGTTGAAGTGACCTCCCATTACAATACTGTGGTTTAATGACTGGTGATGTACACTATACTTTTACCTTCCACCAGCAAGTAGAATCCGCGTTCATTTTTTCTGAGGATCTTAATGGCCACGTCTACCATCTCAGTGAGGGAAGGGTCAGTTTCTTTGTTTCTCTCAAGCTCATAGGGCAGGTCTGCTGGCTCAAACAGACCTGCAGCGCAAATATATATATAAAAAAAGACAATGTAAACAGGAAAAGTAAAACACAAAAGGTCACTTAAGTAATGGTTATGAAACTCACCCAAAATATAATCCACATTGTTTGGATTCAAAGAAAGGAGGTCCTTCCTATTCCAAACATAGTAACCTCCCTGATTACACAAAGGTTAAGAGAAAAACAAGAACTAGGTTGGATAAATGACTGTACTCGCTTATCTAGATGCTTTATAGAATGTGTTACTCTGCTACGATCCAATATCTTGCAACCAAATCTCTGTAATGCGGTTTCACAACAAGTACAAATTGTCTTTATTTGTTATTAACTGCACAGCTGTAAAGCCTGCTTTAGGGGCCTCAAGAGCATCAGATCAGATTCAGAGAAGTCAATAAACAGGGCATCATCAAAAGAGCACAAATACACCACCAGAGTCAGGCAAACACAGAGAGAAAATGAAAAAGAGATTTGTCAGCAGAGGCATAGCGTGGAAGCTTTTTTTTCCCTGAACTGAATTGAACATGACATTGTAAATGAAAAGATGGAATGAAGTGCCCTGTTTTTCCCTTGTTTCATCTTTCACCTTATCCTTCATTCTGTCAGTCCACTCCTCCACAAGATTCCTGCCATCTTTGCGTGTACCGTTGTGTTTCTTGTCTCCTGGGTATTCCACATCTGGTGTGTTTCTGGGGTACATATTTCTCCGCCCACCCCCCATAATCACCTGTCCGTCCAAACCAAGAAGAAAAGAGAAACATCACACATTTATTGTACACAGTGCTGTCCAAAAGAAAATCTAAAAATGTAAAAGAAATAAACATTATGATGTACAATGAAGTAGAAATATTTACAATTCTGCACTGTCTATAACTCTAACTGCTATGCTAATTAATATAATTTATAATTAATATTATAAATAATTGTAAATATTTATTATTCTTCATAAGAAAAATATTATTAATAATACTTGTTTTAAATATTATTATTTAATATTGGTGTATTTAAAATATTAAATACAAATTATTTTATTAGCATTAATATTGTTGTTGTTATAATTGTTCATATTATTAATTATTATTATTGTTTTTATATTTTATAATTTATTTAACAGTAATACTAACTTTAAAAATACTTTGAATATTAACAAATTATTTAAATCAACATTATTACCAATAACAACAACAACAACAACAACAACAACAACATTGTAAAGTATAATTTATTTAATCATACTTTTATTTTATCAATATTATCATTAGTAATAGGCCTAATAGTAATATATACTTCTTATTCTTTTTTATAGTTGTTGTCAATATAATCAATTCTAATCAATATTTTAATCATTAATTATTAATAATAATAAAATAATTTGTAATTATTATTTTACATTATTATGCATTTGTTTTTTAATTTAATACATTTGTATAAGTAATTAAGTACATACAGTCAAACCAAAAATTATTCAGACACCAGATATAATTTTTTTGATATTGAAATTTGATATTTTTTTACTAGTGGGTTCAGGAAACTATAGTTAATTTATGTAAGTGAGGATAGCAAAATAAAGTAAACTGTGTGTAAAAAATTCTTCATACAGTGGACTACCAGTAAAACTGATAAAAAATTTGGGGCCAAAAATTATTCAGACACTTGAATAATTGTTTTATTGAATGTTTTGCCTAAGTGTTTTTCTTTAATTGCTAATGCAACCTGTTTACACCACAGACTAAACAAAATTAAGCACTGCTTGCTAATTGGTTGACCTAAATTGGTATTATCTAATTGTGTACTTAAATTCAACAGCTGACAGCTATTCAACCTCGTTCATTACATACCTTTCTATCAAAGTTATCTGACATTATCAAGATGAATTTGTTTTGACACAGTTTAACTCTTCTTGTCATATTTAATCACCATTTACTAAACTATAGCGAATAAACTGTGATAATGTAAGAAATGTTGAAGATGTCTGAATAAATTTTGGTTTGACTGTATAAATATGACACTGAATGACCTAACCCAACACTATATAAGACCAGTTCATAAAATTGGAAGATAATCATTAAAAAAAAACTCACATCAATGTCAAGGATATTTTCAACGAGTTGTCTGGCGATGTCCTTGCATCCACTCTGGAGTGCTTCAGCAGGCATCTCTCCATCGGAATACCAGTCCCGGTCTACACAGTGTGCATACGCCGCACTCGGTGTGGCATGGTTCACTCGCGTTGTTGTGACAATTCCCACTGATTTGCCTGGGGAAATTACAGGTTGAAAGTGTTAATTGTTCCTGTAGGGACATGGCCATGATTACCACTATATCTACTATATATTCAACTGGATTACGTATTTTTTTCCTCATCTATCTAGTAATTCAATAACATATATTTAATCAACAGACTGACTTAGAGTAAACCAACTGAAATATGCACTGCATCAGCTTTGCAATGTTTGATTGTAAGTCTTGTTGTCTGACTAAGGTCACTCAGTTGTATGGTACAGTATTTTAATGCATTCTCTGGACGCAAGCACCCAAGTGAGAGAGCATTTTATCCTGTACTCAGATCAGGTCAGGTTATCAGTTTGACACTGATTGGACCATCCGCCTTTTAAACCTCTCGGCTGGATTTTAAATGTTTATTCTGGTCATGTCATACAAATTCCACTCGGCTACTTTCATTCACCTCTACCTTCGGCAGAGGACTTCCGTCTTATAAAACGCTTCATTTGTTTTTATTTTCAACATGAGAATAAAATATGAGCAAGCCGTCTGCGTGTCACGCTCATCCGTCAAACTGTCACTCTTCTCATTTCTTCCTTTACTTCAGATAAGGATGTGTTTTTTCCGCTTTCTTCAATCTTTTATCTGCTCAACCTGCTTTATGTGCCAGTGTCACCTTTGTTTCTCTCATGCAAAAACAAGTTAATGGATTGCTAGCAAAGAAATAAGCCTAGAAACAAATATCCCATCTATATTCTAATTGCAATAGAAGTCGGGGACAGAAAGGCATTACAGCTGTTGTGTGAGAGGATTCAACAGGGCATCTTACCTGCATCTTTGGCCCATTTAAGAATGGAGGTGACCTCGTTCCCCCGAGTGGTGTTGCACTGGGATTTCACAGCTGCTGCACTCACTCCAACCGTACCCTCGTTGGCCTTCACCCCGCACAGATATGCTGTGGCAGTGCCCGCGCTGTCTGGGACCTGAGCATTGGTGTTATATGTCTGGGGGAAAAAAACGTGTACAATTTTAATAGCTGCAGGGTTTGTTTACAAGAGCAAAATTAAAGTGTACTTAGTGCACTTAGTGTAGCTCTATAAATGTCCATTCAGCATTTTTCAGCATCTAGCATGATTATAAACAATGATGAGTCCAATAGTCTGAGACCATTTGTATTTTTTTTTTTCATTTAATAAAAAAAATACTCTCATAACCCTGTAAAGCTTATGAAATAATATCTACTAAAATGGAACACTTTATTGAACATTTAGACTTTTTTTTTTTAATCTAAAAAGGTTTCCACGTGTTTTTTGTCGAGTATCATATTTGATACATCTGGCTTTTATGGCTCATGTAGTATGAGGAGAATCTGGAGCTCATAAACGAGGAGAAAAAAACACAACAAAAAACCTCAATTTTATTCCCAAGGTATACAAAAAATATGAAATTTGGTGCAGTTTGCTGTCATTTATATGGTCAAAAGGTAAGATGAAATTCTAAGCTTGTAAAGTAAATCAATGAGATCTTTACAACAGTATAGTAGATAATGCATATTAAAATAATCTCCCAATCATATGTCTTTATAAGATGATTGAGAGATAAACGGTCCTCAAAAGCCTGATGTATCATATCTGATACTCCTTTTAACATAATTTTTCTTCAAAAATTATGTATTGATAATCAAGTCCATCTAAATTGCTTCAGTCCAATAAGTGTTCATCTTGAAATATCACTAACAATATAAAAGATATTCTTAAACGTTTTTGCTGACTTTAAAAAAATCAGTAAAGATTTCACAGCAAACAGATATGTGCACCATGACTTGAAGTGGAACGCTTTAGAATTATACTAAAAGGCCTTTTACATGCTAAAAACATTTAAAACATCAATCAGATGACAATGGTGTGTAATCGATTGTGTACAACAGTTTTAGTAATTTAGAGCCCTTAGAAATTTGTATATCAAATATTGGAATGAAGGGTTAAGTGAAAAGTTTACATGAAGCCAAAAAGAAAACAGCTGCATAAATCTTAGAGATAATAATTGACAGAAATCTTTCACAGATGTTATTTTAATAATAGCTAACATCTCTGTGAAATATTTACAAGAGAGTCATCGTTTCAGAAGTGACTACTAGAGAAATGAACCTATGATTTGAGTCTGTTCTCTGTGGCCCGGGGTGAGCGACTGCATGGATTATGAACACAAAGGAATGGTATGATGGGATTACAGCACGTGGGATGTACCTTAGAGAGGGCAACGTAGGGAAATTTGTCCATCTCTAGCTGTGTTTCCTCACCATTCTGTCCACTCAGTTGACCCTTTAGAATGCGTGCTGCTGTGACCGTGGGTACACCCATGCCTTCAAACAACAAAGGTTGGGTCATTCACACAGTCTATTTTTAACAACATATCCTTCAAGCACCTTCTATCATGAACAACATAGTCTGCCTTTAGAACCTCAAAGGTGCTTGAGATATTACAATATTATGTTAATGAACAAGAATAAAATCTTGAATTTTGTTCATAATTGTGAGATGAAAGGGCCAGTTGTCACTAATGACATAACCTGCTCTAAAGCATGAGGCAAATTAGAGTCCACTTAAAAATCATTGTACATTTCTACAAAATTGTATGCTGAGAAGAAAATGTTCAAAATGTACAATGCCATTGAAAAGAGTTAGCAAAGTCTGTCTTTAAAACTTATCCTTACATAAATCTTAAATAAATCATGAAATATTACACAGTGTTTCAAAATGTAATTATTGTAATGTATGAATGTATGAAATGAGGGTCTTGGCTTTAGTTGCTATAAACTGAAATTGTATCAAAAGTACTCTGAAATATAAAACTCAAAATGTTTATGCAAATACACATTTGTTTACCTTGTATTCTTGGCATGAGGACAAGGTGATCTTCAATAAAACTATGACTTTTAAAAGCATTCTATAACCTCATTTGAACAATATCGACTTTTTTAAACTCTGATCTTGCCAACTTTTTCCACAGTCAACCAGCAAAATAAGTTATATTTTAACCATGTTTGCAGTCCAAATTGAATGTGATGAGATGACAAGACTGTGTACCACTAAATAACGGCAAGAAACTTTTTTATTGAGTTGTGTAGTCTGGTGTAACAAATGACAAATTACTCTTTGAATTTGGTTCTTTTTAGTTAATCAAATACATTCAGTGTGGTTTGATTCATGAACAAGTGACTCGTTCACACTGCTTCTTTTTAGAGAATTAAACATACAGTGAAACCAGTGAATTCGAATTCACGAACAAATGACTCTCATGAAACGGAAAACAGCTCTGAGTTAATGTTTGATGGACTCTTGAACACAATCCTTGAATGAACTCACTGAATCTGTCACATAATCAACATTAAATTATCATGGCTATGAGTGATGCAATATTTTAATAAAATAGGATACATTGCATACAAAACCTATATAAATTCACAAGTCTTTTTTGAACTTGGTTGGCTGACCTCCAAGAAAATCATCAAAAACATTACAATTTCAATAATCTTACTGCATGAATCAGCAGGTCAACTGATACAAATCTTCTTCAGTCTCTATTTCAGCCATGGCTTCTAGATAATCTTATGTGAAGTGAAGTTATTAACGTAATTTCGGGAGGAGTACGCCCATCTAATCTTCCAATTAACATCCAAGTATAAATACAGCCTCTTACTACTTCCGTTGTTAGTTCTTTCGGCATTTCTTTCGGCATTTGTCCCCGCCCTGTCCCGTGAACAGCGTCCCAACCCGACGAACTCCAGCACTTAACATCCAACGAACTATGCTCTGCAAAGACGCTCTTAATCCGGCTCCTCTTTCAGTTTATAACAAGGGTAATCCAGCCCGTCAACGACCTCCTGCAGATCTGCCCAGCTATCTCCATCGAACACGCTTCTCCCGCCCGGGTAGGCACCCGTGTACCAGTTCCTAACATTACTCATGCCAGGTAAACCACCTTCATCCGGAATCTAACGTTACCATTCTTAAAATAGGAATGCAGACAGTCAGTTTTTTGAGGCACGCTAGCCGCCCAAAATAATTTTCGCAATTTTCTGTCTATGGGGGGCTATCGGAGCTCGCGTAGAATGGTCTCTCTGAGCCCTCCATTGCAGACATCAAGCCAAATCTGTTTACCATTAATGCTAAGATTATATGGGCACACGAGCTCGTGAATTCATCCTTTTGTGGCTGGTATGTGGTTTTTGTCACAGTGAGAACTGCAATAAATCTACATGACAGTGGTTGAACTGAGGCTTCATAAGATATCTTTTTTAGGTTTTTGTAAACTGGTGCTTATATGCCGGCATTGCTTTCACAAGGGTGTGGTGTAAAATTCTTCCTGTAAAATTGGATAGTTTCTGAGGTAATTATCTGTTTTCTGCAACCAATATTCAGATTACCTTTTCCTTCCTTCCTTCTTTCCTTGCTTTTATCGCCTAAGCTTATTTTGATAACTACTGTTTTTTCACATTTGCCCAGCTTGCATGCATTGTGCAAGCTGGAGTTCATCCAGACTTTGACTGTGGTTAATTTGTTTATTTCTCCTTAACTTGGTATCCTTCACAGCCCATGTTAATGCTTAATTTTGAAGCAGGTTCATACACTGTAACAGTGCTTTTAAAAAAACACCTTCATCCGGAATCTAACGTTACCATTCTTAAAATAGGAACGCAGACAGTCAGTTGTTTGAGGCACAAAATTATTTTCCCACAAACACAAACAGAATTGCTCACCAGATGCTTATCTGTCGCCGCTCTGAGCGATTCCCCTTCATATCCGAAAGCATTTTAATGGTCTGTTGCCTATTCCTATGTGTAATCTTATTGAATATGTATAATTGTGTACGTGCATGCCTCAGCGTCTGTGCGCTACTACTCTACAGCGTACGGAATATCATCAACCCGGGATGAACGATCCAATCCAAATGTGCTCTAATTGTTAAACAGTTGCCGATTGGTCCCTACATATCGTTCCCTCTCACTCTATCCTAGATCAAGTTCTTTTTCAAATGATGTTTTCAACCATCATTGCGATGCGACCGGATCCCAGAAGTCTCAGCTCTAGACAATAGCATGTTTTAGCACTCCGTTAACTTTTCACAAGAACTATAAATCGCTTTATATTGTGCATAGGCTCGTTTGAATTGAAATGATCTGCTTTAAATATCGACATGCGATTTACTATGCCTTACTAATGTTTCACAAGCTAATGTTTCACAAGTTATAATCTAAAACATTGCACAAAGCATACTGTTTACATATTCGTAAGTGGCGCTGCAATGCCCTGTTTACTCGAAACAGCCGCTGCAATGCCCTGCTCAACTAGATGCTGCTGCCGCTGCTCCGTGCTCAATCTGATACTGCCGCTGCAGTGCCCTGCTCAACTAGATGCTGCCGCCACAGCTCTGTGCTCAATCTGATACTGCTGCTGCAGTGCCGCTCCATTTGATACTGCCGCTGCAGTGCCCTGCTCAATTTGATACTGCTGCCGCAGTGCCTTTTTTGGGGGCTTCCGAATGTTCGAATATTCGTTGATTCCCTAAGAGGACATTACCACTTTTAAATCAGTAACTCTCGCTCGCTGTCCGATTTGGCATGCATGTTTTGGGGGGCTATCGGAGCTCGCGTAGAATGGTCTCTCTGAGCCCTCCATTGCAGACATCAAGCCAAATCTGTTAACCATTAATGCTAAGATTATATGGGCACACAAACTCGTGAAGTGAAGTTATTAACGTAATTTCGGGAGGAGTACGCCCATCTAATCTTCCAATTAACATCCAAGTATAAAGACAGCCTCTTACCACTTCCGTTGTTAGTTCTTTCAGCATCCCTCCTCCCCCCATCTCCTCCTTTATGCATATTTATTTGTTTATTCATTTGTCTGTCCATCTATCTATCTATCTATCTTTCTGTCTATGGGGGGCTATCGGAGCTTGCGTAGAATGGTCTCTCTGAGCCCTCCATTGCAGACATCAAGCCAAATCTGTTTAACATTAATGCTAAGATTATATGGGCACACAAACTCATGAATTCATCCTTTTGTGGCTGGTATGTGGTTTTTGTCACAGTGAGAACTGCAATAAATCTACATGACAGTGGTTGAACTGAGGC
The DNA here is from genome assembly GCA_023376895.1 of Aspiorhynchus laticeps. NCBI lineage: Eukaryota > Metazoa > Chordata > Actinopteri > Cypriniformes > Cyprinidae > Aspiorhynchus > Aspiorhynchus laticeps. The sequence continues at coordinate 23,070,179 of CM041810.1, read as the reverse complement.
TTCATAAGATATCTTTTTTAGGTTTTTGTAAACTGGTGCTTATATGCCGGCATTGCTTTCACAAGGGTGTGGTGTAAAATAAACCAAATTCTTCCTGTAAAATTGGATCGTTTCTGAGGTAATTATCAGATTACCTTTTCCTTCCTTCCTTCTTTCCTTGCTTTTATTGCCTAAGCTTATTTTGATAACTACTGTTTTTTCAAATTTGCCCAGCTTGCATGCATTGTGCAAGCTGGAGTTCATCCAAACATTGACTGTGGTTAATTTGTTTATTTCTCCTTAACTTGGTATCCTTCACTGCCCATGTTAATGCTTAATTTTGAAGCAGGTTCATACACTGTAACAGCGCTTTTAAAATATTTAACTCTTTTTGTTAGACCTGGTATTGCACAAACAGTTTTCAAGACTTGGTTGGAAAAAACAACAACAATGATCTCATGATAAAGATCCACCAATTGTGTGACTTACCATCACCGAGAAAAAGAATGATGTTCTTGGCAACATTCTTGTTGAGGTCTTGGAGGGTCAAAGCATTTTTTAGTGTGCGCTGAGCCCATTCCTTCCAGAAATCAGGATCCTTCTCTTGTTCTACAAGCCAAAAGAAAACATGTTTACACCTCTGCCCACAAATTATAACACACAAACAACAAAGTTGCTCCTGCAAAACAAGATAATGATCATGGCCTTAGACCGGAAGTATCCATTAAGAGATTATGAGTATGCTATCGCTCTCTAATGTTTCGTACAAATTCGTACAAATTCATACGAATTGGCAACTCGTAAAATACGTACGATTTAGGAAAAATCGTATGAATTTGTACGAGTGACGTCGTACGAATTCGTATGAATTAGCCACCTCGTAAAATATGTACGAATTGCCATGAGATCGTGCTGGCGGTGCTCGTTCTGATCGAAGTCTGTGAAGTTTAGCGGAGAATCGCAAAGCAAAAGCTCATGCACTTCTGACAGCAAAATGAACATATTTCCATGGCTTTCTAACACTTACAGATGGAGAATATACCTGTGAAATGTAAGTTATGCATTTAGGAAAAGAGCACATAGCTCAAAACAGCGCGTCTCTGTCAGCGGCACACGCAGTCTTTCTGTCAGAGCATCTGACGGGGCAAGCCGCTTTAAACTGAAACTATAAACTATAAGCTACTATATTTTAAGAGTTTTTTAAAGCCCTTCATATAAAGCTTGTCACATGTTTAGAACAAAGTGTATTATGCACCTTCTCCGCAGCAGTTCAGTCTGTGTCCTCCACCCTATAGATATTTTTTTTCAGATGCGCTCGTATCAAACTTGATATTAACGGTATTGCTTCATACCGTATCGCCTATAAAAAAATATATCGATAAATCGTACAAACACGATATACCGCCCTAACTCTGCATAAATCAAAGATACTGCACGCAAACTATAAGGCAGGGTGCTTATTCCTGTTGAAGTAGAGCTACTTTCCCACAGAGTTTAGTTCTAACCCTGCTTCAGTACAAATGTTTGTTATTATAGTAATTGTCTTCTTGAAGATCTCGATTTGCTGGTTCACAAGTATTTGATTTAGGGTTGGAGGTAAACTTAGCAAGACGGTAGCTCTTCAGGAATAGGATTTAACACCCTAGCTATAATGTGTTCTAAAACTGTCTCTATTAAATTTTAAAGAGACAATATGCTCATCATTGCAGAGAAAAGTGTCATTGTCATATCTAATAATGGCAAACGGCCAATAAACAAAAAAAAGTGTCTTAACTGACCTGGAAATTCTGGCTTTGCCATTCCTCCCCAAACCAGGCAACCGAGGATAACGAGTGCAGCGACCTTCATTTTGTATCAGCCGCCGTTTTGCAGAATAACTCAAGTTCCAAGGATATCAGAAGACTCCAGGATCTGCAATGAAAAAAGGAAATGTCTAGTCAATGTTAAACTTTTCTTTCTATTCCCAATTCAATGTTCAGAGATAGCTATAAGTAAGCCATTCATATTTGAACTCTGTGTTACTGTGGCTCTTCCATCTATTTGTTTGAACAGTCTAACATAATTATATCAGCTCAACCAATAGTGTGAGTTTGGAGCAGGGCTATATTTACACTGCAAAAAAATGACCGTGATTTTAATGGTAAAAAACTGTGAAAATGCTACAGTAAAAACCTGTTAAATGGTTAACGGTAAGTTCCTGTAAAATTTACAGGGAAAAAAAACGTAAACTGACGTTCCCAGAATTCCCTGTGTTGCATTTCAAATTTTGTCTGAATTTGATGTTTTTGTCTGACTTTCTTCTTAGTTTTTTCTTATCAGTTATGTTTATCAGGGTTGTATGTTACATCTAATGTTGTTAAATTAATGTTTATTGCATTATTTCAGTTTCACGTGTGTTATCATGGTGGTGTTTAGTGCTTGTGTGAAGGACACTGTGCACCTTCTATATATGTTATTATTTAAAAGCTGCTAGTGATGGGCTTTGGTTCATCATGTGACTTTCTCATCACCACCTGCATGTGGTGGTTATCAGTGTATTTCAAAGGTACAAAACAGATTTCAGTACTTTAATAGGTTGGTATATTAACATTATATCAGTTAATGAAATTAGGTATTTAACTGTAAATACATTTAAATTTAAGTTAAAACCGTAAAACCTAAAATGTTGTTACCATATTTTTTTACGGTAGAATTCTGGCAACCACAGCTGCTGTTTTTTTACCGTAAATTCTACAGATTTTTTTTTTACAGTGTAGTTTGAAAACAATTATTATTGTTGCTATTACGTGGGGAATGACACACTTTATCTTTAAGGACAGAAAACAACTATTTACTATCCCAAGGCTTATTATTTTCGATCACAATCTTATATTCATGTGCAAAAACAACGGAAATATGATTGACTTTTCAGGTGAGGATGCATGTCACAAAAATGTATACAAGCAATAATTTAGTGGCATATTTCCACATTAATTTGTGTAGCTACCTAAAAGTTCACACCTGAAAACGTGATATAGCTGCATTATTAGTATTAAACCTTTCTATCTTCGAACCTTTAGTCAAGGTCACTTTAATGGGATTGAGTGCCACTGCACATGGTGCTTTAATAGGCATGACAAAGCTGATTAACTGGACACCTCTGTTCCAAGGCACAGGACTGCAAGATTTCTATTACGAACACACACTTTCTCAGCTTCCTTCACATCCTTTTAATGGGGTTTTTAGTCATTGCGCAGAAAGCATCAATCAGTATCAAAGCCATGTGTTCAATCAACCTATACGTTAGCCATGCTGCCTGGAGCTTTGACCACTTTGTATTTACATTTGTAAAACTGGAAAAAATGGTCATTGTGTTAGTCACGTAATGCATTGAAATATGAAATGCTTGAGTAAATGCACAGCTATGGGGTTCTTTCAGGTCTGGTACTTCCCACGCAGTTTTGAAGTGTGAAATGAATGAGCTTCTCTTTCTTGATTGTTAAGGAATGTGGTTATCTTGTTTGTTTAATTGCGTTTTACTTTTTAAATCTCCTTAATATTGGCCCAAACCCTTTGGTATTTGGTTACAAAAAAGTCCACTACCCTAAAAATCATCATGAAGCCAACAACCAATCACTAATGCAAGTTATTAAAAGCATTTGTTTCCTGTGTTACAGTCGACACACCATCAACAACACAGACCTGAACCAGTGAACTGCTAAGCATTTTCTTCCTATTAGTTCTGCTACAAAGACACTTTTACCATGACTTGAGGCTCATTCACACGCTCTGTCAAAAACGCAGTGGGGCTCCAACTGGCAGAACTCTTGAAGCCAGTCTGCAGGTGAAGAAACACAGCAGTGCCAAAACACAAAGGAGCAGCAAACCGGAGAACAAAGTTGTCAACAAAACCGAAACTCCTTCTCGATTCATGGCATCAGAATGTAGAGATGTCCTTCTTTTGGAAGTAAACCCGTCCAAAACAGAAACACATATGTAACCAGCTATCCTTGTTTTTGACACGCTGACTCAAACTACAACTGCAAATGAGATCTGTTCTCCAAGTATGCGCTCAGGAGGATGAGGATTAGGGTTATTATACTGATGGAGGCAATATTCCTTCACATCTTCATTTTATGAAAAGAGACTTTTTTGAAAGTGCAAATAAAGTATTCATTTCAGACCTGTCAGATCAATGCTATCTGTAGGACATGCAATTTCATGTAGACTTTGGACTGCTATCCTGTTTTTGCACAACAAATCAGTTATGTTGTTCTGTCAGAACCTGTTATGTTTTTTTTAATGCCCGTAAACCCCTGAAGGCTTAACTCTATCGCTCCAATAAACAGGAACATTAGATCACATAATGTAACAGGATTTACATTACACTCCTACTAACATCCAAGAGGCCATTCGATCACAGAACATCAAACACTGACATAAGGATTTTATTAGGTTGTACATCTTGGTAAACACTAACACAAGACAAAACCAAAACTAATGAATCTAATTATGCTGAAGAGTGTCTGAACAACAAACCCTTTTAAGGACGAGCACAAATTTTAAACAAGATGTTCTCAAGTTCATATAAACCAAAACTGTTCTGGGCTTTCTACCTGTGCTATTGTTACATCTACCACATTAGTATTATTGCATACAAATCAGTTGGGCACATCATCAATAAAATGCTCACAAACATGTTATGTCTGGGAAGCACTTAGGAAGTTTGAAAACAAACCTTTCCTTGCATTGCATTGTTTTCTCTTTATGCCGTTTCTGTTTTTCTTTCTTCTAACACCTCTTAAATGCCCCGATTTAAAAAGTAAGGTAAAACAGGAAAGTGTCTTAATTGTTCTAGTATCCTGCAGTGCAGTCACAAATATGAGAAAGCAAAAACAGAAAGAGAGAGGCACAAGGCTGGAATTCATTGAGTCTCACGGAATGTCATAACCCTGTCTCAACAGTTTGATCCCTCGTCCAAACATTTTGAAGGAATGCTAATGGAATTTTGATCATAATTTGGAACCAATCATAATGGGATCAAACAGAAATCATCAAAGAATCAAACAAGATCCTACTTGATGAACAAAAATGTTATTCAGCATTATCTTATATGATTCCTAGATGACTTTTGTTTAAACCATTTCGGATTGGAGCCAAATTACAATAGAAATTCCATTTGTTTAAATCAGTCAGGAAATGCATAGGTTTAAAAGGGTAAAACTGTACAGAAAAGTGAGATTGTGCCCTAAAATAAAATAAATGGTGAGCATGAAATATTAAGATTATCACTCAATATGTTTAAAGGTGCCATAGAATGGAAAACTGTATTTACCTTGGCATAGTTGAATAATAAGAGTTCTGTACATGGAAATGACATACAGTGAGCCTCAAACACCATTGTTTCCTCCTCCTTCTGTAAATCTCGTGAATGCAAAAGACAACTGAAAAATAGGCGAATCAGAACATAACACCGACTGTGATGTAACAGTCGGGATCACTAATAGTTACGCCCCCAAAATTTGCATATACCGCCCATGTTCTATGCCAGCCGCCAGCCGAATCATCAGAAGTTCTGCAGGTATTGTGAAGAAACAAGCGAGGACAACAGCGAAAATGGCAGATCATGGAAATAAATGTTATGTTCCAGGCTGTGCAGGGGATGTGAAGAGCAGGGATGGGTTGGTGTCTGTATTCAGAAAGGCACGGACAGCAAATAACGCATTCTAATAAAATAACACGTGCCACTAAAGGGACATGGTTAGCTCCTTGCTAGCGGTAGCCTGTTACATTACAGTACATAAGATTTCACTTACCACATAAACAGAGTAAGGAGAGATGACTGAGGATGATGGCGAATGATTTACAGATCCTGAGCACCACTGACGAGCATCTGATCTTGTAAAATGTGAGGTAAGTACTGCTGCTCCATAGTATAAACAGAGTACGTGAGATCGCGAATCTTGAAGTGAAAGTGAAACTAAAAAGCGATCGTGCATTTGAAAGCAGTTTCAGTGCCCCGCATATTAATAGCGGCTCCTTGATGCCTGCATTTTATTTACAGTATAATTACCCGACGTTACAACTGCGCGAGAAAGTATTGAAATATATATTTTCCCTGTGTTTCCTTCCTGTGAGCAACTGAAATGAGCCGCACTGTGAAACAGCCAATCAGAGCAGAGCTCAACATTATTATTCATGACCCTTCCAAATAAGCCAATAACAGACCATTTCATTCTAGGGAGAAATCCTAAGGTTGTAAATGGACATGTAAAACCGTTTCTGGAGATTTTTTTCCCTTACCTAAGCCACATACCTTCTATGTAGATATCAGAGAACAATTTAACATATTGTATCAATGCATTCTATGGCACCTTTAATATTTTTTTTTTCTCTAGACTGTCCAACATGCACTTAGTCTATTACGTTATTATTCATAATTAGATTAAAATTAAATTCATATTGACCGCTCCTGTGATTAACATTTTTCAATGTCTGAATTAATTTTTGTCAATCTTTTAAAATTAATTATTTTAAAGTAGCAAATAAAAACTTCCAAATCCAAATCAAAGTCAAAATGCAGGAAGCTATTTTACTGTCATATGACAAGGACACCATGAACCAGAGAGGACCCCTTCAGACCTTTAGGACAGTGTCAAGGTCATTAAAGATTTCTTTTTAAATCACATATTTTAATAACATTTTCTTGTTTGAATTAAAAAATGACGTTTTCGTGTCATATGGAGAAATCCTAAAAACTTCTTCATATACATGTCATGATATTTGTAAGATTTTTTTACCTTAATAATGAAATAATTAGGCTAGTAGTATTTATGTAATTCAACCAATATGAATACATAGTTCACATTTCTTTATCTCTGGCATATTTATTTATCATTGACCCATATATTTTGAGTTCATTTGTTAGCACATATGGATAAAATCAACGTCTTTGCAGTAATAATCGTTTTCCCCGCCACTCTACAACGTCCCATTGTCTCATGTGCAGTGATGCACAGAAAAGCGCTTCTTTTTCAATTGCATCCTCTCATCTTTTCAGACCATACAATGTCTGTTTGTAGCCATAGACTGCCAAAACGCGATTAGCGCTCCACAGAACAGGAAAACCATCGACATCCCCCACATCACTGAAGCGTATCATTTTAATTCCCGGTTTGATGCTTAATTGCAGTAAAGTTGGAAGAGCAGCTCGCCGTTATGCAAACGGAGATCCCAACGCAACCTGAGCAACTTGTTGGATTGTATTGAATTAATAACAGCACAACTCTCCAACTCTTCCCAGCGTTGCCATTAGAACTCCAGTCACATGTAGCGGTGAATGAACAGAGTCATTCAGCAGATAAGCAGCGCTAAAAGTGATCCTACTCACCCTCGTGTTATATGTATCCGCACCTCTGCGATTCCAGCAACACAGGACTCACATTCACGTGCTGTTCTCTAGTCGAGCTTTTATAATGCTTAACAATGCGCCAGCCTGAGAGAGAGAGAGAGAGAGAGAGAGAGAGAGAGGGAGGCCCCGTTATTAGAGTCCACTATTAATAATAGCGCAATCTGAAGCGCGAGCTCCTCCTGTTGATAGGAGCCGTTTGAGTTGAAGAAGAACCTCATACAGGAGCTTTCTTATATATCTATTTCACTCCTGCATTTCTTGCACGATCAGTAATACTGTCAATTCACACATGAATGAACACATGACAGTACATGTTTATTGATGTTTTAGATGTGACAAAATGTTCTAAGTCAACATATTTAAGTCAGGCTACAAAAATAAAAAATACAAAAAATAGGCTAAGTAGTGAGTTAAAAAAAGTCAAGTCAAAATTTATCAAATCCACAACAGTTTTCAGCAATTCAATGCTGAAATTCAATTCAGCCTAATTAAAAAAAGAGTAGAATAAGAATTACACAATTATAGTAAACTTCAAATAAAATATAAAGCATAAGAAAAGTGATGTGTGCACCGGTGCCGCCTAAAACTTGATGTTTTATATTATATAGGCCTTAGTATCATTTTTCAAAATTCCACGTGTTTATATGTAAAGATGGCAAGTTAAAATTTATGAAATGCACAAAATAGTAAGACATTAGCACGAATTTTGGGTAATTATCCGAGCACGTTAGATAAATAAATAAAATAAATAAATTCACAAAATGAAGTAAGCTATTAAAAATTAAAAAATATATAGCTTGCATATAACAACAAATGTGCAACATATTCTCACGTGTCTCATTATATCTTAGAATTCATTATAAGTGTTTCCCTAAGGCAAAAAGTCACAAGTCTGTATAAGCTTACTAACAACAAGGTCTCTTGAGACTTTTTCAAATAAAAAAAAAAAATAGGCTTCTCATTGATTTTGATTATCGTGTGCTAATGATACGTATTCGGTTTGCATTTACCAAACATTATCTTTAGTCTTTGCCTTGAACTTTCAACTCGGACTTTCTACCAGATAGGCTAGTTCATCTACATTCTGATAGACTAACCACAAGATGTCACTATGAACGCAACAATGCGCTTGATTGCCCATCAGAGAGCAATCTCGCTCATTTAAAGTCTAACGACTGGTAATAATCGGCCATTGGCCTGCTGTGGGCATTTTCCTCCCGGTGATTTCCAGCTGTGAAAAACCTATGGCCTCACAATAATCCACATAAACCTCATAATAGCCTACCTTTCACATAGCATTTTAGCACATAGGCTACTTAAAGCCTGACGTCATGTTTTCACGTGAAGAATGACAGAACTTTTCTGAAAGGTTTTGCGTAAAATTTATATTTAGGCCTACTAATAATAGACTGTAATCGCTAAGTAGCCTAACTAATTTAGCTGCATTTTACCCCGATAATCTCTACTTAAAAGAAGCTCTACTGGCATTTGCTTCGTGAATGAATAATTTAAGTGATACAATGTTCTGTGTAATTCCAATGCAGCCTTCTCATATTTTTCGTTCCCTGAATCGCCGGAAACTAACAATAAATTAAACGTTTTACCTAGGCTATTAGATTGTGTCATATTAACGTCTACCCATACCCCAGCCAAAGTCCCAACCCTAAACCTAACCCTTACAATAATGCAAAAACAGTAATTATTGTTGTACAGTGTGACAAAATTACGCTATATCGATGTGCGCGTGGCGTGTTGCAGCTTTCCTACATTCACGATATTATTATGGAGGGAACCAATAGCATTCCGTGGAGGAGCATTTCATTGGTTGGACCTGCTTCACTGAACGGGTCTTGAGTCCAGGGGCGTAGCAGACGGGGGGGACACGTCCCCAGCACTTTTTTGACCCACCGCCAATATTTCCACCCACGTTCTCTGATTTGTTACTTAGATGTGAGTGACCTAACATTCAGCCAATCACAAGGCAAATCATCTCTTGGGCGCGTCTGCCATGAGCTCCTGCTGCTCTCGCGGGTTCATTCATTCACTTCTTTGCTCTTTGGCGATCTGGGGTAAAATGCACCCCAGAAAAAAGCAGAGGACGATTACGTCCTTTTTTTTTTTTCAAACACACACATGTGTGATGTCGCGATGACACGATTCACGCGATCAAATTTCCATGTTATGATTTAACCTACTGTAATCAGGCCTCTACAGTGCGACCATTTAAGTCACATTTGCGACTGAAAACTACTACATGCGAGTCGACTATGAAAAAATATTTAGGAGCACCTGTGCAACTGACCCGATCAGCATATTTGTGTTTGCGCTGAGGGAGCTTCAAAGGTTTCTAACTTGCTTTTGCAATTGAGTAATGTATCACAGACAGACGTATCCTCTCATTATAACAAACAAAGTGTAGACAGAGTGTAAATAAGAGATTCATTGTGCAGTGAAAGATGAGTGACAGATTTTAATGATTATTAAGAGAGTTTGCAAATGTGATATTGATTTAATACAACAGTTAATTAAACATTGATTCAAATGATTCAGTGATCAAATCAGTGACCACATACTGGCAGTTTAAGTTTAATTTTGTAAGCATCTTTTTCTGTTATTTAAATCATTTAATATTTCTATAATCAAAATTCAAGACCTGAGCCTCATTAATCGTCTGAAAATACACCTACAAGGCACTTGTGTGTTCTTCTGTGCCACCGCTGTAGTACAAATTTATTTCTTAAATACTAATTTCATTTGACTGGTAACTTATTCTTAATCTACTTCTTATTCTTCTTGTTTTTATTCTGTTTTAATTAGAAATGTTAAAAAGCTTATATATATATATATATATATATATATATATATATATATATATATACATATACATACATACACTTAAATTATTTTTTTTAATTATTATTTACTTAATAATTTCAAGGCAATGGGTTTCCTCAATTTTTGTAAGTAAAGTCAACTAATCGCTTTTTACAGTGTGGGAAGGTTAATTTTTGATCAGAATTTTTGATTATTGATTAGAAGGTGCTCCTAAATTTTTAAAGTAGAATTATCCTTTTCCAAGTCCAAGTGTTAAGAATTAAGATAAACATTATTGTTCAAGTGTAGTGTAATTGAAATATTGTCCATAAAATATCTTTATTTCATAAAAAGTATATTTTTACTTCATCAGAAAATATAGATGTTCACAGTGGTCTCTCTCAAATATAGATGTTCACAGTGGTCTCTCTCAAATATAGATGTTCACAGTGGTCTCAAAGTCCCAAGTCCTGAAGTTATTTTTCAAATTTGAGTATGATATCACAAAATAGGTTATTGTAAGCTATCATGGCACGTTCCCAAAATTGCAACTATGGTGCTCTAAAACTCCAATTGGTATTCTATTTAGAAGTTATTATATGAACATGAATGTACTTAGGCTACACCCCCCCCCCCCCCCCCCCACACACACTTTTAAAATGGCTGCTACGCCCCTGAGTCTGAACCATACGCTGCACGGGTGTGAAGTTAACGATCTTGCTGATGGACTGAAGGAGAGACGGGCACAATTTCTCAGCCCTTTCTCCCCCTTTTGTGAACGAGATTTATTCACATCACGAATTAAACCAATAGGCTATCATTGTTTTCCTACAGATTGTTTTGTATAGATTAATTAATACAGGCACCGAAATTGGCGTAGATGGGGGAAAATACGATAAAACATTCGTTGTGGCGCCTATAGATATACCGGTTCAAGTTTAAATGAAAGACAATGCAACTTGATTGTGACTCAATGTTTTGGAATAAATGATTCAATGCATCATTCATAACGCACAAAAGGCAGTTTTCACCTCATGAATCTTTGTAGTGAACCGATCCAAAAGATCCGAATCGCTGAGTTGAATCCATACTACATGGTAGGCTACTAAAGTTGTGAATTTTCCATATAATGTCTGTTTTCTCTAACAACAACAATAAGTCTTTAAGAAAAAAAAATACTTTTAATACACAGTTTTAAATGAGAACAGAAATTGCCACAGCAGTTTATGGTCGTAATCAAACGATCATTATAATTTCAGCAAAATATAATATTGGGTTTGCAGTTGTGGCACTATATGACATGAAGTTCATATAAAAGCATACAATTTCTTTCTAGGAGGCCAATGATTCTGTTATCAGTATTGAGCTGTCACCAATGTCCCGCCCACGGCTGAAATACAATTGGTCAGAAGTTGAGCGTGGGAACCTACTTTGGAATATGATTGGTTGACTGAAGTTACTATTATAATCCCGACGGGTGTCTCGCAGTTAAAACTGTGTACGCTCGTGTGCACGTTGTGTCGAGTCAACAGGGGAACACTAGTTTGCAAAAAAGAGATTATAAAAGGAAAGTGGACAGCTGCCTAGAAGAGAGAGAGAGAGAGAGAGAGTCTAATACATATAATGGTAAGGAGACGGAACTTTTTCTTGTATGTCAAAATAACAGTTGCTGGCATGTTACTGCACTGCTCAAAGTGTGTTGTATAATTTGCAGATAAAGCTGTATAAATGTAATTTAATATATCAGTACACAGCCATGTTTCGTATTTCTGTTTCTACATTAGTAGTTTCAGGCAACGTGCACGTGAATTCATCTGGTGAAATGTAAACCTGTTTATTTAACCACTCTTAAATAAACACTCCCTGTTTGTTATGGTAATCATCACTTCTATTTGTTCTAATATATATCTACGTTACTGTGAAAATGGAACTGGACTAATTAAGTCAGTTCCTTGTGCTGCATTAGTTTGAACAGAGGTTACTTATTACCTAGAATTCATCATGAGAGTCTTTAGCTAAGGCAACAATGTCACAGCTCTACATGCTGACCAACAGCAAGGTTGTAAACATAGTCTGGCTTGTGACTCCAGTCTTGTGTGCTTCAAATAAAAATATTAATTTTAATGTTCATGTAGCCTATGTTTATGTACATATTGCCAAGAATGCTTATGAGCCTTAGCTAATGTTTGTATCAAGGACAGACATGTGTTTAGTATATACTTTTTTGTACGATTATTTATGAAATGGAACTTATTTTGCCATGTATAGAACTTTGTGTTTATATTAAATATATATCTACTGTTAGTCAAGTGACAGCTAGCATGGCTTCCAGAAAGCTTTTTGGCCTAAACCAGACACTGTTTATTGTCATCATGATTAGCCATGTCTTGCACAATTTCCTCAAGAGATTAAGTTGTCCGATGGTTTATTTTTTATCACTAGTGTAACCCTAGAGAGGAAGACTGCGCCGGGGAATCTCTGACGCCAGAAGTTGTGACCTTTGTCGTTATCATGAGACTTCATGTTGTCATATGTTCCAGAGCGGAGATCAGCATGTTGTTGTTAGTCCTCTGCTCTGCGGATTTCCATTTTCTTAATCCCTGATTAGGTTGTGTTATGAAATGTAGAAAGCCAGACATCTGAAGTGTTTCTGCTTGGATGACAGCTGACATGTTCATGGGTGATGTACTGGTTTTAGTTAAAAGAGGTAACTTTGGACTTAACTGTGACTCTTCGTCACCAGATGTGGGAAAGCTCAGAGTGATTAATTTTTTACAGAAATGCATAATTTCGCTTCTTTTGTAACTGGATGAACACCACTTTTCACACTGTTATTTTTGCAATTTGCCTGCTCCATTTTTAATTTGATCTTAATGTTTTAAATTACTTTTATTATTAGAGGTATAGAGATGACAGAAGCATAGGGAGAACTGGAGCCAGACTCTTAAGAGATAGTTCACCTAAAAATTTACCACCCTAAAAAAAATGTACCACCCTAATGTCATATCCTAACCTGTATGACTTCCTTTTTTTCTTCTTCTGTGGAACACATAATAAGGTACTTACACTATAGTGTTGGTAACCAAACAGTTTTAGTTCTTGACTTCCACTGTATGAAAAAAATAAAAATATCTTCAGAGTAAGTAAATGATGACAGAATTTTCATTTTTGGGTGAACTAACACTTTAACTCTTATCACCCACACTTCAACATTGTGCACTAACCATTTGGTGAAGGTGGTTTTGTTTCATGAATTGATGAAAGGCTAATATTTAATTAAATTATAAAATAAAATTATAATAAATATATTTTTAAATAAAGTTAACCTGCATGTAATTAACCAGTATCAGAAAATGGTGAACATGAGAATGTATTGTTAAAGAGGTCAAAGAGTTTTAGCTGACAAAAAACCTCTAACCTGCTTTACATAATTTCCTGTCAGATATTTTGCTATATCAATATCCTTTGCCAAATTTACACAGCAAAGGTGGCATTTCTGCAGTAGCATTTACACAGATTTCTGTGTACTCTCATTTCTGCTCAGAGGTGGCAGAAAATGCATTTGTACAACAATCAAAACTACTGTATAACCGGGGGCTAAAGTGGGTCAGAGCAGGCATAATTTAGTTTGTATTAGAGCTGCACGATTAATCGTTAAAAGATCGCGATCTCGATTCAGATACCCACACGATCTAATTTCTGAATGACAACGATTCGCCCATGTCTATTAAAACTTTGAAAAAATCATACTGGAACATTCAAATCTGCATTCGCGCTGCTGCTGATCCAGAAAGCAGACAGTTAACATGTTTAGGTAAGAAAAAGCTTCACAAACAGTCTTTTCAACTACACAGTATTATTTCTGTCTTACAGTCATTCATAGAAATACTGGGACAAAAGTTTATAGTTCGGCTACAAACATTGATGTCTATGGTAGCGATCAAAATAGAGCCACTCATCTTTTGAAAGCAACTGGCGCTTCCAATAACGTTTGTGTCGATTGCATCATTTCTCCACTAGGTGGCGACAAGTGACCGTTAAAAAAATGTATTTGTTATTGAATCATTCATTCGAGATTCGTTCAAAAACACTGATTCATCCATTAATGAAACAAGTGAGGTATGAGTGAATCATTAATACAAACCAATTTTTCATAATTTTAATTCTAAAAGTTGGTGTATTAAATACACTATATTTTAAATACATATAACGTTACCCTGGGTTTCACAGACAAGGCTTAAGCCTAGTCCTAGACAAAAATGTAAATCTGAGCTGTTTCAACTGAAAGAAACTCGCATTGACTGATCTTAAAATATATCAGTGCCTTTGTTTTGTCTCAAGATGCACACCAGTAATGTTTTTTTCTAAGCATGGTTATAAAAATTGCTTAAATGTCTTAATTGAACTATGATCTAATCCTGGCTTAGTCTAAGCCCCGTCTGTGAAACCTGGCCATACTGTATTATATATTAAAATGTTTAATAATTCATTTAAATTAAACACTTTTAAATAGACTGCAGCAATTAATATTTTGTCACACATTATTTTGTTTAGTTCAGAATCGTGGGAGAATCGTGATCTCTATTTGAGAAAAAAAATCGTGATTCTCAATTTATCCAGAATCGTGCAGCTCTAGTTTGTATAAATGGTTTTTATACAGCATTATGTCTTGAAACTGAATTTTGAACAGGCACGGAGCAGCTTTAACTTGGCTGTGTAAAAACACTTTTAGTGTCTGATCTGAGTGTAATCTCAGCATGTAAGTGAAACCCTTGCTCTCGAACTACTGAAAGTATTAACAGGTTGTATGATAATATTACTCTTACCACCAGGGAATGACCCCAAGTAATGCGTGACGAAACTGGAAGATCATGTGTCAGAGTTACCAAGTATCAAACATGCTTTTTTATTTAGGTGATGCTTCTGCCTTGCATAAAAATCAAAACCTGAACTTTATTGCTCAGATTGACATTGGATGACTTAAACCAAAAATATGTGTTGAAAAGTTGCACGTGAACAGGAATTAGGCCATATCCAAGTCACAGAGTCTCTGACTCGGGTGTGGAATAAAATGTGCTTTCTCTCTCACACACACATACCCGCAAATAGTGTGCATTCACTTTCAGATATTAGCACAGTGGCAAACAAATGCTTTAGTCATACCAGGCAAATGCTTTCGTGCCTTAAACAATTGGACAGTTCACAGGATCAGTGGCGAATTTCTGACTCATAGCTGTGGTTTACTGCCTTGCTGAAAGGCAGCATTTGAGACTTGGTCTAGGAATCTTGGCATGTTTTGTATTGTGTCTTTCACACTATGCTGGGACCAACTTCCTTTTTCTTTATGAGCATGGAAAACGCTAGAAATGATCCCAGATCAGCCTTTAGTAAATACTAAAGCAGGGCAGGCTATGGGAAAGAGGCAATGAATCTATCCTCACTGTTGATAGAATCAGCACTCTGGTGTTTCACTACACCTGCGCCTTCCTTCGATCTGGGGCCAACAGATGATTGAGACGGCCCTCAAGCTAAAGCCCTAGACCGGATACAGGCAGGTCTCTGAGCCTCCAGCCAAACTTTCAATGAGTCATGTCACTGGAAAGCGATGTAAAGGGAAGAGTCCATTGTCATTGCTGGTTGCTGACATGCTGTTGGCAGCTACATGACTGCACATCTGCTGGGGCAGACCTGCCAGGAAAGTGTCTATGAGTCTGGCTTTGGGTAGAATTATGCCTGAAGACCATAAGCACATTTACTATGAATATGAAGAATGTGTATAAATATTTGAGCCACTTTCCATAAATTTGTGTCCCGTTCCTTACCTGTTACCACATGATTTTTCCTCTATTAAAGTAATGGGGCATCCCATAAAACCTAGGATGTGACATCATATGGATCCTTTTCACTGCACAACCAAGTGGAAGAAAAATATACTGTGTATTCTTAGTTTATTTTCTCTATAAAATTCTAGCATTGACTGTTTTTATCCAGCTCAACCATTCAAACATTTTTAAAAACTTTATTGTAAGAACAATGATCAAACTATTATTTTTCTTTAATTTATGGTAAATATATACATTTATCAATAATACAAACCAAAAATCTGGTCTAAAACTAACTAGTCCTGTGCTTAGGCAAAATTTGTTACCTTGTTAAACAATCTCATTTTTTTTATATTGGTTACATTTCTTTTATTTCTCTTTTTTTTCTTTCTTGCAATTAAATAGCACAATTATTTTTGTATTTTATTTTTTATATTCTTTGAAAGTACAAGAAATTTGATATGTTATTTGTTGGGTATATAGATGCTGTGTGTGTTTTTTTTTATTTTTGTATTCTTTTTAAAGAAATGATTGTTTCACGTAACTTAATTTTCATACTTATACTTGTGAAAATTACTTACTAAAATACATATGAAATACTGATGAAATAATAAAAATGATTTAAGTATAAGTATCTTAAAGTAGACTCAGGCTGTGACACTGAGAAAAAAAATCTTGACGGCTTTTACTGTATGTATTGTGTGTGTATTATTATATATAATACACACACACACACATATATAATATCTGTCTCATCATATGACACCATAAATTAAGCTCATAATATGTTTTTAGTAAATGCCAAAGGGACTTGTGCTTTCCGAGTTGGAAGAAATTCAGCTCTTTCTGTCAATACCCTCATGTGTTACTCTCCCGCCCTATCAGGGTCATCAAATGACAGGGCTTTACCCCTCTGAGGTCGTGAGAAGTGCGTCTGGCCAAAAAATTCTATTCAATATGCTAACTGTGCAGCTCTGGGTGTGAATATGTTTGGACTGGTCATTTTGTGGTTAATATATTTTGGCGTGTCTGAATTGTTTTACATGCTTGGCTGAAGTGGGGTTTGGCTTAAAGTGAACATTTGTCTGCTGTTCAGATGCCACAGAGGCCTTATGATAGATGCCTATAGCTTTGACAAGAAGACTCAAGACAATTGGTCTTTCTTGCAGCCAGATGACAAAAATAAATTACATTAACTTTTACAGAAAAAACAAATTACATAATTACACCTTTTTTATTATTACATTTTTCTGTGAATTCATTAAATTAATAATTCAAAAAGCCCCAAAATAAAGATAAAATGTCACTGGAATGAAGAAGAGGAAGCAAAAACATTATTGCACATTTTAAATACACTATATTGCCAAAAGTATTGGGTCGCCCCCTTCTAATGAACAGGTTTGACTACTTTAGTCATTTCTATGAGTACAAATCTTAATGTTAAAGCATATAATGATATTCTAGGAAATTGTGTGCTTCTAATATTATAGCAACAGTTTGGACAGGACTCTTTTCTATTCTAACATGACAATGCCTCTGTGTATAAGGCAAGATTCAAAAAGAAAATGATTGATTCAGTCAGTGTGGAAGAACTTGACTGGTCTGCATAAAACCAAGTCCTAATCCCAGTTTAACACCTCTGGTGTGACTGTAAATGCAGACCTTGAGCCAAAAACTCTTCACCAAACACCAATGTCTTGTACATATGGGTTCAGTCATTTTAGACACTTCCAAAACTGTTGCAACATAGATGGAAATACAATTTTTAAATGCATGAATTATGTTCCCATCGTTGTTGCCACAGATCTGGAAGTGCATTTTTCTGTTCTAAAGAAGAGGGCGTCCCAATACTTTTGTCTATATAGTGTATGTACAAGTCATTGGTGTTTGGTGATGAGTTTTTGGCTCAAGGTCTGCATTTACAGTCACACCAGAGGTGTTAAACTGGGATTAGGACTTGGTTTTATGCAGACCAGTCAAGTTCTTCCACACTGACTGAATCAATCATTTTCTTTTTGAATCTTGCCTTATACACAGAGGCATTGTCATGTTAGAATAGAAAAGAGTCCTGTCCAAACTGTTGCTATAATATTAGAAGCACACAATTTCCTAGAATATCATTATATGCTTTAACATTAAGATTTGTACTCATAGAAATTACTAAAGTAGTCAAACCTGTTCAATAGAAGGGGGCGACCCAATACTTTTGGCAATATAGTGTATCTAAAAAGTAGGGCTGCCACTAACGACTATTTTTATTTCGATTAATCTATCGACTAATTTATCGATTAATCTAAATGATTAATTTTCCACAAAAAAAAACAACAATTTTACTTAAGAATATTTTATTAAACCAAATTAAATCCAAATTTCTATGAAATCCTTTTTTAAAGCAAAAGTAAAGTGCAACATAGAGTGAAAGAAGCAAGTGTCCATCTCATCTCATAGTCCAAATCACTGAAATCAAAGTTCAGTATTATAGTGTAAGAATGACAACATATCCACGTGTTCTAGTCTAATAATACAATTATAATCAGTATTTTAAATAAAGGAGTATTTACCAGAAATATTATTTACCAGAATTTATTTAGGAGAAAAATGTAAATGTGCAGTATTTCTGAAAAAGAAAAAAGAAAAAGAAAAAAAAATTAATGGAACCATTAAAATGGAATCCAGAAAATAATGGAAAACAGAATTTGGTAAAGATAAAATTGTAAAACTCAATTAATTAGACGGGCTTTTGGATTAATAAAATTTAATTTAACCATTAAAACAGAGTATAGAAAAATGAAAATGAACAAACTGAATTTGGAAATAAAACGGATTTCATAGGGCCCTATAATTATAATATTTTTTTTTTTGTGGTAATAAAAATAGATGTAAGTGAACAATAGCTTTTAAAATGACTTAAAATACATATATAATAGCAATGATGCAATAATAATTAGTTCAAATAAAGTATCAAAAGCAAGAAATCATATGGTTTTATTGAACAAAACTGTTAAAATACATAATGTATTATAAACAATAGAGCTAATGTAGATAATGCATAACAACAAAGGCCTGCAGGGGGCGCCAGCGGCCTGATGATGATTTTTAAACATTACTGCGCGATCTAATCCTTGTTTAATATTGACCAAGCACCATTTAATTCAAATGTCCACTTAATCTTTAATATTTGGCTATTTCTTTAGAACAGAAATGCTATAGCCACTGTAATTAAATGAATATGTGGACATCAAAACGTGTAAACTCAGAGTGAGGGTTTGAGCTTTTATTTTGAAATCGCGATGTATTCTCCTGTGTTTGCATAGGCTTATAAATGATTTACCTTACAAATCTGATGAAATGATTTACTTAACCTACAGACATGTAAATAATTAAAGCGCATATACTGTGTTAGAACTGCATCGCATATAATTATTTAATTAAATCATAGCATTTGTGAATTCACAATTATGCTTAATTATGATTTTTAAATGGGTTTAATATCATGCAGCCTTGGAAAATGGTCTAATAATGTGTTTTATGGATTCTCGTCTTTGGAATGCGGCACTTCCGGTATTTTGCGTTAGTCACGCAGCAAAATGAAGTCGATGATTTTTCAAAATCGACTAGTCGACTAAAATCGACGAATCGCGACAGCTCTAATAAAAATACATTCAAATATATTTAAAATATTTTAATTTAAATACTAGTTTTATTATTACATTAAATAAATTACTGTTTTAAAAATGAAAACAATGTATTTATCTTTATATTATTTTATATACTTAATATAAAACAAATATTACAATAATTGTGAAAATATATTTATATTTATGAATTATATATATACTGTCTATCATGCCTTTGCTTTTGTTGTCGAATCTTCATGTGCGAATTTTCATCACATAGTAATATATAAAAATACATGCACGTGTGTATAGGTTAAGCAAAGCAATACTGACTGTCATACTTTTAGGTGACTATTCTAATCTTGCAACTGAAGAACATGTAATGGGAGTGGCCTTGACCAAGCCCCGCCCTCTGCCCTGTAATGTCCTATTGGTAGGAATGAGAGGGTGGAAACTCACCTCTAACAGTTCCCTCCCAGTTCTAAATGAAAGCCCATTGTGGAATGCACACATTCTCTCTCTTACATGCGTATACTCACACACCCTCACTCTCCCTCACGTATGTTCATCAGGTCCTCTCTCCTTCCTGTTTTTCACAAGTTCCTGCCTTTTTACTGATGCTAGTGTTGTCTCAGACTGGAAGGAGTTCAAGCTTCCCAGGAATCCCTTGTTTAGGATTCCTAACTAGGAGGGCTCCACTAAGGAAAGCGCTTTGAAATCTCCCAACACATGTTTGTTGTGAAGATCGAGCTGACCATGCTTTGGAGCTTATTTCCTAGGTGTAGCTGACGTTGGGGGGTTGGAAATTTGGCTTGGGATGAGGTGAAGGGGGGTGGAAGAGGAAACTCATTCACACAGAGATCACCCAGCACAAGACACGCTGAGCCGAGAGTTTTCTCTAGTCTTTGGGGAAAACTAGCTTCACAATCTTCTCCTGATGGAACTCAGGAGGACAAACATTCCCAGGATTCCCAAAAGCTGCTGAAACACTTTCAGAAGATTTGGTTTAATTATGGAATCACTGAGGGAATCTATTCTTCATTTAACATTTCAGATGTCAACATACAAACGAGCCACACTGGATGAAGAGGAACTGTTGGACACCGGCTCTGATGGGATCTACCACACCTCTACCATGCAGGTGAGAGTTCATTTTTAAACTATTTGTATAACTTATGCTTCTTGATGTATGTGTACTGACATATGAGACAATCCATTAAGTTAACAATCATTTTTAAACCAAACTCTTCAAAAACAACAAATCTTAAGTGATTCCAGGAAGACAAGAACACTCTCAAGTTACTTCCTCATGGTTTTCCTTTCAAACATCCGCCGTGTGTTAGCACTATTGTATATAAAAGTGTTTGTTCTATTTGTGTCATGTGAATATCCTGACTGACACTTCTGTTTGCTTCTTATAAGTATTTTTTTTTATTTGTGTGTCAAAACAATTGCTAGCTACATTTTTGATTCAAAATTTTTGCATCATCAGATGCTAATGTTTTGTTTGTTAGATCGATTCTAATGAGTTTGATAGCACAAGTAAAACAATGTGCATGAACTGAACATGGAAATTATAAATTGCACTTGACAAAGTTAACAGGCTGAATATTTGTTTACTGTTTACTTAATGAACATATTATTAGGAATGAAAAATGGTTCCATGTTTGATATCTAAACCTAAAAAAGGTAAAACTGCCATGA
Organism: Aspiorhynchus laticeps; assembly: GCA_023376895.1. NCBI lineage: Eukaryota > Metazoa > Chordata > Actinopteri > Cypriniformes > Cyprinidae > Aspiorhynchus > Aspiorhynchus laticeps. The sequence continues at coordinate 23,048,853 of CM041810.1, read as the reverse complement.
AAACATCTAGATAGCATGGTATGAATTATTTATGATTTAAAATACACTATTTTATTTTTTTGTAAACTAATGTAGTCTGGTTGACTCAGTCATATTAGATCTCATATATCTATAACTTGAATAAATCCAGTTAAAGGCAGGGTGGGTGATTTGATGGGTGAGGGTCTCTTCACATACCAATAGCAATCACGAAGTTAAGTGGTCTATATATATATATATATATGTATATTGTCTGCAGAAGGCGTAAGACCATAATATGTTCATCCAAACATATCCTTTCTGAGGGCTACAATAGGCTGTCTTACCTTTGTCAACGTATGTATTTGCATACCTCTGAATAGAATTGATACGGCATCAGCGCATTCCATTGCAGACCGAGCGAGAGTGTAAGGCGTTATTATTGTAATATTATGTGCTTTGTACTGTAATATTTCTCACCTGTGAATGATACATGAGGTAATCTGACAGTTTTACATTCAACACCATCTCTCATCGTGTCGCTGACTTGCCTCTGGTCTGCCTGTGTGTGTTTGCGTTTTAGAGGAGGTGTGGCCTTGGAGAGTGATATGCAGGGAGGGTGGGATCTTATGCTTTCAAAGCTAGCTTGCTATTGCTAGCATCTCTGAAATCACCTACTCTACCTTTTAATTTAGATGTTACCACATGACATATTTTTAGATTACCTGAATAAACATTTTTTGACTGTCTTTCTGTTGCTGTTGTAAAACCAAAAGTGTTTTGCATAAAAAAAAATCATAAAATCATCAAAAATTGCAATTATTCTTCAGTAGCTGCGTTTCCATCCACCTATTTTTATGCGCATTTTAGAATATCGCATAAAAAACGCTGGATGGAAATGGCAAGATGCGCATAAATTCTAAAAATGTGCATAGAAAACGTATGCGCACATTTGAGTAGGATAAACTTTTTATCCGGTAAGAAAAAATGTGCATAAACTACGGTTGAAACGCATTTACCGAATAAATTGGTCATTCTGAAAAGCCTGAGGAAAGTCTGTCATCAAAGTATTTCTGTATAATTGTCTTACACTACTGTGTACTCAAACAGCTGGCATCCACCTCTGAACGCAGAGACAGCATTTATTGTGTTACGTCTGCTCTCTCTGAGGTGCAAATAATTTATATGAAAATGATTATATTCAGTGGCTTCTCCTATATTCTTAGTGATATTTAGTGCCACAGTTTACCAGGAAGTGACGATTTTGTTCTCTTTGACTCGTTGGATGGAAACGGTGCTTTATTCGCATATGTTTTATGCAATATTCCAGTTTTGCGCATAAGTTAAATTCGAATCTTTGGATGGAAACATAGCTAATATCTGCTCTGTATATTGTGAAAGCTCATGTATATGGATGCCATTTTAATTTTTTTTGCAACACTAATGTTTGTATCTGTTCTGCCGTACCTTGCAAGAATTATTACTGAATATTTGGCTTGTTCATTTTGAAGGTAACCAAGTAGAAGTCCAAATATGTTCTTGTTCTCGCTCCATGTTGGTGTGCAGTTTATTTTTAATTTTTTTGCTAGTGAGAACCAGAACTTCATTATCCTTTAACCGCTCCTAAAATATTTTCTTTGGATCACTTGGGGGTATTAAATGTTCTGGGTGCCTTTATTGAAACCATCTCACGATCTGTTTTACTTTCTCCCTCTGCTCTCTTTGACCCTAGAGAGACCTGAGTTAGGCATTAAGGCTCACTGAAACCACACAACACATACAAACACAGTTACACTGCATGCATCCAAACAAAGCTGAGTAATTGCACAGCTGGGCAGCTAGCCACTAAAAGTGAACTCTGTTGGCTCAGTAGGACTTGATTTGAGATGATTTATTTAGTTTCTCTTGCACCTCTTCTGTGAAAGAGGCTTTCCTGTAGCTCAAATGGTAGAGCATGGCGCTAGCAACGCCAAGATCATGGGTTCGATTCCCAGGGAAAGCAAGAGCTGATAAAAATGTAAAAAAACTGTAACTTGAATGCAATGTAAGTCGCTTTGGATAAAAGCGTCTGCTAAATGCATAAATGTAAATGTAAGAGCTGATCAATTATGAAATCCACAACCCTTATTTACAGAATCAAAACCAAAAAATAATCAATCAGAGGAAAAGTTTAAAGCTCAAAGTTTGTTTGGAGTTTTTATGGAGTTCTCAGGTATGTTTCATTTTGGGATCAATTGTCTAAAAGAAACATACAAACAAAGGAGACAGCTGTTATCATATTGTTATGTATACACTATTGTTAAAAGTTTGGGGTCAGTAAGATTTTTTTTAAAGAAATAAATACTTTTATTCATTAAACTGAACAAAAGTGACAGTAAAGGGATTTACAAAAGGTTTCTATTTCAAATAAATGTTCTTTTGAATTTACCACAGTTTCCACAAAAACATTAAGCAGTACTGCTGTTTTCAACATTTAGAATAATACTGCAGTCATTTGCAGGTATAGCAGATAAATGTCAACCTCAATAAATGTTTCGTAAATACAATTAAGATTTCTGAAGTATCATGTGACAAGACTGCAGTAATGGTAATACATTTATCACAGGAATAAATTGCATTTTAAAATATATTACAGTACAAAAAAGAAGTTGTTTTCACAATAGTACTGTTTTTGAACAAATGAATGCAGCCTTGGTGAGGATTATTTTTTTTTATTATTACTTTAAAAAAATCTTACTGACCCCAAACTTTTGAATGTGTATGTGGATATAATATGAATAGCATGGGCCAGATAATTTTGCATGGGAGGTATTTGCATAGGAGGTATCTAATTTTGAATGGTTCTTTCCAGCGGCTTGTTTTGAATAGCAATGTGTTTGGCAGAACAGAGTTTAATGTTGGCAGTGTTTCCTAGAAGAGAGTCTTTCCTAGAAAGTAGGAAGTTTATCACCGTGTTGTTTTGGGTAAACCTCTTTCCTAAACAAATAATGAATTAATTAATGAAGAATTAATTTGATGCTGATATCTCTTAAAGGAATGTTCCGGGTTTAATACCAGTTAATTTCTGTAGATGGCATTTGCGATGTGCTATCAATTACCAAAGAAAATAATTGTGCTTACAGTAACACACGTACAATGAAAGTAAACAGTCCACTGTTCCAGATAGGATTTAAATACAGAAATGTTAAACGACTCGCATGAAGTATTCAGCAAAAATCTTTTTTATTATTTGAGATCATCCTTTCATTCTTCATGGGAATTTGATCTGTAAGAACTGGAGCAGAAAGACAATGGTGTTGGGTCCCACCTAAGTGTAATATTGTTGTTGGACACGATCATATATAATTTTCCCATGCAATATAATATAAAACCTGCACAGTGTTATACAAAATGTCAAAGATATCACTTTCATTAAGAAACACAAAATAAACATTTTACCCTCAAGGACCAGTTCTTTGCCAAAGATCACTCCTTTGGAGTACGTTTCGGTGTCATTTGTGTCATCTATGTAACATTGCTCATTTGCAGGGTTATTTATTTCAGTCTTAACCCTTATTTTGTGATAATGTGATTATCAGGTGGGGGTTCAGCGTGGTCTGGGACTCCGGTGCTGGGCGGAGAAAACGCACGTTGAGAGGAAGCTAGTGGTCATCGTGTGCGCTCTGTCTGTGGCTCTGTTCATTTGCATCATGGCGTTGGGTCTGCACTATAAAGAATGTGAGTTGATGGTGCAAATATTACATACACATGTGTTGTTAGCATTAATGTTTATTGCAGTGTTTGTGTTCAGAACTCGAAATAAATCTAGTATGTTAGTATGTCAGTTAGTATGTACTAATTTTAAATAACAGTACTTACTAATTAGCTTTTACATATATTTATACATGTACTGTATGTATGTGTGTATAAAATTATACATATAAATGTATTATTAAATGAATAAGTTATATAATCAAATATATATGTATATAAATTATTTGAAAAAAGTAATAAGTTATGCTATGTAATATATAATAACATATTATTTGGGAAAAAATACTTTCTGTAGAACCCTCCAGTCTTTGATATTTCAAGTTCAAGTTTAAATACCTGAATTAAATCAGGAATTGCTCACAGTCCTTCCTGTTATATTTCAGAGTATATCAGAGTACATACTTCTTCTTTTTAAAGCTGACTGTATGCTCTGGACCTCCCTTTACTCACTTTTATTGCAGCTCAAAGTTATTATTGTTGAGTGAACTGAATGCCACTTCCTTCTATTCAGCCATCCACTGTTGCCCAACCATGACAAATCGTTGTATGAAAGAACAACGACTTTGTGTCAGACTGTTTACCTCCAATTTCCTTAGCCTCCCTTAGGCCTCCCGTTTCTTGGCCTTATCTCTTCAGATTAGGAGCTAGGGATACATCTTTTGGGCCAAATGCTTTTCTTAGAAGAGCTTACAGTGAATCTATTGTATAGCTGCATTCTCTCTGCATCCACAAGCTGAATAAAAACAGTACCCTTTAACCCCAATTATTTCCAATTTTAAACTTAATACTTACATAACCTCATTCAGTGGAATCATGCCCAACCTCAAAGCCTCCAGGCCAAAGTGAACACAAAGACATGCGTGCCTGTAAATTAAGTTTTCTTAACATGTCTGAGAACATCTTTTCACAGATTAAAATATTAAAATATTGGTGGCTGCAAATGACTAATGTTGTTACACAGACACAGATATTTGCCATAACAGCTCGCATATCACCCAGATGTGCTAATGACTTTTCAGTTTTCAGTTTTAATTTTTTTTTTTGGTTTTGACAGAGTTTGTATTCAATGAAGAGAAAATGTTTATCGCAGTGTTTGTGTTCAGAACTCAAAATAAATCTAGTATGTCAGTTTGTATGTACTAATTTTGAATAACAGTACTTACTTTCTAATTGTACATATAAATTTAGTATTAAATGAATAACTAATATAATATAATAAAATATATATGGATATAAATGATTTAAAAAGTAATACATGCTAATGATTTTTCGGTTTTTGGTTTTGACAGTTAGAATTCAATGAGGAGAAAACAGTCTCTTGGGTTTAATCAGTGGCTGGATTCTTAAAAAATACAGTTCTTTTCTCAGAAACCAGATTTTGGCATCAAGCCTTGATAAGTGAATAGTTCCAGCTGGGTTCATGTCCCAGGATCTTCCTCAAAGAGATGTTCAGAGCATATTTATGAGGTGCAGCTTGAATGCAGTATGAGGTACAGCACTGAAAGTGTAGTATACCAAAATCCCATTTATGATTACCCTAGTGTAAAATACGCTGAGTGAAAGAGACATCGGGAAGACTTTCTTATTTGTTTTGGCAGTTATATGTGATATAAAAGCATCAATTGTAAAGGATGCAGCAGTATATTTATATACATGTATTGTTTTTAACAGCACATCCGGGAATGTGCCTGTCAGAGCCTTGTGTTAGTGTGGCAAGTACGGTCTTGGGGGCTCTCGATCAGTCAGTGGACCCCTGCCAGGATTTCTACAACTTTGCATGCGGGGGTTGGATGAGGAAAAACCCGTTACCTGAAGGCAAGTCCCGCTGGGGTCCTTTCAGCAACCTGTGGGAACACAACATGGCCATCATGAAGAACTTATTAGGTAATATTTTTAAATATTTATTTATTTATTTTTTAAATAAAAATATTACAAATTATGTATCCACAACATCCTCAATTATTTAATTTAATATAATTAATTTTAATTTTTTTTTTTTTTTTTTGATTACGTATATTTTTCATGTGTAATCGTTCAGTAAATAACTTGCTTTGTGTCTGAAATGACTCGCGCCCTTTTATTTTTTTATTTTGAATCATAGATTTCATTTAGAACTGTATTTTCAATGGGGTCTCAGACTTTTAGAGCCCACTTTACAAATAAAGCAGTAATGATGTTCCATCTTGAAAGGCTCCTACCAACTTATAGGCTTTGTTTCAATTTGCTTTGAGGGTTCATGAAGGTTCTTGTCATTGAACTTTTCTTCATTTGTTTAATTCAGAGAATACCAACATGAAGAGCCTGAGCAAAGCAGAACAAAAAGCCCAGTGGTATTACCAAGCTTGTATGAGCGAGATTAAAATTGAAGCACTCGGGGCAAAACCACTTCAGGATCTCATCAATCAGGTGACCTGAGATGCATGCACAAACCTTATTTAACAATATGAAACTCAAAAGATCTGTTGTAAATATATCTAGCGCAAATGCAAACCTGCTTTTACTCTTATTCTGGGATATAATTCTTAATAATGGAAGATTGTTTTTCCAGACAGGAGGCTGGGGCTTGGAAGGCCCGTGGGAGAAAGATAACTTCCAGGAGGTTTTACGGACTGTGTCAGCCAACTTCCGAACCTCCCCCTTTTTCACTGTTTTTGTCAGCACAGACTCAAAAAGCTCCAACAGCAACATCATCCAGGTGGGAACACTTATAGTTATATTTTTTTAACATAAATTCTTAAATGTCTAGGGGAACCTCTGCACTGTTTTAGATATCATATTTTGTTTTATGATGACTGTCAGAATGTATTATAACAGGCTTTATATCTTGATACATGTCACTGTAGCTTAGCTTGTTGAGTGATAATGGAAATGCAGATGATGCTCTGATTCCTCTTTTTCCACAGGTTGATCAGTCAGGATTGGGACTTCCCTCTAGGGAATACTATCTCAATAAGACAGCCAATGAAAAGGTAAACTTTGTTGTTTATGAACGTGGGAAATGTTCTGCTGTGGTCTTAAGCTTGTGTTCTTATTCTTTTGTCAGTATTTAAAAGCATACTTGAACTTCTTGGTGGAGCTTGGAATCCTCTTGGGCGGCTCAGAGGAGACCTCTCAGAAGATGATGCAGGAAATCATAGACTTTGAAACGGCCCTGGCAAACATCACAGTCTCTCAGGAAGAGCGGCGTGACGAGATGAAAATTTACCATAAAATTCAAGCTAAAGAGTTAGCTGTGAGTACTGCTCGGTTACTGTACTACTGTTGGATTGAAATCTATGATTCTACACTGGTTGGTCATGACCCAAAAATGGTCACATGTCTGTTCTGATAGGGTCGTAGATGGAAATGCTAAATGCAAGTAATGAAATTCATAGTTATGGCAAAATAGGACAATGGTCCAATTGTAGATCCAACTCTACTTGGGCACAAATTCATCTGTCACCGAAAACAGTCAAATTATCCAGATACTAACATGGGCAGATTGCTTGACAATGGATAAACATTTTTGCCAACTACAAATTATTTGTACAAAAAAATAGTCAGTTTTGCAGTTTTTCTGTTCCATTCATAAGATTTATTTCATGTTCTTAAACAAGCAATGCTACATTTGTTTGATAAAAATACAGTAAAAACAGTAATATTGTGAAATATTATTGCAAGTTTTTTATTGTAATATATATTCTTAAATGCAATTTATTCCTGTTATTACAAAGCTGAATTTTTTAGCAATTTCAGCCATAACTCCAGTCTTCAGTGTCACATCATTCAGAAATGATTCTAATATGCTGTTTTTTTCGTTGAATAGAATTCAGTATTTATTTGAAATAGTTTTTTTTGTAACAAAATATTTACTGTCATTTTTGATCAGTTTAATGCATCCTTGCTGAATAAAGTATTCATTTCTTTTTTCTTTAAATAAAAATAATACTGACTCAAACTGGGGCTTAAAACAAAACCAACTGAGAACCATTAATTTAAATATTTCCTTCAATGAGAGATACATCTCATATAGTGTGATTTAGTAAAAAGAGATAAAAATTGTCAGAACATGCAGTTATGTTTCCTTTACTGGAGACATAAAAATGCATTCTTTCATTAATTGTCATGTTGCATTTGATATGAGATATCAGTCATGTGTTTGTGTCTGTGTTGTAGACATTGGCTCCTGCAGTAGATTGGATGCCTTTCCTCTCTGCAGTGTTCGCCCCTGTTGCCCTAAATGACTCTGAACCCGTGGTTGTGTACGCTAAAGAATACCTCCAGAAAGTCTCAGAACTCATCAGCAACACCAACAAGAGGTAAGCCGACATTAGCTAGAATTGTGTTGGTTTTTAGGCCAGTCTATGTAACTGACCTCTATTGTCTGTTGGCTAAGATCAAAGCTAATGTGTCTTCCCCAGCGTCTTGAATAACTACATGATCATGAAAGTGGTGCGGAAAATGGTGTCCATTTTAGACCAGAGGTTTCAAGATGCAGAGCAGAGCTTCCTTGAAGTCATGTATGGCACAAAGAAGGTGAGAAATGAAGATCAAAGCTGCTGTCTGTCAGCCCAAGCACCGCTGCCTCGGAACGAGTCATGTTTTTAGTCTTTATTGCAAATGTAAAACTTGCTGTTAAAGAAATAGTCCACCCCCCCCCCCAAAAAATATATATATGCTTTTTTTTTTATTAACCTCAGTTTCTTTGATAAATTGCAAAAAATTACAAAAAGCGCCATAAAAATATCATATAAGTGGTTCATATGACTTGTGCACAATGTTCAAAGTCTTCTGAAATCATCATACAATAGCTTTGCGAAATAAAATTTGAGAAATGGATACACATTATTCTCTGAAAATCTTTTACTCTCCATATTATGAAGCTGTTCAGTTAAAAAATGTTATCTGTCATCTTTGTCAGGTTTGACTTGGAATCCAAGCGCTTGGTTGTCGTCACATGACTGTCAAGTTTGAAAATATGAGATAAAAGAGCTATATACTACTGTATTATTGTATTTCTGATCAAATAAATGCAGTCTTAATAAGAATAAAACATCTGTATTTATATATGCAGCAGTAAGCTTAAGAGACTTCTTTAAAAAAAATATTTTAAAATCTTACTGACCCCAAACTTTTGAATGGTAGTGTAGCTCTGGATATTGTGTCTAAAAATAATACAGGATTAGAAACATTTGGGCTAAGTAAATGATGACTAAATATATTTTTTTTAAAATTGGGGTGAACTACTCTACACTGATTCTTCCTGTTACAAGGATCATTTGGTGCAGAAATCATTTTATATTAAGACAAAGTTACCCAAATAAAATAGAAAATAGTCAGTGTGCTTAGTCAGCATGGGAGGAAAGTGATTTGTTGCCCTCGTCTTCTCTCTTCTACTCCTCCCTCTCTTTTACTTCGTTTAGATGAACTGGTATTAGTGTCGGTGTGTATGGAGAGGCGGTGTGTTGTTCTGCAGGGAGCCAGGTTATTCAGACTCTTATCAGGAGGAGATCCTGTTGCCCCGGCTTCACTTTCCGCTGGGGTCAGGCTGAAATAACAAACCAAAGAGCCTTGGACCACGTGTGCATGTGTGATGGGTTATGATAATAGATAGAGAGAGGAACCTTAACGACGGTCACCTTCAGCACAGTTTGGTATGTTAGTGTGGGTATAGCTTTTATTATTGCATTGAAAGTGATAGTAGAGCTGTAATCGGGCCTTAAAAGTTAGGCCCGACATGGCCCGAGCCCGACAAGTACATTTTGATTGACAGCTTTTTAAAAGCCCGAACCCGTTTACAGCCCGACATTATTCAAATGTGCACAGGCACAGCTCTTTTGCCTTTTGTCAAGAATAAGTCATTTATACATGTTTTAACATAATTTATTCATGACTAACGTAGGCTATAGGCCACTTGGAAGTTGGAACAAGTAAATAAAATAAGTCGTCTGCAACATCGTAACATCTCAGCACTCTAAATAGGCCTAGGCATACACTTAGCATTATTGTCATTATGCACATGCATCACTGTAAAAAAAAAAAAGTTGGGCAAACTTAAAATTTTAAGGCAACCAGCTTCAGCAGATTTTTGAGTTTTCTCAACTTCTTGTTTTAAGTTTATACAACAAAAAGTTGAGAAATTTCCTAAAAAATAAGTTGAGAACTCAAAAATCTGCTTTAGCTGGTTGACTTAAAATTTTAAGGTAGCCCAACTGTTTTTTTTTTTTTTTTAACAGTGTGGTCAAAACTTTTCCACACCTCAGACTTTGCTTTAGTTGCTGGTGCAACCAAAACGTAATCGCCAGAGACAAGCCTCCGTTTCACCTCCTCAGCATCCATTTTCACATCTTTCTCGCGCTAATTGAAATGCATCACATTTCAGCTCATTTACCGCGCAAGCCCGAGACCGTGTAAGATGATATAAATTAAGCCCAAACCCGTCGGGTTCGGGCAAACATCTTCAGCTCTAATAGTTAGTCCAAAAATGAAACATCCTGTCATCATTTACTCACCCTTATGTTGTTCGAAAGCTGTATGACTTTCTTCTGAGGAACATAAATGTTAGGCAGAACGTTGACTCTGCTTTCTCTCATACAATGAAAGTGAATGGTGACATGGAGCTGTCAAGACCCAAAAATGACAACAAGTGTCATATAAATATAGCATAAAAGTAGTCCATGCAATGTCTGTGCTGGATTCCGAGACATTTGAAGTCACATGACTGCTTAAAATACCAAAATTAAGCCATTATTCACTGATAATCTCCACATCTGTCATTTACTCACCCTCTTATTATTCCAGACCTGTTTGACTTACTTTCTTCTACAGAACACACAAGTAGAATTATGAAAGGATTTTCTTTTTTGGGTAAACTATCCCTTTAAAGTTACTATAATATGATTTCAGATGACTAGAGAGAGAGAGACACCATTGACTTTCACTGCATAGAAAATAGAACATCTTGTTTCTTTTTGTGGTCTTATGAGGAAAATATTTACACTACTGTTCAAAAGTTTAAGGTCAGGTTTAATGAAAGTGAGTAAGTGATTACAGAATTTTCATTTTCACTTAATGACTCATTTCCGTCAACTTTGTTTTACCGTCATAGTCTTGTATTAGGAGCTGTTATCTCTAGCGCCTCAGTTTCTGAGATGGGAAGTGGAATGGGTGACAAGTCCTGTTGCTGCCCGTCTCTGGGCGTCATACTCAAGCAACCATCAAGAGAACAATGAAATATCTTGTTTTGCTGATAAAAAGGGAAAAAAAACTTCTGTTTAGCTTGTTGCATGCAAATTTGTTATGTCTTTAACAAATTATTTGCATTTCACAAATAACAAATTATATAATAATTTCCTCAAGCGCTAATAATTCCTATGGTGTACAGATGGAAACTAGACTATGTATTTCTAATAAACAGGTTTAACTACTTTAGTAATTTCTATGAGTACAAATCTTAATGTTAAAGCATATAATGATATTCTGTATCTGTAAAATATGTGTGCTTCTAATATTATAGCAACAGTTTGGACAGGACCCTTTTCTATTCTAACATGACAATGCCTCTGTGTATAAGGCAAGGTTCAAAAAGAAAAAGATTGATTCAGTCAGTGTGGAAGAACTTGACTGGTCTGCATAAAACCAAGTCCTAATCCCAGTTTAACATCTCTGGTGTGACTGTAAATGCAGACCTTGAGCCAAAAACTCATCACCAAACACCAATGACTTGTACATATGGGTTCAGTCATTTTAGACACTTCCAAAACTGTTGCAACAGAGATGGAAATACAATTTTTAAATACATGAATTATGTTCCCATCGTTGTTGCCACAGATTTGGAAGTGCATTCTTCTGTTCTAAAGATGGGGGTGTCCCAATACTTTTGTCTATATAGTGTATGTACAAGTCATTGGTGTTTGGTGAAGAGTTTTTGGCTCAAGGTCTGCATTTACAGTCACACCAGAGGTGTTAAACTGGGATTAGGACTTAGTTTTATGCAGACCAGTCAAGTTCTTCCACACTGACTGAATCAATCATTTTCTTTTTGAACCTTGCCTTATACACAGAGGCATTGTCATGTTAGAATAGAAAAGAGTCCTGTCCAAACTGTTGCTATAATATTAGAAGCACACAATTTCCTAGAATATCATTATATGCTTTAACATTAAGATTTGTACTCATAGAAATTACTAAAGTAGTCAAACCTGTTCATTAGAAGGGGGCGACCCAATACTTTTGGCAATATAGTGTATCTGCAGAACTTCAGACCTGTAAATTGTTTGTGAAATGTCACATTAAGAAGACTTGGGTGCAAATGAGGATGTTACCCAGCTAACAATTTTTGGTTCCCAGAACGTTCTGGGAACGTTAGTTTTTGGTTCCCAGAACGTTCCCTTTTGGGTAGCCAGGAAAGTTTTCTTAACGTAAATAGAACGTTCCCTTTAGGTTAGGGGAACGTTCCGGGAACCTTCTGGGAACGTTCCCAAAACCTTCCGGGAACGTTCTCGGCAGGTTCCCGGAACGTTCTCCAAACCTAACGGGAACGTTCTATTTGCGTTCCTAGAAGGTTCCCAGAAAGTTCTCTAAAGGTTCCCAGAACGTTCTCCTAACCTCTTTACTCTGATACCGCTGCTGTCAGTAATCATCCAGCTCTCCCGTCCCGAAGAGTATAAGCGGCATGGAAGACGGACAGATATGCACCTCAATAATCAGTAAATGTCTCGTTTCAAACTATTGTTTAATCATTAAAGATAATCAGAGCACATTTAACCATCATAAGGAGCATTAAATGAGATTGAATTATCCGTTAATATGTAAGATTTCTTTATTGTAACTACCATGTACCGTATAATATATTACGTTTCTTAAGCACCAAATAACAATGACTTCAACAAAATATTGGGTTTTAAAAATGTGAATTTTATTTTTACAGACATTAAAAATGAATAACATTTATTTGATATTACATTCATTTCTTACCACTGAATTAACGATGATGTGCTTCTCTGTTTTGTTCCGTAATCAAAAACTTCAAGGTTAATATCATGTTCTCTTCAATTACTTGTCAAATCTCTCTGAAATCACAATATTTACTCTCGAATATGTATTAATTATAAGTAATTATTCAATAAAGAGATCGATAAACGAGTGTTAGTCAGTCAGTAAAACAAAATGACCGTTAATTTTTAAAATTATGCGAGTGCGCGGCTTTGGGACACAGGAGAAAAGCGCGTGCTGGACGCGCGTGCAGATCAGAGGCGCGCTGTAAAGAAACATACAAACAAACCCGGTGTTTATGGTATGATTTTCAGACTATGCTTAACCTCGGCTTAATTTCAGCTATAAAATTGGAATTATATCATCATTATAATGCGATTTGACTACTTTGATGTCTGTACTTTATTAAAAGCTTATTTCAGACATTAAATTCTGCAAAACTAGTTTGTTTATGATAAAAAAATACACATTTCAGCATTAGAATAATCAGAAAAATCTGCAAAGTTTTAATTAGTTTACATGGTTATGACTACTGAAAATAACCTGCAGGGAACGTTCTGGGAATGTTCTCTGTAGGTTATAAAAGTAAAACCTGAAAATAACCTGCAGGAAACGTTCCCAGAACGTTCTCTATAGGTTATAAAATAAAAACCTAAAAATAACCTGCAGGGAACGTTCCGGGAATGTTCTTTTTAGGTTATAAAATTAAACCTAAAAATAACCTGCAGGGAACGTTCTGGGAACGTTCTCTTTAGGTTATTAAAAAAATAACCTACAGTGAACGTTCCCAGAACGTTCTTATTTGGTTCCCAAAAAAATAACCAACTGGGAACCAAATGGGAACGTTCTGTGTTTGCTGGGTAGTTGTTAATATATCACCTTTGTGTTTTCCAGAGCTGCACGCCACGCTGGAAACTTTGTGTCAGCGACACGGATAGCGCTCTGGGCTTTGCTCTTGGGGCGCTCTTTGTCAAAGCTACTTTTTCCGAAGACAGCAAAGCTTTTGTGAGTGTCTTGTGATGTTTTGCACACCATCCCCATCTTTTCCTCCAGGCCTATACACTATATTCTCAACTGATATGTTTGTCAGGTTGAAGATATGGTCTCCGAGATCAAATGGGCCTTTGAAGACAGCCTGAAGACTGTCGGCTGGATGGATCCCGAGACAAAAAAAGCAGCCAAAGAAAAGGTGAGAACCAACAGCACAATCCCACATGATGTTTTTCACCGCTGTCGCCTGCAGGGATGGATCTTACTGAAATCAACACCTAGCTAAAATCTCAGACTTTTCCTAATTTGTATTAGCTTTAGGTTTAGAATTGGTGGTTGTTTGTTGTAGTTTGTTTAAAAATTGGGCAACAGAAGGTAAAGGTTTTTCTGCTTATTGATGCTCTTTAATGCCACCTGGTGTTAAAGTATAAACTGCACTCGTATGATGCCACTCGCTCATAGTGTTCATTTTCTTATTCTTGTCCAGGCAGATGCAATATACAACATGGTTGGTTATCCAAAGTTTATTATGAACCCCAAAGAGCTGGACAAGGTGTTTAATGACGTATGTATACATTTTCTTAAAGGGGACCTATTATGCTCTTTTACAAAGTCTTGATTTTGTTTTGGGGGTGTACTAGAACATGCTCTCATGTAGGTTCGAAAATCGCATTATTTTTCACATAATTTACATTATTACAATACCTCTCTCCCCAGCCTGGCACAAACGGCTCGATTAGTTCCGGGTTTGATGAAGGCCGCCTTCTGAAAAATGAAATGTGTTGTGATTGGTTAGCTGTCCCAGTGCGTTGTGATTGGCGAACAGCTTAGACGGCGTTTCAGTACTGCCCCACCCCTTGCCAAAGCAGCAAGCCATATCAATTCACATAGACCTATTATATCTATGTCAATTCAGACCCCGAGAATATTGAACAAGAGAATCGCGCAGAACCTTTGCACGCATGGATATTGCAAGCCATATTAAAGGGTTTCTCCACCCCAAAATGAAATTTTTTGTCATTAATCACTTACCCCCATGTCCTTCTGAACCCGTAAAAGCTTTGTTCGTCTTCGGAACACAATTTAAGATATTTTGGATGAAAACCTGGAGGCTTGTGACTGTCCCATTGACTGCCAAGTAAATTACACTGTCAAGGTCCTGAAAAGTATGAAACGCATCGCCATAATGCTCCATCTGCCATCAGTGGTTCAATCGTAATGTTATGAAGCGACGAGAATACTTTTTGTACAGAAATAAAACAAAAAATAACGACTTTATTCAACAAATAGGCACCGTAACGTCTCTTCTGCATCTTCTGCTAGATAGATAGATTAGAAATATTAGATGAGTTTGAATGGATTAGAAATAGTACATAGAAGGGAAGTCTAATGGGCTTCAGTGTGTTTAGATTTGAATTTTGACAGTTGGAGTTTGAATAGTCTTGGCTCATCTGAACATTCCGTCAATGTAAGATTTTTTGATTTTTAATCTTCAGTTTTATGAAAACCGTAAGTTGGATCAGTCTGAAGAGCTGGGCTGAGTTTGGTGGTTCTAGCTTTAAAGCTCTAGGAGGAGGAGCGTTCAGAAATTTATGCTGCGTCCCAATTCGCCTACTTATACTATGCCCTAAAAGTATGTACTCTTTTTGTGAAGAAAAAGTACATGCTTTTGAGAATGTAGCAGAATAGTAGGCAAGCTTTGGGACATACTACTTCGTCATAGCTGCTTCTTTAACGGACGCTCTGTTGCTTAGTTACATGCATCCTGTCACTGTTCAAACTGTCCTGTCAATCATCTTGTCACAGTTAACATCATACACATTTCGTTTAATTTGATTTCCTACCGTATTGGAGAGAAATAAAGAGGCACATTGCGGGTCTTTCATGCCGAGAACTCTGCTCATGTGTTGCATAATGATGCATTTCAAAGTTAATGACCAAATGTATCATTATAAAAGTTCACAGTGTTGCTGCAGATGAAATATAACGTGGATAACATTAAATAAATATTTTTTAACCAGGTTAGACATTGATTATTTTTCACTCAAATCCCTTTCTCTACCTGTCCGTTGGTCGCGCATATCCGCCATGTTTGTACAACCCCAAATCAGAAAAAGTTGGGACAGTATGGAAAACGCAAATAAAAAAAGAAAGTAGTGATTTCTAAATTTACTTTGACTTGTATTTCAATGCAGACAATATGAACACAAAATATTTCATGTTTTGTCTGGTCAACTTCATGTCATTTGTAAATATACATCCTTTCCTGTCATTCAAACCTGCAACACATTCCAAAAAAAGTTGGGACAGTAAAGCATTTACCACTTTGTAATGTTGCCATTCCTTTTCACAACACTTAAAAGATGTTTAGGGACTGAAGACACCAAGTGATGAAGTGTTTCAGGTGTAATTTTGTCCCATTCTTCCTGCAAACAAGTCTTAAGGTGGGCAACAGTACGGGGTCTTCGTTGTCGCATTTTGCGCTTCAAAATGCGCCACACATTCTCTATTGGAGACAGGTCGGGACTGCAGGCAGGCCAGTCAAGTACCCGTACCCTCTTCCTCCGCAGCCAGGACTTTGTAATGTGTGCAGAATGTGGTTTTGCATTGTCTTGTTGAAATATGCATGGATGTCCCTGGAAAAGATGTCTTCTTGAAGGCAGCATATTGTGCTCCAAAATCTCTATGTACTTTTCAGCATTATTGGTGCCATCACAGAAGTGCAAGTTACCTTTGCCAAGGGCACTGACACAACCCCATACCATGACAGACCCTGGCTTTTGGACTTGTTGCTGGTAACAGTCTGGATGATCCTTTTCTTCTTTGGTCCGGAGCACACGGCGTCCATTCCTCCCAAAAAATACCTGAAATACTGATTCATCTGACCACAGTACACGTTTCCACTGTGTGATGGTCCATCCCAGATGCCTCCGAGCCCAGAGAAGTCGACGGCGCTTCTGGACACTGTTAACATAGGGCTTCCTTTTGGCACAGTACAGTTTTAACTGGCATTTGTGGATGTAACTACGTATTGTGGTACTTGACAAAGGTTTGCCAAAGTAGTCCTGAGCCCATGTGGTGATATCGCTTATAGATGAATGACGATTCTTGATGCAGTGCCGCCTGAGGGATCGGAGATCATGGTTGTTCAGCTTAGGCTTGCGCCCTTGTCCTTTACGCACTGAAATTCCTCCAGATTCCTTGAATCTTTTAATTATGTTATGCACTGTTGAAGGTGAAATATCCAAATCTCTTCCTATCTTTCTTTGAGGAACATTGTTTTTAAACATTTCAATAATTTTCTCACGTATTTGTTGGCAAACTGGCGATGCTCGGCCCATCTTTGCTCCTAAAGGACTAGACCTTTCTTGGATGCTGCTTTTGTACCAAATCATAATTACAATCACCTGTTGACATCAACTGTTTCAAATCACATCATTATTTAACCAATTTACCTCATTACTAGCCCTAAATTGCTCCTGTCCCAACTTTTTTTGGAATGTGTTGCAGGTCTGAATGACAGGAAAGGATGTATATTTACAAATGACATGAAGTTGACCAGACAAAACATGAAATATTTTGTTCATATTGTCTGCAATGAAATACAAGTCAAAGTAAATTTAGAAATCACTACTTTCTTTTTTTATTTGCGTTTTCCATACTGTCCCAACTTTTTCTGATTTGGGGTTGTAGTTTTTAAACACTTTTTATGCGTGTTTGTAGTTCTAATCGAATCCTCGTCCACCACGTAATGTGTTGTGGGCAATATTAGCCGTTAAAATGTGCATCGATCTGCACTTCGAATTCCAACCGGAAGTAGTAGACCATCCGGGAATCTTTGGCATACTTTTTTAAACATACTATGATTTGGGACATACTAATTCTATTTTCGAATACTATTTAGGACGGATAGTATGCGAATTGGGACGCAGCATTAGTCTAAGGATAATAATAATAAGCTTAAGTAGCAGTGCAGATCAGTAGGTTGGCTTTCTCAAGCCAACCTAATGACATCCATAATTTTCTGAAAACAGTCGGTTTCCATCAGAAACACAGTGATATAAAAACACCCGCACCGGGTTTCGATTTTGAAACGTGCGGTGCTCAACCAAGCGTTCTCCCCACCCGCCAACCATTCGAATTTCCGTAGGCGGGATTTACAATTTGTGATGTCACAAATACAGGAAAACAACTTTGTAGTCCAAACGAGCCATTTGTTGTAGTTCTTGAAAAGGGATTTTTAAAAAACAAATTTGGAGTGGACTTTGAGATTTGTAACTTTGTAGATCTTTTTATGGCCAAACATACACACTACACACTGACTAAAATTCAAAAAGTGAAAAAGCATAATAGGACCCCTTTAATTTCTGTTTGCTTTTGGTTCATGGAAAATAATGTGTTTTAATGTTGTAGAGAGCCTCAACTAACATCTCGGCCTCCAAACTGTATATCAGTTTGATGTTGTTTCAGATCTTTACTTTCAAAACGTCATGAATTATTACAACTTCTCTGCACAAGTGACTGCTAACCAGCTGAGAAAAGTCCCCAACAGAGATCAGTGAGTATCAGTCCAGCTCACACACAAGATGATGCTGACACACATCACTCTTAAAGGGATAGTTCACTCAAAAAAAAAATATTTTGTCATTTACTAATTTTAGTACCATACCAAAGTATTTTTTCATATTTTGAATTAGCTTTGATTTTTCTATTTTTTTTTTAATTAGTTTTCTATTTAGCTGTTATTTATTTTTATTTCAGTTTTAGTTTTAGTCATTTTAATACTTAAACTTATTTATTTCAGTTAGTTGCCAAGGCGTCATTTCTAATTTTTCTCAAGTTTTTAACGTTTAAATTATTCATATAATATTCATATTTTATTTCAGCTTTATTTCTGTTACCGAAAGCAATTTGTAATAGTTTTATATATATAAAAAAAAAAACTGTCATTAAAACAACATTGGACTGTCATAAACCTGTCATCAAAACGACATTGGACCCCACTGACTAATACTGTAGGGGGAAAAAAACAGTCATTTTCCAAAGTATCATACAGAAATTCATACAGATTTGAGGGTGAGAAAATGATGACAGAACTTTCATATAGTAGCTGTTAATTTAAAACTCCCCCAATGTCAGTTAATGTGCATGCCAGTGATCTGTGCTTTTCTGTCCTTGTACAGATGGAGTATGACTCCACCTACAGTTAATGCCTACTATAACCCCACAAAGAATGAGATGGTACTTCCAGCAGGCATTCTCCAGGCTCCATTTTATAACCATGCTTGGCCAAAGTAAGAGACTCCCACTAACAAAACCTGTCCTATAATAGTGTTATATCAATTTCCTCATCTTATTGTGTCTTGGTTGTTTTCTAGAGCAATGAATTTCGGGGGTATAGGTGTGGTTATGGGGCATGAGCTCACTCATGCCTTTGACGATCAAGGTAACAAAGTTATTCTCTCTAGTCTATATTATTGGTCTATATTATTTTAGATTGTTAGATCTCCAGTATATACAGGTGCATCTCAATAAATTAGAATCTCGTGGAAAAGTTCATTTATTTCAGTAAATCAACTCAAATTGTGAAACTCGTGTATTAAATAAATTCAATGCACACAGACTGAAGTAGTTTAAGTCTTTGGTTCTTTTAATTGTGATGATTTAGGCTCACATTTAACAAAAACCCACCAATTCACTATCTCAACAAATTAGAATACTTCATAAGACCAATAAAAAAAAAACATTTTTAGTGAATTGTTGGCCTTCTGGAAAGTGTGTTCATTTACTGTATATGTACTCAATACTTGGTAGGGGCTCATTTTGCTTTAATTACTGCCTCAATTCGGCGTGGCATGGAGATGATCAGTTTGTGGCACTGCTGAGGTGGTATGGAAGCCCAGGTTGCTTTGATAGCGGCCGTCAGCTCATCTGCATTGTTGGGTCTGGTGTCTCTCATCTTCCTCTTGACAATACCCCATAGATTCTCTATGGGGTTCAGCTCAGGCGAGTTTGCTGGCCAATCAAGCACAGTAACACCATGGTCATTGAACCAGCTTTTGGTACCTTTGGCAGTGTGGGCAGGTACCAAGTCCTCCTGGAAAATGAAATCAGCATCTCCATAAAGCTTGTCAGCAGAAGGAAGCATGAAGTGCTCTAACATTTCCTGGTAGATGGCTGCATTGACTGGACTTCAGAAAACACAGTGGACC
This sequence comes from Aspiorhynchus laticeps, assembly GCA_023376895.1. NCBI lineage: Eukaryota > Metazoa > Chordata > Actinopteri > Cypriniformes > Cyprinidae > Aspiorhynchus > Aspiorhynchus laticeps. Next base: position 23,028,967 of record CM041810.1, on the reverse strand, counting down.
AACACCAGCAGATGACATGGCAGCCCAAATCATCACTGACTGTGGAAACTTCACACTGGACTTCAAGCAACATGGATTCTGTGCCTCTCCACACTTCCTCCAGACTCTGGAACCTTGATTTTCAAATGAAATGCAAAATTTACTTTCATCTGAAAAGAGGACTTTGGACCACTGAGCAACAGTCCAGTTTTTTTTCTCCACAGCCCAGGTAAGATGCTTCTGATGTTGTCTCTGGTTCAGAAGTGGCTTGGTAGCCCTTTTCCTGAAGACGTCTGAGCGTGGTGACTCTTGATGCACTGACTCCAGCTTCAGTCCACTCCTTGTGAAGCTCTCCCAAGTGTTTGAATCAGCTTTGCTTGACAGTATTCTCAAGCTTGCAGTCATCCCTGTTGCTTGTGCACCTTTTCCTACCCAAATTCTTCCTTTGTCAACTTTGCATTTAATATGCTTTGATACAGCACTCTGTAAACAGCCACGCCTTTCAGTAATGACCCTCTGTGACTTACCCTCTTTGTGGAGGGCGTCAATCTTCGTCTTCTGGACCCATTGCCAAGTCAGCAGTCTTCCCCATTATTGTGGTTTCAAAGAACAAGAAATACTGGAATTTATACTGTAGGGATGTCATTAATTGAAACTCAAATGTAAATATTCTAATATTTTGAGATACTGACTTTTGACTTTCATGAGCTGTAAGCTCTAATCATCAAAATTAAAACAAAAAAACTTTTGAAATGTTTTACTTTACATGCAATGAATCTAAAATATATGAAAGTTTCACTTTTTGAAATAACTTAACTTTTTCTTAACTAAAAATGTGAAATAACTTAACTAAAAATGAACTTTTTCACGACATTCTAATTTATTGAGATGCACCTGTAAGATCCATTCAACTGCTATAAAGATCAACTGCTATCAAGTGTGCCACACTGCCACTGATTCAATAATTAATTAAATTTTACTTTAATACTTTAAACATTTTATTTATATGAATTATTACATTTTATTAATATTACACTACATAGCAAAAACAAATTGAAAAAAAAAATAATTAATTTGTGGATTTGGAATTAATTTATTTTTAGAACTGGAACTTTCTTCAGTCACAAAAATAAAAAAAAATACAATAAAATAAAATATAAAATAAAATGTAAAATAAAATAAAATATTGATGCATGCATTTAATAATATTTTTCTCATGTACAGTTGAATATAAATAATTGTATTGTCCTTTATCAATATGAATATGTTAATAAACACATCAGCTTGTATTACAGAAAACTTTAATCTTGTAACGTGTATGTGACCATTTACCAATATATGTCTGTTTTAAAACCGTGTTTTAAATACGTCCTACAGGAAGAGAGTATGATAAGGATGGGAATTTGCGTCAGTGGTGGCAAAATTCTTCAGTGGAGGCTTTTAAACACCAGACCCAGTGCATGGTGGAGCAGTACAGCAACTACAGTATAAATAAAGAACCTCTAAACGGGAAACGCACTTTGGGAGAAAATATTGCTGACAACGGAGGCCTGAGAGCAGCTTATAAGGTTTGTGAAGATCCTGTTGTGGAACAAGACTTTGCTGGAACTAGAATTTAAATCGATCTAATTCAATCAACAGAATTGTTTCGTTCATCAACGAGTTATAAAGAGATGAGTCACCAATGGTTACTTTCCATAACATGAAAACAGCTACGGCGTATGACGTATGAGAATCTGATACGAAAGGCATTACGATCTCTATATTTCTCTCGTTGGCGGCTTTGATAGCTTTGGGGTTGTCGTAATCCCATCTCGCTGAAAAGCCTCACAGTGCAACAGGTGGCTCGGAATGGGCCGCTCTACCTCCAGCAACTCGGATTCTTTCCGTTGGTTGAAAAGTCATAGGTTACAGAGCAGATGCGCAAAGCATATGGCCGGAGAAGACCTTGTGTTAACCTCTCTGATGGAGAGGAAAATAACCATTGACACAAGGGTTCTGTTTATTTATGATCCCAGCGAGCGGTGTAGCATGCAGAATTATTAGCGGAATAATGTTTTCACACTTGCTTTGCAGGCCTATATAAACTGGATCGAGAAGAATGGTGAGGAGGCCACTCTGCCTGCCCTTGGAATGACCAATCATCAGCTGTTTTTTGTGGGATTTGCTCAGGTTTGTGCCAATATTTGCTTACTATGTTACACTTGTTTTTGACTTGTTTTAAAGGATTTAGTTGTTTTACTGGTCACAACCTTTGCAAATTAAAGGTGTCTGTTATTTTCTCTGTTTTTGATCTGTTTGCTAAGGCAAGAATCAATATTACTTGATTTTATCATTTACCTTGGATGTGGCTTGTTGAAGAGAGGTGTGCTTATACTATTACTTGGACTCACATTTTTTGCCTGGCAGACAAAAAAAGATAAAATAAAATATCCCCTACTATAGGAACCAGATTTTCATTGTGACTTAAGAGTGAGCTGTTTTATTAATGAAAACTAAAATGAAAACATCAAATATTCTAAAATGCATTTAAACTAAAATACATTTTCTTGACTTAAACTATGTAAAAATCAATTATCTAAAAAAAAAGCTAAATTATTTTGTTAGCCAAAAAATATTTAAATGTAGTTTTTGATACATTGTGTATTATAATATTTCAGACCTGTGTTAAAGATGAAAATGCAACTAGATTTAAATAACTAGACCGTTATCTGTATAACAAATTAATAAATGGCTGGGGGACAAAAATTCTAAAATGCATTTAAACTGAAATAATTTTGACACAAACTGTCTTGTAAGATTTTATAAGATATTTTATTTTATTTTTTGATACACTGTATAGCAAAAATAAATTTAGATTGCACTAACTTGACTGTTAACTGTTAAAAAAAACTACATAAATAAACAAATAGATAAATAACATAGCAACTGTGGAAAAAAATCTAAAATATATTTAAACTAGAATACAATTCCATGACTCAAACTATTAAAAAAAAAAAAAAAAAACATTAAGTATTTATTTGTTTATATTGTATATTATAATACTTCAAACCTTTGCAACCTGCCTGTTAAACATAAAAACACAACCAGATAGCAATAACTAGACTTTATCGAGAAACTTAGCGTTAAACATTTTTAACTGATACCAGTTAGTCATGAATTTGTCATCCCTAAAATGGTAAAACTAAAAAACTTAAAACCTTTAGAAAAAATTAACATTGATAGAGTGGAAACTAACAAAATTAAAGACTAAACTGAAAGATAAAATAAAAACTGTAACCATAGAATCAGGGTAATGACTTTTGTACAGACAAGCACCACTCACCACTTCTTTGATAATTTAATAATCTAGTTTTGTCCTATTATCGTCTAACAAAACCCTTCGTTTCCTTTTTTGTAGGTGTGGTGCTCAGTTCGGACACCTGAAAGCTCTCACGAGGGCGTTATTACTGACCCCCACAGTCCATCACGTTTCCGGGTCATTGGCACCATCTCCAATTCCCATGAGTTCTCTACACACTTTGGCTGCAAGGCAGACTCACCCATGAACCCCAAGCGGAAGTGTGAGCTGTGGTGACAGTGACTCTTGTATGGGGGACTGAACCTGGAGCCATTATCGCTCAAAGATCCCAAACATCCAACTCAGGTTGCCTAATCTAGACTGCCAAAAAGCTGGTGGACTTAAAGTGGACTACATATTTTCCAGCTATTACTTGCCTCTTAATGGGGAATTGGTGTAAATAGGGACTCCAAGGAAGGAGTTAACATAGTTTTGTTCTTGCAAACATTCAAAACACTGGAAGTTAGTGGTTAAATATGAGACGGAATTCTCCTATCTGCAAACATGTTTTCCTAGAATATGTGCCTTTTTTAGCAAATGCTTTTATTTTTCTAATAGGAAATAATGTTCTCTGTATTACATTGTTGGGATTTTTTTTTTTTTTTTTTTTTTCTGTAATGTTTGCCAAATCTTGCACAACACATTGTGCAACATTGTTAGATAACTTTGATACAAGTTTTATAAGACTGTTCCATCACATCTTATTTGTTGAATTTGCCTGTACATTATGAACTTGAGCAAATAATTAGATTTTATCCATCTCACAATGTCATTTAATGTCAAGTGAAGAATAGGTATGTAGTTGGACCACTAAACAAGAAAGTGCCTTTAAAACTATGCAAGTATGGACTTGCTGGGAAAATATGTTTATTACACACCGATTCAAACTGCCCTTCTGCCCTCAAAATAAATAGGAAATATAGGTAACACTTCACAAGTGAATATTACCTAAATTTATCCACAAATAATACTTTTTTCCACTCAAAAACTGACGTGCAGAACACCGAGGCCTACGATCAGTCAGTTCCCAAAAGAAAACAAACCTTGTGCTTACTGAAAGAAAGCAAGTTGACCAAAAAAAAAAAAAAAGAATCCAAGATTTGGTGGTGATACAGCATAATGACAAATTTACAAGCAATTTTTAAAAGGCTGGTCATTTTGACTGGGAACATTAAAATATGTATAAGATAAGCACAAGAGTTAATATTTATATTGCTTATTGTTAGTTCATTAATTACAATTGCTGTAATTTTCATTGATGATTGATTCAACAGTAATTTTATGGTTTATAATTTATCTCTCCGTCCCCTGGAAATATGACCGACAGATGTCGCCACATTCACATATATTAATGGCAACAGAAATGCCAAATCAAATCGCAAGCTAGTGTTCCTGTGGCTCAGTGGTAAAGCATTGCGTTAGCAGCGCAAAAGGTTGTGGATTCAATTCCCAGGGAACACATACTGATAAAAAAAAATGTATAGCCTGAATGCACTGTAAGTCGCTTTGGAGTAGTCTTTATACTGCAACCAAAATTTGGGCGGGACCCCTTTTAAAAAGGTGAAACTGCAGTTTAATATTTAGTCATAATACACTGCGTATTAGCCTATGAGTCATTTGTCTCTTACACTGATTATTGGTGTCTTGGAATGTAACGGAGATGCCATTCATTGTGTGAAACAGTGCAGGCATGTGCACATGCGCGATGTGCGATTCGTAAATGAATCGTTCTTTTTAGATATTGTCAATGAACCGGTTCACAAAACCGGCCTGAACGATTCGATCACAGATCGAACTGAATCCTGGTTCTCGATTCAACAACTCACCGACTCTTAAGAAATGAAATTACACACAAAATACCCTGGAAATATGTTTTACAGTTTTAGCAACATACATAATAAATAAATATAATGTTGTTTTTACAAACAAATAGTTGCATATTTATTTTTCATTGCATATTATATTATGGATCTAAATGACTGGTTTTAAGGAGCATCTTTTTATTGCATAAACATTAACAGTATTCATGCATTTCCGTTCGTATAATAATAGTATACAATTATATAAAAATCATTATTAAAGAATACAATCGGGTGTAAAAGATCAAATAAACTTTTAAGCTCTCTGTAAGGGACGACGTTAAATAACCACTGAATCTTTTCATGAACCGCATCTTTGAGGTGAACTGTTCGAAAGAACCGATTCCTGGAATTGTGTGGCGTAAGGTGAACCCGAGCATCTCCGAACTCACCCGAAGTTTACCGAGCCTTCCGTCCAGCCGGACTGCTGGAAGCAGCCGCAGCAACGCCATGTTGAGCTAAGTCTCCCATCTTTATGAGAAATTCATATAATGCGACTCGCTAATGTAATGTTAATACGCAAAGCGGAGCAAACAAACCGGGAGACGGCCATCTGAGGAGGCGGAGAAGAACAATTCGACCGGGGAGATCCAGGGTGGCTGGAGGGGGATACAACCCCCTACCGTCCCCATGCATAGAGCAGCTACAACCCCCGACTTCAAAGATAAAATTAAATTTTTGGTACTAACAGCCAGATCTGAATGAAATCCATGGCATAAGGATATACACACGTTCCGGCCTTCGTAGAGAGAAGAAACGGCCAGATATTGTTGGAACGTGCGATCGTTTTCAGCTGTGTATTGTTTGTTTTGGTTTAAATTTCTGCAATGAGTTTGCCACCGAAAGTGGTCCCGAAACCGGCCGCTGTCGCTGTTAGTGGACACGCAACCGGACCGGCACCGCCAACGCAACTCCGCGCAGCGCTGACCTCCGTGTCGTTACCACCGGGAGCCCAGAGCGCTCCTCCACCGTCAGCCGTGCCGCCTATCCAGTATCCTTCACTAATAACAAAGCCCCTTGTGTCCCACAGCACAGATCAATGGGGATTTCGCTTTGTGATCGCATCACCTGACTTGTTTACCTGATTATGATGATGAATTTACTGATATGAGATTGCATTAGTTCTTATTAATATAACAACCGTTACCAGGGTGGTCAGGGGTGTGCATCGATTACATCGAAGGGATTTACTTCTTTGGTGTCTGTTGTTGTTTGCTGGTCCTCTTGGTACTTGCTTTGTTCATGGAACTTGACAATCCCAGCTTTGTGCACAGGGTCTGTTACAGTTTCAGATCACTCACAATCGGTGCATGTTTGTAATAGTTACCTGCTGCATTATCTAGGTTTATGATCAAAGTTTTTTTTCTAAGGAAGGCCATATCGCAAAACTCCAAAGAGACCTGAATAGCATTTGTACAGTTGCTAGGCTGTTGTTTCTGGTTGCTAGGGCAGGAATAGGAAGTTGCTGTGGTGTTACGAATGGCTACATGTTGGCTTGAGCCAAATAAGCTCAACTGCAAGTTTATAAATTATTATTTTCTGGAGATATGATCCATTTTCAGTGTGAGTTTATGGGATTTTTTTCATCTGTTTATCTGTCCAACAGGCAAACAGCTACACCTGTGGTTATGTTAGGGCACCTGTGTGAACTTGAGGGACATTGACTTCTTATATGTATATAGAGAAAGTATAATACACATGCTAATCTTATTATCTAGCCAAAGACATTCATATTAAGTGTGGCTTGAGTACATTATTGTTTTATTAATATTTGAATATAATCAGGAGACTGCTTGTATTTGAAGCTGATTTGCCGTCATCACCTATTGAGACATTTTTCATACAATATGAGGCTATGTCATTCTAGTCTGCTTTTGAAAGTAAATCATGTCACAAAATGAAAGCATTGCTCACTAGTGTGGGTCAGGCTAAATGTATGATAGGAATCTCTGCCTGATTTGACGTGAGGTAATCAGTCAAGTAAAGGCTGTTTAGACACAGTCAAGTTAAGTAATTGAGCAATAGGCGTACTGCAAATCTGGGTCACCCTCTTGAGCTCTTTGAGAATTTCTGTCCAAGTCTGAGCCATGATTTTCTGAGGTAGATTTAAAGGTGAAGTGTGTTGCTTTTGCGCAACTAGTGTTACCAAACAGAACTGCACAAACAATGAAGGTTTTCAAACAGGTTTAAGGGATAGTTCACCCAAAAATGAACATTCTGTCACCCTTATATCATTACACCTGTATGACTTTGTCTTCTGCCAAACACATATATATTTTAAGGAATGTATCCACTGTTTTTGTCCGTATTATGAAAGTTTTGACTGAATTTGTGCACATCTGTCAAATACTGCAGCATTTAGTTGAGTGAAACTAAAACTTGATATTCTTCAGACTTCTTAAGCTATTTGTTTTCTGAAAATTGAACGTCTCATTCAAAGCACTGATGACATCCAGTTTCCTTAGCATATCAATCAATAGGGAAATCTACCACTCTTCACTCACTATATCTATCTTTGATTATTTTTGTAACTCTGGATGTGCATGTGTGATAACTACTCAGGATGTCATCGTTTATTTGCCTTTTGCATGCACTGATTTGGCATACACCGATGTAGCTCTTCCTCAATAGCATAATGTGGCATAGTGACTCCTTTGGCTCTTTTTCATGTGACTTAATCATTCAGTGGTAAAGACTTGCAGTGGGGTCCAAAAGTCTGAGACAACAATCAAATTTAAACATGGGAATAAAGTTTTAGAAATTGTAATTAATTGTAGAAAAAATCAATTAGATAAAATAGAAGTAGAAATATTTAAAATGTAATCTTACTAATCACATAAGTAAAATTCTGGCATTAATCAGAGAAAATGCAAACATTGCAGACATTCTTGCTTCCAATAAAGCTCAAGATGCTCTAAAATCATACTGGATAATATTATCTTCAAATTTTGACATGTCAGGTTGAGTCATAACCAAATGCTAAGAAAAACATCAGAAACATTATTTTTGGAATTAAAAATGTATACTCAAATTATCATGCTGATGATATAATAAAATTAAAAATCTAATAATAAAATATGTAAAATACAATAAACTGTTTCTCATATTTTTTTTTCCAAATTTGGACAATATTCAATATATATAATAATATTTTTGCAATAAATCACTTTTTAACATTGTGTTCACTCTGTTGTTTATAAAAAAAAAAGTATTCACAAGCATACAGAGCTCATACTGAACAAAAGCTGGAACAAGAACAAATTCTGTCTAACTTAAACACCTCTGATTGGCCATTGTGTTCATGTGCTTGACAGACGTATTTGTGATTGGCTAAAATGCATACCGCTTCAAAAACAAGCTGTAAATAGAAATCTTTGATGCTCTTCACAGAGTGCGCACGCATCACATGTGCGTGAGATGAAAAAGGTGTAAACTTTGCTTACTGTCTTCAGAAAACTAAAGTAAACTTTTAATATTATGACCAAATTCATGATATTCCCTAATTTTATATCCTCACAAAAATTATCGCGATAATATTGCAAATATTCAGTATATATCCCAGCCCTAATTATATTCAACGGAAATAGTAAAATAGAAGCATTTTTACTAGTTTACTTAAAACATTTTGGACCTGGTTTTCTTTAAACTGATTGTTTTGATTGTTTTTGTTTGCCTATCCTATAGAAAGCCCAGACTGTTTAAGCAGAGTGTTTTTCAAACTTCTAATTTTTCAGCGATTGCATTGGCATGGCATGTGTATCACCCGGTGATCTCAGCTTTGTTGAGATCTTCCCAATCAGTTTCAGACTGTAGTTCTCTATGACAAAGGTTTTATATCTCCCACAAAGAGTCGTTATTGCTTTGTAATTGGAAATCGTATTATATCAGCTCAGGCTGTTCAGCGGTGTTCGACATCGACCACAAACCACATGTGGCCATAAAAATGAACCATTGTGTGCACACATGGTTACACTTATGTCGGATAGCAGTGATTACATCACTTGATGCATATCACTGTCTTCCAGTTGTAGAGATTTCATGATTGCATAAATCGCAATTACAACCCCTTCCTGTGCGCAGGAGTCACTGTTTTGCTTCATCTAACAGAGAAAATTGACTTAGCGGACGGGATTCCTACTCGTGGGACGTGCCTTTGGTGATGATGCTGCGTTGAGAGCATGTGTGTACGGCAGAGGGGTGTTGGAGGGAGTGGTTGCCAGAGCGACGGGTAACATATGCGACTGGCGCTGCGCCCCTCAGACAATAGCAGCGCTGCTTAGCATTCAGAGTGTTAGACTTCCCACCGCCTGCCAACAATCGCCTAGGTCACAGAGAGTCTCACACACCGCCTGCTGCAACCCCAAACCTCTCAACGCAGCCCCTTTCTTAGTTCCAGCACATCTTGTCACCTGCTTTTCCCCTTTTCATCTCCCCCGCACACAATCAGTCCTGAATGCTTATCAGGTAAATGCTAAACAAGGAGGGATAAGGAACTCTCGTTCTTGAAAGAGAAGTAGGTAATTTTCTTTTATCTGATTTCACTTTAATGCGTAGAGATGACTGCAAGTAAGCTGTTTGTAGTGAGCTTTAGCTGGCACTGTGATGTTTGAAAAACATTACATTGAGCAATTTGACGTGTCAGCTTCTGGCTCAGCCAATGGCATGAGTTTGGGGGTGGGACTACTGGAAAACCTGTTTGAACACATTTTTTGCATTTCCACATGATGCCAAAATGAAATGTGCAACCGGTCAAATGTTTGGGCTCAGTCAGATTTTTATTTTTTTAAATAGTTCCTTATGCTCATCAAGGCTGCATTTATTTAATCAGAGAAAAGGCCAATTCACAACAAGAATGATACTTAAAGCATTAACAACTGTTCTAATTCTATGATAATGGTGGAGTCTAAGTCCCTTTAAGACAAGTCATGTCACTCGGCGGCCATCTTTGAAACGCCTCTCAGGCATGCAAGTGCAGCTCCTATCTCTTTGAATCAGAATCAGAATCAGCTTTATTCGACAAGTGTGTGCAAACACACGAGGAATTTGTTGTGGTTTTTAAGAAGCTCTTGGTACATACATGCATACATACATATAAACATACATATCTGACATGAGAACAGAACATTTAAATAAGACTTAACAATAATAATAATAATAATGTGTATGAATCTGGAACAGAAGATTTATGTACAGATTTGTACCTTATTTACTCTATATGTATGTACAGCTGTATAGAAAATTATGCATACATATTTACATAGTACTAGAGAGAGAGTAAATAATTAGAGATGGGGGATGAATTACAGAACACAGGTAATAATTCCTGTGTTAGTTGTTTAGGCTGGAGATGGCATAGGCCATGGGGGAAAAAACTGTTTTTATGCCTAGATGTTTTATTGCACAGAGATCTGTAGCGTCTGCCTGAATGGGGAAACATCAAATTCTCCAAAACTGTTCGCCAAGCTTAAGATTAAATTTCATATTTGAAATCACCAATGAAACAACTGTTCAACAACTGTATCATAAATGTTGTTTATTTTGCTCAAATAGCGTTTAAGCTTATTTCTCAGGCTAGATCAGCCAGTGCACATTCGCAGTCCTGAGCGCGAGTCTCAGAGCACTGACTGTTTCTATAGCAACCGGGACTTCTAACGGCAGCTGCAGTGACGCGTTGACTTTACCGATTAGGGATTGGCTCTTTTGATCAGAAGGTGGGGCTTCATTCGATAGAGCTGCCATATCGAGCGTTGCATTTTTCACCATTCAAAACCTTTTTTCCCCCATGACACGTCTTGGGTATTCTATAGTCTTTGGTGGAGTTTATGCCACAAATATAATGATAATGACACAGGAGAACAATCTCGTTGGAATCACTTTAAGATTTTTTTTTCCTACCTGATGAGTGATATTGCTCTTAGTGTGAACAGGCCTTAAGACCTTAGTTTAATTTTGATTTCATGTTAACAGTAAGGTGCAGTGTTTGTTTTTGCACAGTAACAGATGCTACCACACAGAATTGAAAAAATCAATACGGTTTCACACAGGTTTGTCAAACAGTCCATTTGCCATTGGTTAGGCAAACGGATAACCCCGCCCCAAACTTACGCCATTGGTTAAGCCATTGTTGCTGGTCAGGATAGTCAAACACAAAGCAGTGTTCATAGCACCACAAAGCTGCAGTATTTCTGATTTTGGGGAGAACTACTAATGTCTTATGTATAGTTGTCTGCAAATTAAGCAGTGAACGATGACACTTTACCTTTAGGTTTCTGTTTCTCAACTGTCTGTGTTGGCCGCAGTCTTGATGCAGTATGTACAGTGTACTTGAACTGCATTTAATGAATTTTACATATGTGACCCTGGACCACAAAACCAGTCATAAGGGTCAAATATTGAGAAAATCGCCTTTAAAGTTGTCCAAATTAAGTCCTTAGGCATGCATATTACTAATCAAAAATTAAGTTTTGATATATGAACGGTAGGAAATTTTCAAAATATCTTCATGGAACATGATCTTTAATATCCTAATGATTTTTGGCATAAAAGAAAAATCTATAATTTTTGACCCATACAATGTATTGTTGGCTATTGCTACAAATATACCTGTGCGACTTACGACTGGTTTTGTGGTCCAGGGTCACATATGCTCAGTAACCATATTCCTCTAAGAGTGCATTACATACATTGCGCACATATATGTATATGTATGTGTATGTATGTGTATATCTTGGCCATAACATGAAACGTGGTCATAGAACACAGTCCTGAAAATCATACTGTGCCTTTATAGCACATTCTGACCTGAGGTTCACATTAGCAAGGAATAAATCTCTTGAGCTTTCTCTCCCTCCCTCAGCTGTAGACCCTCTGCCTGCCACGTAGACAATCTACTTCTGGTATATCTAACTTCTCTTTTTTTCTTCCCTTGTCCTTCCTTCCTTCCTTTTTTTGTTTCCTTCTACCTTCCGCTGTTTTTACTCCTTTCACTCCTTTCTTCCTTCAGTCATTTAACCCTTCTTTCCATTTTTTTCCTTCCCTGTTTCTTTTACTGTGGTTGTTTCTTCCTCCATTCCTTCCATTTCCTCAATTTCTTCCTTTATTTTTTAGTTTTCGTTCGTTCGTTCCCTTCTATCTGTCACTCCATATGGTGCGTAATTGGATTTGCAGTAAACTACTATGAAAGTTTAAGGCTACACAGTTTTGCCATCTCATCCTTTGCTTTCCTCTGTTCTCAATCTACTGTCAGTAATTAAAGAGCTAATGTTTAGAGAGTAAAGGACCACTCTCCAGAGGCCTTAACACTAATAGGATATATTAGTGATGCTTAATAACAACAAAACCCAGTTTACTCTTTGAAAATTAGTGTCCTGGCAATGTTACTATCTTTTTAAGAAGTCCAATGTACAACCATAATTCACCTAAAATGGACTTGCCTCCCAAATTTCCTTAATTGAGCTGATGTTCCCATTTTGGCCATAAGAAAAATGGAGCTTTACTCAATAGATTGTGTTTGTTTTGAATTGGAAACATAACATCTGTTCTGTGCATGATGTTTCACCTAACTTTTCGGTTTCGGAAAACAGGTAAATTCCGCCTTCACTTCTTTACACCTGTGTGCGCACACTTGCGTGTCGTGCCATAAAAACACTTCCATGACCATGCAAAGGGATTTGGTTATGCAATAGACTGCCGAACTGCGAACACAGGAATCAGATCAGCCTGTAATTCCAGTAAGTCGCGCCTTGTGTCCTGCCAGAGCCTCGCGAGTGTCAGCTGTCAGTTTTAACCTGATCAGATAGCCTTGTGGGCCGTCTCCCAAGCTGCATTCCTCAGATGCACCTCTCTGAACTTGGGTTAGGAGGACCACCGATATGTCCCTGATGACCTGGAACTAGGTTTCCAAAGTCAGATTCCCTACACGCAAGAATGCTTTCACGTATTCGTTTTGGGTTGTTACAAATGAAGGAAAACCTCTCGTCACACATTATACCTCTCTTCCTGCCTGTTTTTTTCCCAGCTTTTTTTTCCCCTCAGAGTTTAGGTTGGCAGAAGGCCAAAGAGGTAGAAGCGGGGAGAATGGGAAAGAGAGCGCAAATCGGAAGGCAGGGTTTCACCGAAAGACTAAAAAGTGTGCATGAAGCGCACAAAGGAGGAAAGCCAGACCTCCTCCACTTTCCCCGAAACCATGTGATCTGCTCATCGCTCACTTACAGTCACAGATATTGTAACTGCCGGAGCCGGTTCCTGATATTTTCTTTCTCTTTTTCTGTCACATCCATCCGTCTTTGTAACTATCTGTGACTATGACTGTATGTCTGAGCGACCCTGTCATTCGTGTCACAGAATACCTCAGGCAGGTATGACAGCACAACGTACATTATGAACTCTTTCACCCTGCTGGAAGACTTCCTTGAGGGAAGTAAATGTTGCTCAACATTTAATTGTCGGTAAAACCATGATTTCATACAAATTGTCAGTTCCCATGATGTCTTTCTCGCCACCTGCAACCTAAACATGTCTGTTATACATTTCTTGGAATGGAACAACATCTGTAAAGAGGTGCATAAACTTTAGGTGGGACATTTTTGGTGGTCCAGTAACAGTATTTGGATTTTTGCTGAGGAATTTTGCAGCATTTGTTTAATGTGTTAGGACACGCATTGTATCCAATATGTGAGAAGCTGATCCGCTTCTCACATATTTGAAATTCCATGTCAGGATTTCTGTCTGACATCTTCCTGGCCTGTGGAGGTACGGGGTGTTCGGAAAAACTGAACTGGACATTTTGAGGAAGGGAGGGAGAAAATGTGTTTGTGTTAAACTTTCTCGAACCTTTGCCCCAATTGCAAATCGCTGGAGGAAATTGACAGTAATATTAATTGGTGTGAAAGAGTCTGCACCATTATCGCTGAATGAACTGAATACTTGTCATTATGAAACGCAATGCTGGATGTTTTGCTTGTGGCTAATATTTTATGTTTTCTGACCTTCTTGGCTTCTAAAATTGACATTTTACAGCTATTGGCGAGATTTTCTGTAACTTTACCCTTCCCAGGATCCCTCGAGCAGCGCTATCACTAGAGGAACGCATGTTTCCCGCCCACTCTGGGGTGACGGCGGTCTACAGTGTGAGTGATCTCACACACACATGTACACTTACAGTCAATAATGTATATACATAGACAAGTCCTAAGGCCAGAAACGAGTATGTGAAAGTGTGTGGTCCTATTGTACATATTTTTTGTGAGTTATTTTGTCATTATTAGTATAAACAGTTGATATATATGTTTATAACTATCTGTCTGAGCTAGCTATATACATGTTGACAGTTTAACTAGCTTGAAATAATTTTCTCAGCAAGATTTTCCTCAGACTGCTGTGCCATAAGTGTAGTTGACCTGAAAAAGACCATTTATCCCAATAGAACAGATACAAACTTAACCTTTCCAAAAAGCTTTGTAAGATATTTAAAATATATTTAACATTGCTCACATTCCCAAAATTAAAATATTTGTTATATAAATTAATATATTATATATTTTTATTTATATGCCCACTGTCATTCAGAAGTCTGGGATTGGCAAGATTTAATGTTTTTGAAAAAATCTCTTTTGCTCACTAAGGCTGCATATATTTGATAAGAAGTTTGAAAGAAACTTCACCGTTTATTTGAAATACAATATTTTTTGTAACATAAATGTTACTTTCCTGTTACTTTTGATCAGTTCCTGTTCTAAATTGATGCATCCTTACTGAATAAAAGCATTGATTTCTTTTAAAAAATGTGTGTGTATATATATATATATATATATATATACACAGTATCTCACAGAAGTGAGTACACCCCTCACATTTTTGTAAATATTTTATTATATCTTTTCATGTGACAACACTGAAGAATTGACACTTTGCTACAATGTAAAGTAGTGAGTGTACAGCTTGCATAACAGTGTAAATTTGCTGTCCCCTCAAAATAACTCAACACACAGCCATTAATGTCTAAACCGCTGGCCACAAAAGTGAGTACACCCCTAAGTGCTTCTTGTCGTCCCTGCCACTCCGGCTCTACAGCATGACTTCTCGATTCAGTTAGGCACATCAATAATTACCCCATCAACTTCGGTCAGAAATCTTGGTGTAATCTTTGATGACCAGCTGACCTTCAAAGAGCACATTGCAAAGACTGCTCGATCTTGCAGGTTTGCGCTACACAACATCAGAAAAATCAGGCCCTTTCTGACAGAGCATGCTGCACAACTTCTTGTCCAGGCCCTTGACGTTTCTAGGCTGGACTACTGCAATGCTCTTCTGGCTGGACTTCCATCAAACACAATCAAACCTCTACAAATGATTCAGAATGCAGCGGCACGACTGGTCTTCAACGAGCCCAAAAGAACCCATGTTACACCTCTCTTCATCTCATTGCACTGGCTACCAGTGGCAGCTTGCATCAAGTTCAAGACTCTGATGCTTGCATACAGAACGACCACAGGCTCAGCACCCTCCTACTTCCACTCACTATTACGAATCTACATCCCCTCCAGAAGTCTGAGATCTGCTAGTGAGCGACGCCTTGTGGTACCATCACAGAGAGGCTCAAAATCACTCTCCGGAACATTCTCATTCACCATTCCTGGATGGTGGAATAATCTTCCCACCCCAATCCAGAATGCTGGATCCCTGTCAATCTTCAAGCAACAACTGGAAACTCATCTCTTTCGGCACTACTTGACTTCATCCTAAACTTGTTCTAAAAAAAAACAAAAAACTTTCCCTTTATCTTTCTCTCCTTCCCTTGCTAGCTTGTACTTATTTGAACAATAACTGAGACTTGGTGTTACAAGCACTTCCTCTGTCTGATTGCCTGTTCAAGATGAATCACTTTATGTATTCCCCAATTGTAAGTCGCTTTGGATAAAAGCGTCTGCCAAATGACTAAATGTAAATGTAAGTGAAAATGTCCAAATTGGGCCCAATTAGCCATTTTCTCTCCCCGGTGTCATGTGACTCGTTAGTGTTACAAGGTCTCAGGTGTGAATGGGGAGCAGGTGTGTTAAATTTGGTGTTATCACTCTCACTCTCTCATTCTGGTCACTGGAAGTTTAACATGGCACCTCATGGCAAAAACTCTCTGAGCATCTGAAAAAAAAAAAATTGTTGCTCTACATAAAGATGGCGTAGGCTATAAGAAGATTGCCAAGACCCTGAAACTGAGCTGCAGCACGGTGGCCAAGACCATACAGCGGTTTAACAGGACAGGTTCCACTCAGAACAGGCCTCGCCATGGTCGACCAAAGAAGTTGAGTGCATGTGCTCAGCATCATATCCAGAGGTTGTGTTTGGGAAATAGACGTATGAGTGCTGCCAGCATTGCTGCAGAGGTTGAAGGGGTGGGGGGTCAGCCTGTCAGTGCTCAGACCATACGCCGCACACTGCATCAAATTGGTCTGCATGGCTGTCGTCCCAGAAGGAGGCCTCTTCAAAAGATGATGCACAAGAAAGCCCGCAAACAGTTTACTGAAGACAAGCAGACTAAGGACATGGATTACTGGAACCATGTCCTGTGGTCTGATGAGACCAGTGTTGGGCAGTAACTAGTTACTGTAACTTAGTTACTGTAATAATATTACTTTTTGCAGTAACTAGTAGTGTAACTAATTACTAATAAGATTTCAGTAATAATATTACAGTTACCATCCATAAAACAGCTTAGTTACTTAGTTACTTTTGATGCCTCAACCCCGCTGATTTAAAATCCAACAATCAAATAATTCCTAGATTTATTTTCATAATTTTCACGACTCGCACATGCATGTGATGTCCCCGGTGCAGCAGGCAAGCTTGGAATATGGAAAAGCTTACATTCAGCAGATAGAAATATTGCATTATATTGATTTTGTCAGGAAAAAAGATGATCTGAACACTGTTGTGTAAGTTGTGGCTTTACTTTACTCTGGCATTACATCCCTCTGATCAGCATATGGTACATTATATTACTATAATTAATAATATTTTTGGAAAATTAAACAGTTTCTTACAAACGTATGTGATTTCATAAAATACATAATGAAATATAATTGTATATGGGAAACAGAGAAATTACAATTAGCTTCAAGCTGCACATGACAATTAATGAGTTTAATACAACTCTTCTGAATGTCACGATCAATCATTGAGTGTTTGTAATAACTTCTGACTGTGATCCGATGTGGATTTTGGTCAAATGATGAGGCAGAAATATGTTCTTAGTAACATTCTACAAGAATTTTATGTGGAAGATACACAGTTACAACTTCTGTGGGGCGTGAAGAAAAAGTAATGTAACTAGTAGTGTAACTAATTACTGTTGCCAGAAAGTAATAAGTAAAGTAACAATATTACTTTTGAAAGGAGTAACTAGTAATGAGTAATATATTACATTCTTTGAGTAACTAGCCCAACACTGGATGAGACCAAGATAAACTTATTTGGTTCAGATGGTGTCAAGCGTGTGTGGCGGCAACCAGGTGAGGAGTGCAAAGACAAGTGTGTCTTGCCTACAGTCAAGCATGGTGGTGGTAGCGTCATGGTCTGGGGCTGCATGAGTGTTGAAGGCACTGGGGAGCTACAGTTCATTGAGGGAACCATGAATGCCAACATGTACTGTGACATACTGAAGCAGAGACTGGGCCTCAGGGCAGTATTCCAACATGATAATGACCCCAAACACACCTCCAAGACGACCACTGCCTTGCTAAAGTAGCTGAGGGTAAAGGTGATGGACTGGCTAAGCATGTCTCCAGACCTAAACCCTATTGAGCATCTGTGGGGCATCCTCAAACGGAGCGCAAGGTCTCTAACATCCACCAGCTCTGTGATGTCATCATGGAGGAGTGGACTCCAGTGGCAACCTGTGAAGCTCTGGTGAACTCCATGCCCAAGAGGGTTAAGGCAGTGCTGGAAAATAATGGTGGCCACACAAAATATTGACACTTTGGGCCCAATTTGGACATTTTCACTTAGGGGTGTACTCACTTTTGTGGCCAGCGGTTTAGACATTAATGGCTGTGTGTTGAGTTATTTTGAGGGGACAGCAAATTTACACTGTTATACAAGCTGTACATTCACTACTTTACATTGTAGCAAAATGTAATTTCTTCAGTGTTGTCACATGAAAAGATATAATAAAATATTTACAAAAATGTGTACAAAAACACACAAACACACACACATTTCTTGAATTTTTTTTTATAGATAGATTTTTTTTTCCCCAAGAAATGTGTTATATTTATATAAAACAATATAAAAGATTCAAATGGAAACAATAAAGAATAAAGTTACGACCAGGGGAATATACAACATTATGTATAACTGAAAGGAGCTATGGTATGAACACTTTGTGTAAATGTTGTTTGTGGTCCTTCCACAGGTATCCAGACACCCTGGTCATCTATACCCAGGTCACGACCTCACCAAAACTCACCCTAACTTGGCAGGCACCCCTCCCGGCCATGCCACATCCCCAGCCCTCTCTCAGGTATCGGTCCCTGCCGGCCCCTCGTACCGCTTCCTCAAGGGCTGGGAGACAGGTGGAGGGGTGAGTACCAACACCGTACACAACAGTCTACACAATTTTATGCTTATTCACCTGATATTTTATCTTTTAAGACAGAGGAGAACTCATTAAATTTAGGTGTTGCCATGTTTTTCTGGGTCACCTTATTTTGTACCAGAAATTGGTTTTGTTCTTTGCCTTTGTTGGGTCTGAATTAACTCTGACATTTAGACTCGTGTATTACATTTAGACGGCTGATGTTTTGGCACACACACACTCGTAATACAGAGTGCTGTGGTTTTGTGTTATGAGTGATTTTTGCTCTGCTCTCCTCACCATGGTTACCACCAGCCTGAAGGAACACTGTCACTATTTTATAAATAGTGTTTCCAGCCGACACAGGTGCTGTAATGATCCCACGACTTTCTCACACACACACACACACACACTCTGGACAGATATATACACACTCCACAGACACTTTTTTATAAACTCTGTTGCTGTGGATTCATTGGAGGGTAATGTATTCATCAGGGTTTTGTCTGACAAAGAAATTAATATGCATCAATATGCACACACACAGATAATGATGAGCTCTTGCTATTTTGTATCCTGTGCTGTGAATGGAAACTATATATCACGCTTCAAAAGGAAGTTGCCTAAACTTTTCGCTGTCTATGATTCACTCCTTAGCCTCCATATAACCCAGCTCAGAATGCAGGCTCTGCCCCTCTGGTGTACTCGCCACAGACGCAGCCAATGAACGTACAGCCACAAACTCGGCCGGTAAGCACTGCACCCTGCCCATGTACATTAAAGGGGTCATACAATGCATTTTTTTAATTTTTATAATTATTATTTTATTTTATTAACGTTTCCTGAGGTGCACTTACTATTTTAGTAGGGTTTTTTTCCACTAAAAAATCCTGATTTTAGCCCTCTGATTTGAACGCTCTGCTGGAAGGGTCGTATCTACTGTGAGACTTCAGTATAAATGCCCACTGCTATGATTGGCTAATATCTCTGCATATGATATGAAGAGCAATGAGCATTAAATGAGCATTACATGTGTAACTCTCTTGAAAACTTTTACTGTAACAGCCGCCAAGATTTCCTAATTGTGAAAAGTGTTGATTGTGGCATTATATTGAATATTATTTATATTGGTATATAAAAGAATCACAGCGTAGATATCAGATGGTTTTCAGGCTGCTAACCGTAAACCACTTTGCAACAAAGAAAAAAAACCCGATTGCCTATTCTGCAGATTGTCCAGCAAATCGATGCTTTCAGTATAGACACCTAGGTGTCATCTATGTGTTTGGGAAAAAAAACAATATGAAATGAAATACCTTTAATTTGTAAAATATTTTATTTTCACATATCTAGTAAAATATAAAACGTTTTTGGTTTGAATTTCCAGCAAAAAATAACATTAAAAAAATATTCATATAACAAAAAAAAATATTCATGTTGTGAATATTCCATTATTGTGATACAAGTACTTATCATTACTCATAACGTGATATAAGATTTTATATTAGGGCTGTCAATAGATTAAATTTTTTAATTGCGATTAATCTTACCCTTTTTGAATGGATTCGCTTGCTGGATCACTGGACTGAAAACTTTCCCGTAGTTTAGCGGCTTAAAATGATCTGATTGCAAACAGAGAAGCGAAATCGGGAAAAAAGGTTTAGAATAGAAATTGTGTTTCAGTAATTTTGCGTTAATTGCGTTGAATTATTTTAACGCGTTAAGGGTTTTGAATTAATCACATGCGTTAACGTTGACAGCCCTATTTTATATATACTTTCATTCAAAAGTTTGGAGTTGGTAAGATTTTTTTTTAAAGAGATAGTTTACTCAAAAATGAAAATTCTGTCATTTAATTACAAAAATTTTTCAAGTGCTTTTGTTGATACAAACGACAACAACAACAACAAACCCTTAAAGGGATAGTTCACTCAAAAATGAATATTCTGTCATTAATTACTAGGGATATAACGGTATTATCACGATAGAAGTACTCTGTGTCATCGTGGTCACATGATGATATAAAACGATAGGTCTTCCAGGCAAAAAGTGTAGTTTTTAAATATATTTAAACTTCTTATTCTAACATAAAAGATCTTTAAAGTTGTGTTTTGGGCCATTATGATTTGGCACACTATCTGTCAAACAAACTAAATTTGAAAGCACAATATGGCTTATTCCCTTCATCAAGTCTGTTTTCGCTGCGCGTTTCAAAGCGAAGTCTTCATTTGTCTTTTTTTTTTTAATTTTTATATCTCAATAAATATTGTACCGTGGACTTCATATCGAGAGATTTTGATATTGTTACATCCCTGTTAATTATTCACCCTCATGTCGTTTCAAACCTGTAAGACCTTTGTTCATCTTTGTAACACAAATGAAGATATTTTTGATGAAATCCGAGAGCTTTCTGACCCTGCATAGACCGCAAAGGAACTACCATGTTCAAGGCCCAGAAAGGTAGTAAGGACATAGATAAAATAGTCCATGTGGCATCAGTGGTTCAACTGTAATTTTATGAAGATACAAGAATACTTTTTTTGCGCAAAGAAAACCAAAATAATTTTTTTAACAATGTCCTTACTACCTTTCTGGTCCTTGAACATGGTAGTTGCATTGCTGTATATGCGGGTCATAAAGCTTTCGGATTTCATCAAAAAATATCTTGATCTTTCATAAATCATTTTAATATGCTGATTTACTGCACAAGAAACATTTTCTTTTTATTATCAATGTTGAAAACAGATTTGCCGCTCAATATTTTTGTGGAATCCTTGATGCATTTGTTTTTCCTAATTCTTTGATGAAAATAAAATTTAGAAGAAAAGCTTTTATTTGAAATTGAAATCTTTTGTACCATTATAAAGTATTAATTCCTTTAAAAATTCATACTTGGCTCGCTACATTAATATATAAAACAGGATAAAAAATTAGGAGTGTTACCGTGAGGTTGTTGGACTTGCTGACTTTAAAGGATAAGTCCACTTCCAGAATAAAACATTTCCTGATAAGTGGACTTATTGTGTAAGTGCCTGAATCAAACCTACTTCAGTCATTAATATTAAAGGGGTTATATGGCGTTGCTAAAAAGAACCATATTTGGTGTAATGCAATGTGTTTATGTGGTTTAAGGTTAAAAAAAACACATTATTTTCCACATACTGTACATTATTGTTGCTCCTCTATGCCCCGCCTTCTGAAACGCCTTGAGTTTTACAAAGCTCATCGTTCTGAGAAGCGAGGCGTGCTCTGATTGGCCAGCTATCCAGTGCGTTGTGATTGGCTGAATGCCTCAAGCGTGAGACGGAAATGTTACGCCCCTCACCGTATTGTGATGGCGTTTCCCGGCGCGACGAGACTAAAACAATAAAACCCATTACAAACGAGGCATTTGTTGCATCCAGTGGGGACATAATTACTGATTATAATGACTTTGACTGTCTTTTCAAGCGTCGCGTTGCATCGCGCCTCGTAAACATTACCATGTCTGCATTTGTGATCGGAGAAAAGACAAACAACAAGCACTACTCTACACCGCTCAAAACTCGCGTTTGAATCGTCAGAAGCAGAAACGTACTTACAGGCTGTGAGTCAGAAGCGCCAGACTGTCCTTGCAAAGTTAGAATTGCCCCACTTAATAGAAACAGCTTTTGTGCAAGCCTGCAAGCAAGGCTACTCTCCTGCCAGGTTCAGGAAATAGTCCTCTGTAAATTGCGCCGCACACACTCGAATATTTGTGTTGAACTGTTCTGGAACAGTGTTGTAAATACAACTTAACCACTGATTTCTAGTTGTGTCCTCTTTTGGAAGCCCAAACAAAGTAGTTTCGCTTTCACAATGAATCACAGCGTCTCCACGACATGGCGCCGGCAGCAGCAACAGCACTACAGTGAGAATACAAATCACGCCCCCTTTCTTTGTGGGTGGTGTTATGACAATCTCCCCACATCGTGACGTAGACATGTGGGGGCATGTTTGAATGAGCCATTTTAGGGGGGCGTGGACAAGTCTTAACTTTGATAAAGAATATCTCTTTGGTTTTGAGACTTTAGTCTTTGCAACTTCAGGGATCTTATCTATCCACAATCAGCTTGTAACACTCCAAAGAGAAAGCAAAACTTGAAATCGCATCATATGACCCCTTTAAGACCAGCCAATAGGACCACCTGCTGACATGTCATACAACCCTTCTATGCTGCTCTTGTTTCATTTGTAATGCAAATGCTTATTCAAGGTGAATAATCTGTTATCCATGCTGTCTTGCCATTCTTTCTCTTCTTTTCCTGCTCCTGATGACCTTAAAACATGCTGCCATCTCTAGTTTGTGACGGGGCCTCGGCCGACCCACCATCAGGTAAATCCCACAGACCTATCAGACACTTCTTAAGAAGCTTCTCTTTTTTAGCCAATTCTAATTTATGATTTTATTGTATGTGTAATATAAACATTAACATTATGTTCAATGCTTGCATTTTACGACACCTACTGTATTCAGTTTACTACAAATACTCCTAAGTAATAGCTCAACCAGTGAGTTGAGTTTGGTGATGCTTGTGGTGCAGAAATGACACTCTTCAGCTTTATGAACCATTATGAGTAGACATGTATTCATATTACATATTCATGTGTTAGCGCGACTGTGTAACGTGCTCCCCGTCCTTGAGAACCAGACATTAGAAGTGTCTCCTCTGACTCACCCGTTTCTTGTCTTTTCTGAAGGAGCGTCTAAATGATGATGTTTTGTATTCATGTTATCTGATAAGCAGATGTGCGATGAAGACTGATGCTGATTGCTAATGCTTGTCAAGGCTGTTAGTGCACCTTTTATTAGATGAAATACTTCAGTGTGTTACTTTCCTGAGCAGAAACATTGTTGTACGTGTTTAGAAGAATTGGGCTTTTGTCAGTTGTAACCAAATGCATTCAGAGGTCATTAAGATCATTAGAATGGAAGTTGCTTTGGGCAGCTTTACACTTGTCCATACATGCATGAGTGTGTGTGTTCCAGATATTCCATCCACTGTGCTTTGGTGTTTCATTACAAGGAGAAACTTGTTTGTCATTTGTTGCTAATGATTTGTTTATGCGTTTTGCGTGTAGCCACAAGCCTATGCGAGAGCATCCACAAGCATCTGACCTCTAAGGAAAGTTCTGTGACTTTCTGCCCCAACCTGCCACATGTCTCTCTCTTTCCAGTGGCTTAAATTGATTTGCACTAAAAATAAAATCACAGGAAACAACAAGATTTGCAGTACGATACTGTCACAAACTATAAGGAAAGCCTTAAGGTGCGGTCACATTAGCAAACTTTTGCCGAGATTGCTGCAAGAGCTCCATTGCTCATTGTCAAGTGTAGCAATTAATGAAGCTCACACAGAAGTCACTTTCAAATCAAACAGATTTCTATTAGTGAACGTGACGGATTCGTGTGACCAACTTTTTCGCCCTCACACAAAACTCCTGACAATGTGGATTCCTATTGAGATGACCGGATTTTGTCTGTGAAATTTTGCAGACCAGTTGTAATTGCCACCACACCTTGAGTGTTAAGGTGCTGTCACTTTTACTATTGTTTGGTGAATTTTTGCAGACAAAATCAATCACAATCAGGACTTTTCCCATGCAGATATTACAGTGGGTTAAAAATCAGAAAATGGCTTTTGTGTGTGATATGTCTCATGTATCGCTACATTATAGACAATATATAATGGACCCTTTTTGCCCGCACCTTAATACGTTTTTGTTTAGAGGGGAAATAAAGCAAAAAGCATGACAATGTGCAGAGGTCTGTGAAGGGTTCACCTTATAGAAAAGCACTTGACTGTGTAATGTGCAGCAGTGAAAGAAGCTTTGACATCTGTGCTGATGTTAAAAGAGCTGAGTTAAAGTTTCATTTCTTCCTTGTGGCTGCGGCAAGTCCCAGCTCGCTTCCACTGCAGACTGGGTAAAACTGATGCCTACAGGCCATTAGAAAACAAACAGAAATAGGAGAGAGTGGAAAGGGAGTGTCTCTCTCATACACACACACACACAGAGCAGAGGCTGGAATAGTTGGCTGGTGTTGAATGTTGGTCAGAGGAAGAGAAATGAAGAACATGTAGTTCAGAGCCTCTGTGGTGCATGATGAAAGATTCTAGCACTTGTTTTATATATATATATATATATATATATATATATATTAATTTTAATATATAGAGATATAATGAATATATTTTAGGTCAGTGACCTTTTTTAAAGAAATAAATACTTTTATTCAGTATGGATGCATTAAATTGATCAAAAGTGACAGTATAGACTTTATATTGTAAAAAAAAAAAAAAAAAAGCTTCAAATTAATGCTTTTTTTTTACTCTCTATATATCAAAGAATCCTGGAAAAAAATCTAAAATTAAGCAGCACAACTTATTGATAATAATAAATGTTTCTTGAGCGGCAAATCAGCGTATCAGAATGATTTCAGAAGGATTATGTTACACAGAAGACTGGAATAATGATGCAGAAAATTCAGCCTTGCCATCACAGGGATAATTACATTTTAAAATGTATTCACATAGAACAGTTATTTTAAATTGTAATAATATTTCACAATATTACTGTTTTACTGTATGTAAAAACTGTATGTTTATGTGAAAGTGACGTGACATACGGCCAAGTATGGTGACCCATATTAGACCCATATATACACACACACAGCAGTGAACACACACCGTGAACACACACCTGGAGCAGTGGGCAGCCATTTATGCTGTGGCGCCCGGGGAGCAGTTGGGGGTTCTCAAGGGCACCTCAGTCATGGTATTGAAGGTGGAGAGAGCGCTGGACATTCACTCCCCCCACCTACAATTCCTGCCGGCCTGAGACTCGAATTCGCAACCTTTGGATTACGAGTCCAACTCTCTAACCATTAGGCCACGACTGTATTTTGATCAAATATATCCAGCCTTGACCTTGTTAAAGGGATAATTCACCCAAAAATGAAAATTCTGTCATTAATTACTCACCCCCATGTTGTTCCAAACCTGCAAGTCTTTCGTTCATTTTCGTAACACAAATTAAAATATTTTTAATGAAATCCAAGAGCTTTCTGACCCTGTATAGACAGCAACACAGCTTCCACATTCAAGGCCCAGAAAGGTAGTAAGGACATCGTTGAAATAGTCCATGTGACATCAGTGGTTCAACCATAACATTATGCTACGAGAATACTTTTTGTGCACAAAATTGTGCACATACACAATTACATAGAGAGTATATAACCAGTAGTGAAATGTATTCTCTGCATTTAACCCATCCTAAGTGAACACACACGTCTTTGACACGCGTTCATGAGAGTACCATGGCGTATGCGTGTGCATTCCTCTGCTTGCAAACAAGGCACAGCGCATCCGGGTTCTACATCAGAACGCCGGCTCCTGCGTCAGCAGCATCACACGCATGCGTGATATTGGCGTGAACCCGCGACACGAAAGACTGACAAGAAGTATTCTCGTAGCTTCGTAAAATTACAGTTGTCACATGTCACGTGGACTATTTTAACGATGTCCTTACTACCTTTCTGGTTCTTGAACGTGGTAGTTGCGTTACTGTCTATGCAGGGTCAGAAAGCTCTCGGATTTCATTAAAAATATCTTAAATTGTGTCCTGAAGATGAACGTGAGAGTGAGTAATTAATGACAGAATTTTCATTTTTAGGTGAACTATCCCTTTAAGTAAAAACGAAAAGTTGTATGTTATTTATATTGTTGTTTTTCTTGTTAATCCATAATTTACTTGCAAAATGCTCATAGTTACAGAATCACCCTAATATATATATATATATATATATATATATATATATATATATATATATATATATATTAGGGGTGGCACGGTTCACGGAAAAAACCGAACCGCACGGTTCTCCACACACGGTTCGGCACGCACTAGGACCGCGGTTCAACTTAAATCTGACAACGCATATGTAATATGGTTTGTTATAAATAACATGTAAAACAAACAGGGTTCGGCTAATGTATGTTTCTGTTAATGGATGCGCATTCTGGCATCCCAGTACATTACAATAATAGCGATGAAAAAAAAAAAAAGTGGACAAACTATTCACTCTTGTTCAATGTGAGTTCCGTATGCTGGATTATGAGCTGTCATTTATTCCGTCATCACCCGGGTGCTGATAGCGCGCGCGCACAGGTGAGAGCTGAACAGCACACGTTGATATCTGTGTTTAAACTAAACTCATGTAAGCTTTGCCAGTTTAAACATTTAAGAGCCAGAGGACGCGAGCTCGCGCGCGCAATGAGAAGATTTGTGCGTGCGCGCATTAGATGCGCGCAAACCCGCGCCTCAGAACGCGCGTAAATATTAAGCTCTCTCTGAAGTATTGTGTTTGAATGGACAAATTCACACAAAAAATATGCCAAAATGCCCGTCTTGGTAAGTATCCTATACCAGACATAGCTGGCTGAACGTACAGTATCAGTGCATTCTCTTAAAGTGACAGCACTTTCTTAATATTAATCAAACAGCAACAACAAAGAAATCACTCACTGCTCTTGATTGAATCGCTTTTGTAATTTTAATAAAGATTAATCTTTAATTTATACAGTCAAATATGCAATGCTGCTTTACATTTGATTACTTTATTCAATTTCTGTACCTAAAAACTAATGCTATAGACCTACCTAAAAAAAAAAACTGAAAATCACTTTTTAATTTATTTGAATCTTTACTCTATTGTATTTTTTGTGTGCTGTTGCTTGTAGTTAGACAGATTATTCTTATTTTCTATTTTTATTTGACAGTATAGTTTTTCCCTAAACATACCGAACCATACCGAAACCGTGACTCTAAAACCGTGATACAAACCGAACCGTGAAAAAATTGAACCGTGCCACCCCTAATATATATATATATATATATATATATATATATATATATATATATAATATGTATATGTGCATCCATTTGTTTCATTCAAGTACCACATTTCATTTGTCCCCCTCTCTTATTTTCTCTCATGCTCTCTAATGTTCTTTTCTGTCCCTTTCATAGATCCACAATCTATCATGCCCTTTTTCTTTCAATCACTCATGCCCTCTTTCTCTCTCTTTCTGCCATTCATATACATGCATTCATTCTTATCTCTATCCCTTACAAACACACAGACACCATGTCTCCGCTTGCATCCCTCCCTGGCATTTCCACACACTCTCTCTCACTCTCTCTCTCTCTCTCTCTCTCTCTCTCTCTCTCTCTCTCTCTCTCTCTCCCACATACACTTGTACGGCATTGTGACAGTAGTTTAGCACAGAGTGGTCTTCGCCCCAGGCTGCGCTCGATCCCCTCTCGGCCTGTATGAGTCACAGTGAGAGGAAATCACCCATTACACACACACACAAGCAATGTTTGTTCTCCAGTGGTGGTCTTCTGTTTCTTTTCTTTCTTGTTTCCTTTGTCAGGTCTCTGTTTTCACCTTTGACCCAACGGTCTATAATATTTATGACATAAATATATTTATGACAGTTTTTTTTTAGTTTTTTTTATAAAGTATTAAATACTTTATCCGTTGTTTCCTTTTGTCCTTATGCAAACAGAGTGTACTGTCCTCATATGCCATAGATTTAATTAGAGAGTTCCTCTAAGCAAGTTGTTTTAGTGTCTGAGCTTCTTTTCAGTTACTAGTGTGAGTTGCCCCAAAATGCCACCCTATTACACGATCTCACACATAGTGCATCCATTTACAGTGAAGCAAGCCAGTCCAGTCCCTTAACCACATCATTTTATTTTCTGTGTATTTAACGAACTCAACTCGTCCAGTTCTTCCTGAGCTTTTTGATAGTCACATAATGATAAATTCTCTCCAAATAGCACAACTCAAGACTCTCAACATCATTTTTATTGGAGGACTGACACTCTGAGCACAGGCAGTAACACGTAATCTCCGCTCTGCTTTCACTTTTCAGCCTCCCATCAAGGGGCGTCCGCTGTATTTATTGTTCTCGTCTCTACACACACTCGTGGCTTTGGGAAATCTCTCAGAGGCTTGCTTAATGATAGGCTTGGATTATTCTGAGCCATGTTGTTGGATGTTTTTGGGTGTACCTGAGCCATGTGATTAGGTTGAATGTTGTCTAAGGGAGAACTGAAAATAACCTTTTGCCTGGGAAATGGTGGCAAATTGTGGAAATGTATCCACAAAAATTAGACAGCAGAACTGTTTTCAACACTGATAAGAAATGTGTGTTGAGCATCAGATAAGCATATTAGAAAGATTTCTGAAGGATCATGTGATTCTGATTGGGTGTCAAAGTTTTTATCGTTCATCAGCTGGAAAAAAAAATCGTTCTGAATGTGATTCCAACGATATCATTTCTCTGTGCATTTATAGCTGTGGTGTGGACTCTGCTATTTTTTAATATTGAGAATGATTTTTAGAACTATATCTTTATCGTTATCTTTATAGTTATCGTTCTTGGTGTGAAAGGGCCTTAATAGTATTAATAGTTACTGAAAATTCAACTTCACAATCACATGAATAAATTACACTTAAATAAATAAAAAATTAAGAAAAAATTTAAAAGTTGTATGTTTAATTTAATTTAATTTTATGATGGTTGGGGCAAAATGGTGTGAAATCACAACATCTAGTTCACGGAATCCAGCATTTTGTTGAACCTGTTTTCTACTGGAACTATTTACTAAAGCAATCATCTGTCTGTTGTGACAGACATCCTGGAGCAAGTAGCGCACCAAAAATCAGCAGTAGATTCTAGAAAATAATGTCCTTTAATTTCTCCACTAGGGATTTCAAATAAACCTGGAGAGTCTGCTTAATAACTGGAACATTGCTCACAACAGGCAATCTGAAGTTTCGACAGTAGTAGCAATGACATTTATTGTTAAAGGTGGTGAATTTGTACATTATGCTGCATTGTTGGATTTGGCTTTAAATAGGACGAAGTAACAAATGACAAGGATGCTATAGCAAAACATAATAATAACCAAAATAATAATAAGGTCTGGGTAAGCCCAAAATATAAAATTTTTGCAAATGTATTCATTCCACCAAAAAGCTATTAAATAGTCACAATTAAATGTCTAAATATATTATAATCTATAATGTTTTTTCCTTACAATCATTTTAAGGGATTGGAAATGTCTCCTATTGGAAGAATCAACCACACAGACAGACAGACATTCAGACTTTATTAATCCTATGAGAAAAACTGCATATGGTGTATTCCAGCAGTGTAGTCTACGTGATACGCAGGTATACGGCGTATACCCACTAGCAAAGGTCAAGGATTTCTGTATACCCACTTAAAAAAGCGCGAGGATACGTAACAACATCTTTGTGACAGAACTATCACACGTTCATTCATAAATTCACCCCGTCTGTGTTGCGATCGAAGCACTGACTTTTTGAAAATCACGCTGTGTTTCTGTTGATGACCAGTGCTATTGCACAACTCTTTCATTTCAACTGACTGGCTGAGGCCATCCTAAAAATGCGCCACTGCTGCGCGTGGCCACGAAAACTTATCATTTGCACGTGTTTTTATGCCTTGTCCATTTAAACATTCAAAAGAGTTTATAAGCATTCAAACACAGGACGCGGAAAAACTCAAATGAGTACTCGCGCTGTGTTCGGTGTGCACATAGCAAACGTAAACTTAAGTGAACGTAAACAGTTGAGAAAAATTCAGATGTGTATTATATTGAATGTATTGTCTCTTTAATCGCGCCTAATTTACTATCTGCTGTCGGTGTCCTTAATGTTAATCCAAGAAATTAAATCAGAGAAAATCACTCACAGCTCTTTACTGAACTACTTTGTAGTTTAACAAGAATTAATCTATATTTAATTTATACAGTGAGGACTATGCAATGCTATTTTATATTTGATTATTTGGTTTCTGTACCTGGACACCTACAAACTTGAAAAACTTAAATATTGTGTAAATAGCACAAATGAATATATAGAACAAACATATATTAAACTATTTCAAACAGGGCCCACAGGTACAACCTGCACCAGGGCCCTGCAAACCCCAGCTACGGCCCGGGGTGCAGTGACAGATCAGTCAACTGTCCCAAGCATCTTTCACACAGTCAACAGTATGTTGAGTTTCTCAGGCCAACATAACTAGCTAATAACTTCAGTAACATTAGTGTGCGGATCAATGAATGTGGGAGAAGGGGAGAGATAACAGATATGTGTGTGTCTGTGTACAGCAATTAAACTGAATATAATGTTTATATCTCCTGAACTCTTGGCCAGCCTTGTGGACTGAAGGTCAGGGAATTTAAAAACAGGCACTCTTAAATGTGCATTGAAAATTGCCAGCTGATAAAACCTGTGCTCCAGGGACCATATTCAGGAAAAATGTAGCTCTTAACTGGCTGAGTTAGATGATTAACAGTAGAAAATCAGTCCAGTCTCCCCAGCTGTAAATGTCATTGGCTGTCTTGTGTTGCTTCTAATAAATTGACATGTTGATATCACATAAGCAGTCTTTCAGAATGCTGTCAGTTACATGTAGATGCATACTGTACACATTAGTGAGTGGTGCTTATGGGGTGTCACTTTGGGACGGGTGAGGGAGGGAAAAATCACAGTATGCTCACTGCATAAGCATATCGTATGTGTAAGGCCCGTTCACACCAAGCACGATAACTATAAAGGTATAGTTCTAAAAATCGTTCTCAATATTAAAGAATAGCAGAGTCCACACTACAGCTATAATTATAAAGGCACAGAGAAACAATATCTTTGAAATCACTTTCAGAACGATTTTTTCCAGTAGATGAACATTAAAAACATTCACACCCAATCAGAATCAATCCTGCTATAACGAGCTCAATAATTTAAAGCGGCAGACGAGCACGCGCTTAGAATAAACAGACGATATTTTTCGCTGGTGTGGATGCTAATATCGTTATCTTTATAGTTATCGTCCATGGAGTGAATGGGGCTGTAGAGAGAGGTCACCTCTTGCTCCAGTGCTGCCCGGCTGCTAGCGCCCACTGACAGGGTTTGCTGAGGTAATATTTGCTGTGCGGAGTGAGAGAGAGACAAATAGAGGGAAAGCGGGGGAGGAAGTGATGGGGGAGGGGACAACTCCTCCAGCAGGCATGCAGTATTCTCCCAGTGAATAAACCGTTGTGCCAAAGCTGTGCCACCACCCCGTTACAGCAGAGAATGAGAATACTGCTCATTTCTCCAGGCTGCTGTGTGTGTGTGTGTGTGTGTGTGTGTGTGTGTGCACGCTTATGTTTGTTTCATTGTGTCTGTATGATGAGCATAATTTATATAATTCATCTAGCATGTATGATCACTGTTCCAGTGTCTGAATATCAGATTGTCAATTAACTGCAAATTCAAATGCCTCATGATTTGAATACACTGCCTGACAGACACAGGAGAATGTCCTGAGGTGAACTGACTTGTCAACACTGACTTGTTTCTCTTCTCTCTCTGTTTCTGCTTAATTCTCATTTCTTTGACTTCCTCCTCAGTTCCTCCACAGGACTCAGTTACAGCCAGCACGGCCTGCCCTTCCTACCAACAGTCCCTCCATTCGGCCGGGCTCACAGACCCCAACAGCTACAGTTTATCCCTCCAATCAGCACATCATGATGACTATGACGCCTATGCCCTTTCCTACCCAGACGCACCAATACTACATTCCTCAGGTAAAGAGTCAGTAAACCTGTTACTGTGAAATCACCAAATATGGATTGTATAGGCCCTACACAAAATAATTTCAGGGTTCCCACAGTGATGGAAAAACCCAAAATTATTATTTAATTTATTTATAAAGAAAACATGAATGGGATGTTTAAAGGGGTCATCTGATGCTCATTTTCCACAAGCTGATATGATTCTTTAGGGTCTTAATGAGAAGT
Organism: Aspiorhynchus laticeps; assembly: GCA_023376895.1. Lineage (NCBI taxonomy): Eukaryota > Metazoa > Chordata > Actinopteri > Cypriniformes > Cyprinidae > Aspiorhynchus > Aspiorhynchus laticeps. Next base: position 22,996,314 of record CM041810.1, on the reverse strand, counting down.
CTATAACATACTTTGGTTAAAATTTCCTTTTTACCTTGTCAAAATCAGCCCTTTTTAGAGTGAGCCGTTCTGTTGCATTTGCCTTTAAATGCTAATGAGTTCTGCTCACCCCGCCCCTCTCTTCTGTGGGCTGACGAGCCGTAATGTGTACTTTAACCACATTTAGCCGCAAAAGTTGCTAACTAGCACATTTTTAAAAAAGGCGATTTGCAAAGATGCATAAAAAAACCTTATACTCACTTCTGCTGTAAGTGAAGCTGGATCACGAATGATTCGCGTGACCATAGACACATTTATGTAGATCGGGGATCGGCGCATTTCCTTCAAAAATGAAAGTAACGTTAATCCTCTGCATCTTCAGCGGCTCATATGTCAGGAGTAAATGACGACTGCTATATTCATTATTACATCTAACAACAAAACACCTCAATCACTTGATCGGAGACATTCTTTTCTTCCCCTGCACCGGAGTCGACACAATGGCGGTCGGACTGTTTACAGCTCACTTAGCTCATTTAGGGCGGGTCTAAGGTAAGACGGCCGTGTCAATCAACTATCGTGGGAGCGGCCTTTGTCGGTGTGATGTCACACCGACAAAAAGCTGAGAATGGCCTGATTTGAAAAAGGGGATATTACTTATAAAGATTAAAAAATACCACTGGGTGAATTTTTATCATTTTAGGGTGGTTGTGTACACACACTGCCAACACACATTTATGTTCAAACAACATGTAAAAGTGAGTTTTGCATCCGATGATCCCTTTAACAAAACTGATAATTTGCTGTCTTTTTATGCAGAAATTGGTTTAATTTTATGTATGGTATTGTGATTTATTTAGATTTGTATGGTAGAATTTGTATGGTTTATAATTTTATTTTTATATAAATTATTATATATTAAATATTTTATAGTAAATATGACAATGTTAATATGCAACATATTTAAGAAATTTGTAATAAATGTTTAATTCATGAAATATTCATGAAATATATTTATATTAAATGTTTATATACAAACATATATATTAAGTATTTTTCTGTCATTCCTTTAAATAAAATTCAGATGGGATGCTTAACAAAACATTATTTAAATGCATTTAAGGCTAAATAAAATTTAGATTGGATGTTTAACAAAAGTTAATTGCTGTGTTTGTATAGTAGAAATGAATATAATCGAAGCTCAAAGAATATGAATAAATATCATATTTTCATGCAGTCGTACACATATATAAATATATTTTTAAATGAAATTCTCCACCTCTTCTCTCAGTATCGTCATAGTGCACCTTACGTGGGACCCCCGCAGCAATATGCCATCCAGCCGCCAGGGTCTGGAACCTTCTACACTGGACCCGGCACTGGGGAATACCCTGCTCATTATGGCAAGTACAGGCCTCTCTATAGTGCACATTTCAGTGTGAGCGTGCTTGCATCACACCCAGCTGGTTCATATTAGCTCCAGGTAGTTTCAGTGTGTGTCTGATTAACTAACAGAGAAATGACCCCGTTTCCAGAAAGCGATTCACTCTGAGGCTGTTTATATCTCATGTGAAAGCAGCTCACACAGAGACGTCACTCACTTTTTTCCTTTCTTCCATCTCTTTTCCAACAACAGCTGCCGGGCCGCCATATTACGCCGGCCAGACAGTGTACCCTCCCTCTCCACCCATCATAGTGCCTGCACCACTGCCACCTCCACCAACCAAGCGTGAAAAGAAACCAGTGAGTACCTGAAACACTCTGCCTCGTTTTAGAAACGCCAAGGGATCCACTTAGTTTTCAATTAATTTTAGACTGATAAGGCTTGGATTTAATCCCAACGGCTCTGGCTGGCAGACCCAAGATTAAATGCAAAAATTCTGTTAAAAGGTATATTCATCAAGTATTAGTTTTACTTTGGCTTTTTGTGTAATTATGTCATGGTAGTCTATTAAATTTCCAGAATTTAAGATGAAAAGTAAGTATTGATTTTGTCCAGGAATGTAGTCAATTTGTGTGCCATGCAACTCCTGACATATTTGGATCAAGACTGTCTGATGTGGTGGTTTTGTTACATGCTGGGAGGCTGGCATAGCCGAAGTGTTTTATCCCACGCCAAAGTGAGAATTAAGCCAGCTAGAAATCACCCAGCCTCCTGCAAAATGCCACATACATTTTAAAATAAATCTTGGGTAGTAACTCTTTAGTTTTGGGGTTTAATGATGAGATCTAGAAAAATGGAATGTGTTAAATTTACAGAAAGGTCTACTAAGTCAGTGAGCTTGATGCCTTTTTGAAAGATTACATCTGTTCCATCCAGCCAATTAAAGTGTCAGCTCATATCTAAGCATTTTTCAAAGATTGATTTTGAATTCACCACATAAATCAAACTCTCTGGATACAAATGCCTTTTAAATATTTCAGTTCTCAAGACCAACAAAAAAGAATGTGCTATTGAAAATGTTCCTGTAAGTGAAGTTGTATTATAAGTATTAACAAATTAAATTAAAATGTCATACAGCTTTGGAGTCATGAGTCATTTCTCAAGTAAACAGAACAATGAAAAAAATCACAAACATAAAAACAAATTTTAAAATGTATATTTTAATTTAGAATTATGCTACAATTTGAAAAGTTTGGAGCTGGGTAAAATGTTTTAATATTTTTGAAAGAAGTCTCTTGTGCTCACCAAGGCTGATCAAAAATACAGTAAAACAGTAATGTTTGAAATATTATTACAATTTAAAGTAACTGTTTTCCATTTAATATTTCTAAAATTTCATTTATTCCTGTAATGGAAAAGCTGAATTTTCAGCAGCTATTACTCCAGTCTTCAGTATCACATGATTCTTCAGAAATCATTCTAAATCACACTGATTTGGTGCTTAAGAAATATTTTTTCATTCATTTCATCAAAAAAGTTTTTTTTTACGGACCTCAAACTTTTGAACGTTGGTTCAATAAAGTAATGTAAAAGGAATGTAAAGGGGAATGTTTTCAGCAAACAATGACTTAAAATATAGTTGGTACTGAAGTACTGGTACCTCTGACAGCCCTTTAGGGAACTGTGATCGACCCGGATGCTTTAGTGAGTTGTTTGTTGTTTTGCGCCATTGTTCTCCCAGATTCGGATCCGAGACCCCAACCAGGGTGGAAAGGACATCACAGAGGAAATTATGTTTGGAAGCCGGAATCCTACTCCTCCTGCAGGGCACCCGGCCTCCACCTTAACCCCACCTGCAGGACGGCCCTCCTCGACACCAACCCCACCCACAGGACACCTGTCATCCACACCCACCCCTCCACAGGCAAGAAATACATATTGTCCATTGCCTCCACAAAATGGCATCACTTCAAACAGGGACAGGTGTAGTCTGAGCTAAAATTACAAGTAATTTCTTAGGAAAGTGATTTATCAGTTGCCAGAATTTGTTCTTTCTCAGTTATTTATACTTGGAGTAATTATTCACTTCAGTGGAGTGCAGTGCTTAATGCATTTAACACAAGTTCATGCGTCATGTGAGTGTTTAACACGTCTTTAATAATTAAGCTCTCATTACTCATGCCCATTGGGTCCTTGGCTCAGCTGTTTTAAGCTTACCTGTCTAATGCTATTTTACAGACATGTATAGCCACCAACTATACTCTCTCTCTCTCTCTCTCTATCTATCTCTATCTCTCTGGCACACAGGGATTAGTTCCAGCTCACACAGTCTGCCTCCAATCTAATCCTTATAAACACACTGAGAGCGTTAGGCTGTTGGCTGCCCCATTATATGTTTATGTATATTTTGGTCTATGGTCAATCCAAAAAAAAGTGAATTGATTAAGTGTGTCAACAAGCAGCAAAATGTTTCAGCAGACATTTGAATGACAGTGGTTGCCACAATCCATTCCCTCTCGACCATAACCAGTGCTAATGACTTTTACAAAAGTATGTGGCAGTCACATATGATGTCAGATGCTAACACCTTTAATGAATACACCATGGCATTGAAGGATTACCATATATACCATGATATTTAAATGATTAGCCAAAGTACTTCAAAAACTGCAATGGTAGTACCAAGGTTTAGGCCTATGTCCAAAAAAAAGACCTGAGATTACCATGGTAAACATGGTATTATCACGGTACCTGTCCATGTAAAATATCAGATTACCTTGCCAAAAGACAATGTATTATTAACATGGTACCTGTTCAAAATATGCACCTTTTTCATGTCCAAAAACATGGTAATACCAGTACTCTCTGTCTCTCTGGTATCTGTCAAAAGAAACATGCTTATCATGTCCAAAATGTGGTTCTACACAAAAAAACATGGTATTACTATTCATGCCAAAAAAATGTTTCCATGATAGATGTCCAAAAACATTGTATTGCCATGGTAGTACTATGCAAGTAAATTATCATTATCATATCTTCCCAGACTTATTCTGGGCTAGAATAAGCTAGGCTGTGGGCTAGGCTTTATGCCGATAGTCAAAGTTCTGGCTGTGCTATGGGTGACTGATGTTTCTGCATTTTTCTTTCTCTCTTTTTCACCCTAAAACAGCCAAGCAACTGTCAGACCCCAGAACAAACGACATGTGTCAACCCACCTCAGAGGCTCTCAGAGAGCCCTGCGCCAGTGGATGGCAAACCTAGTTTAGGTAAAACTCCAGACCCAACCCACTTTTATTGATAACATTTATCTCTGAAGGTCTTTCCTTTTATTAATGTTTTGACCCTCTCTTTGCTCTTGACCATTGTAGATGACAGGCCAAAAATTGAGACTGGTCCGATAAAGCCTGTATCTCCTGGGCCTAGGCCTTCAGAGTCCACTTTAGAGAAAGGAGATGCCCCAAGTCTTCCATTATTAGCCTCTTCTTCTCCAGAGATGGCCTCTGATGTTCCCTCCCATACTTCTAGTAGATGCATTAAACCAACTGCTGCGGGAGAACCAGAATTTATTTCTCCTTCAACTACCAAGACTCAGACGCATCTGGTTAATTCTGGTGGGGACTCTATTCCTGAAACTTCTCTCAGACTCTCTGCTTCACCCTCAACGTCCCTCAAAGTGGTAAATGGCCTTGCCGAGTCTCAAACTCCTTTATCAAGCTACGAAGAACCTGAGGTCCTGGAAGCCCTAAAGATATCATTGTCCCGCGAGGTTCAGCTGCCAACCCAGGGTACGTCATCCACGGAGGAGTCCAGTCAGGAAGCTCCAGTGGCCTTGGAGGAGCTCCAGACAAAGAACCTCCCTTCTCTAGCTGTACATGTGCCCTTGATACCAACCGTACAGGCCTCTTCAAGCACCTCCTGCACCACTACTGTCCTTGGACCACCACCTGGTTTGGCACCACTTGTGCAGCCAGTTGTCCTTGAGGTGCCAGAGCAAAACAAGTCCTCGGACAATGTCCAAATAAAGGTTCAGGATGCTTCAGAATCACAAACTCAGAACAACTCTAGAAAGTTCATACCCTCAGGTATTTGTTCTTCATATGATTTGTGTTATAAATCAGGCAAAATTAAAAGTTCAGATAAGCAGTTACTAATTGTATTGTCCTTTTTGTCTTAGCCCAAGCTGTTTCTGTTGTACCAAAGTCTTGGAAGAAACCAAATGAAGATGTTCTAATGGTGGAAACACTGCTGAAGGAAAATAAGGTGAGAGAGGCTATTATTCTTAACAAAAAAAGTAAATGAAAACATTTTTATTACTTAAAATATAAATAACATAAGTACCTGGGAAAAACGAAAATTACAAATTATTTGTAGGGTTTTTTTTTTTTTTTTGGTTTTGGATTTTCATGGCTCAAAAAAATCTAAACTGTTTATGTATTTTTCAAATTATTTTTTATTTTATTTATTTTTATTTTCTTATTATTACTTTATTTATTTATTTATATTTACCTAATTAAACCTTTACAATCCTTTTGCATTAAACATGAAAATGTGAAATGTGTTGATAAATGTAATGTTTTTAATAATATTAAATAATAAAATAATAAAAACTGTAAACTAAAAACTAAATGAACAGACTGAAAAAATTCCAAATAAATAAAATGTATAAATAAATAAAACAACGACAATAACAATAATAGAGAATAACAGTGAACACCACTGGAAACTAAATAAAATAAAAAAATATATAATTTAATTGATATTTCACTTTGTCTTTCCAGGTTAGTTTTCTGTGGTTTTCACTCTATTGTTAAGTTATAATAACGGGTACCCTGTCGGTGGAAAAGGGATATTGGGATGTTTGGAAAAGGGAGAATTGCTAAATCCCTCCACATAACATAACAGACTAATGACATTATCATTGCACAAATCATTATGCAGTCATTCATCTCACACATAACACCTCCAGGCCCTTGTGTAATGCTGCTTTTCTTCACTTCACATCAGGAGGAGCCCTCAAAGGACAGCTCTGCTGGTGATGAGATGGTCTTACAACCAAACTTAGGGACCTACAGCAGCCCATTTACAGTGCCTGAGCACCAGGAGAAGGTCTCAGAGGAGAATGGTGAGACTGAAGCAGAGCCTTTCAGGAATGGGGTGGAGACAGAGAGTGTTGACAGTGGCGTTACTCTCGGGGACAGCAGGGGGTCCATGTGTTCACCCACTCCACTCATGCAGGAAGGTAAGACTTCCCACAAGAACTAAATGAAGTTCAGATCTTTTCATTTTAGTGTAGATTAGGAGTGTAACAGTACACGTATTTGTACCGAAAGTTTTGTGTGTACCGAACAAATAGGCTAAAGCATTGTTTTAACCACTGCACGAGTGGAACCAATTTTAATGCACTGAACAAAAATATAAACGCAACACTTTTGTTTTTGCCCCCATTTTTCATGAGCTGAACTCAAAGATCTAAGACTTTTTCTATGTACACGAAAGGCCTATTTCTCTCAAATATTGTTCACAAATCTGTCTAAATCTATGTTAGTGAGCACTTCTCCTTTGCCGAGATAATCCATCCACCTCACAGGTGTGGCATATCAAGATGCTGATTAGACAGCATGATTATTGCACAGATGTGCCTTAGGCTGGCCACAATAAAAGGCCACTCTAAAATGTGCAGTTTTACTGTATTGGGGGGGTCCGAAAACCAGTCAGTATCTGGTGTGACCACCATTTGCCATCTCCTTCGCATAGAGTTGATCAGGTTGTTGATTGTGGCCTGTGGAATGTTGGTCCACTCCTCTTCAATGGCTGTGCAAAGTTGCTGGATATTGGCAGGAACTGGAACACGCTGTCGTATTCGCCGATCCAGAGCATCCCAAACATGCTCAATGGGTGACATGTCCGGTGAGTATGCTGGCCATGCAAGAACTGGGATGTTTTCAGCTTCCAGGAATTGTGTACAGATCCTTGCAACATGGGGCCGTGCATTATCATGCTGCAACATGAGGTGATGGTCGTGGATGAATGGCACAACAATGGGCCTCAGGATCTCGTCACGGTATCTCTGTGCATTCAAAATGCCATCAATAAAATGCACCTGTGTTCGTTGTCCATAACATACGCCTGCCCATACCATAACCCTACCACCTCCATGGGCCACTCGATCCACAACGTTGACATCAGCAAACCGCTCACCCACACGACGCCATACATGCTGTCTGCCATCTGCCCTGTACAGTGAAAACCGGGATTCATCCGTGAAGAGAACACCTCTCCAAAGTGCCAGACGCCATCGAATGTGAGCATTTGCCCACTCAAGTCGGTTACGACGACGAACTGCAGTCAGGTTGAGACCCCGATGAGGACGACGAGCATGCAGATGAGCTTCCCTGAGACGGTTTCTGACAGTTTGTGCAGAAATTATTTGGTTATGCAAACCGATTGTTGCAGCAGCTGTCCAGGTGGCTGGTCTCAGACGATCTTGGAGGTGAAGATGCTGGATATGGAGGTAGTGTTGTTTTTGGCGGCCTGTTTTAATTTTAGTTTTAGTCGAGTCTTTGTGTGAAGCTGTCATTTTAGTTTTTATTAGTTTTAGTCACGTTCATACTCTTTTTAGTCTAGTCAAGTTTCAGTCAACTAAAAGTCTGAGCATTTTAGTCTTATTTTAGTCAGAATTATCCATGACTATTTTCGTCTAGTTTTAGTCGACGAAAACTGATGACATTTTAGTCTAGTTTTAGTCGACGAAAACTGATGACATTTAGTCTAGTTTTAGTCAATGAAAATTGTATTTTAGTCTCTTTTTAGTAATGCAATTCTATTTAACCCAGTCAATATAGTATAAGTACCTAGTAGTATATACGAAACCAAAATTTTCTTTTAGCCAAACCCATTTCAAACAAGGTTATCTTATACCTTATAGACTCAAGAATACATCCATTCCAGACACGGAAGACGCTCTGATTTGAATTTACAACATTTATTTTACCAACCAAACATGTTAGAAGTACACACACATAAATTTAAATAAATAAAATAAAATAAATAAAAGAGCATCACATGACAATGCCTGAAAAAAAAATAATACATTCAAGTTTAACAAAGAGAAACAAGGTGCTTGAATGCTCGAGCTACAATAACATACTAAAAAGTGCAAATAAAATGTGTGTGTCTGTTACTTGTATTGCTTGTAAACTGAAGTCAGATGAAGCCGGCCATCGGTCCCTTTCACTGTGTCATACTTAACTTAGTTTGTTGTCGTCGTCTTCTAAATAATGCCGCGAGTGGGGCTTGAGGAAGTGACGTCGCCTGCGTCTGCGCAGAGTGTTGCCATGTCCGCGGTTTTCCCGCAGAATTGGGCTACTTTAACACTGTTGCCGCGGGTTGTTTTTCATGTCCGCGGGTTGAAGCGACCCCAATAACGTGATATTTAGCCCCTGGAATGCGAACTTTACCGGGGAACCCCCCTCGAAATGCGATTGGGCTAGTTTTGGGCTACTTTTGAGTAGCAATTGGGGGGGTTTTGTTGCAAAAACCTGGCAACCCTGATGTCAGCCCCTGAAGTGAGACACAGGAAACGCGACAAAACGAGACGAAATAACGTTATAACATTTCGTTTCGTCTCGTTTTGGTCAACGAAAATGAAGAGACATTTTAGCATAGTTTTTATTTTGTAAACCACATTTAGTCTCGTTTTTATTCGTCAACGATATTGCATTATACATTTAATTATCGTCATCGTCACATGACCAGCATTTACGTTGCGTCTCGTCTCGTTTTCGTCACATGATAAAGGTTCGTTGACGACGATATATCGTCATAATTTTCGTTGACGAAAGCAACACTATATGGAGGTCCTTGGCTGGTGTGGTTACACATGGTCTGCGGTTGTGAGGCCGGTTGGATGTACTGCCTAATTCTCTGAAACGCCTTTGGAGACGGCTTATGGTAGAGAAATGAACATTCAATTCACGGGCAACAGCTCTGGTTGGACATTCCTGCAGTCAGCATGCCAATTGCATGCTCTCTCAAAACTTGCGACATCTGTGGCATTGTGCTGTGTGATAAAACTGCACATTTTAGAGTGGCCTTTTATTGTGGCCAGCCTAAGGCACATCTGTGCAATAATCATGCTGTCTAATCAGCATCTTGATATGCCACACCTGTGAGGTGGATGGATTATCTCGGCAAAGGAGAAGTGCTCACTAACACAGATTTAGACAGATTTGTGAACAATATTTGAGAGAAATAGGCCTTTTGTGTTCATAGAAAAAGTCTTAGATCTTCGAGTTCAGCTCATGAAAAATGGGGGCAAAAACAAAAGTGTTGCGTTTATATTTTTGTTCAGTGTATATTGTTACTTTTGATAAGAAAAAAAATCTCATCTTTCAAATTATGACAATTTTTTTCAGGAAATTTAAACAATACATGCCGTTTTGGTGCTCTTTGTTGCGAGACAGATCGCTGTATAAACGCCTCCGTTCAAACTGCAGAGTGGAGCACGAATGAACGTGATCATCCCTTCCTTTTTCCTACTAGTTTTAACGTGAAATAAACATGAACATCTCATGACTCATGCAATCACTCAATCAGTGTTTTGAACACGGAAAGACGTCAGTAAAACAGCTTGCAAACAAAACGTCACGTAGCATTTCATTTACCTCAGGCAAGTCATCAGTGTCCACAGCTTGTTTTTATGCTAGAGAAATAAAGTCTAGAGAAGAGCATTTCGCAAAATATTGGACTACTTACTCATTATATTTTACTTTACCCGTTAGTGATGTCTTAATCATTGAATGCATGTTTAAATAAATCTGTTATGAAACAAGTTATGATAGCCTCTGTGTAAATGAATATATTTTAACAACAAATGGGCTAGAAATTTTATAATTTAGAAGTGAATTATGTGCAATTTACATGTTTGTATAATTTTTTTTTTAAGTTGAGTGTTGATTATTATATTTAAAAATAAATAGTAATTAAATTTAAGTTTGTGCTCTGTTGTTAATTATAACTAGGGGCTCCCTATTTAGAGCATAACCTAAGGTAGATTTTTATCCTTAAGAAAATTGTAATTTGAACTTTAATTGCAATTGAATTTATTTAAAGAAAGAGCAATTTGTTCATTAAACCATTGTTTAATAATAATAAAAAGCAATTTTATGTATAGTTTTTTCCCCCTGCTGTACTGAAACCATACCGAACCGTGACATAAAAACCGAGGTACGTACTGAACCGTCATGTTTGTGTACCGTTACACCCCTAGTGTAGATACATATTTCTTTCATTCATTGGAGATTGAAGTCATCGTGTTTGTTAAATAGCCATTAGACTTTGGTTTACAGCACAGCCATGAATTGCTAATATTAATCACATTTTGAATTCATAAACAGCTTATTAAAGGGATAGTTCACCGAAAAATGAAAATTCGGTCATTAAAGAGTTAGTTTACCCAAAAATGAAAATGATGCAATTAATTACTCACCCTGATGTCGTTCCAAACCCGTAAGACCTCCGTTCATCTTCGGAACACAAATTAAGATATTTTTGTTTGAATCTGAGAGCTCTCTGACCCTCCATAGACAGTAAGGGTCCTTACACGATCAAGGTCCAGAAAATTACCAAGATGATCGACAAAGTGGTCCATGTGACATAATAAAAAGCATGCCTTGTGTTCAACATCACGCCGTGTGTTCAACGTCATCACGCTGGATCTGGATCAGCGCTTGCGTCATGTACTGTCGTGAACGCACGTCCACAAGAGAAACGGGAGAGAGGAAAATGTGGAATAAAATCGTTATTTTTGTTTTCTTTGTGCAAAAAGTATTCTCGTGGCGTCATAAAATTACAGTTGACAGACTGATGTCACATGGACCACTTTGTCGATCATCTTGCTACTTTTCTGGACGTTAATTGTGTAAGGACCCTTGCTGTCTATGGGAGGGTTAGAGAGCTCTCAGATTCAAACAAAATATCTTAATTTGTGTTCCGAAGATGAACGGAGGTCATACGGGTTTGGAACGACATCAGGGTGAGTAATTAATGACATCATTTTCATTTTTGGGTGAACTAACCCTTTAATTACTCACCTTCATGTCGTTCCAAACCCGTAAGCCAAATTAAGATATTTTTGATGAAATCGAGAGCTTTCTGACCCTGCATAGACTGCAACGGAACTATCACATTCAAGGTCCAGAAATGTAGTAAGGACATCGTAAAAAATAGTCAATGTGACAACAGTGGTTCAGCCGTAATTTTGTTCTTCAACGCGCTTCTTGAGAGTATGACGACGTATACGTGCGCATTCCCTTGCTCGTAAACAAGGCGCCGCACATCTGGGTTCTACGTCAGCACTCCAGCTCCTGCGTCAGCAGCACCACACGCATGTGTCGTGTTACTCTCGTGAACGTGCTTCGAAGAGCTGACACAGAAGAGAAGAAATTGTTTAATAAAGTATTTTTGTTTTCTTTGTGCACAAAAAGTATTCTCATAGCTTTATAAAATTAAGGTTGAACCACTGATGTCACATGGAATATTTTAACAATGTCCTTACTACCTTTCCGGGCCTTGAACGTGGTAGTTGCGTTGCTGTTTATGCAGGGTCAGAAAGCTCTTGGATTTCATCAAAAATATCTTAATTTGTGTTCCGAAGATGAACGAAGGTCTTACGGAGTTGGAACGACATGAGGGTGAGTAATTAATGACAATTTTCATTTTTGGGTGAACTACCTCTTTAAGAGTTTTGTTGTTGTTTGTATCACCAAAAGCACTTTACAGTCGTATACTGTTTTTGTTGATAAATTGCATAATATATCTGGCCTACTATTGCTGTGCTTTTTCCACCCCAGGTCTTGTGCAGTCTAATGGAAAGAAACAGTATGACCGGGACTTCCTGTTGGGTTTTCAGTTTATGCCGGCCTGTGTGCAGAAGCCAGAGGGACTGCCTCAAATCAGTGATGTGGTGCTAGACAAGGTGGTTTTTGTTGTTGTTATTTCTTATGTTGACAGAAGAGTTGGAGTCCTTCTGGAATTCAGCTGTCTGACTGTTTCTTGGATTTTGTAGAAATACACACAATGTGCATTTGATAAATAATAGTATTACCGTGTCATTTATGAAACATATCAAAGGATCATGTGACTCTGAATACCGGAGTAATGGCTGCTGAAAATTCAGCTTTGCAATCACAGGAATAAATTAAGTTTTAAAATATACAATAAAATAGAAAATGGCTATTTTAAATTGTTATAATTGTTATAAATGTTATAATTAAATAGTTATAATATTGTTTTTATTGTATTTTTTGATCAAATAAATGCAGCTTTGGTGAGCATAAGACTTTTGAAAACATGCCATACATGTCTAATCAGTGTTATTATCCTCATAAATATGCAAAGTAAATCTCAACCCATTTTGTACGATGTGAAATCCCGTAACCTGACTGCTCAGGTTTTCAGAGTCAAAAACTCATTCTTTGTCGACTTCCTTAAAAAAGACTGAAAAAAGGGACATAACATTTTCCTCTAATGCTGCTTAAAAGATGTAAAGTACAGTAATACAAGTATGTTCCCCTGACTTCTAAACTTCAGCTGAGCTGCACTCTTTAGCCATGAAACTCCCTTGATGTCCTGTTTCCATTAAAATTGCATTACGGTTATGTCATACTTGGCAGTAGACATCATTTAGCCTAAAGACGTTAGAAAATAAATGCCCTGCCCGTGTTCGATGCATAGTCTTAAACTTCAGTCTAATCTGTTGATATGAGAGAGTTTACAGCGAGTTTGTCATTGTCATTTGTATATGCTTTCTCAGTTACTGTTTCTGACAACACCGGTTTCTGTTGTTCTGAACGTACACGCAGTACTTTCAGTTTCCCATTTCAGTTCCTAGATTTTACTCTGCATGTGTACTCGCTCACATCTGTTTCTGGCTGTTCTTGTTCCCTCCGTCACAAGCTGACTGGAGCGTAAATCATTGAACATGTTGTTGATATATAAATAACAAATGGAGCTGGTCTCAATGGCAAACACTGTTTCCCCTCAGTGCTGTAGAGCAAGGGAAGGCTGGTCTCAAATCAGTGATAAAGATACAAATAGGTACAGCTAGTCCAAGATCTTCATAAGCAGGAGGGGAGGGAGATCTGGCGTTTCATTCATGTCACAGCTCTATTTCTCACTGTGCCTCCTGCTGGAGGACTCATGGAAATTATTTATTCTGTTTCAGATGAACCAAAACAAGCTGCCGCTGAGGTCTGTGGACCCCAGATTGATTTCCAGGGGCACTCCCCAGGATTTCACTCCCGCTTTTGCTGACTTCAGCAGGCAGATGCCAGGAGGACATGGTGCTCCAGTGAGTTATTATACTGTAAATCATATACTCTATTACAGACCAGAATACCAAAAACAGCTAAGGTGTTCTCGCACAAAAACCCATTCAAGTATGATTAAGCAATTTGGGAGAACATTTAGCAGTTTGGTAGATAAATGTATCCATTATAAAAAAAAAACTTAGAATAATACCAGGGTCCTTTCTTTCTTTAGATTTTGGGGTGAGATATAAGTAATTGTATTTTGCATAAAGTAAATGAAGCCTTTTTTTGGGCCATTAAGTTTTTTTTTTGCCTTATGACATTATTTTCATAACAATTAACCACATTTCCATCTAAATTCTCATTACTGCATTAATGGAAAAATCATTACTATGAAAAAAAAAAAAGTCTAAATTTGTCAACTTTTAATTTTAATATTACTGCTTTTAATTTGTTTTAAAAAAATCTTTTTCTCCCCTATTTTCTAACATTATTTCATTGTAAAAACATGTAATGACTCAAAAAGTAAAACATCCACATATATTACTGTAATGTGAATTTGGTGGTAAAATGTGCATAATTTTATAAAATATAATTTCTTATTTTTTCTTTTAATTCATATGTGAGATTCACCCAAACATTACCTACATTTTACATCGTAACACTCTTCTTTTCTATCTGTACACTTTATCCAAAGCTTATAAACGTGCGTCGACTTCCACCACGCAAGATCATCGTAAACGTTTCTGTTAATAATGACATTCAGCTCAAGAAGGCAGAGAATGCTTGGAAACCTGGGATGAAGAGAGAGAGTGTGATGGATGACCCAGAGGCCCTGAGAACCCAGGTGTGCATTCCTGCTCTTTTATTACTATTATCCATAAGTGTTTGAAATATTCACAGTAAAAGAAGCACTCAAGACGTCAAGAGATGCACACTTGAGATTGAATTAGATGGTTGTCCCGTATGGTGGCTTTTGTTCTTGTCAGGCACAAGGGTTTTGTTTGACGTTCTCACATCCTTGAAGTCCTGATTTGTCACTTTAAGCGAAAGCATGTTTATTTTATCTGAAGGTTGTTTTGTTGGCAATTCTGTTGCTTTTCTGGCATTTCAGGAGTTGTTCCGAAAAGTTCGTAGCATTTTGAACAAACTCACGCCCCAGATGTTCCATCAGCTGATGAAGCAGGTGACGGATCTCACGATCAACACAGAGGAGAGGCTGAAGGGAATCATTGACCTTGTGTTTGAGAAGGCCATAGATGAGCCCAGCTTCTCTGTGGCCTACGCCAACATGTGTCGCTGCCTGGCTACGGTACGTTTCATGCACCGAGGAGTTAATTGTGCATTGCGCGATTGTGAAATTTCCGTGTCTGTTTTCTTTGGACTGTCTGTTATTTTGCCTCATATTATTCACTCTTAAGTATGTCATGGGTATTTCTTCCTCTTGTGATCCAATTGTAGCTAAAAGTGCCCACAGCAGACAAACCTAATACCTCGGTAAACTTCCGGAAGCTGCTATTGAACCGCTGTCAGAAGGAATTCGAGAGGGACAAAGTGGACGACGTCGTACTTGAGAGAAAACAAAAGGAGCTGGACGCTGCCACATCAGTAATTATTCAATAATGATTATCAAGAATTAATTTAGACTTACTCGTCTTGGTAGTCTTTTTGACTTCTTGCCTCTAAAGCCCATTTATGCACTATATTCTCTAGGGATGCTCTGATCTGCCTTTTTCGCCTCCGATACTGATTGGTGTTTAGTATTGGCCGATACAGATACCACGCAGCAGAGAAAAGACTTTATGTGAACTTTAACGTAAAGACTTAAATATTCATATGTACCTCACATTAAGCTATCGTATCGTGAGACTTGGAATATAGTACACAAAATCTTTATTGTGCTTTATAATGCTTTTATGCCTTTTGTGCGGCTTAACAGTAACACAGAATAGTACGCACAATATTGGAATTGGATCGGCCCTGTCTGACCGATACCCAATCTGGCAAAGAATGGCAGTGTCGGAGGCAATACCCAACATGAGTATCCCTAATATTCACCAGGCCAAATGTATTTAATAGAAAGTTCAACCAAAAATTTAAAATCTGTCAGTATTTACTCACCCTCATGTCGACCCAAATCATTTTAAAATAAAAAGTGGTTAGTATGCAGCTGTTATTTTAGTGTTTTTTTATGTAATACTAGCTTTAAATAATATTATTTATTAATATTGTGAATTAGCTTTTATTTTTTATATTTGTAATTTTTATTTTACTTTTAGTTATAGCTTTGATTTAATTTTTTAGTAATTCCAGTGCTTAAACTTACTTCAGTTTCTGGGCAACATTTCTCATTTTTATTTGATTTTCATCTAATATTTATATTTCAGCTTAATTTCAGTTACTAAAAATAATTTTGAATAGTTTTACTTTCCATTTTAGTTGTAGTTAATGGCAACGCTGTTTGTACATTCTTCAACATTTCTCTTTTTTGTGTTCCATTGAAAAAAGAAAGGAATGACATTAATTTTTGGTTGCAGTATTCTTTATTGAAAGCATTAAGGTATTTATATGCAACTCTTTTTTTTTTAGCCCACAGAAAGGGAAAGACTGCAGGAGGAGCTAGATGAGGCGAAGGACAAGGCCCGGGGTCGCTCCACAGGAAATATCAAATTCATCGGTGAGCTGTTCAAGCTCAAGATGCTGACAGAGCCCATCATGCATGACTGTGTAGTGAAACTACTAAAAAACCATGACGACGAGAGCTTAGAGTGCCTCTGCAGACTCCTCACTACCATCGGCAAAGACCTTGACTTCGAGAAAGCCAAGGTAACTTGCCCAGCAGTTTGTTATTATACATTCTGGAGCCGTATTGATTCGTATCAGTGGTGAAATTCCCTTGGAAAGGGAAATTGGAAAGGCATAGAATATTTTGCTTTTTATTTAAATCATCTAATATGACCATTATGGAAACTAGAACCACTATAAAACCTCATCTCACTAATGGAAAATGTATGGACCACTTAGCAAACTACTGAAGAACTGCCCTCTGAGACAGGAAGGTAACTACAATTAGAGTCTGAAATTAACACTCGTCAAGCACCAAATAAGATTAAAAATTATTTTTGCCATGACATAGGGTTGATTTGTGATGAATTGCAACATAATGCATGGTTTGTCAAATTGTAAGAGTAATAGTGTAACCCTCCCTGATGTAAATGACTCAATTTAAAATAAAGACATACAAACCATCTACTAAAGAAAACATTTTTGTGACTTGCGCATCTTGTAATGACTTGTACCTTAGTGGAAAAAATTGCAATTTATCTAGGATGCTAAATATTAAGTTTTATATGAAACAGCTCAATGGCTGGTAAATATTGGCAAAAGTTTGGCAAAATGTCAACTTAAAACAGATTAAAAAAAAAATAATTATGGGAAGGTATATCATAAATCATGTGCAGATGTGCGTCTAAGTTCCTCAAAGAAAATTATTGGATATCCTGGAACAATTCAATGCCAGAACCTTGCAAATATCGTCAAATCCTGTAATTGGTTTTTACCTTCGAAGTGCACTGTTGTTTCCAACTAGACTAATAAAATCATCTTTTTTTTTTCCACTGGCACATTGCATAAATTCAGCCAATCAGACTAGAGCTTGACATTTTCAGAAAGCTTTTGACATTTTTGTGTGCGATATGCATTATATAAGGATTGGAGATTTATTTAGCACAAAAGGATTCTCAAAAGCTGAAGTTTTAGATGAATACTTAACTAATCACATAATCACTGTTGTTTGTCATTCCTTCAGCACGCCTCTGCTGTTTGTTTGTCTGATAAAATAGGCTTCTAATAAATCAGTCCGGTACTCTGGAAAGGCAGCACTCAGCAGGCCACTAGAGCTCACATTTATTTGTGTATTGTAGGAAAATATCTCAAAAAAAGACCTTCTCGCCCAAAGGGATATCTGCAGCTCTGTTGGTCTTACGGCTGTCATCTTAGATACTTCTCTGACAGCTGGCATTCTTGTTCAGAAGCTCAATTTTGTATATTGTCAGTGGTGTGGTATAGTGGTTACCCGGTCCCGGTTTGAGTCTTGGAGCATGAACTATGCATGAATTGTCACCAGTTTTCCCTTGAGCAAGACACCTAACACTAGATTGCTTCAGGAGGATTTTCCCTGTAAGAATCATACTGCGAGTCACTTTGGATAGAAGCGTCTAATTGGCTGTGTTCTGAATGAAATACTAGCTCAATACTTACTAAATACTACACAGTGTGACTGCATACTACCTAAAATTCTTTAAACGGTACACTTACGTTCAAAAGTTAGGGGTCGGTGAGATCCCGGCATTTTTGAAAGACATCTCTATGCTCACCAAAAATACAGTAAAACTCTTAGAATGTGAAATATTACTACAGTACAGTTAAAATAACTGTTTTAAAATGTAATGTATTTTAAAATGAATGTCATTTGCCATTACTCCAGTCTTCAATGTCACATGATATTTCAGAAATCATTCTAATATGCTGATTTGCTGCTAAAAAGCATTTCTTATTATTATCAGTGTTGAAAACAGTTGTGCTGCTTACTATTTTTGTGCAAACTGGTACATTCTGTCAGGATTCTTTGGTGAATAGAAAGTTTAAAGGACAGTATTTATTTGAAATTGAAATATTTTTAACAGTGTAAAAGTTTTAACTATCACTTTTGATCAATTTAATAAATCATTGCTCAATAAAAAAAAATCTAAAAGAAGAAAACATTTTAATGATCTTAAACCTTTGAACTGTAGTGTAAGTGAAACGTTTAAAATTGTATAATGTTACGTTGAAGTGAGCATCTTCTAAATAACATGCAGTAAATGGATTAACATTAGAATTGAAAATAGAAACTTTTTTTAATGCAATTTTACTGTAAATTAAATGGAAAATCTCATTTCATTGAACACATTTGCATTGTGGGAAATGGAATTACATCCAGTGTGCACTGTTGTGTACTGTACATTTTGGCAAATTTTGTAGCTCATCTTGGTAATTTTAGCATAGAGAAAATTATCATACAGTGAACATTATACATAGACTGTACTGCAGCATTAGTGCAAGTATTATAGTATGCTATTCTCAAAATAGCTGTTTACTAAGATGGCCAGATTTTAGTATTGTTTGTTGTGCAGTGTTTTTACAGTGGGCTTTGCAGTGCTTAGAGGGCCCAGAGCTTTGACTGGAAAAGTCTCCCAGCGCAGCTCCTTATTATCATGGCATGACTATGTAGCTTTGAGATTTTCATCTTTAATCTGATCGTAAAGATGTTGAAATGCCTTTGTCATTTGAAGTACTTCATTGAAAAGGCATTGTAGCTGTACAATGGACTGAGATGGAAAAAATGTAATTTAAATATGCTGCAGTGCAAAGCAAAAGAATGAGGAATATTCAGGCACGGGGGTGAATATAATCTGAGCACTGTATACACATGCAGTCTAAATGTGTTCCAGCTGGGCCCAACAGACGCCCATAAACCCTGGAGCAAAGTGTTAGGCAAGAGGGTAGATGTTTTCTGTATCCTTCATTTCTTTCTTGCTGACCTTGTGGCAGGAATTCAGGTGTTTTTTCAGCTCGCAGGGAGTCAGGTCAGAAAATAGGTTCTGCATTTATTGACCTTATTGATTTAAGAGCAGTTCTTTACTCTTAAACATTATTTTTAGATTTACGATGGCTCCCTATATGTCCTGTGCCCCATAATGGATGGGTACAGGAAGATCTGTGCTACATGATCACACATCGCTGCCACAATAAAGAAGTCTGTCTTCATTTATAATCAGTAATTTTGCAGAGATGTTGTGATTGACATGGACACATGAACTCAATATTTGATATTCAACTGATATGTTTTTCATCACTTGCTGCTCTGTGTCCTTGAATAGCCCCGTATGGACCAGTACTTCAACCAGATGGAGAAAATTGTCAAAGAGCGCAAGACATCGTCACGGATACGGTTCTTGCTACAGGATGTGATAGATCTGAGACTGGTAAGTGCCATGGGGGATTGTGATTGTGTTTGTTTGTATGTGTGTGTTGAGAGAGCGTACAGATAGCCATTGCCAGACCTTTATAAAGGCCTGGTTTTGATACAAGTAACAGGGAGAAGCAAAAACATCTGTGGTGTTTTTTCTCTCTTATTTTGTTTTTATTTAATTAAAAACTTCATAATCTATAGTGCTTTATGAGACACAAAAGTGTTTTGAATTTGTGACTTACTTGGGGTTTCCTTTATAATTATTGCAAATTATATTTGTGATTTTTGGGTCAGTAAAATGTTTTAATGTTTTTGAAAAAAGTCTCATATGCTCACCAAGGGTGTCTTTTTATTAAAAAAAAAATCTAGTGGTACAGTACAGTAAAAGCAGTAATATGGTGGATTATTACAATTTAAAATATATTCTTTACTGTCAACTTTTATCAATTTAATGCATTCTTGCTTAAAAAAAGTATTAATCTCTAATAATAGCGTTTTAGATCATTTTAAAATATATATAAAAATTCTTTAAAAGTTTTAATATAAAATATTTAATAAAAACAATCATTGTAATTTATAATAATATATAAATAATAATTTATATAATTTTAATTTAAATGAATACGTTTAAATGAATAATCATTTTAAATGTATTTTGTTTTAGAACCAGTGGAAAAAGGCTCAGAAACAGAAACACTGAACTCAATGGCCCAGAAACAGACACAGATTAAATACAGTATCAGCAAAGTCATAACTTTTGGCCATGACATTAAATTCACGTCTGTTTGCAAGTGGCATAGTTTAGCTTGTTGTCTCTCCCCTGCATTCCTCAGTTTTTGTATTATCTTTTGAGTGATAAAAATGTGTGAGAGAGAAGAGACAAAAAGAGGAGGGATGCTTCTTTCAACATTTTGAAGCCTTTATTATACCCAGCTTTAAAAAAAAATCTGAGTGGTTTGTCGTTTTACATAGTTTCGAGTTAATTGTAATGTTTCCCAGAATGACACTACTGATCCATTAATCATAGATATCTGATCTTTCTCTGATTATTTATATTGTCCAGCATAACTGGGTGTCCCGGAGAGCAGACCAGGGTCCTAAAACCATAGAGCAGATCCATAAAGAGGCCAAACTGGAGGAACAGGAAGAACAGAGGAAGGTTCATCAGCAGCTTCTATCTAAGGACATAAAGAGGAAGCCAGGTGAGATCCACAGCACTTCCTCACAGCATTTTAGTGTTTCTCCAGCTATTGCAGGCCAACTACAGCGCCACCCAGAGGACAAAACCACATTTGAAGTTCGAGGTATACACAGATGTGTATGTCCAGGTATGAACATCAGAACATTAATGGGAACATGTTGTTCGGACAGCAGGCTTTGCAGACAGCAAACAGCTTGTTTGTAGAGGAGAACACACTAAAGGTTAACCAGCTTTGATTGCGCTTTTGGGTTTGTTTATGCAACAGTAACTTGACAGATTTCTTATTATTTTAAAGGGGTCATATGATGCGATTTCAAGTTTTCCTTTCTCTTTGGAGTGTTACAAGCTGATTGTGGATAGATAAGATCCCTGAAGTTGCAATGACTAAAGTCTCAAAACCAAAGAGATATTCTTTATCAAAGTTAAGACTCTGCCACGCCCCCCTAAAACGGCTCATTCAAACATGCCCCACATGTCTACGTCACGATGTGGAAATATTTGCTTAATGCCGCCCAAATGTTCACGCAAAGAAAGAAGGCGTGGTTTCAGTAACCACAGTAGTGTTGATGCAGTCATGTCAGGGAGAAGCTGTGTGTTTCTAGGCGAAAGCAAAAGCACTTTATTTGGCCTTCCGAAAGTAGATGCATTTAGGAATCATTAAGATTACTTACAACAGAACAGCACAACCCAGATGTTATCACAACGCATTTTATGGATGACCGTTTCGTGAACCTAGGAGAGGAGGTAATTCTGACTTTGCTATGACAATCTGGCGCTTCTGAATCAGCGACTGTAAGTATTTTCTGTTATTAGTTTAAGTATTTGCTATTGACTGTTCAGATGCAGAGTTTTGCACGTCGTGTGTGTGTGTGTGCTCACGTGTGTGAGAGAGGGAGACACGGTCACACAACCACGGCTTGTGTACTGCAAAAACATACGAGCATCATCACTGTGTCTGTCACACGACTCTGTTCCTCTCTCGGGCTTGAACTGATGGTAAAACTAAGGACGCTATTAAATGTCTTTTACATTTATTTTGAAAACTAAAGCTCGCGATTATGGAAAGGGGCGTTACATTTCCGACTCGTGATTGTGGTGTTCGGCCAATCACAATGCACTGTGTCAGCTGGCCAATCAGAGCAGACTGTTCTTGTTGGAAGGAGGGACTTTGTAGAAAACGAAGCGAGAGAGGCGGGGCATAGAGGACCTACAATAATGTACAGTATTTGAAAAATAATGTGTTTTTTGAACATTAAATCATGTCAACATATTCTGTTACACCAAATACACAAAATAATGATCTTTAAAAAAGCATCATATGACCCCTTTAAAGGAAAATAATTCAAATTTAAAAAAGTTAGAAATATAACAGCTTGTGAGTACAGTGGGAAAAAAAATAATTTGATCTCCTGCTGATTTTGTATGTTTGCCCACTGACAAAGAAATGATCAGTCTATAATTTTAATGGTAGGTTTATTTGAACAGTGAGAGAAAAAATCCATAAAAATGCATTTCAAAAAAGTTATAAATTGATTTGCATTTTAATGTAAAATAAGTATTTGATCCCCTATCAATCAGCAAGATTTCTGGCTCCCAGGTGTCTTTTATACAGGTAAGGAGCTGAGATTAGGAGCACTCTCTTAAAGGGAGTGCTCCTAATCTCAGTTTGTTACCTGTATAAAAGACACCTGTCCACAGAACCAATCAATCAATCAGATTCCAAACTCTCCACCATGGCCAAGACCAAAGAGCTGTCCAAGGATGTCAGGGACAAGATTGTAGACCTACACAAGGCTGGAATGGGCTACAAGACCATCGCCAAGCAGTTTGATGAGAAGGTGACAACAGTTGGTGCGATTATTCGCAAATGGAAGAAACACAAAATAACTGTCAATCTCCCTCGGACTGGGGATCCATGCAAGATCTCACCTCGTGGAGTTTCAATGATCATGAGAACGGTGAAGAATCAGCCCAGAACTACACGGGAGGATCTTGTCAATGATCTCAAGGCAGCTGGGACCATAGTCACCAAGAAAACAATTGGTAACACACTACGCCGTGAAGGACTGAAATCCTGCAGCACCCGCAAAGTCCCCCTGCTCAAGAAAGCACATGCACAGGCCCGTCTGAAGTTTGCCAATGATTCAGAGGAGAACTGGGTGAAAGTGTTGTGTTCAGATGAGACCAAAATCGAGCTCTTTGGCATCAACTCAACTCGCCGTGTTTGAAGGAGGAGGAATGCTGCCTATGACCCCAAGAACACCATCCCCACCGTCAAACATGGAGGTGGAAACATTATGCTTTGGGGGTGTTTTTCTGCAAAGGGGACAGGACAACTGCACTGCATCAAAGGGACGATGGACGGGGCCATGTACCGTCAGGGCCAGGGCATTGAAAATGGGTCGTGGATTGGTATTCCAGCATGACAATGACCCAAAACACATGGCCAAGGCAGCAAAGGAGCGACTCAAGAAGAAGCACATTAAAGGGGTCATATGATGCTTTTTTAAAGATCATTATTTGGTGTATTTGGTGTAACGGAATATGTTGACATGCTTTAATGTTCAAAAAACACATTATTTTTCAAATACTGTACATTATTGTAGGTCCTCTATGCCCCGCCTCTCTCGCTTCGTTTTCTACAAAGTCCCTCCTTCTGACAAGCACAGTCTGCTCTGATTAGCCAACCTGTGCCGGTTGGCCAATCAGAGCAGACTGTGCTTTGTGATTGGCTGAACACCACAAGCACTCGTCGGAAATGTAACGCCCTTTTCCATAATCACGAGCTTCAGCTTTCAAAATAAAAGTAAAGACAGTTAATAATGTCCTTAGTTTTACCATCAGTTCAAGCCCGAGAGAGGAACAGAGTCGCGTGACAGACACAGTGATGATGCTCGTATGTGTTTGCAAACAAGCCGCGATTAAGATAGCTGACGTGCTGTGATGTGACCCTGTCTCTATCTCTCACACATACACGCGTGCACACACACACACACGGCATGCAAAATAGTGATGGGAAGTTCGGATCATTTTACTGACTCGGACCTTTGAGTCTCGTTCAGCAAAATGAACGAATCTTTTTTTCGAGTCATTTCGTTCATTTTAGCAAAATATTATTAAAATGTTACGTGCTACTTCCCTAACACATCTACTACTTGTGCAAACGTTGAACACACTACAAACAATACAAAACTATAATGGTATAAGAAACAGAAAAACAATATTCATTGTTTACCTGGGTCTTTAGTCTATGATTAGCTCACCTCACCTCTTATCTGACAAGATCGGGTTTGAGTCGCTCGTTCATCACGTGACAGCCTCATAAGCTAAACCTATACAGTTAGAGCCGGAAAGAGAATTGATTAGTTCACCTTCCGAGTCTTCGGGTTTGAGTCGTTCGTTCATCACGTGACAGCCTCATACGCTAAACATATGAGAGCCGGAAAGAGAATTGATTAGTTCATCTCGAGTCTTTCGAGTCGTTCGTTTGTCACGTGACGTGACAGCATTGGATAGAGAAATTAGTTAATTTACAACCTTCCTTACAAACGGCTGCATAGTTATTATTATTATTATTATTTACTCTTACAGTTACGTGATGCGTTTCTGGTCTCAAATTGTAGCTTTTTATTTCTTACAGTTTATAAATGTGTGAATTTCTGTCATGATGGTTCTTTTCCATAACACCGAATGTGGTAACAAAGGTAATACACTAAAGAGTTGGTTATTATTATCATTATTAAGTCTTTTTCCCTCAGACTGCATAGGTTTAGTTTATGGGGCTGTCACGTGATGAACGAACGACTCAAACCCGAAGACTCGGGAGGTGAACTAATCAATTCTCTTTCCGGCTCAAACTCCATAGGTTACGCGTATGGGGCTGTCACGTGATGAACGAACGACTCGAAAAACCCGAAGACTCGAAACAGGTGAACTAATTCAGTGCAGAACCTATATGTTGCGCATGCGCGACTGAACGAATCACTCCCCGAGACGACTCGTTCTTCCCGAGTCACATTAAAGATTTGTTCAAAATGAACCCATCACTAACGCAAAACTCAAACTAATCTAATCTGACTTAAGCAAATACTTAAACTAATAACAGAACATACTTAGTCGCTGATTCAGAAGCGCCAGATTGTCATAGCAAAGTCAGAATTATCTCCTCTCCTAGGTTCACGAAACGGTCGTCCATAAAATGCGTTGTGATAACATCTGGGTTGTGCTGTTCTGTTGTAAGTAATCTTAATGATTCCTAAATGCGTCTATTTACGGAAGGCCAAATAAAGTGCTTTTGCTTTCGCATAGAAACACAGCTTCTCCCTGACATGACTGCATCAACACTACTGTGGTTACTGAAACCACGCCTTCTTTCTTTGCGTGAACATTTGGGCGGCATTAAGCAAATATTTCCACATCTTGACGTAGACATGTGGGGCCATGTTTGAATGAGCTGTTTTAGGGGGGCGTGGCAGAGTCTTAACTTTGATAAAGAATATCTCTTTGGTTTTGAGACTTTAGTCATTTGCAACTTCAGGGATCTTATCTGTGCACAATCAGCTTGTAACACTCCAAAGAGAAAGCAAAACTTGAAATCGC
Source organism: Aspiorhynchus laticeps (assembly GCA_023376895.1). Lineage (NCBI taxonomy): Eukaryota > Metazoa > Chordata > Actinopteri > Cypriniformes > Cyprinidae > Aspiorhynchus > Aspiorhynchus laticeps. The sequence goes on along the minus strand of CM041810.1, from coordinate 22,970,830 downwards.
ATCATATGACCCCTTTAAGGTCCTGGAGTGGCCTAGCCAGTCTCCAGACCTTAATCCCATAGAAAATCTGGAGGGAGCTGAAGGTTCGAGTTGCCAAACGTCAGCCTCGAAACGTTAATGACTTGGAGAGGATCTGCAAAGAGGAGTGGGACAAAATCCCTCCTGAGATTTGTGCAAACCTGGTGGCCAACTACAAGAAACATCTGACCTCTTTGATTGCCAACAAGGGTTTTGCCACCAAGTACTAAGTCATGTTTTACGAAGGGGTCAAATACTTATTTGACTTATTTAAATGCAAATCAATTTATAACTTTTTTGAAATGTCTCTTTCTGGATTTTTATGTTGTTATTCTGTCTCTCACTGTTCAAATAAACCTACCATTAAAATTATAGACTGATAATTTCTTTGTCAGTGGGCAAACGTACAAAATCAGCAGGGGATCAAAAAAAAAAATCCCCACTTTAAATAATGACATAAATCAAATATTTGGGTGAGCTATGTTTAAAAGTTATATTTAAAAGTTTCAAGAACTGAATTTTATGATTATGTGATTATTAATCGCACTTTCTCAGCATTTTCTAACTATTAAAGTATTTTAGAGATTCACAAAACTAGAAAAATGTTTATTCATAATAGAAATTTATTGTTTTACAATTTATAAAACTTTTTTTTATTATTAATTTTCATGACACTTCCAAATCTAAATGACACTACTTACATGCTTTGAATTAAGATTGAAAAGCACAAATAATTAAAAAACAATTTAAAGAAAGATAAAGATAATTGTGCTGAGGCCCCTTAGTGAGTTCTGGCCCCCCTGTTTGAGAACCTCTGCTTTAAACACGTAATAAAACCCTTGCCATTTCTAATTTCAGTGTTCAGTGGCTAATATAGGCTAGTGGTGATCTGTTGTGAAGTAACCCTGCCCTGTGACTTTGGTTATAGATCAGAGAGATCAGCGCTCACAGAGGGAGGAGACATGGAACACTGTGCCCACTACTAAGAACAGCAGGACCATCGACCCCACAAAGATCCCAAAGATCTCCAAGGTGAAGAAATTGGTCAATGCACAAACGCTTCATATTTCACACATAAAACCCATTTTCGAACGTGAATCAGAGGGTACAGTTGATTGAGGTAACACTGCCACCTGCTGATTATAATCACAATTGTTAAGTGCAGCACAGAATAGGTTGACATTGACATGTGCTTTAACAATCAATGGTGAGTCATTTTAGCATCTGTGATGTAGGGATGAGGTAGTATTACTCTTGTATCCTCTATGACCTCTGAACCCCAACTAATCCCCCATTATAGCCTCAAATCGATGAAAAGATCCAGCTGGGTCCGCGGGCTCAGATCAACTGGATAAAGGGCAGCAGTGGTGGAGCCAAAGCTAGTGACTCTGGTGAGGACCAGCATTCGTGAATTTTAAATTGACTGCCCATTCAGTAAAGTTTAGATTACTGTTTTACATATTACATGTATGTATACCTCAGTGCTCATATTTCCAGAGTTAACACGCTCTGCCAGTAGCACCCTGAACCGTTATTCAGCGCTACAGTCATCCACGTCTCAGCCCAGCCCACCACCGGCCCAAACCTCTGATTCCAATTCCAGACGCTCACTGGGAAGGTACTCAACATCTGAGAAAAGATGAGCTACAAATACAAATGTAGAATTTAAATGTATAAAAGTTTGACATCTTTTAATGTGTCTTCTTGTGTATGTCTCTACCAGTCGAGGCAGCACTGGTCGTGAACGCAGTGAAAAGCCAGTAAGTTTGGGGCCATCGGGACCGGGGCCCTTCAGCCGAGGTAGCAGCGCAAAGGAGCTAACGGACAACGTGGCCCCTCAGGAAACATGGAGGGAGGGACCTGACACACACCACACATCTCGCAAAGCCAGCATCTCAGAGGAGAAATGTGAAATAGAGAACGACACAGCCGCGGAGACATGTGAGGAAGGACACATGCTTACACTAGTGAACACATATACATTAAAGCTGCATTTTCAATGTATTTACTTGTGTACTAAACATATATATTCTAAATACTGAGCTTCCGTTTCATTGCAGTGAAATCTGAGACGCTGCAGGTCACTGGTGTTTCAGAGAAGCCCATCCTGTCCGAAGAGGAGGTCGAGCGGAAGTCCAAATCCATCATTGATGAGTTTCTGCACATTAATGACTACAAGGTACATCACAGGACCCTAAAGCTGGTCGCACACCGGACGAGAAGCGCAGCGCCGCATCGCATCGCTCCACGTCTTTAAAATTCAAACACATTGTTTTCTATGAGCGTATGCACACCGGCGGCGCCAATCGGCATCTGTCCGCAGCGCCTAGCAAAGATTAAAAAAAATGTAAAGACGTGACACGGCGCTGCGCTTCTCGTCCGGTGTGCGACCAGCTTAACACTAACCCATAAGTAACAAAAACTCCCAACGTTTAAAAACAAACTACTGTTGAAAAGTTTGGGATAACTACGAATTTTATTTATTTATTTAATTTTTATTTTTTTTATTTTTTTTAAAGAAGCAATTAGCTTTTAGCATGGATGCATTAAATTGATAAAAAGTGACAGTAAATACATTTATTACGTTACAATAAAATTCTGTTTCACATAAATGCTGCTCTTTTGAACTTTGAAAAGAACAAAAACGTTTTACGGTTTTGACGAAAATATCAAAATTTTACCAATCCCAAACTTTTGAACTGTAGTGTATTAATAAGTATTAATATTTTGTATTAACATGATTCATGGGTTGAACATTATATTGCTCTGCAAACATCAATGACAGCTGTAATTTGTAAATGTTGGCAAAACTGTCTATGGTATAAGTGGGATAATCCACGGCTGGTATGCATTAAAATATTCAAAATATTAAAACTATTATAGTATCTCAATAATTCTAAAATAACACTGCTTTTAAATAATATTTTTTAACATTTAATAAAAAAGTACAATATGCATTCTCACCAGCTTCGTCACTATTACGCTACAAGAACATTTTACCATATTTTTCAATCATTTATGTAAAAATTCAGTTTAAAACAACACATACAACTTTTGTCTATGTATGTGTGTGCCTGCCATCATACAGCTTTTCATTTAATTTAAGTATGTGTAAAATAACTTTGAATATCTGCTGTGTGATTGTTTGTCAGTACTGTAAACCATTTGATTGTGTGTTGTGTCTGTTTATATGTGCAGGAGGCAGTGCAGTGTGTAATGGAGATGGATCAGCCCTCTCTGCTGTTTGTGTTTGTGCGCATGAGTCTGGAGTGCACACTGGAGCGCAGCCAGAAAGCTAGAGAGCACATGGGACTGCTCTACTATCAGCTTATTCAGAAGGGCATCATACCCCATTCTCAACTCTACAAAGGGTGAGCACACACACATCAAGATCAAATGTATCTATTAGTACTTTTAATACAATGGTAGTAAAGCGCTGTGGTTTGTCCCTGTCTCTTGGCTCTGTAGGTTTTCAGAGATGCTGGAGCAGGCTGATGATATGGCCATAGATGTTCCCTTCATTTGGCTTTACCTGGCTGAGCTGCTCAGTCCTTTGCTGAGAGAGGGAGGAATCAGTATGAAAGAGCTGTTCAGGTCAGGATTCCATTGGTCATGACAAACACTGAAAAAGAAAGGTCTTATGAGTTCTGTTTGGTGCTTTTGTGTAATTTGTGATTAAAAGGACATTCCACCCCTAAAAACCTATTACATGTTGTCCTTGATTAATAGATGGATGTTCTTTTGAGGTGGAATCTCCTTTCAAAGGATGATTTAAGAAATGCATGTACCGTTAACGCTCCAGCACAAGGTCAAGATATTATTCATATTATAAAACAACGCTGCCCTACAACTTGTATTAATAAAATAGCTTTGCTTCTGAATCTCTACATTATATTTCTCTATCTCTCTCTCACGCGCTATTTACTTATTCATTAAAATAAATTAAATCTTTAAAGCAGGCAGAATGGTAGTTCTAACGAGCTGTAACTGAAGAAAATAACTGCCATTTTTTCCCCTTCTGGTTAAACATTAATGGCAACTTTAATTTGTAAATGCTGGCAGATGACTATGGTATGAGCAGGAAAATCCCAGGTGTTTATTAAAATATTCAAAATGTTAATAAAAACAGTATCTCATAGTATAGTATCTCAGTGATTCTAAAATAACACTGCTTTTAAATAATATTTCTTAACATTTCATAAAAAAGTACAATATGCATTCTCACCAGCTTCTCAAAAAGCATCCTCGGCTACCTTGTCACAGTTACGCTACAAGAACATTGTACCATTTTTTCAATAATTTTATGTAAAAATTCAGTTTAAAACAACACACACGACTTAAGTAAACAAGAATAGCAACCGAAGCAGGTTGTGCAGTCAGAAATGTTGCAGTCGATATGGATATTGGATTGTGAGTTGAGACTGGTATTCTCAATTAGCTGGACTACAGAATTCAGTACTAAATAAAATAAAATCTCAGCTCATCTTTTTGGACACATCTCATTGTATTGGGTCTATGACTTCTGGGGCTTTAACAGTTTGGCAGTGCACAGTAGTTGCAGTCATTCCAGGTCCTTGCAGGCTCCAGCTGTCATAGTGATTCAGTTTAGCATCTAATGGAGATTTGTTTTGTTTCTGCAGTGAGTTAAGTAAACCGCTACTCCCTGTGGGAAGAGCTGCCATCTTATTTTCTGAAATACTGCACCTACTATGCAAACAAATGGTAAGCTTAACTTTTGTTGACATTGTGTTTAGAGCCTTGAGATCATCTTTGTCAAGTTGTCATCTGAGGTTTAGTGCTCCTGCATGATGCTTGTCATGCATAGACACCTCTATGACAGGAACAATATGCAGTAAAGTAGCTTTGTGTATTGTTTTGGGTTCTTGAGTTTGTGTGTTTACATGCGTCTGGTTGTGCTACAGAGCCACAGGAAAGTTGGAGATTTGTGGAGAGAGTCTGGGCTGAACTGGGCCGACTTCCTGCCTGAGGGAGAACATCTTCCTACATTCATCTCACAACAGGTGAGAATGTAAACTGAACACCCGACCAAGATACAAATTACCACTAACTAGACATAGCACCATTTATAAATTAAGTACATTTTTTATCACAGTAGTTCAGCTGCTTTCAAATTTTTCAAAAACCAATGTCAGCTCTATTTTTTTATATTAAGCATTAGAAATGATTACTTATTTTAGTGAATTACTTTTAAATGGTAATTTGAAATAAATCATACTAATGCGCATAATAATAAAACAATACAATTCTGCTGTTTATCATTGTTGTTGGTGCTGTTCTCATTGCTTTTGTGCTAGATAAAAATAGTTAAATATACACATTTTATATACACTACTGTTCAAAAGTTTGTCCGAAGTAAGATTTCTTTTTAAGCAATGTAATATTTTATTCAGCAAGGACACAAGACCTTTATAATGTTACAAAAGATTTCGGTAACACTTTACTTAAAGCCTTCATGTACAATGCATTATTAATGGTTATTAAAGGGTATAATGCATTGTAATTATTCATAATGTGCATTGTAATACATTATATCTTGTCTACATTATATCTGAATTTAAAATACATAGTGTGACAATGAGTTGCTAAGTGTTATAATGTATTAGTGGTTACAATTATTCATGAGATTTTGCAGTGCATTATAAGGTGCATTACGAGGCATTAAAACTACTTGTATAATGCATTATACATAAAGGTTTTCATTAAAGTGATACCAAGATTTATATTTCAAATAAATGCTGATCTTTTAAACTTCCTATTCATCACAGAATCCTGGGGGGGAATCACTGTTTTTACAAAGATATTAAGAAACCCACCTGTTTTCAACATTAATAATAATAAGAAATGTTCCTTGAGAAGCAAATCAGCTTATTGGAATGATTTCTGAAGGATCGTGTGACACTGAAGACTAAATTAATGGCTGCTCAAAATGCAGCTTTATCATCACAGGATTAAATGACATCTTAAAATGTATTCAAATAAAAAAAATATATATTTTAAATTGTAATATATTTTGCTTTATTTGAGTTTTTACTGTATTCTTTGATCACATAAATGCAGCCTTGTTGAACATAAGAGACTTTTAACAAAAACATGAACAAAAAAATCTATGGTAGCATAGAGAGAGAGAGTTAATGATGTAGCAACATAGCTACTTTAAAACAACTTCTAAAACGGTATGAAAAAAGGTGCGCTAGAACACAAAGTCAACCAGTCGTGTCCTTTTCCTCTTTTTCCAGAAGTTAGAGTTTACCGTGTCAGACGTCTCCCCGGTGTCCCCGGCTACAGCTAAACCCAGCCTCAGTCCCGAGGAGCTCTTTAAACAGTTGGAGCACCTCCTGCTGGAAGACATGTCTAGTGATGAACAGATCTTCGACTGGGTCGAGGTGAGACTGATACCATGGATCTCTCTTATATTGATCAAGCAGTTCCGCAGAGCCAAAATTCAAGTGTATGAAACATTTTCAAGAAATCTGCTTTTCTTTTCAGGCTAATTTGGATGAATCTCAAATGAGTTCCTCTTCATTTTTGAGAGCTTTAATGACAGCTGTTTGTAAAGCAGCAGTTAAAGGTGAGCAAACTACTTACACTTAGGCCTTTTATTAAACGGCTTCATCTCCATCTTCCCTTTACCAATTACTTTCATCTTTTTCTTCTCCAGATGAAAGCACATCCTGTAGAGTGGACACTGCTATCATCCAGAGACGCCTGCCTATATTACATAAGTACCTTAACTCGGACACCGAGCGGCAGCTGCAAGCACTTTACGCTCTTCAGTCTTTGATTGTCGCCCTGGATCAACCACCCAGTATGTAGCAGATGCAAATAAAGATGCCAAACTAAACTAATGATTTCGAGGATTGTCATTTTTATCTACTTCTATTCGCAGATCTACTCCGAATGTTTTTCGACTGTCTTTACGATGAGGACGTTATTTCGGAGGACGCTTTCTATCAATGGGAAACGAGTAAAGACCCAGAGGAACAGCAGGGAAAAGGCGTAGCGCTGAAGTCGGTCACGGCGTTCTTCACCTGGTTACGTGAGGCAGAGGAGGATTCTGAGGATAATTGACAGAAGCAGGTGGCCGACGCCCAGAGGCCCACTACTGACACAAACACAAAAATGCTTTGAAACGCTGGCCAACTTGATCTGGAACTCTCTACGAAACGGAGGGAACACTAAATACTTGTATCATATATATATGTAGAAAATATTTTTGTTTTAAAGTTTGACTTTTTTTTCTTTTGTTACTTTTAAAAGAAGAGACTTAAGATTCTGAACTCTTTAATTTATTATTTTTTTAAGAGACTGCAAGTATGGAGTTCTATTTAACATTTGCAGGCGAAAAGAACATTGCTAGAAATAACAGAATAAACATGTATCATAACAGTAATATTAATTTTGATTAAATGTGTCAGCAGCCTCCCTGGATTCATGTGATTCACTTCAAAACAAATAAAATATTTCCTCAGAAAAAAAATAAATAAATATGCATAACATTTTTTTGCTCAAAGTGGGGGCTGGTCCAGGATTGGCTGATGTTGCTGAAGTTTCAGGCTGTTTGGAGAAACACCCGCCACTGGTTCTTCTGCTTCGGCTTTTGCTCAACGGACTTTCCAAATAACATGGGAAAGAGTAAAAATGAATATGCATCCTGAATGGAATAAAAATTCAGACATTATCAAATTCCTGTATGCATTGAAGGTGTAGTGCAAACACTAATGCAAGTCAGACAATTGCCAGGATTGCTCCGTGTACTTGTAATGAAGAACTACAGAGGAAATGTAAAGCTTGTAAATACATTAAAGAGAAAAATAAGATTTAAAAATGACCCTGATGGTGTGCTGTTTGTCTTTGGAGAGACATTTACAGCATTTTGCTAATACACCAGCTCCAACTTGAACAGATCATTTGCTGTTGTTTTTTTAATATAATTGATTTATTTATTTTTTTGACACCAAATTGTTTAAAAAATAATAATTTGTCCCTTTTTACTCTGTTAGTATTTGGGCAAACATTGAATAATTTTTATTAATAAGAATATATAATATAATATAAAAAGTATGACAAGAAACATAGTTCATTTAGATCTTGAGCTGTGTTTAAGGCAGCAGAACTACTTATAAATTACACATTTATTCCTCTTTCACAATTATATAATTCTAAATGCATCTAATTATGTGTCCTTAAATACATAGATTAATAAACAAATCAGCAGTTCAAATATATTTAAATATGAAATATATTCTTTGGGATATTGTATTTGCTTTATTTATTTATTGTTTTCCTAATTGAGTAATAAAATTGCTTAGCATTATGCAATGTAAGGTGTTTTATTAATATCAAGTTATTACTTTATTTATTTTACTTTAATAATACATTTAATTAATATTAATTATAGAGTGTGATAAATATTTATTCTTTTTTTTCTAATATACATTAAAAAAATAGAATCTGTGTGAAAATTCAACAAAAACAGTCAGTTAGGGACTTTTACTTTAAATCAGCCGAAGACTTTTAATTTGTATGGTTTATTCCCACAACTCCACCATTTATGCGTACGTCGTGGCGTCAGACGAACAAAGCGTGTGCGTGCACCTTCTGAAGTCTTGAATTGGTAAGTCGTTAATCACATATGCAACTTTTATGAATGAAGCGCCATTTATATAGTAATTGTTGCTTACTTTGACCTTTATTTCAAAACAGACTTTAAAATGATACGTCGAAACCTATAACACGCGCAGATTTGCGATAACAATGCACTAGAATTAACGACAAAGGGTCTGTTTTGAATCTAAGTTGCCTAATTACCTGGACAACATTTTGAGGATCATACAACGAGTTGTCTCGATAGGCAGCTCACTTGGTTTCTAAACACAAAACTACCTGCAGTCTGAGAGTTTCTATCTTGCTTCATTCACTTGCAGGCATCAAGTAGCAGCAAAAATGTTCCGGCCCAAGCCCACACTGAGGGACAGACAGCACCTTTACAGGCTGATCATCAGCCAGCTGCTGTATGACGGCTACACCACCATCGCCAACAGCCTGATCAGTGAGGTGAAGCCCCAGAGTGTGGTGTCTCCATCAGAGCAGCTCATGCAGCTGGCCAAGATAGGTATGACTCAACTAAAATGTTGTATATAATCAAGCAAATACATATGAACAAATCCCTCGTATGTAGTAAATATGAAGTAAAAACCTTCAGGATACAGACAGGAATAAAAATGTAAATTTTGGTGTGTGTAAGTGCTACTGAAGTGGAGACTTATGGCTCAGTGTAGAAGAAAAAAACTAATTTTGAGAAAACGGCCTTTAAAAAATATGTATTGTGAAGTCTATTGACACAAATAGATAAAGTGCTATAAAAGAAACACTTAAAGGGATAGTTCACCCAAAAATGAAAATTCTGTCATTTACTCACCCTCAAGTAGTTCCAAACCTGTATGAATGTCTTTGTTCTGCTGAACACAAAGGAAGATATTCTGAAGAATGTGGGAAACAAAAGCAGTTCTGGGGCACCATTGACTTCCAGAGTATTTTTTTCCTACTATGGAAGTCAATGGTGCCCCAAAACAACCTGATTACAAACTTTCTTCAGAATATCTTCCTTTGTGTTTGGCAGAACAAAGAAATTCATAAAGGTTTGGAACTACTTGAGGGTGAGTAAATGATGACAGAATTTTCATTTTTGGGTGAACTATCCCTTTAACAGTGTCTTTTGTATGTTTTCTTACCACTAGTCTGAAAAAACACTTTATGAAAAATCAAAAAGCCCAAAATCTCAAACTTGACAGGTGCATGAAAAAGTGTTTTTGCCTGCAGTGTCTCCCCTTAAAGAATTTTTACAAGGAATAGTAATAAAATAATTATAAACTTAATGTGAAAAGGGTCTGTTTTCAAACAATTTACAAAAATATATATTTTTTTCTGTTTTACACAACTTGGGGATGAATTCCTTTTACCAAAATTAAAAAAGTCAATCCAAAACTCTTTGCGACGTACACAATTCTTGTTTCTTCAAAGCGATGACAAAAAGAGCAATTGGGTGAAATACAATCTGTATGCTTACTGTTTACTAGCTCACAAATATGAATCATTTTAAAAGAAACTTAGGCAACTTTGTTTTCAAAATCTGATTTCATAGGAATGGAGAACGATGACAGTGCGGTACAGTACGCCATTGGCCGCTCAGAGACCGTGGCGCCCGGTGTGGGCATTGACCTGGAATTTGATGCAGACGTGCAAAGCATGTCCCCAGAAGCATCAGAGTATGAGACCTGCTATGTGACGTCTCATAAGGGTCCGTGCCGTGTGGCCACCTACAGCCGCGATGGGCAGCTCATAGCCACGGGCTCCGCTGACGCCTCCATTAAGATCCTGGATACTGAGCGCATGCTGGCCAAAAGCGCCATGCCTCTTGAGGTGAGTGCCACCCTTGCCTGAAGTCAAGGTAGTTTAATTTTTTTCTTTTTTGATAATGTTTCACTTGGGTGTACTTCACAATTCGTAAGAAAAGAATCTGTCTGTGTCATGGTGACTTTAATATTATGTAGTTTATTCAAGTGGGACAACCTGACACTGTGATTCTGATTTACGATTTAGGTGATGATGAATGAAACGGCCCAGCAGAACATGGAGAACCACCCTGTAATCAGAACCTTGTATGATCATGTGGATGAGGTCACATGCCTTGCTTTTCACCCGACCGAGCAGATCTTAGCCTCTGGCTCTCGTGATTACACCCTCAAACTCTTTGATTATTCAAAGCCGTCTGCAAAAAGAGCCTTCAAGCACGTACAGGTATAAAATCAAGCTAAATCATGCCTCTAAATTAGTTTGAAAAGGTAAATTTGAGTTTAAAAGGCGATTTGTGGTCCTTCATTTATTGGAGATATTTGCATGGAATGTTTCTCCCTTTCATTTTCTACAGGAAGCTGAAATGTTGCGCTCCATCTCCTTCCATCCATCTGGGGATTTCTTACTAGTCGGCACGCAGCACCCAACCTTGCGTCTTTATGACGTTAACACTTTCCAGTGTTTTGTGTCCTGCAACCCTCTGGATCAGCACACAGATACCATCTGCGGAGTCTGTTACAATCCCAGCGCTAACAGCTACGTCACCTGTAGCAAAGACGGCAGCATCAAGTTGTGGGACGGAGTGTCGAACCGGTGCGTGACCACGTTTGAGAAAGCCCACGACGGCGCTGAGGTCTGCTCGGTTGTTTTCTCCAAGAACTCCAAGTATGTTCTGTCCACCGGGAAGGATTCTGTTGCTAAACTCTGGGAAATCTCCACAGGCCGGACTTTGGTCAAGTACACAGGTAAGATGGAGAATTATGGGTAGGTTTAGATTATAGATTACGCAGGCTAGATGAAGAATTGATTAAATTCTGATTGAGGAAAAAGTTTTCATATTGATTCCTAAAATCTTTTCTGCTCTGTTGCTGCTGAATCTTCATTTGTGAAATAAATAAGTTTTACCTCAGATGTTAATGTTTGCGGTCAGTATTAAATGTGATTCAAAAAAAGTCACTGCAACATAATAACAAGAAACGTTGTTCTATTCATTTGTCTGATTTCTGGGCAAATTACTCTTACAAATCTTTTTTGTTGTTGTTTTTTTTATTGACTCAAATGTAAAGCTTGACCAGTGCAGTCTGATTCAAAAGAAAATAACTTCTACGAGTCACTTCTTTAAATTGAATCGAAAACACAGCACAACCAGTATATTCTGATCCTGGACAAATGACTCTTATGAACTGATTATTTTTAGTGAATTTGTCAGTTCTGTTTAGTGAATCAAAAACACAGCATAAACAGTGAGGTCTGATTCCCAGACAAATAACTTTTATGAACCAGTTCTTTGTAGTTAATCAAAAACATATCCTGAACTGACTCATGAGTGATTTGCTTGTGAATTGACAAAAAATTACTCCAATTACTTTTTTTTTTTTTTTTTTCAGTGAACTAATGCAGCCCAATTTCGGAAACACATGACTCTCATAAGTCTGTTCTTTTGATAATTATTTCATAAAGACCGGTTTAAATCAATCTAAAACATTGCCTCATATAATTTACATTATTAGCTGGGAGAGAATTTGTTATTTGAAAGCAGAATAGACCAAATAGAATCAAACCAAATTCAGAGCCTGAGAATCTGAAACAAAAATAAACCAGCAAAAACCTGTGCATGTTATCAGCATCTAGGACTGGAACAATTCATTTTATAATATGTATTATGATGGTCTTTTTGCATCAGTAAAAAGTGCTAATAGTTAATATTATCTTGGAACTTCCATTGGTCAGTTTGGGGTGAATAAATTAAAACCCTGACATACTGTATATGTTGGAAATACCATGTCTGTCATCACGCCACCTGTCCAGTGTTTTTCATTGCGGCTCGCACACTCTGCTGCCAGCTCACCCTCATTGTGTTTCCTGTCACGCAGGTGCGGGTCTCAGTGGGCGACAAACGCACCGCACTCAGTGTGTTTTCAACCACACGGAGGACTATGTGCTGCTGCCGGACGAGCGAACCATCAGCTTGTGCTGCTGGGATTCACGCACGGCCGAGAGGAAAAACCTGCTCTCATTAGGCCACAATAACATTGTGCGCTGTATCGTCCACTCACCCACCAACCCCGGCTTCATGACCTGCAGTGACGACTTCAGAGCACGATTCTGGTATCGCCGCACCACCACTGATTAGGAGACATTTGTGTGCTTTGAGACCAAACAGGTCTGACATTCTTGTATCAGCAGGTCCCAAACACAGAAATGTCCACACTGTTTATGACTTCACAGGCTTGTTTGCCAAGGCTGTGCATCATTTAACACCCAAAACCATTTTTAAAAACCTCGAGAGCTTATGACTGCAGTACCTTTGTATTACATTTGGGTGGTGCTGTTTTACGAATCATCTGAGATCCATTGTTTTCAGATTTTTAGAACTTTACTAATGTTACCATTCAGTAACATCAAAACTATCAGCTGTAAAGTTGCATTGATATTACATTTGCAGCTAGAGACAAAAGCTAGAAACATTTTTGGTGTTATATGTGTATCTGACAACAAGTAGATGAGTACTATTGTCATGGCAAGTGCCTAGAATGTCGTCTTTTCCATTTCGATTTGTGTAATGTGCTCTTTGTTTTATATTAAAAGACTCTGGGAGAATTGTTCCTTGTGCCATTCAATTTTTTCAGTTACACGTCTGAAGTGTTTTTGAATGGCATTGAGTCATTGAACCGTTGTTGTTAGTGCAGCTTGCTGTTGATCAAACTTTGGGTTAAGGATTTGAACAAACTCCTGACCCAAGCATTCAACTTTGTTGTGGGAAATATTTTTTCTTTTGAAGTCTCTTATGCTCACCAAGGCTGCAACTGTTTGATTAAAAATACAGTAAAAACTTGTTATTGTGAAATATTGTTACTTTTTAATAAAAATAAATATTTTCAATTATAATACACTTTAAGAATTTTCGACATCAATACTCCAGTCTTCAGTGTCACATGATCCTTCAGAAATCGTTCAAATATGTCGATTTGCTGCTCAAGAAACAATTCCTATGATCAGTGTTGAAAAGAGTTATGCAGATCTGAAAGTTCAAAAGAAAAGCAATTATTTAAAATATTTAGTGTTGTTATAAATGTCTTTGTCTTTTTGTTCAATTTAATGCATCGTTTCCGAATTAAAGTATTTCTTATAAATTTCTGTAAAAAAAAATCAAACTGACCCCAAACTTTTGAGCAATATTATACAATTGAAAGAGGAGCCAGAGCCATATTTAGGACCTAGCTATAGATATTTGAGAGTGGTCTTTTTGACTACCCACAATGCCTTTGCATCGTGGTGGTATGACGTTTATCAAAATGATCAGCTGTATTTCCTTCCTCTAATCTTTTTCAAACATGTATTTGCAGTCTTCGTTTGGTTTGTTGAGAAGCATCTATCCTTCAATCAGTTTTGCAGATTGCAGGATAGATGCTTCTCAACTTCATGTGAATTCAGTGTGGGTTTTGTTTCTTCTGGGTTTTTTTTTTTTTAGTATTTGTGGCTAATGGTTGAAGCAAAGCTCTAACAGAAAGAGATGTATTGAAAGGAAACAGTGGCCACCAGCACTGCCACATATAGACGAAATGACACATTAGTCATTTACGGACACTGCAACCAACCACCGTTTGCAAAGTTGTTCTGTAGAATCCCCTGGAGATTCAGACATGTGACCCAGCAACATCCTCATATGTTAATGTGTGTGGTGGACAGTTGCTTAAAACCTGGTCTGCAATTGCTACAAACTGCAATACAAACAGTTGAACTGCATTAGTAGTCACAGTACTGTGGAATGTAACTTGCGTACATGTAAAATCTGTGCTGGTATTTTTGGAGTTTCTTCAGTAATGTCAAATGTTAAGGTAATGATGAGTTTGTAACATCTAAGAATAGGGATTTTCCCTTTGAGCAAGAATTGATTTTAGCAGCAATCTTTTTTTAGGCTAAATTGCCTAATGTTTGTCTAAATATTTGACGCAGAAGGGTAATTCCTCATACGGTTTCGAGATCCTCCTTTTCTTACACTGGTCAGGCTACTGGTCAGGCTCTTAATAGTGCTAGTACAAACAAAGAGTATAGAAGCCCAAGAGGTGAAACTCAATAGAACGCTCCATAGCAACAGTTGCGCCCATGACATGATTGTGCCGCCGCCATTTTGGACTGAAAACTACACAAAAACGCCGTAGAATAATAGGAGCCAGTCACGCTTGACCAACTTGTAATAACAAATTTAAAGTATATATGTATATAGAGTTTCGCCTCTTGGGCTTCTATACTCTTTGTCGTCACTCCACTAGATTCTTGCTGTCGCTATGGAAAATATCAGCTGATTTGTTTAAAAAAAACGTACATTAAAGCTGAAATACAGCCTGAACGATGGCAACAATAATGGACAATTACTAGATTAGTGATCATCAAATCCTTTTAACAGTTTATTTTACAGACTTTATTTTAAAGTCTTCCTTTTTTTTACAAAACCTTTTGCTCTCTAGAAACCATGTCAGTTTCGGTTACAAATATTTTAAGTTCAAGTGTTAGCATTATAAACACTGAATTAATACCAACATATGAAATTAAATTAATGACAGAAAAATGTGAAATGTTTGGATAATTAATATATAACAGGAATAACATCTTGACAGTAAACTGTTTTTGCAGTATTGTCTTATATTAATGTCCGTTAAAGGAAGATTGTAAACAAAATAACCTTTTATGTAAAAAAAACAAACTAAAAAAACAAACAAGTACAGCCACTTTCTCCAAAATTGTTTAATTAAATTATGACAGACAGCAATGCATCATGTTCTAGAGATCATCGTGTTTGTAGTGTGTTCCAGGGGATTAAAACGTACAATATATATTTCAGACCTACTGGAGTAATAGTAAATAATAATGTAGTATGTAATTGTAAATGTGTGAAGTTGCATAAGCTCATTATAACTATAGTGTCATATCCATATAAATCATTATTATGGTTTCTATGGCTATAGGACCTGCAGTTCCTACAAGGATTTAAGTTTACTACTAGACTAAAAAACAGTTATCGTTAGCAGGTGCATAAGACAGCACTACGTCCCACTTCAAAACACAATATTTTTACACTTTTGTGAATAATTACTTGTCAGAGTCTTTGGGAAAATCATGAAAGTCAAGATTTTCACTGTCACACTGATAGTTTTTGAAGGGGATTGCCCAACATTGCGTTCTTTTATTCCACTTTGACCTCTTTCGTTGTTATTCTGTCTATTTCTGTATATCAATAGGTTACTTGCGTAACCCCGGTTCTCTGATAGCATTAAGTGAGGTGTCTCACTATGGGATACGCCCCTTCCGCGTATTCCTCAGAAGCCCTATTACATTACGCCAGCCCCAATTGGCTGGCAGACGTGACGTTGTGTCTGGGAGTGGCCTCCCCACCTTTCAGTATAAAAGGAGCGACACAACGTCACTACTACATTCAAAACAAGCACACCTCTTCCTCGCTTCACACAGCAAGGAGGGTGATCTGGTGAGACACCTCACTTAATGCTATCAGAGAACCGGGGTTACGCAAGTAACCTATTGTTCTCTTTCAAGCATACGTTTCGGTGTCTCACTATGGGATATCCTAACTCCCGTATTGCCAGATAGCCTGCCTAGAAGTCTCCTGCCAACCACAATTACTACATCCGGGGCTGAACGAGTCATGACTCGTGACTCACATTCCTACGCTCAATACTGCATGCGCTAAAGTCTGAGTTGTAACATCCAGTTTATAGAACCTTGCAAATGTATGCGGCGAGGACCAACTCGCCGCTTCACAAATATCCTGTAACGTGACTCCTTTAAATAGAGCCCAGGAAGTTGACATTCCCCTTGTTGAGTGTGCACGTAAACCAGATGGGGACACAAGACCCTTACTGGAATATGCAAACGAGATCGCCTCCACTATCCAGTGCGATAAACGCTGCTTAGTAATCGGCTTCCCCGTACGAGGTTTCATCCAAGATACGAACAGCTGATCACTCTCCCTGAACCCTCTGGTTCTTTCTGTATAAATGCGTAAAGCACGCACTGGACACAATGCATTTAACTTTTGCTGTTCTGATGAAGCAAAAGGTGGTGGATAGAAGGCTCTTAACTCAAGAGGAATGATAGCCTTAACTATTTTGGGCATGAATGCAGGATTAGGTTTCAGAACTACCCCTGCATCCCCAGACATGAACTGCAAACACGCTGAATGCACTGAAAACGCGTGAATCTCGCTTACGCGCTTTGCCGAAGCTAAAGCTAACAGTAGTTCCGTCTTAAATGACAATATTTTTAAATCAACCTTATCCAGCGGCTCAAATGGGGACATGGAAAGGGCATCTAGTACCAATCCCAAATCCCATGAGGGGGAAATCGGTTTTGAAACTGGCAAGGCGCGGCGCGCACCTTTCATAAACCTGCATACCAAAGGATGCTGCCCCACAGTTTTGTTATCAAAACCAATGTGACAAGCAGATATAGCAGCCAGAAACACTTTTATGGTTGAAAACGCTTTCCCTTGGTCTATCAAATCCTGAAGAAATGATAGAACAACTGCGACTGAACACTGAAAGGGAATCTCATGTTTAGTTGCGCACCAGCGCTCAAACACGCCCCATTTGCATTCATAAAGAGACCTAGTCGATGAAGCTCTAGCATTTTGTATGGTTCTAATAACGCTGTCAGACAGACCGGTTGTATTTAAATTGAACCACTCGCAGGCCAGGCCCATAGTGCCAGGCGTTCTGGATGTGGATGAAAAATCTCCCCTTCTGCTTGTGACGGAAGATCTCTGCGCAGCGGGAGAGACCACGGGTCTTTGTACAGCATATGTATGATCTCCGCTAGCCAATATTTCCCTGGCCACCTCAGAGCTATTAATATCAATTTTAGTCCCTCCTCCCTCACTCTGTAGAGTGTTGGGGAGATCAACGCTATCGGTGGGAACGCGTAAAGGAGAGTGCGAGGCCATTCGTGCGCCAACGCATCTATCCCCAGAGGCGCGCTCTGATCTTTCAGGGAGAAAAACAGAGGACACTGAGCATTGTCGTGGGACGCGAACAGATCCACTGTCGCTCTGCCGTGTATGCTCCAAATCTGTTCGACCACTTCCCTGTTCAATTTCCACTCCCCGTAGAGGGGATTGCCCCTGGACAGCAGATCCGCACCCTGGTTCATAACACCCTGTACGTGCGTCGCTCTCAGGGATAAAAGATTGGCATTGCTCCATAAAATCAGTTTGCGTGCTAACATGTGCAGAGGAAGTGATCGGAGACCTCCCTGTCGGTTTATGTAAGCCACAACTGTAGTGTTGTCCGTTCTCACGAGAACATGATGCCCTTTGAGAAAAGGAAGAAAATGCTTCAACGTCAGAAAAACGGCTAGCATTTCCAAATAGTTTATGTGAAGATTGGTCAAATGTTGATCCCATCTTCCATTCACTATCCTGCCCTCATGAATGCCCCCCCAACCGGACAACGACGTGTCCGTTGTTATTACTTGTCTGGCTCGAACCACGCCCATGGGTACCCCCTGAACCAGAAAGGTCGGGTGTCTCCACTGGCGCAGTGCCAAGACTGCCTCTGACGTCACTCTCACTCTCCTCCGGGAGTGACGTAATGGGTCCAGTCCCTGAGACACTACCCAGCGTTGAAACTCTCTCATGAACAGTCTGCCTAAGGGAATAACTATCAGGGCTGAGGCCATCAGTCCTAATAGCCTGAGGCATGTGCGAAACAAAACACTTTTTCCCCTCTAAAAATCGGTCATGCACCGAGTGAATTTTCTCACCCTGTCTTCTGACAGTCGCGCTCTGAATGTCACCGAATTCAGTGATAGTCCCAGATATGTTATAGACTGTGTGGGAATTAAAACACTCTTTTCGATGTTTAATTTTAACCCCAGTTTCTGTATGTGCTCCAGAAGCATAACTGTGTGTTCTCTCGCTTCTTGCTCTGACTGAGCTGTCACCAGCCAGTCGTCTATGTAAGTAGCGAGACGAATGCCCTTCTCCCTGAGCGGAGTCAGTGCCGCTTCTGTGCATTTTACAAACACTCGGGGGCTGAGAGACAAGCCGAATGGAAGAACCAGATACTCGTATGCCACGCCAAGGAAAGCAAACCTCAGGAATTTCCTGTGGGGTGGATATATCTTTATGTGAAAATATGCGTCCTTCAGGTCGATTGACGTAAACCAATCGCCATGGCGCACTAATTTTAGGAGTGTAGAATGAGTGAGCATTCTGAACTTGTACTTCCTTAAGTACTTGTTCAGTGCACGCAGATCTAATATGGGACGAAGAGCTTGAGTCCCTGCTCTGGTTTCCCTGGCCCAACCGGGCTCTATTCTCCTACAGAACATCCGGGAACTTCGAAACTCGTCCCTTGTCGAACGCTGAACATCTGGGGGTTGGGAGCTCGCGAACAGGGGGGCTTGTGTGCTCCTTTCCCCAGGGAAGACCCCATCAAACTGCCGCCGCCTTCCTCCTTGCTCCCTGAGGATGGGAGTGAGGATGAGGTTGAGGAGCTGGCTGGACCACCTGAGCTGTTGCAGGCGGGTAGTTCTTCCTAGGCCAGGCAGTTCTCTGTTCCGGGACTCCGCTGTGACCCGCTGCATTCACGTTCAGTCTCTGCCGTCGAGGAATGCGATAGCTGGGGGGTGGGCGGGCCGTAACTTGTGCGAAGGTCTGCCGAGGTGGCGGAGGGGGTGCAGACTGTGCCTTCCTAGGCATACAGAGCTGCAAAGCCTCATCATCCCTCTTCTTTTCCTCGCATCTTTTGCATCAGTGTCAACGCAGAGCCAAAAATGTCCTCTGCGACCACCGGTGCGTCCAGGATAGCTTCTTTTTCCCTGTCAGAGAGATTAGCCAGGTTAAGCCAACGTCCTCTCTCTTGAATGACCATTGTGGCCATGGCCTTGCCCGCGGCTTGAACCTCTGAAGACGCAGAGAAAGATCTGTAACAACACAGATCTCTTCCCATTGCGTCTGACCTGACATGGTCGACGCTTCGTCCTGCAATTCCGCTTGGTACGCGGTCAGCATAGAGGTCGCGTTCAGCGCCCTGGCAGAGAGAGCAATTGCTTTATAAGCGCGTTCCGTCATGCTTGAACGCGAGGGGTTGTGCCGTGTGCGCAGGGGGGAGGAAAGGGGAGTCCTCGAAATCTTCCTCTTCTTCAGAGAGAAGAAAGTCCCATTGTCCCTCTTCCTCGAAATCGAGCGCGTCTTCTTCCTCGTCCGTGCTAAATACACTGGGCAGAGGGACGCAAACGTCAAGCTGTTCACCCCATGATAAGGCTGCCGTGGTGGGCAGCTCTACAGGGATGATACCTGCGGAGTGGCAGCTGGAACGGGGCTAGGTGACATGAGGGGATCGTGGCCTGACAGGCTAGCTTGGCGTGCTAGCCTGCGATGAAGGCTCTTCGTAGTGAAGCGTGCGCAGTGTTCACAGGAACCGGGTTTCTCGATCGCCATTTGGGCATGTTTCAGCCCAAGACATGCAGAGCAGACCCGGTGTGTGTCTTTGCATGAAATTTTGTTCCCACATGAACAAAGTCGCACAGCATCTCCCTCACTAGCCGGGACAGTCTGCATTGCTGCAGCCATCGTAGTATCGAACAATCCTTGCAATCAGCTGGAATGCAAAATTGAAGGAGTCTGGCGAAAAACGGCGTGGTGGCCAGTCGTTCGTCCGAAAGTTCGTTAAAGGCTTCTGGTGTGAAGCGAGAAGAGGTTTTTGAATGTCGTAGTGACGTTGTGTCGCTCCTTTTATACTGAAGGGTGGGGCCACTCCCAGACACAACGTCACGTCTGCCATCCAATTGGGGCTGGTGTAATGTAATAGGGCTTCTGAGGAATACGCGGAAGGGGCGTATCCCATAGTGAGACACCGAAACGTATGCTTGAAAGTAGGGATGTCAATTTTCAATCATTTCCATAATCGATCGTCGTTTAAATTAACGATCAATTAATCGATTAATCGTTAACCATAACTACTGCAAAATGTGTCTATTGCAGTGGCATAGTCACCGGCATGACAGGATGTGCAAATGCCACTCAAAATGCCAGCTTCCTCACCCGAATGAAAAGGGTTTTTAGTCTTAATAAAAGGCTAGTGGCAGGATGGTAAAATGAATGGATGTGATTATGATCATTTGATAAAAGGAAGAGAGCACGCCGTAGTTACGCACGGGATCATTATACTTTCTGTGCCGTTTCATATCCTGTCACGGAGACCGCTGAATGCGCCTTTTTAAATGGTTTCATGGTGCTCGTTTTTTTATTTTTAAAACATCATAGCACTGTTTGCAATTGACATTATCGGGATTTAAATAAAATGATCCCAAACACAAGTACGGCGCGTGGGGCTGTGACGTGCGGTGATCCGCTTCCAGAACCACGTTGCTAGGCAAAACGCACTGTTACCCATTTGAAACAAGTGAGGTACAAAGCTTTGTTAATAAGAGAAATAATTGGTTAGCAGGCAAATGTTACATCGCGACCATGCTTTTTGATTCATGCCGAGCGCATACATTTAAATCAAGTCATATGCTGCTTTGTGTTCTGTTTTTCCGGATGGTCACGAATTTAATATTATTTATTGTTTCTTTTCCCAAATCCTCACTGTCTCACCCTCTAGATTCGCAGGTTTATTTTATTGTTGTTCACTTTTAATCACTGTTTTCGCATCTCTTACTGTGGTAAACGTGTGGGGGGAAATGAAAGATTTCGTGGCCATGAATTAAGAATTCGTTACTATGACTTAAATTGTTCCCGCATTTAAGTTAAATCATGGGTTTTCTAGGGCAGGGGTTTTCAAACTGTGGGTCGCACAAAGCCACTTGGCGGCAGCTAAATGACACACACACACACACACACACACACACACACACACACAACACACACACAGTTCCTAGGGCTGGACGATATACAAAGATTAATTACGAATTGCGATATTGCTCAGTGCGATTTTCGAATCACAAAGGCCGGGATTTAAAACATGCGTTGCATGTTTTGAAGCGCGGACGCGCACGAGTTGTAATAACAGTGAGGGTCTCAGAGCAACGGTTCATTATTAAAATGCTTGGTCCGCATTATTAATGAGAAGAAACTCTCTCACTTCACTGCGCTGTGTTCTGCATGAGATTGCATACGCCGGAAAATTCAAATGTTGCGAAAACTGTATCAGGTAGGCTGTTCATTAATTTCTATCGTCTGTTTGAACTCGGCGCTGTATCTTTCCGAGAGATGTAAAGAGTTTGTTGTTTTCGTTCCTTCATATGCATTTAATCCATAAACTGTCCGTAAAAAGCATTTCACATGTAGGGGTTGAGCGGGGCACAAATGTGGGGTTAATTGTAACACTATACAAACATTTCCACATGCTAGCATAACAGAATTTACAAAATGTCCTATTATTTCCTTGCCATATCATCACTATATAGAGAATTTTTTTTTTTTTTTAAATCTTTTGAAGATATAGCTGAACATTTATTTAACCATTGCAAAAGTAAATTTATGGCTGAAGTAAATTTGTCTTCTCGGTTTTTAGTGTTTATTTAAAATGAGACACATATGTTTATTATTTTTACAATTATTTCAAAATTATTTTAATCTCTAAACTGTTTGAGAATTCTGCTTCGCTTCTTATGCTTTGCTAAAATAAAATAAAATAAAAAAAAGTGTTGGGTTGTGAGGGCACATTTTTTTTATAGCACTCGCAGCGCGGATTACAGTTCAGCCGCACCGGAGTGAGCGCGTTTCGAGGTTTTATGGACATATTTCTAGACTCATTAACGTCTGTAAATTAAGAAATTAAAACGTAAATATTAGTAGTGAATGTTTACAGTGGTACTAGCCTATAAAATAAAATGGTTATTTTTCTTAAATACTTAATTTCTGCCATATTATGCTTTTAATTATGATTAAGCTTAGTAATGTCAATTGTTTTTTATCTCAAATATTTTGGTGGGTCTTGAAATAGATTATACTTGTCTAGGTGGGTCGTGGAATGGAAAAGTTTGGGAACCCCTGTTCTAGGGAACAAATTAATGAAACATGGACAGCTGCCACAAATTAATATGTCATAGGAACGAATTAACAAGTTGTATGAATGAATAGACTGTCCTGCTTGCGTGCGCAGCCCTGTCAAAGCGAAGTGCCCTATATGCAATAATTATCTAGGGAAATTATGATTGAACATGACTTATTACTACATTTCAATACAAAAGAACTTTGTACTGTATCTCTTTTAATGTACTTTTAAAGTTTGTATCATATTAAAATAATTGTTTTCTTGTAAGATCCAGCCCCTTCACCCTCACAGCCGTTTGCACGTGTTTTGCGCACGAGCCGCACGCACCCCCAAATTAAACTGCTTAATCGACCATCGATAGCTTTTATCGATTACGTCTCTTATCGACAATTAATCGATCGTCGATTAATCGTTGACATCCCTACTTGAAAGAGAACTGTAAGGTTATCCAGTTTCACCCCAAAATGGCGGCCGTGCTACCGAAGCGCCACCTAGTGGCTGTTACCCGAAGAGCATCAGAGTTTCACCTCTTGGTCTTCTATACTCTTTGATACAAAGCTACATTCACAGCGCGTGTGGCTAGCGTGTTTATTGTGCTACAGATCCGTATTTATCTGGCTTCACAAAAGAAAAGTTTACCCACGTAATAGGTGTAACAAGTAATTACAGAGTTGTAATGTTTGTCCAGAGTAACCACAACTGGAAATTATAGAGTTAATATATATATATATATATATATATATATATATATATATATATATATATATATATATATATATATATATATATATATATATATATATATATATATATATAATATACAGGTGCATCTCAATAAAATAGAATGTCGTGGAAAAGTTCATTTATTTCAGTAATTCAACTAAAATTGTGAAACTCGTGTATTAAATAAATTCAGTGCACACAGACTGAAGTAGTTTAAGTCTTTGGTTCTTTTAATTGTGATGTTTTAGGCTCACATTTAACAAAAACCCACCAATTCACTATCTCAACAAATTAGAATACTTCATAAGACCAATAAAAAAAAAAAAACATTTTTAGTGAATTGTTGGCCTTCTGGAAAGTATGTTCATTTACTGTATATGTACTCAATACTTGGTAGGGGCTCCTTTTGCTTTAATTACTACCTCAATTCGGCGTGGCATGGAGGTGATCAGTTTGTGGCACTGCTGAGGTGGTATGGAAACTCCGGTTTCTTTGACAGTGGCCTTCAGCTCATCTGCATTGTTGGGTCTGGTGTCTCTCATCTTCCTCTTGACAATACCCCATAGATTCTCTATGGGGTTCAGGTCAGGCGAGTTTGCTGGCCAATCAAGCACAGTAACACCATGGTCATTGAACCAGCTTTTGGTACCTTTGGCAGTGTGGGCAGGTGCCAAGTCCTGCTGGAAAATGAAATCAGCATCTCCATAAAGCTTGTCAGCAGAAGGAAGCATGAAGTGCTCTAAAATTTCCTGGTAGATGGCTGCGTTGACTGTGGACTTCAGAAAACACAGTGGACCAACACCAGCAGATGACATGGCAGCCCAAATCATCACTGACTGTGGAAACTTCACACTGGACTTCAAGCAACATGGATTCTGTGCCTCTCCACTCTTCCTCCAGACTCTGGGACCTTGATTTCCAAATGAAATGCAAAATTTACTTTCATCTGAAAAGAGGACTTTGGACCACTGAGCAACAGTCCAGTTCTTTTTCTCCACAGCCCAGGTAAGATGCTTCTGATGTTGTCTCTGGTTCAGAATTGGCTTGGTAGCCCTCTTCCTGAAGACGTCTGAGCGTGGTGACTCTTGATGCATTGACTCCAGCTTCAGTCCACTCCTTGTGAAGCTCTCCCAAGTGTTTGAATCAGCTTTGCTTGACTGTATTCTCAAGCTTGCGGTCATCCCTGTTGCTTGTGCACCTTTTCCTACCCAAATTCTTCCTTCCAGTCAACTTTGCATTTAATATGCTTTGATACAGCACTCTGTAAACAGCCACATCTTTCAGTAATGACCTTCTGTGATTTACCCTCTTTGTGGAGGGTGTCAATGTTCGTCTTCTGGATCATTTCCAAGTCAGCAGTCTTCTCCATTATTGTGATTTCAAAGAACAAGAGATACCCAGAATTTATACTGTAGGGATGGGCATTAATTGAAACTCGAATGTAAATATTCTAATATTTTGAGATGCTGATTTTTGACTTTCATGAGCTGTAAGCTCTAATCCTCAAAATTATTTTTTTTAAATGTTTTACTTTACATGTAAAGAATCTAAAATATATAAAGTTTCACTTTTGAAATAAGTTACTAAAGAAAAAATACTTTTTCACGACAT